>OX422223.1:247687035-248287035 GCA_949130495.1 Sambucus nigra
TGAGATAGGTAGATTTGCAAAAACTCAACTTTAGTTTTAAAACAAGAATTTTCATTTTCAAGAAATTTAATTCTTTTTGCAAATCTCAAATTTAATTCTCTTAATTTTTCATTACACTTATTAAGCTCATTAAATTCCTCTTGAACAACAAAGATTTCATTATCATTAGAAATGGACAAATTATCATTAAGGTGACCCATCGAGAGTTATAAAAAAATTTAGAGTGAGTAAAAAATTGAACCACTTAAAAATACAAGGAGCACAAAAAAAATATAGAAGCCGAAAAAATGGAACTTTCATGCAGTAACCTAGCACTCCGGCTCTGATACCAATTGTTGGAGCACGAGGCCCCCAAATTTAAAATCTTTACTACTACAAAAAGATAATTTCCTTTTAAATATATGCGGAAGAGTAAGATGGTTCAATTGAACAACAAATTTTAACTTCTTTTCAAATTAAAATTAAACAAAGTGAAATATGACACACACACAATTTAAATTTTACTGAAACAAAATTAATTCAACTCAAGTCCTAGAAAATTTGCGTAAGTCATATTTTCAATATTACCATGTTAGGCTAAACCAATTTTATCAAATTAAGTGACGACTTGAATTAAATTAACCTAAACATTACCCAAATTAATTTAGCACCAAATTAAACAAGTCGTGATTAAACCAAATTTTATCTTTTTTTACCTAAGCATGAGTTCTAGGTGAGTATAGCAAAAGATCAAAAAAAAAATAATGAATCACTACGCCATGATGTACGAGGAAAAACTCACAACGGAAAAAAACCTCGGACGAACCTAACCTTAAATCCACTAAGTACGATTTTACAAATACAAGACAGTAAGACTTACAACACTTGACTCGACCCCTTTCAAGCCCCGACGCTTCTTCTTCCTAGAAAATAACCAAGGAGCCTCTCTCCACCGTGGTCTCGGAATCTGTGGTCTCAGAAATAACCACAAATCTCCACCGTGGTCTCGGAATCCACCGATCGGACTTTTTCTGGTCACCGTCACCCAAACAAGGAGCCTCTCTCAAAGTGGGTAATTCAACTCAAACTTCTTCTTCTTTGTGGGGTTTAGAAGCAAACCCAACGTTCTCTTCAAATGGTAGAGATAAAAATCGGTGTCAAACTCCAAGCAAAATATATATATATACTTGGATAAACAAACTTTGGGTGTAAAATAGAAGTGTTTTAAGCATTTTTCTTTGAAAAATGGAACACTCAAACTTGAACTTTTTCTTCTTTTAATTTTGCTCTCAAACTCTCTCTTAGAGGTTGTAGGATCTGAAAAAGTTAAGTGGAAAAAGTTAGTTCCCGCACATATTAAGTCTGCCCAAAAAGGTAGTGGGAAAAGAAGTGGAAAAGTGGGAAAAAAATTCTCAAACTGCCAAATAAATTGTTCCCACCAAAACTCGTTCTAACGAGACTTCTAACGAAGTTCCAGTGCGAACTCGTTAGAAATCTCATTGTAAATCTCATTCGAAGCATCATTCTCGTTCGAACAATACTTCGAACGACATTCTAGTGGCCTTTTGGGTAACTCGTTGATAGACCTCGTTCGAACGACATTATTGTTTGAATGACAAACTAGTTCGAATGACAATTCGAACGAACTTCCAGAAAGTATAATAATTTGTTTTTAGCCCAGAAACTTTATATACTTTATTTTAAAGTTTTAATAAAATCTTTCTGAAAATAAACAATAGTTTTAAACATAAATTATACCCAATACAAAATGTTCCAAGCTCCTATATATATTAAAATTCATTCATAGCTTAGGAGCATAGGAACCATATTGATGACGTAAAAATGAGGCATATTAAACTCGGCATTTTGATGAAGCTTTAAACTTGGCCGCTATGTCTTCAACTTATGTATGTCATAGGCTTGAAAGATAGTCAATAAATATATCCTATGACTCAAACGTTTTTCTCCAGAATTGAGCCAAAACTACAAAGGACTCAATTGGAAATTTATGCCTTACAGTTATCTTAGTGTAAATTCATGGTGTGTGATTTTTGTAAAATTATTTTTGCATTTTTGTTTGAAAAATTGAATAATCAAAAATAGTTTGTGGATGCTTTTGAGTATATCCTTTACATGTGTAGTTTGATTCATGTTTGCTATGCATTTTTGTCATGGCACTCCGTGTTTATTTTTTTTATTCTTTCCCTTGTCTATTTCGGACAAATAGAAAGAGGGAGAACGAATTATGGGGGAGTTTGCATTATGGGGAAGATTTGATTATTGATTGATTTATTCTTATATCATTTCAAACTCGATGCATCGCGAAGGTTTTTCTTTGTCTCATGTGTGTAGGTACAAAGATTGAAAATCATGATTTTTCACACCCTTATGAGAAAAGCTTGAATATATGACATTGAGGATTTTGAAGAAAAATTTGAGTTCTACATGTTTAGTACCTTTTCAGTTTTGGTCTCATGGGAGGGTATTAGATTTGTATAGGCAATTTTATTTGACAATTTGGTTATTTTTATTTTGTATCAACATAGCAATAGGGGGATATTTGTAAAGAAATTATTTTTATTTTATGTTATCAATTGAGTATATCATATATCGCGACAACCGTCAAGGTATGTTCAATATCACATATGCAACAAGACGGATCTGAATTTCAAGTTTTCTTAAACATTCACGCCTCCGCAAATTTAACTTTGGTAATATTGTGTTTTAAGTACCTTAGCATTTCACTTAGAGCATGTGGATATTTTTTACAAAATATTTTCCAAGGGTTGGAGCGGATTTTTTCGTCAAAATATTTTTTATAAGTGTTGAGGCGGACTATTTTCTGACGAAACAAAAATATTAATTTTTTTTCTTTCGAGCGACAAGGTTGATCATTCGAGTAACATCTAGTTCCGTTCGAGCGAGATTGCCTTTTCGTTCGAGCAAGCTGTCGCCTTAGATTTTCTATAAATTGGTTTGTATAGCTACGTTTTAGATCAGCAGACCTAAGATTATTTTTTTACGAAAACTGCTACTATAAAAACATTTATCTTCTCATTTTAAAGGTTTTGATCCTTGTTTTCAATTCACAATTAATCCCAATAGTTTGTGTGAGTTGTTTTGGAACCCAAGAATGCATCTTATGTCAAGTTTCTATTGTAGAGGGGATCTCTACTGCTAATCTAGGTTCCGCTTGAGGGAGGTGTTGGGATGATGTTGATTGCATGCCAAAGGGAGTGCTTGCGGGTGTTCCTGGGCTGATTCAAGACTGCGCATCTTTGTGGATGTTATGTGGGTGATTTATTATTGATTCAAGACTTCGGTTCTTGATAGTTTGTTGCGGTAAATTCTTTGAAGATTTCATTGTAATCATTGTAAGTATTATACTGGAACTTAAAAAGATATTGAAACATATCTTGTTGAGCATGAAGATACTAGGAGTTCTCTTGAGTCTAGGATAGTGGAACTTAAAGAGAGATTGAGACACTCGAGTCATATGAAATTTGATTTGTAGTGTAGGTCGGAGAAGTTGGATAAAATTTTAGGCACCATCCAAATCAAAGATGATAATTGTGGTATGGCTTCAATACTCAAAATGCTTCTGCTAATAAAGCCAAAATAATGATTTTGAGAGAATAGTCTAGGAACACTAGAAAATTTCAATCCTTATCTAATACTTCTCACCATGTTTTCATGTGGACACATTGTGGTAAGAAGGGTCATCTCAAGAGATTTTTTTCAACGTTAAAAAGGGTCCTAGGAAGACCAAGAAGAGTAAAGTCACCAAGGTCACTAAAACTTGAGAGCATCATATTACATCTATGTGGGTTAGGATATCCAATTTGAAGGCTTTACATGATAGACTTTATGATTCTTATTTGCTTGCACTTGATTCCTCCCATGCAAAATCTAAAGGTTTATTGTGATAACTTTGTTTTACATACACTAGATTTTATGATTCTAAGGACATTATTTTACATTGTCCGTTCACAACTGAGTATATTTTATACCTCCACAACCATTAAAGAAATACTCAAGATCATTCAAACATCGAGACAGATTAGAATATCAAAATGAGTTTAAATTTCAACATTCATGCCTTCGCGAGATTAAGTTTAGTAAGGTTGTGTTTAAATTTCTTTAAATGTTTCATTTTAAAGTGTTGGGATAATTTTATAATTTTTTTTTTATCAAAATGTGTTTTTGAAAAGAAGAAATTTTTTTGGTAGCACTGAACCAAACTGATAACATTTTATCCAGACCAGTTCCCCTAACTGGTGTCATCGAACCGAACCCATGGATTTTTACCGGAACGGTTTGGTTTTCTGAAATTAGATTTTGTCACGCCTCAAATTTTTTAAGATTCTATAAATACCTATTTCGGAATGTTTCATTTTAAAGTGTTGGGATAATTTTATAATTTTTTTTTTATCAAAATGTGTTTTTGAAAAGAAGAAATTTTTTTGGTAGCACTGAACCAAACTGATAACATTTTATCCAGACCAGTTCCCCTAACTGGTGTCATCGAACCGAACCCATGGATTTTTACCGGAACGGTTTGGTTTTCTGAAATTAGATTTTGTCACCGCCTCAAATTTTTTAAGATTCTATAAATACCTATGTCGCGTCAGGATATAATTATTTTAATTATAAAAGTGAATTTAAATTCTATTAACCATATGGTCATTTTGAGTGCGCCAACGCGTTCGGAAGGGTCGAGATAGTCAGAAAACACTAGCCGGGGGTGTAGTTTGGGTCCCGGGGTATTTTTAGGCCATACCGGCAATATAAAGGGGATTTTGGTAATTTGGTATTTTTAGGAATTAAAATTGACGAAAATTAGTAAAGTAAATCTGATGTGGGTTTGACCCACTAAGCCACTAACCAACCCATGTTAACCCAATAGGTTACGTAGGTTATTAGAATTAGGTTCCTAATTACTTTCCATAAGAAAACCCTAGCCACCATAGCCATTGAAGAAGAAGCTTGGAGAAAGAGAGAGAGAGGGAATTTTGCAGAAAGAGAGAGGAAATCATCATCAAAATCCAGAGACACTCGAGGCAAGTGACTTAATTCCATTTAATTTCAGAAAATGTTCCTTCCATGTTAGATAATTCAAATTTATGTTTGTTCTTGGAAGATAATGAAAAACCCATGAGTTTGGAAGCAGAATACTAAACTTTGATGAAAGGATTGCATGTAGAATCATATTTAGAGGACTAATATGATGTTGATATATCTTGTAAGACACAAAAACGGATTTGATTGGATAAATTAAGGATCTAAAACTTTTAGGGTTCATGTTCTTGAAAAATTGGGGAAAAGTGTAGAGACTTGTAATTTAATGATGTTTAGGATGAATTAATTCCTTAAAACATGTTAGGATGTGACTTTAATATGTTTAGGATGAATTAGAGGCCCTAAAACGTTGATGGGATGAAATTTGGAAGAGGTTTGAGGTGTTAAAATGGATGAAAAACGAAGTTGGAGAAAATCTGGGCCGAAACTGGTCCCTCGTTAGAAGACCTCTCCAGGTCGTTCGAACGAGCTCGTTCGAACGACCTTAAAACGAGTTGACTAGTCGCTTCTAACGAAAGGGAACTTCGTTCGAACGAGATCTCGTTAGAAGGTACAATTCGTTCGAACGAACTGAACTCTCGTTCGAACGAGACTTCTAACGAGCTGGCAGTTTAGGCCTTTTTGGCCTGTTTTGATTTTGGGAGTCCCGTAAACTTATTCGAGAATAAATATAACATCCCTTTGAGGATATATTGATAGATTTGGGACATTTGTGTTATTATGAGGAGTAAATTACATACGAGTGATTTAAATAATGGTTAATATGGGATTGAGACGTGAGTGTTTACCACGACGTGAGGATAAATTATGGAGCGTGTATATATGGACAGGGATTATATAAGTTGTATATATATTTGATTGGTACGAGAATGCGATATGTACTACAATTAAATTACGGGATTACTAAGATGTGAGCTTACTTAGTATTGGTATATGAATTGTGTGTATGACATACCTACCATACTTGCTATCACGGGAGGTTTGCGTTCGCTTAGGGCCCTCTAATCCTTGTGTTGCCCGGATTTAGACTAGTTACCCCGATGAACATAGGTCAGAGAAAGACTTATTGGGATGTTAATAAGTCTGCTGATCGTGGGAGTGTAGGTATGTGCGTGACCCATGTGATGTGACTGTGTTCGCCTCCATTATTTGTGATGTTGTTATCTGTGAACTATTCCTGAGAGATTCGGAATATGTGATCCTTATGTACGTGATATACCGAGATGGATAGCAGAGTATGTGTGCACCGCAGCTTAGGCTCGGGGTGCTTATATTGTATATTTATGTTGTGGAAATTATACACTTAATGAACTGGGAACTTTCATATGGTATTGTGTGTAACTATGGAATAACATAGAGGGCTAATATATAACGAGCTGTATTACTTTTGTTTGAGAACCTGAATTTACGTTAAGCACCTATTTAACTGAGATCGTTATAATGTTTATGGAACCAAGTAATAAGGGTAGGACCTATGACAGTCTAGCTAGATATGATGTCGCGTAGCTAGAGGTTAGATGGGTACTTACGTTAGGAGTGCACAGTTAGACGAGAGGTGAGAATATCATGTGAGTGCACGTCCTAACATGTACTTTACATTTAATGTTTTAAATGTTTTTAAAGCACTTGAAGGTTTTTAAAATATCTCCACATTCGGGCTCTGACCCGTTTGCTTTCAAATCTATATTTTTTTGTAAAACCATTTTAGGTGCCCAGCCACAAGGACACCATGCATAGGATACTCATTCAGGTGACGAGTTGTAGTTGTTTGTGGAAGCTACAGGGATTTGCTTTTAGACGCTTCTATCATTTGGATTTCGTATTCAGTATTCTTCAGTTTTAGGGCATGTTGCCCAGTTCCATTAGAGTTACTTTTCCATTACAGTTTTCAGACTTTGGCATGTATTGATTCAGTATTTCGTTACTTATTTCAGTTGTGGGATTTGTAGTGAGGAGTTTTCCTCCAGACTTTATTTACACTATGTGATGGTTATTCTATTTACTTCGTTATGGTGAATGGTGTTATTATTCTTCATTACACTTGTTGCATGTTAATCAGACTTTAATTAAAATTTGACAACTTACTTTTTAAATACTAGGTGGTTAGTAATCATTAAAATGTTTTCGACAGTGATGCTATTAACTGGACCAACTTGGCATTTTGAATTAATTTAATAAAGGAGTAGCTACCCGGTATTTAATTAGTTGGGGTGTCACAGGTGGTATCAGAGCATCAGGTTCTAGTGTCCTTTAGGATCTGTACGGCTATTATGTTTTCGCTAAGTTCCTTTGATATAGAGCCCTATATTTTAGGACTGTTGTACTCTTTTTGTGTATGCTTCGTTCTTCAGCTATTTTAAGTTTATAAACTGTGAACTTATAAACTTTATTCTTATTTCAGATGCCTCCACGACGTGCACGACGAGTTCCCAGGGATGCAACCCCCGAACCCTAGCCCGCTCCAGTTCAGGGCATGATGAACGCCACTGAGGTTGCAGCTATTGTAGCCCAAGCGGTAAATGCCGCAATTGCCGTAGTCCAGCAGGCACCACCTCAGGTGCCGGTTGCCGCGCGAGTACAAGCAAATGCATTCCCGTCTGCTTGGGAGCGTGTACGTGATGCTTTTCAGAAAGCGCATCCGCCAGAGTTTGCAGGAAGCTCAGATGTGGTAGTCTTGAGCCAATGGAGGAAGGATATGCAGAGGCACTTGAGGATGTATGAGTGCACGGACGTTCAGAAGAAGGTGCTAGCTACTTTCAAGCTAGTTGGATCTGCACTACAGTGGTGGGAGTCTATTACCACCGTGGAGGAGAGAGATACTCTCACTATTCAGGACTTCTGGGTGCGGTTCGACCACAAGTACTTTTCGTCAGTTGTTCACACGGAAATGAGGAGGAAATTGATGAATCTGAGGCAGGAGGGTAAGACCGTGGCCGAATATGAGGCCGAGTTCACAAATCTGTTGAATATCGTTCCGGATGAGATACCAACAGAGAAGAAGAAGATTGAGAAATTCACCGACGGATTGACATGGAGGATCCGTCAGCATCTGTTAGGGAACCTTTCATTGGCCACGTATTCTGATGTGGTTAATGCTGCTTTGTTACACTGTCAGGACCACCGCTTTCATATGGCTGAGGGCAAGAGGTCGGGAGAGCCTAGCCATCAGGGCAGGACAAGAGGACATGGTGTCGGTGGGGCTCAATCTGTTCAGGGGCAGAGACAGGGTGAGCAGGGTTCCCAGCAGGGGGATCAGAAGAGGTTCCGATCAGGGAACTGCAGACAGGGACAGGGAGGTTTTCGTCAGGGCCATCAGGGTCCAAACGGCCATCAGGGGCAGAATGGGCAGCAGTCTCAGCAGGGCCAGCAGGGCGAAGGGAGGAACGGTAACGGCCACCAGGGTCGGGGACCACAGGGGAAGAGATGAGGGAACTTCCCAGGGAAGTGTTTTGTTTGTGGATAGATTGGCCATAAACGACAGGATTGTCCTGATAGGGGCAGGGCCCCATAGCAGCAGCAGCAGGGTGCTCGCCAAGAGCCGCAGAGGCCTATGTTTCCCGCCGCTCTTCCCGCACCTCCACAGATGGAAGCATTTCCACCCATTCCAGCAGTCCCAGTTCAGCAGGGGCAGCTACAGTATGGACGTGTCTAAAACGTCCACCAGGCAGCAGTTCCACAGGCACCGCCCGCGATTGAGGGTACGTTTCCTATCCATGGCACTATGGGTCGGGTATTATTTGATATGGGGGCTACACATTATTTGATAGCTACACACTTCGCTAAAGCCTTAGGATTGTTAGCTACGAAAGAGAGAACAGTGACGTGTGTCGACTCACCATTGGGGAGTGGGTCACTTATATTCTTTATATGTCGGGGAGTGGGGATAGAGATTGGTAGTCTGGTATTACCTGCAGATATGTTGGTATTAGATATGCATGTTCACGATGTGATTATCGGTAGGGATTGGCTCGCTGATTATAGAGCCATGATTGATTGCTTCGGTGGGAGCATTGTTTCTGACGTTCCGGGGCAAGAGATGTTTGTAGTGGCGATGCCTCGCCCAGAGGGAGGCTCGACCGCTCATTTGTATTACCTAAAGGAGGATACATCTAAGGAGGTTGTGATTCCTTTAGATTCGATCCCGGTTGTCAGGGAGTATTCGGATGTGTTTCAGGAGATACCAGGCCTACCCCCCAGTCGAGAGATAGACTTTGTTATAGACCTATTGCCAGATACGAGGCCTATAGCACGCGTACCATACCGTATGGCTCCAGCAGAGATGCGAGAGCTACGAGATCAGATAGAGCAGCTGTTAGGTCAGGGCTTTATTCGTAGGAGTACCTCACCTTGGGGTGCTCCAGTTTTGTTTGTGAAGAAGAAGGACGGTTCACTGAGATTGTGTGTGGCCTACCGAGAGTTGAATAAGGTCACGATACAGAATAATTATCCGTTGCCTCGAATCGATGACTTATTCGACCAGTTGAGAGGATCTTATTTCTTCTCGAAGATTGATTTGAGATCGGGATACCATCAGTTGCGTATCAGGGAGGAGGATGTCTCGAAGACTGCGTTCTTGTCGAGATATGGTTCTTACGAGTTTCGGGTTATGCCTTTTGGTTTGACCAACGTTCCAGCAGTGTTTATGGACTTGATGAATAGAGTGTTCAGGGATTTCCTAGATCAGTTTGTCATTGTCTTCATTGATGATATTATGGTTTACTCCCAGACAGAGGAGGAGCACGCCGAGCATTTGAGGCAGGTTTTGCAGACGCTGCGTCAAAACGAGCTGTATGCAAAATATGAGAAATGCGGGTTTTGGCTGAAGGAGTTCCAGTTTTTGGGACACATTATTTCCGACCGGGGGATATCTGTTGATCCGGGGAAGGTATCCGCGGTGAGGGAATGGGGATAGCCCACGACACTGACTGAAATTCGTAGTTTCTTGGGCCTAGCAGGATACTACAGGAGGTTCATTTGGGGATTTTTGAAGATCGCGGGTCCTTTGACACATCTGACTCGTAAGGGTGTGCCATTCATCTGGAGTGATTCCTGTCAGTTAGCATTTGATGAGTTAAAGGACAAATTGACCTTAGCACCTGTGTTAGCATTGCCGAGACCGGGAGTTGAGTATTTGGTTTACACCGATGCGTCTTTGCAAGGGCTTGGAGGTGTATTGCAGCAGGAGAGACAGGCCATAGCTTATGCTTCCCGTAAGCTTAAGCCTCATGAGAGGAATTACCCCACGCATGATTTGGAATTGGTGGCAGTGGTATTTGCCCTACGGATTTGGAGGCACTATCTTTTGGGGGAGAAGTTCCAACTGTTCACGGACCACAAGTCCCTACAATATGTGTTCACACAGAAAGAGTTGAATATGCTGCAGCGTAGGTGGCTTGAGTTTGTGAAATACTACCAGTTTGATATCCAGTATCACCCAGGTAAAGCTAACGTGGTAGTAGATGCGTTGAGCCGTAGGCCAACAGATGAGGTGGTAGAGGTGTGGAAGGCAAAGTGGAAGGAGTTGGGACACCAGGATGCAGTGGCCCGATCTTTCATGTCTGTGATGACCGTTACACCGCAGATTGTCACAAAGGTAGTACGGGAATAGGCTAATGACTCGTTTTATCAGGAACAAATAGTTTGATTACTAGCAGAGGGAGCCGAGTCCTATACCGTTAGCTCAGACGGGGGATTACGCTTCAATGGGAGATAAATTGCGACACGAGGTGATGGCAGAGTCACACGTCTCACGGTTCGCGGTACATCCCGTAGGGGACAAAATGTACCAAGACATGAGATGCCAGTATTGGTGGAACGGTATGAAGAGAGATATCGCTGAGTTTGTTTCGAAATGCGCCACTTGTCAGCTTGTTAAAGTGGATCATCAGAGACCGGCAGGACTGCTACAGCCGTTGGAGGTCCCGATGTGGATGTGGGAGAGCATATCCATGGACTTTATCACGGGGTTACCTACGTCGCAGAGGGGTCATGACTCCGTTTTGGTAATTGTGGACAGGTTGTCCAAAGTCGCTCACTTTTTACCCGTAAGGACTGACTACACTACGGGACAGTATGCCCATCTCTTCATTTCAGAGGTTGTGAGACTTCACGGTGTGCCCCTAAATATCGTGTCTGACAGAGACAAGATATTTGTTTCGAGGTTTTGGAGAAGTTTCCAGGAGGCCATGGGCACGGAATTGCGGTTGAGTACGGCTTATCATCCGCAGACCGATGGGCAGACAGAGCGCACAAATCAGATGTTGGAGGACATGCTGCGCATGTGCATTATTGACTTTGGGGGTGGATGGGAGCAGTACCTTCCACTGGTGGAGTTTGCTTACAACAACTCCTATCAGTTCACTATTGGCATGGATCCGTTTGAAGCATTGTACGGTAGGCCTTGTCGTTCCCCAACATGTTGGTTAGAGGTGGGGGACAACAAACTACTTGGGCCGGAAGTGATTCAGGATACTTCGGCAAGGATTGAGTTGATTCGGAGTCGCATTCGGGTAGCTCAAGACAGGCAGAAGAGTTATGCTGATGCAAAGAGATTTTTCAGGGAGTTCCAAGTGGGGGACCAGGTTTTGCTCAGAGTATCTCCTATTAAAGGGATTATGCATTTCGGGAAGAAGGGGAAGTTGGCACCGAGGTATGTGGGGCCGTTTCCTATTATTGAGCGGATCGGACCGGTTGCGCATAGACTTGGGTTACCGGAGCATTTGCATCGGATTCACGATGTGTTTCATATTTCCTCGCTAAGGAAATACCTTAGAGATAATTTGGATCATTCTCACATTACTGTGGAGGACATCGATCTCCAGCCGGATAGCTCCTACGAGGAGGGTCCGATTGCTATTTTGGACCGAAGTGAGAGGAAGCTGCGGTCAAAGATAGTTCCGTTAGTGCGTGTTCAGTGGCGACCTCACAATGTCGAGGAGTCCACATGGGAGCGCGAGGATGAGATGCGCGAACGTTATCCAGAGTTGTTTTTAGCAGGTACTTTCTAGTTTCGAATTTCGGGACGAAATTCAGTTATTAGGGGGAAGTATGTAATACCCCGTATTTTTGGCTATATTTATTTTTGGGATTAATTAATTAAATGAGAATTAATTGGAAATTAATCCGGATAAAATACTAGCGTGATGTGAGTTAGTACTTGACTATATTGAGTACATATGATGTTATATGAATATTGAATTATGAAATTTGTCGTGAGATTGATATACGGCAATATGGTCATTTTATTGGGACGCGTGTGACAGTCGCGTCATGATATAATTATTTTAATTACAAAAGTGAATTTAAATTCTATTAACCGTATGGTCGTTTTGAGTGCGCCAACGCGTCCGGAAGGGTCGAGATAGTCAGAAAACACTAGCCGGGGGTGTAGTTTGGGTCCCGGGGTATTTTTAGGCCATACCGGCAATATAAAGGGTATTTTGGTAATTTCGTATTTTTTAGGAATTAAAAATTACGAAAATTAGTAAAGTAAATCTGATGTGGGTTTGACCCACTAAGACACTAACCAACCCATGTTAACCCAATAGGTTACGTAGGTTATTAGAATTAGGTTCCTAATTACTTTCCATAAGAAAACCCTAGCCACCATAGCCATTGGAGAAGAAGCTTGGAGAAAGAGAGAGAGAGGGAATTTTGCAGAAAGAGAGAGGAAATCGTCATCAAAATCCAGAGACACTCGAGGCAAGTGACTTAATTCCATTTAATTTCAGAAAATGTTCCTTCCATGTTAGATAATTCAAATTTATGTTTGTTCTTGGAAGATAATGAAAAACCCATGAGTTTGGAAGCAGAATACTAAACTTTGATGAAAGGATTGCATGTAGAATCATATTTAGAGGACTAATATGATGTTGATATATCTTGTAAGACACAAAAACGGATTTGATTGGAGAAATTAAGGATCTAAAACTTTAAGGGTTCATGTTCTTGAAAAATTGGGGAAAAGTGTAGAGACTTGTAATTTAATGATGTTTAGGACGAATTAATTCCTTAAAACATGTTTGGAGGTGACTTTAATATGTTTAGGATGAATTAGAGGCCCTAAAACGTTGTTGGGATGAAATTTGGAAGAGGTTTGAGGTGTTAAAATGGATGAAAAACGAAGTTGGAGAAAATCTGGGCCGAAACTGGTCCCTCGTTAGAAGACCTCTCCAGGTCGTTCGAACGAGCTTCTAACGAGTTGACCAGTCGCTTATAAAGAAAGGGAACTTCGTTCCATAACTTCGTTCGAACGAGATCTCGTTAGAAGGTACAGTTCGTTCGAACGAACTGAACTCTCGTTCGAACAGCCTCGTTCGAACGAGACTTCTAACGAGCTGGCAGTTAAGGCCTTTTTGGCCTGTTTTGATTTTCGGAGTCCCGTAAACTTATTCGAGGATAAAGATAACATCCCTTTGAGGATATATTGATAGATTTGGGACATTTGTGTTATTATGAGGAGTAAATTATATACGAGTGATTTAAATAATGGTTAATATGGGATTGAGACGTGAGTGTTGTAACACCCCGTATTTTTGGTACATTTAAAATTTAATTAATTCGGAAATTCTAAATTACTAGTGTGTTGTAATTTAATGAATTAATTATGATAGAATAATATATAAATATTAATCTTGGATTGAATGGTTAATATTTAGGGAAAATTATTTACTGAGTGAATAAGTAATAATGTAATTTCGTCGTTTCGAGTATTAATGACGAGATATGTACTTATCACATCCGGAAGTCGGTATAGACTATATTGGGTGGGGGATAAGTATTTTTATAAATTAATTCGGATGCAAATTCTGAGTGTACAGTTGAGTCCGGATGGGCCGAGATAGTCAGAAAAGTGTACCCAGGGGTAGTAAACGGGTCACGGGACGTTTTTAGACATAGTCGGGCCCACTCGGGGGCATTTTGGTCACTTGGGCTTGGCCCATTTGTCAAAAAACGGGAATGGATTAATTAACTTAATAAAAAGAAATAAGGGCTGGCTAAGCTTAAGCAGAGAAAGGAATTAAAGGGTTAGGAAACCCTAGCAGCAGCCAAAGCCATTTGGGGATCTCAAAAGAGCCAACAAGGTCATCTTCAACCTTTGAATCCATCGCATATTCAGACACTACGAAACCTAAGGCAAGTGAATAACTTGCAATAGCATTAAATCTGTCTTTCAATTCGTATTTATGTGATGTAATGAATTAAAATTCGTTTTGGGGGTTTCATGGCATAAACATGGGGTTTTGATAATACAAAAGAAAACATGAATCTGATTGCCGGAATTTATAAGGATTTATGTAAAAATCTGATAATGGAATATTGATGTCTATCTGTTAAAAGGATATCCGGATAAATTAGAACGAGTTTGATGAAGAAAGTTGGAATGAAAATGGGTTTAAAGATAGAGACAGATTTTTCCCCAAAATTATGGATTAGTAGTTTATGGACGAATTGATGATTGTTGTGGACTTTCTGGGTAGTCCTAATAAGGTTTGTAATATGTACTGGTGTTATAAAGGCTTAAAATTCATGTTAGAAGAGATTAGGGTTTAAGGAATCCCGTCCATGGCTGCCCTATCTTCGCGAAGAAGACGAAGACCTGTTCGATCGATCGATCGACGGTCTGGGTCAATCGATCGACGGTCGCCAGAATCTGGCAGTTTCGCCAGTTGGTTATATAAGAGGGAAAAATTATATAAAAATCTTATGTAATTAATTATTGAGAAATTAAATACATGAGTTTAAGTCTAATTAATTGTAGATAAATTAATTAGGGTTTGAGGCTAATAAATTAGAGTCGGAAATTGTGACTCGGGTAAATTTATTTTGGGCTACGGGAGTAAGTCCAAATTTATGGTGGGGGCGACACCAAAAATAACTAAATTAATTAAAGTGCAATTTAATTAATATTTAGAGTTGGGCCATAAACTCTTAATAATTTTAATAGGCTTATGTTACGGATTTTAGCGAACGGTATAGCCGGGACTTTTATATTTATATATACGGAGGCGTTAGTATATATATATATATATATATATATATATATGGTGTGAACAATTAATATCAGTGATTAGATATTTGTTACTATAGTGCTATAGGGGGAGGTTGCGCGTAGTGGATGAATCCCCTAGCTTGAGGAGTAGGGTGAGTATATTCCCGAGGTCATAGCGTCCGTTATATGGGTGAGGGACATCTCACTTTCAGGGAAGGAATATGACCGCCTCCAATTATTTTATTTTATCAAGTTGGTGTGAAAATTCTGACTTGGGATAACTAGGTTATGTGATTTTACCTAGTGGGATAGCACTTTATAGAATTTACGTTCCGGGAGTATTTTGCTCGGGAGGATGCAAGTTGTTATATATATATATATATATATTACAGTATGATTGTGAATGATGAAATATGATTATAAGTATATAATTGGATAATTAACTATAGATGGGATATTAATGAAAAATATGAGTTATTTCACATGTATAACAAGTGTAGAAGTTATACGAAGTTAAAAAGGGAAATGATTTAGTTAAGTTGATGTTACTAATAACTTAAAAAACATAATCACTACATACTCAGTTAGAGTAGGGTGGGTATAAAGGAACTTTGGTAATTATCTAGTCATGAGATGAGTAACTAGGTAATTTAATTAAAGCGTTCGTAGGGTATAATACAGGAAGGGTAAGGAAGTCCTTAAGAGAGTGCGATATTAACTAAAAATATGAAGAGCACGCATATTTATTTATTACTGCAAGTTAATCATTTGTTAAATGTTTTTCAAATGTTTTGGGTACTAACCCTTGCTATAAAAACTTTTAAAAACCTTTTAGGTGTCCAACCACAGGGACGCCAGCCTTGACTATATTCCAGGGATCCGTTGCTGCAACATATGTGGATGTTGCGGGGTTTTGATAGACGCCTCATTCTTCATTCTTATATGTAGAAGTTCATGATTAGTATTCGAGCATGTTGCTCACTTTCCATTTATTTGTATTAGACTTGTTGGGAATTTATTCTTGTCTTTATGGGATTTATTATTTGGACCGTTGGTTTATTCGGTCAATTATTTTTACTTGTGGATGATTAATTCAGTTATCTGTGATTGTTATATAGTTTTATATTCCGCATGGGTGTTTGTTTAAATAATGAGAGATAAAAATTGGCACCAGTCTATTTTTCTCACTTTGGTGGTTAGTAATTAAATAAGACGACAGTGATGCTAAGAATGGACAAAATGAGAAACCTGTTCTAACTTGATTTAGGACTGATCACCCGGGATTAATTAGGCGGGGTGTCACAAGTGTTTACCACGACATGAGGATAAATTATGGCGCGTGTATATATGGACAGGGATTATATAAGTTGTATATATATTAGATTGGTACGATAATGCGATATGTACTACAATTAAATTACGGGATTACTAAGATGTGTGCTTACTTAGTATTGGTATATGAATTGTGTGTATGACATACCTACCGTAAATGCTATCACGGGAGGTTTGCGTTCGCTTACGGCCCTCTAATCCTTGTGTTGCCCTGATTTAGACTGGTTACCTCGATGAACATAGGTCAGAGAAAGACTTATTGGGATGTTAATAAGTCCGCTGATCGTGGGAGCGTAGGTATGTGCGTGACCCATGTGATGTGACTGTGTTCGCCTCCATTATTTGTGATGTTGTTATCTGTGAACTATTCCGGAGAGATTCGGAATATGTGATCCTTATATACGTGATGTACTGGGATGGATAGCAGAGTATGTGTGCACCGCAGCTTAGGCTCGGGGTGCTTATATTGTATATTTATGTTGTGGAAATTATACACTTAATGAACTGGGAACTTTCATATGGTATTGCGTGTAACTATGGAATAACATAGAGGGCTAATCTATAACGAGCTGTATTACTTTTGTTTGAGAACCTGAATTTACGTTAAGCACCTATTTAACTGAGATCGTTATAATGTTTATGGAACCAACTAATAAGGGTAGGACCTATGACAGTCTAGCTAGATATGATGTCGCGTAGCTAGCGGTTAGATGGGTACTTACGTTAGGAGTTCACAGTTAGACGAGAGGTGAGAATATCATGTGAGTGCACGTCCTAACATGTACTTTACATTTAATGTTTTAAATGTTTTTAAAGCACTTGCAGGTTTTTAAAATTTCTCCACATTCGGGCTCTGACCCGTTTGCTTTCAAATCTATATTTTTTTGTAAAACCATTTTAGGTGCCCAGCCACAAGGTCACCATGCATAGGATACTCATTCAGGTGACGACCTGTAGCTGTTTGTGGAAGCTATAGGGATTTGCTTTTAGACGCTTCTATCATTTGGATTCCGTATTCAGTATTCTTCAGTTTTAGGGCATGTTGCCCAGTTCCATTAGAGTTACTTTTCCATTACAGTTTTCAGACTTTGGCATGTATTGATTCAGTATTTCGTTACTTATTTCAGTTGTGGGATTTGTAGTGAGGAGTTTTCCTCCAGACTTTATTTACACTATGTGATGGTTATTCTATTTACTTCGTTATGGTGAATGGTGTTATTATTCTTCATTACACTTGTTGCATGTTAATCAGACTTTAATTAAAATTTGACAACTTACTTTTTAAATACTAGGTGGTTAGTAATCATTAAAATGTTTTCGACAGTGATGCTATTAACTGGACCAACTTGGCATTTTGAATTAATTTAATAAAGGAGTAGCTACCCGGTATTTAATTAGTTGGGGTGTCACATCTAATACAACAAGTCTTCAAATTATTAAGTCCCAAACACCTTTTTGATTCACATAAAACATCCCATATACTTTTGTGAATCTTTTGGGAACCCAAGATTAAACTTTGTTGAAGTTTCTCTTTGTGGAGTTTGATATCTACGGCTTAATTGACTACGTGTCAGTTGGGGGTGCTCGTGTGTATTCCTTGTTGATTCGGACTGCGTGTTCATGTGGACTGCTACGGTTGATCCATTACTGACTCTAGGTTGTGGTCTATGTGAGTTTTCTGAGGTTAATCCATTGCATATTTCATTCTAATACTTATAAGTTGTGATTTACTATTATAGTGAAATAAATGTTTTTCCCTTTGTTTTTTTTTTCGAAAATCAGTGAGTTATTAATTTTGCTTATGATGGTTTGTTACACACACACACACATAGTTTCATGTTTAGGGGATGAATTAATGTCATATAAAAATTACCTCCAATTAAATATGTTTAAATTGGAAATTTGCGAATTTATCCAAATTGGTATCACACAACGCATTTTACAGTGCTTCATGATATATGCTTTGTAGTTATATGTGTGTTTGTCATTTTCTAGTCTATGCTACATCATATATGGTTTTGCTAGAATTATGACATGTATATCTTTTCTATTTTTATTTTATCATTTATTGGATCTTATAAAAAACACAAAAAGATTTTTCTTATCCTTTTGTTTGTTTAAAATTTTCAAAAACTTAAAAAGATTTTTTTGTGCATTTTCGTTTTACACATTTTATGTGGCATATCTTTGTGTTTGAATCCTATATCACTCTGGTTTCATGTGGCTAGAACTTTTGGTTATAAATTTTAATGCTTAAATGTTCTTTATCACTCATATATGGAGCCGTTTGACTTTGATTTGCTTAATGGATTCTCTTTTTATATGCATATTCAGAGTCACATGCACAAGCTCTTTTGAACATTAGCTTCACATGTATATTTGTGCTTTGTGAGATGTTCTCCCATTAATTTTGTCATTTTGTGACTGTGGGGGATTTATGCATGTAAAAATGATTTCCCGGATTGAGAAAAATAGATAATCATTTATCCGATAAAGTTTTGTTTAGAAATGAAATCGGGCTTCGAATGTCACATTGACTTTGCATGAAAATCCACCATTGAAAAGGGGCCAAAAACGATGTGGCATTATGAAAAGTAACCAAGGCCTGCATAGTTTAGCTTAATATGATCATTCAAAAGTAAAGAAAAGAATTATTCTTTATGAGAGAGTTTGGATAGATATATCAACGGGTTTGCACAATGACAATGAATCCTAGTTACACTATTTTGTCATGACACTATTGATTTGTAGAATCATCAAAATTATAGGCTTTTGTGCATTGTGCTTGTTTGGTCTTTATGTTCACTTTATCTTGTCGCATGAAGCTAAATATAAGTTTGATAAATTTTTGCAATCAAACAGAACTCCTGGAACATGTTTAATTGATTGGGTCATAATTCTTTTATCTCTAGTTCACATCCATTCACTCCATTTACCACATGTTTATTTAGAAACATTTATGCCATATGAATGTGGAAAGCTTATTGTGCTTAGTGTCTTGTATGGTGTTTATACCTATGTATATGTGTGCTTATGCTTTGTGGACAATTCTTGCATATATATGTGGTATCATTTGTTTTGAGTCTTTTCTTTTATATCTAATCCTTGTATGATGTGTGTTCATATCAATACCTATCTTGTTGCGACTTTCATTGATATCCCTTGCTTATTTTAGTTCATTATAATTAATATGATTTTTCTATCGCATTATTATTAGTATATATTTTTCGTTATATGGATTAGTTATTCTTGCATTTCCATGATTTATTTGTTTCTTATATCACTATACACCATTGCATGATATACTTGCTTTTTCCACTATGCTTATCCCTTGTTTCATTTAGGGGGAATTGAATTAATTGGGAAGAAATGGGTTATTTTATGCATGTTTCTCTTTGTCTATTCCGAACAAAAAAGGGGGCGAAATGGTATCTAACCCTTTTAATTTGGGGAGATCTAACTTAAGGGGATACGTCTTTCTTTGGTAAATATTGTTAGACAAAGGGGGATATTTAATTATGCAATTTAATATTTTTATATTCCATATATGTTTGATGTTGTGTTTAAGTGTGTAGGTTTTCATCCATGCAACAAAGTTTTAAAGAAATCAAAGCTAGTCATCATATGTGTCGATCAAGCATCTGTTTTTTTTATTTTTGGGTGGGACTTTATTTTTTAGATGAGCTTGGCGGCCCACAGGTTTTTTATTTTGGTCTTGTCCCAGAATAGACAAAGGGGGAGATTTGTAAGGGGAGATTTACAATTGAGTAAATTTGTAAGGGTTGGCTTAATTCCGGACAAAATAACTTAATTCATAGGATAAAAGTTATTTCGGACCTTGCAACCCTATGGAGTTTGAGTTGAAAATGTAGCGGTCGAGTCAAATGAAGATCACATTATATTTCGGGTTTCATGACTTTTTTATCATCGTCACCTTTTCAACTTTTCAAGGGATCTCAAGTATGAATGCGTAAATTATATAGATAATTGGAAATTTTATTGGGTGTTATATTTTTAGTAAACAAAGTTTAACAAATGGATTTTTATTTTTCTACGAAAAATAAACTTTTTTGAAATATCGTTCGTAAGGTCGTTTGAATGACCTCGTTCGAATGAGTTTTCCAGTCATTCGAACCAGGTATGTAACGAGGTTCCTGTTTGTTTTATCTAATATCCTGTTTGAATTGTCATTTGAACGGACCTTTGTTTGTGACATTCTACAATCTCGTTTGATATGTCGTTCGAACGGCATACCAGAGTCATTCGAATGACCGACAATTTTGAGCGGTTTTGAGTCAGTTCTTTTAAAAAATCTTCCCACAACCTCATTTCTTTCTTACCTACTTTTAAGAGTGCATGAGTACTATTTTTCAAGTGAAATTTCCATATTTTCCAAGAGCCTTGAGGGCGTAAACTCCCTTCTAAAAATTCCCCTTGCTGTTTGTTAATCAAAATGAATTAATTTCAAGAACTAATACAAGTTTACACCCATATAGTTTACATGATCGAAGTTTCTATATAACATTGGTTTGTCACCAGGTTTCATTCTCTACCCAAAAGAGATAGTTTCTTGTGAAGTATTCCGTGCTTTTGGTGATTTTTCATACGAAAGTGGATTCCGTGTGTTTGGTGGTTGCTTTACCCCATCGGTGGATTCCAAGACGAAGGTGGACTCCTAAGTTGTTGACTAGGTATAGGTGTAGGAACGAATATCATCAAGGATTGTGAGGGAATCAGGTTGTTGAGTAAGTTTTCTTGTCATGTCCTTTCTAAAACCGTACTTAGTGGACTTATGGTTGGGCCGTCCAGGGTTATTCTCGTAGTGGATTTTTGTCGTACATCGCGGCATTGTGGATGTGTATTTTTACCTTGCAACATCTCAATTAGATGCATGCTTAAGTTTAACATAGTAATATTGGTTAATCACAAAAATGATGTTGTTCGGAACACAATTTAAATTGGGTAAATTTTAATGTAATTTAATTCAATTGGGTTTTATCTATTTGGCAAAAATGCATCCTTAAGTTTGTTTGGCCTAATTTTACTTGAATTGAATTAATTTTTTCTTAGAAGAAAATCTTAAATATTTGTGTTTGTGTTTGTGTTTGTGCTTGTGCTTGTGTTTGTGTTTGTGTTTTTACGTTAAAGAGAAAATTTAATTATTTATTAAATTTTTGAAGAAAATTGAAATTAAGAATATTTTTGAACCATCGCATTTGAATTTTAAAATTATAATTTTCACACTCTCAAAGTGGTATCATATCATATAATTTAAAGAAACCAGATTCTCATTATGTGCAGCTAGGTCGGGATCACACGACTGAACCAGAAAATCTGAAACGAACATTGGAGGCGGTCATGTCCTTAAGTTCGTGGTCATAACCATGCCATGCCACATTATTCCAAGGTACTCCAATCCTACATTGAATGGAAATGCATAGAAATTATGACCCAGGGGAACGGTACTACCTCTGTTGGGATTCGCCAGAGTGACCTCCCACGGCACGCAACCTCCTTCATAGCCTATCTTCTAGGACGGTATGTTTCACATAAATATCATACACACAAATATTATTCTTATTCCTATATATGTTGTCCCTATACTCGTATACATACATATATATATATATATATATATATATATATATATATATATATATATATATATATATATATATATATATACACTAGCGAAATGCTCGTGCCTGAAGGCACGACAAAAATTTCCAAACTATGTAATCTTAAAACGGAAAATTTCCGTTCCCTAACAAAATAATGTGAAATTAAAAAAATGGTCGAAATTTATTCAGTGTTCTCTCTTATCAAGGCTACATTAGACTTGGATCTAAATATATTACAACAAATGTAGTTAGAAAATTTAGACCAGTTGAATCAAAGTCTAATTTTCATTAAACATAAAAGATGGGGAAGTCCCCTAAATTAATTTTAAGAAATCACAATTACAATGATTCTTAAAAGGTATTAAGAAATATAGATGACTTCATTCTAAGAAGCCTCAATAATGCCTATATATTGCATCCGATCAGTGTTAGAAATAACATCTTGTTTTGTCTTCCCTATAAATTCGTCGGCAGCATCATCTTACCCTCATACCTCCTCATCTTCCTCATCAACATCTTCCACCAATGTAGGGTAAACTTCTTCATATTTCTTAAATATCTTTGAGTCTTCTACAAAAACAACCTCTATAAAAAGTGCATCCCAACCGTTCTCAAAGAATATGGCTTTCACATAGTCAATATGATATTCAGCCTTGGAAAAGAGAGTACCTGCAGTTATTGGTATTCTTAGATAAGTTTGCTTTTGAATGTCAACTTGAATTGCATGGACTTTTGAATGTTAACAGGACCCCATTTGGAAAACCATTACTATAGTGTTGAAGTTAGCATCCATTCTAAGGGTCCCCATCGAGAAATTATCTGAATGAGGCCCTAAAAATCATTGGGCACCCCTGCTTATATACTCATATCAACTGTGGTCCGAAGAGAATAAAACCTCACCAACATATCTCATTTTTTGTTGAATGCACACGTTTCGAAATAGTTAAAAGTTGCAATCAACATGCCAATATTCTATAGTTAACTAATAAAAAAAATAGAGTCATGTTAACAAAACTAAAGTAATCACCAAAAACAGCACAACTTGATCAATTTAAGGACAAACACAAACATTAGTGGAATATATCGGAGGCGCATGATCCATATAGGCATAAGAAACACAGGTTCCCCTATAACAGATTGTTTTATAAGCCTGAGATCAAGCATAAGAACAACAAAAAAACTAATGTTGCGTTTAAGTAACTAAAATTCTTATTTTTTGTTCTAAACTCGTGTGAATTATTTTAAGTTGCATACTCGCTTGACATCAGTTATACATGATATCTCTGGGACTGGAGTTATACACGCTTGACATCGGTAGTTAAAAATACAATAGTTATACACGATTACATCAGTTATACAGAAATGGAGTATGGAGTTTGATCCCATCAGATCTCGTATACAAATAAAACAAATAACGTTAATAAGAGGTTAGCAAAGGACCAAGTGTTTATATAGAAGATCAAGTTGAAATTATTGAACATAACTGTTTATATACCATCGACTAATATAAACAGGGACTGGAATAATCTATATCACTTGTAACAATTTATAAATATGGAAAATCAAATAAAATCAATGAAAAAAAAGAGGAGCTCAGCAAAGGACCAAGTGCAACGAACCCAATTTGTAATTAGTTTAGAGTCAATAATTACTAAAGTTGAAAATTTTAAATTAATGGTGGCACTTGTTACCAGATTCTATATTGTACAACCCTTATTGTGAATATCATTTGTATGAATCTTATAAGTGATATGAAATGAAATATTAATCAATAATGAAATTTATAACCATCTCTATGAAACTTATGACATATTCTATATTGGCGCAGTGTTGCTTTCGAGCATGAGCCATCACGAACTCGTGTTCCTCATGTTTATCAGTTAGTAATAAAATATATAGATGAGAAAGGAACTTGCTGCTCTGTATCTCACATTTCTCATGCCCATTATCAAAGTACAACCGTTGAGTGGTGATTATTAAAAAATGGATACAGAGCAGCAGGTTCTAAACGATAGTTAGTAATCATATTTCCAATGCTAGAAGTACAACTATTGAGCGGTGATTACTATAGTTAGAGTTATACTTTTAGCAAAAACTTTGAATAAAAAACAGTGATTGATATAAGACTATAACAGAATCATGATTTATGTTGTTCAAAGTATATAAATTTTATATAACTGTAGTAATTTCCAGCATCCATAGAACATTATCGAGTATAAATATCGGAATGGAATGATGAAAAAACAAAAGAGAAGATATTTGTTCATGAAGACTTCGTTGGCTATTGCTCGAAGACTCCCCTATCCACTTTTTTGTTGGCTATCCTGGTTTTGAACTCCTACATTAATACCCGTTGTAACATGAATGACATAACGCTGTTGTGGTACTCGTGTCAGAACTTTTTATAATGGTGAGAAACTAAAACTGTATATGAACCGATTGGGGTTGAATTACTTGATCAAATGAATAAAATACGCAGTTCCCACATAATTAAACATGAATCCAACTCCATTTCAACAACTCTTATACTTACTCGTAGTACAAATTTCCCATAAAAGCCTTCCGCAGTTCATATTGATATACACAGAAGCACTGATGAAAATGAATAAAAAAATAGATTAAATATCACCTAAACATTGTCAAAAGACCATCCAGAGGATTCTCTATTCCAATATCTGAAAACCTGAAAAGAAAAATTAAAATCTTCAAAAACTTAGAGAACCCATGCTAGTCCTGTAATGAAAAAATAAAAGAGAAGACGATAAACAATAAAGGATGAAGTGGAAATTCTGGTGCAAGCACCTTATCTAGAGTTTGAAAATTAAAATCCAGAGAGTTAAATATGAGATAAAAAGTCTAGAACGGGTGAACATACCTTCTCTGATACAATTCTACTAGTTCCAACAACTTCGTCAATTTCGGATTGAGCTTTTTCTTGAATATCAAGGTGTAAAATCATTCAAGCAAGAGTCCACTCTAGGAGAATAGTCACTCTATCAGTCCCCCTAAAGATCATTTCCTGAAATAAAAGAAAAATCCACCTTTATTTCCAAACACATATAATGACTACCTAAAACTAAATACTATAAGTGAATGCTTTGCCAAAGCGTGTGGTAAAATGAAGATCAAACAAAAACATATAAGAAAGAGCCCAAAAAGATAAAACAACTTACATAATAGTTCAATATACTCCAAATAATTAGTCATAGCTGCCACTGAATTGGCATATTAGTGTCATTTGTTTGAACACTACCAGACCTTATCTCCGCACCACATTTTTTTTATCACGTAGCCAAGCTGTATAACAAATGAAATGATGCATAGCCAAAAAACTACATAAATAAATTAGCGACAAAAGAGTAGTTGAATAGTATTTCATTTACACAGAAGGTCACAAAAAATAGCCTACTATAGAAATCATAGCCAAATAGTCTTAATGACATACCGTGACTTAAAATAAGTTAAAAACAAATTTAAAAGAAAACCACCCCTATCATTATCTTACACACCAGGTTAGTGAGCACATTGAACATTTATTTTGTGTAAATTATCCCGATCATTATCTTACACACCAGGTTGTATAAAATGCAAATAAGCTAGAAGAATTGGTGGAAACGAAGAAGAGTATGCGAAATTGGCTTATCTACCACCAGAACAATTATGAAAGGACTCTTAAAAAAGCCAAACTACTAAGATAGGTTTTTGGGGCCTTTGGGAAACAACAGTTGAAGGAATTGACTACTATAATGCTGAGATTGAGAAGTTGAATGAATAAGATGGTGTAGACAGATAAATGGGTATAAGCGATCCTAACTCCATAAGATCCGCAACGTTTGTTTCATTTGGTTAACAGAATGGGTACTAGAACCACGTGATGTTTATTGGGATAATCTGGCAAATTTAAGCTCACTATCCAAAGACTACTCATGCCTAATGCAAATGTCGTATCACGTGCCAATAGACTTTTGTGTAAATGAGGAAGAGGACAATAACAATACTTATTTTAATTACCCTTTACTGTGATGATAAATTCTGGTCAAGATCTTCGCAGTCGTTCATAAATGTAGGGCTGCAAAATCGTAAATCAAGTGAAATATTAGTACCTAGTACAGGGGAGAGCGGTAAAGAAATTTATAAGCCGATATATTACAAACATTTGAAAAATCCTTTTCAGGCTACATATTAATATTTTAGATAACATTTCTTTAAAACTCAGTGATAAAATAAATTCATGGTCATAAACGCTTATGGTCATAAAACATATTTACTAAGAAGTAACAAAGTAGTCTAAAAGTAAAAAATATGTAGCAAATAGGAAGAAACAAACTTTTAAGAATAGGGTAGATGAGATACCAAGGAATTTATGCCCTAAGCCATTTGGTCAACATGCAATACCAATCAATTCTTAGAACTATGACCATTGTTTGTTGTGGTCTACCACAATTTTGGTTGCTTATTTTTTGTGGGGAGATCTTCCTCATGACAAACTTCCTAAATTTCAACTTCATACCCATGATCTTTTTGCTATATATAGGACACTGCTTGAATTTGAGCAAAATACTATTCGTCGTGATGAAGGCCAACCTTGGGATCTAGAAGAAGTTATCGTTCATCTTGATTCCATTTTAGATCTTCCATTTGTCACACACTATGAAATTCGTGAGGAGATGACATAAGAAATGCCTCCAGTAATAAAGTTTCAAAAACATATAAGGTTGAAAACACATGAAACTATGGACCTTAAATCTTGTGAAGTTTTAGAAACGTTCTTCACTGTACAACCATCGACCTTATCAATTGTAAAAGAAATATTATCTACGTGTTTGTCAAATTCCATGCAAAAAGGGTGCAAATTTTAGAGATTTCTCTGCGGTGGTTGTGCAAATATCATCCAATTTCAAGAAATGTGATCATAATTAACCATATTGTCAAATCTGGGCTAACCACATTGCAAACGCGATGTTCAACAAATATTGTCATCTAAGATCAAATCCATTTTCATGAAAGATAACGCAACAGTTATTTATTATAATAGTAGAGGTGGTTATTATAACAGTAGAAGTACCAATAATTTATATACATACATCTGTTTGATGTCTCTCTATCTTCTGAAGTTCTAATAAACATATGATGTAATTAATTAGAAGAAAATGGAATATTATTTGCAAACTTGGATGCAAACATTAGATATAAGATTGGATGTAAAAATATACAACACATGGTAACAATTAAAACATAAAAGTGGATGTAAATAAAAAAATTGCAAAATACAAAATAAAAATTTTGCACTTAGAGAGACGGTTGAAATTGTACCACTATCCAATTGTTTCCTTATATGTAACCAATGGTCGATCTGAGTTGTCTCAGAAATAGGGCAGTTGAGAAAAATGATGGGCGGTATTAGGAGGATCCTGGAGCATCACCATATGTTCCTTTCGATCAAGATCATAGGCCAAACTTATTCTTCTCTGTGAAAGGTGAGCATACCCAACTTATTCGTCAAACAAAGAATACAATACATGTTCGATAGCAACAAATAAATAAAATATAAAACATAATATCCAAATAGCAGTTTAGACATAATATTTAATTTTAGGCATAAACATCTTGAAAGGAAATACCAACACAACGGCAACACTAAAGAGCTCTAGGTCCATGCTTTGTTGTTCTTAGGGAGTGGAAAGAGAAACACGCATTCTTGAAATCATCCAAATAGATGGAGCATTTGTTCGATTCTTCCTTAAAAACAGACGTAGACATAATCAAATGGAGAAGTTTACATTAGTGGAAAACTTTTAAGAACAATACAAATTAAAAACTAAAACCATTGGAAAACATCAATAACCTATACAACATCCGCACCTTCTCGATAATTTCATGTCCTTATTATGTATTCACAACTATGAGGATCTTGACTTATGAAGATTGATATTCTTCAAGTACATTCCACGACCCTTTACTCCATGAAAAGGAAAATTTAATGAGAAATCGTACAAAAGTTAGACTAAATTCAATCCAAAATTACATTTCTTTATGAAAACACAGAGAAACATACAAATTGCAAATTCTGCGGCTTAATGAGATATGAAAACTCGCGTGGTTAGGCATATATGAAAAAATGGACCCATTTTCAAACTGGATGGTAACCTGCCAACCTACAAATATGTAAGAAGCGTGAATACTAAAACTGATCTTCGGAGTAGATAAGTACAAAATGAAGTCTAATGCAAGGATGGATCGTGTCCATTACTAACAAAATTCAACTACATTTCTTCATAATGATATTAGATCATCTAATAATATTATTGTCTTACAAAAACAAAGACAGACTCAAAGTATAAATAATAAGAAATAAAACTTAGACAGAAGAAATCACTAATTAAAACTTAAATTAAAGTAAAAAGCTTAGTATAAACTTCACCTCTATAAAAGCAGAATCATTACCAAAAGTTGAATCAAATTTGCTTAAAATAATAAAGAATATATACTAAAGAATCATTTTTGCAATGAATCAAGTGAAAATATGAATGATAGCATCTTGGCTATGTCTGGACCTCTTGCTGACTGAGAATAGCAAGAACACAATTGATACAGACTACAAAGCATTATAAAATCAGTTTACAACCTCTAGATAAAACGTTACAAACTCAGTTGATAAAATCAATAAAAAGCATTACAAATTGTTAGAGAAATAACCAACAAAATAGAAATAAAGTGTGTTAGAGATCAGGGCATTAACCAATAGTCACGTGTTCGAGGTGAGCTTCACCTATTGGCCCTCCTTTAAGAGGGGTGAGTAAATTATTCTGCATTAAATGTACACAGTGAGTAAATTATTAAAATTAAGCATATGAAATTCATGTCCAAACCAACTTAAATCAATGGTATACAATTCTCAAAATAGCAGTTGCAATGTGATGACTTTACTACGGGTGATGACAGTCGATGATAAACCCTTAAGTTATTGTCCATTCTTCATTTGTTACAACCACTAATAAATATCAAACCGATAACCCTAGATGCAAATTAGATGAGAATTAGAAATTAATCCGTAAATTAGAAGTTATCAAAACTATATCCATAGAAGCAAATAAAAAATTACCCCGTAAATCAAAACCTATTACCAAAAAACA
The DNA here is from genome assembly GCA_949130495.1 of Sambucus nigra. Classification (NCBI taxonomy): domain Eukaryota; kingdom Viridiplantae; phylum Streptophyta; class Magnoliopsida; order Dipsacales; family Adoxaceae; genus Sambucus; species Sambucus nigra. The sequence goes on from OX422223.1 coordinate 247,716,171, forward strand.
AAATTATCACTATCCACCACCACCATATCCTAAACCTATCACAACCTTAACTTCAAAACAAACTTAGGTGTTGAAAAAAGTAAGAGGGATAGTAGTAACTAGTGACTTTAGTTATTTTAGTTTATTGACACAACATCTTTATAAAAATAGTACATTCTTGATTACCAAAGAGAAAGATGCACAAAATATCAGCTCCATTATTTTATCTAATATTCTCCATGGTTATTTAAAATCAAAGCAAGGTAAATCAAAGCCTTAAAATTGGTTTGTATCCATGTATCATCTGTTATGAAATGTTAAAAGTCCAAAATACTACCCAAAAATAAACTGATAAAGTAGTCTAAAAAAACAAAACAGCATTCAAATAGCATGTAGTTATGTCTATGTCCACAGTGAGTTTAGTTTAGATATAAAACTAAATGATTAAAGGTATGATAAAACAAAATAGATATAAAATTGAAAAGTCAAAACTCTATATGTATTTATTATGTGTTACAGGTAATTTAACAAACACTATATATGCAATTATGGGAAGGGTTAAAACAAAAAACTCATCATAGAGAGAAAGTTGCCTTCATTGTAAAGAGAAAGTTACCTTTATGGATGAGATGTGAGGTACCAAAATGAAAAATACCAAATCTGTAAGGAAGTTCAAAACAAACACATACAACCCAAATCCATCAAACCATTGTCTCGATTCCTCACTTTAAAATCCCAAAAAGTTCAAAACAAAAGCTTCAAAATGATAGATCTTTGTGCATTTGTGTATGGGTTTGACAAATATAGATGTGTGTGTGACATATATATGGGAGTGTGTATGTGTTACGGAGGTGAGGGAGATTACCTGCATGAGAGAATGAGTGAGGAGGCGGCGAAAAGAATGAGGGAGAGAGAGGCGCATGAGGGAGAGGGAGTGGGAGATGGAGAGGGACAGAGAGATCGCGGCTAGAGAGAAGATGGAGGAAAGGATGAGCGAGAGGAGGAAAATGATAGTTTGATAGGGTTTGGGAGGATAGTACATTAAGGACAATTTACAAAAAGGCCCTTCATCCTCAACTATTGGATCTCACTTTTTAAGAATCAATCCTAGCCCCTACTTAACTTATCCTCTTATGGAATAGTAAAAACATTCTACTCCTTATTATATATATATATATATACACACACGCACACGCACACACTAGCAGAATGACCATGCCTGAAGGCACAATGAAAATTTCAAAAGTATGTCATTGCAAAATGGCAAAAAATTTCAAAGTACATGACTACAAAATGGCAAAAATTTCGTTCCCCATCAAAACAAAGCGTAATTTTTAAAAAAATGGCTACAATCTCATTTTTCTATAAAATTATCCATCGTGCTTAGCAAATAATAAATAGTCCACCAACATCTAAATAGTCTTAAATTCATCAAAAAAATCACACATACATCATTCATCAATAGAATTAACATTGTACCTCAAATAAACAAAGTGTCCAAATTCACATTATTCACATTATTAATCAATCGAATTAACATTATTCATCACGTAAGTCATAGCTATAACGCACAACATGTGCACCTCCCTAAAAATGAGATTAAAAATGAATGGGTGAATATGCGAACCTCGTTAATATCAGTCAACTTATACAAAGTCAACCAACATAAACACGCGATTAAATAAATTTCAAGTATGTGCCTAAAGGCATGGAGATAAACTTACCCCCAGTACTTGTATGTTCATGACACAACACCATCACCAACTAACATATGTATTATGTAGAATCAAATGTATGATCACAATTATAACTAAATAATTAACAAACAAATTACATAATTAAAAGTCCCCATAATCCCCAAAAAGTGTTGTCGGGATCCATTTACAATCCCAATAAGTTTTGTTAGCATCAATAAGCAAACATACTCAAAATTAAATAATGAAAAATAAAAAATAACATTAAAAATCTCTTTTAATTGGATAAAAAGTAATTTAAAATTTTTAGTATTGAACAAAATTAGACGTGGATTTTTGGTTTTGAACACAAAATAATAGTACTTCTAAATAATAATTCATATCCAAAAAAATTATATTGGAGAAAAAAATGCGCGTGCTGTTGTTATTTCAACATGAAATATTAGAAATGATGGTATCTTTTGAACGCTAAGGAATACGATATCTATCTTCATGCTTAAAATGCCTAATTTTGCAAATAATATGCAAGAATAAATATAGGTAAAAACCTCACAAGTAAAAAGACTAATAGAGTTGAGTATACAAAAAAGACTAATAGAGTTGAGTATACAAACTTTGCAAAACCATATAAACACCACTATAGTTGTAAAATTAATACACGCTAAACCATCTAAACATGTATTTTTGGTTTTTAACTCAAAATCATTATAAATCTAAATAATAAGGTGGTTGTTAAAAAAAATTCAGATCCAAAAAGATTTGTATAGGATAAAAAAAAGCATGTGCTATTGTTATTTCAACTTTTTCAACATGAAATATTGGAAATGATGTTATCTTTTGAACTCTATGGAATGCTATGTCTTTCTCCCTGCTTAAAATGCCTGATTTTACAAACAATAAGAAAGAACAAATATAGGCAAAAACCTCTCAAGAAAAAAAACTAATGGAAATGAGTTACAATGTACTAACTTGGAAAAACCATATAAACACCACTATAGTTGTCAAATTAATACACGTTAAACCAATATAACACAAAACTAACACATTAGAAAGAAGAAGAAAAAACTATATATATTGCATGCAGCAACAAAAAATAAAAATAAACTCTAATTTTGCTTTAAAACATAGTCAAATGTCAACCATTTTGATTAATTTCATTTCATAACAAAAATATTAAAATTTAAACAGAAAAATATGGTTCTCACTGTACAAATATGACGATTTCAAATTACTAAATTAATTATAGTTATGATATATCAAAATAGCAACATTTCTAAATCTCTCTAATACAAACACGTTTTTATAAGAGTTTTGGCTCCAACACCCATCTGGTTAACATCTCTATCGCAACTGCCATTACAGCCCCATGCCTCCTTCACAATCATAAAAAATCAAATTATATGTTAAGACTCATAAAATATCGATCTACTCTATCTAGTCTTCAAATCAATCTCGTTGATCTCTCACTCTCAGGACCTGCAACAAAGAGGATACAAAAGAAGTTTACGTATTGTGGTGATTCAAAACATATAAAACGTGTGGAGAGACAATTAATACATTAAAAAATTCATATATTTGTATTTCTGAATCTGTATAAAAAAGACCCATATATCTAATGTTTAAGTATGCTCTCCTAACTATGACTATGTTACCGGTGGACAAAGATCACTTACAACACCCACCCTTATCCATACAACATTTACAACATAAAACTTTCTTATTCTTGATCAACTAAATTTATAGCCCTGCGAATGACGTGTAGGCAAATGGGTAATTGAAATGAACATTCTGGTCTTTGAAACTAAACCAACTAAAGATCTTATGAAGCACAAAGAACCCATTAGGATCTGATAGATAGGAAATTGACCATATTTCTTATTCGACCATTGACCCTATTTTTTATTTCAAGCTTGTAAATGTGTAGTAGTTGTTATCCGTCTGTGAGTTAATTTTTTCAGATGCAAATGTGTGTCGCACCACATTTATTCAGAATATTTCATTTGTAAATGAGAGAAAATTAATAAATGTAAAATACACCCTTACACTGACAAACAACAAAATTAAAATTCTTAAACCAACCCATCAGTGTTGAACCCTTCACAGGAACTCAAAACCAAACTTTGAAATTCTTAAACACCCTCGAAATTATATCTAAGGCCTCATCAGTGACCACTATCCTATTCAACCTAATCTCCTCCAACCACGGGTAACCTTTACCATAACACAAGACAATGGATAAACATAATGTGGCCATCCCGATCAACGTCGCGCACCTCAGGGCGGGGATTCTGAAAGGTCTCATGCCCCTTTTTAACTTAGGAACGCTTCGATCATCGTTGACCTTGGGTGAATCTAAAGAGATAGAGTTGCCATCCTATTTTGCAAAAAATAGGCAAAAGAACATGTTTCATCTCGAGAGAGCGACATCAAAGACAAACTGATGCATACGAAACCAATAGTTCGAGGGTTCAGAGGCTAAGTTACGGAATGGGAAGGTGTTAGGCACCCATCACGCCCTTTCGGTCTCTCATGGTCTTGTGTTATTATTTTACTTTATTTATCTATGAAGTGTGTGTGCGTGTATATAATGGAGATTGGAATCATTAAACTCATACCATAAGAAAGGTAGAGTGAGGTCATTCGTAGGAATGTACCCAAAATAATATATATAGAAAATATAAGTTATGCATTTATTACGATATTGATCCTTATTATGAAACGATAATATATGTTGGATAAAAATTCTAACAACTATAATATGTATACTAATGCATGAAAATGATGAAAGTGAGGAGTTTTAATAGTATTGGAAAACTCAAATATTAGAAAATTGGAGAAGTGGAAAAGTGGAGAATTAAAAAATTGAAAAATTGGACTAGAGTCTCAAGTTTTAATCCAAAATGTCTACGTAGCCTATAAAGAAAAAAAATTCCACGTAGTTGAAATGTGACATGGGGGTGATTTTTATCCCATAGATCCGAGCAGAGTTTTATTATATGTGTGTGTGTAGAAAAATATGTTTTAGTTTTGAAAAAGTGTGATGGATAATTCCATTCAAAAATTATGAGTGTAACCCTCTTTTTGTTTGTTTTGAGTTTTTTTTTATAGAAAATTATGTATGTGCAATATACTAATAAAAATGTAGATATTGATGTGCATGAAGTAAAGTAAGAACTATCTACTGAAATTTATGCAAAAATAAGAAATTTAAAGAGAGATGGAAGGAGTTTGACCTTCTCTGAAACTTGATCTTTGATCTTGGATTAGCTCCCTTGAATGTGAGATGGATGTTGGATGAGAGAGAATGAGATTTGATAAATTGGGTAAGAAAAGGATGGGAATGGAACTTCACATGGAGGAACTTTGCTAATTTCGAGAGAATATTGCTAAGATCACTTATGCTGATGGATCTATGGTGTTCTTGTGCTTGGTAGTGAGGTCATGCCCTCCTTTTATAGGGTCAAGGGGTTGCCGATTAGCACTTCCCCAGTCCTGCCTATCGACAGGTGACCCCAGACACACTTTCGATAGGCAGAGATCTGGACCAACCAATTAACAATCTCGTGCAGATTTTCCTAGAAAAATTGTTGTAGAATGTAATTCTTTGATCTGAATCATGCATAGGTCATACCATTAGAAAGGTAATTTAGATACCTTTAAGAGTTCTTTGGACCTCTTCCGAGTCCGAGAGTTGAATTTGGGTAAATATGGCTCGAAAGTGCACGTCGGTTCTTTAGATGGGAGATTGCAAAACGGAAATTGGTCATTCGTCTTCATGGTAAGATAGAATCGTGCACAGGGTGGAACATTGAAAAGTTTAGGAGATTTAATTTGACCTTCTAAAGAGTTTTGCTGAGTTCAGAAAGTTAACTTTGGTCAATCGGGGCCCAGAACCACCCGGTGACTTCTCGGGGTAAAATGGATAGTTTGTTCGCACCGTTAGTCAGAATTACATAAGGGGTGGACCGTTGGAAAGGGTATTTAGTGACCTTCAGAGATTCATTCAATCTATTTCAATCTGAAGAGTTAACTTTGGTAAAAAAAATCGGGGAGTGATAGGTGGCCTCCAAATTAATTTTTAGGGGAAAATGGATCATTTTTCCAAACGGTTATGTTATTTTATGCACGGGGTAAACCATTGGAAATGGGTCTTAGTTCCTTTTGAAAATTCAAAGAGCTTTCATTTTGAAGGTAGAGTTGACTAGAGTCAAATGGGGCCCGAGAGAGCCCAATGGCCTCTAGATTGATTTTCGATAGTAAAATAGTTTGATCGTCCTAACTATTTTGTCAATTCATTCATTGGGTGGACCGTTGGAAAGGGGATTCAATGACATTCAAGGATTTAAAGATATTTCACTCTAACTATAGAGTTGACCGGGGTCAAACGGGGCTCATGAGCACCCGATGGCATCTAGATCGGTACTCGGACCCAGGGTTTATAGTGAAATAGGGAGGTGCTAAGGATATAAGGAGATACGTAGGGGGTCCTAGAATGTGGTGTCTATAAAGCCCCTCAATGGGTAGGCTTGGAACAAGAGAAAGCCGTCGAATAGACATCACATGATGTTTTTAGAAAGAGGTCAATTCTGCGGACCTAAGGGACGAGGATGACCCAATCACAGGTTTGATGTCGATTCAGAGGACCTAGGGGGATGATGGGGATGGCTGATTCCGATGACCTAAATGGGGTGACGAATAAGTTTAAGGCAGGGAGAAACGAATTCTGCAGGTCGAGGTCAATTATGAGGACCTAAGTTGTAGTGACCAATTATGAGGGTCGAAGCCAATACTAAGGGCTTAAGTAAAAGAGACTAATTCTGTGGGTCGAAGCCAATTCCGAGGGCTTAAATAAAAGTGACCAATTCTTTCGATTGAAGCCAACTCTGCAATCTTAAGATAGGGGTGACCAATTCTGTTGGTCAAAGAAAATTCTGAGGGCTTGAGTATAAGCGACCAATTCTTTGGGCTGAAGATAAGGGTGACCAATTATGCGGGTCAAAGCCAATTCTGTGGGCTTAAGTAAAAGAGTCAAATTCTTCAAGTCGAAGCCAATTCTGAGGGCTTAAGTAGAAGCAACCAATTTTGTGGGATTAAGATAGGGGTGACAAATTCTATGGGTCAAAGCCAATTCTGAGGGCATAAGTAGAAGTGACCAATTTTGCGGGTCAAATACAATTCTAAGGGATTAAGTAGTAACTACCAATTCTAGGGGTCAAAGCCAATTATGTGGCCTTAAGTAGAAGGAACCAATTTTATGGGTAGAAGACAAATTTGAGGGCTTAAGTAGTAGCGACCAATTCTTTGGGTTGAAGCCAATTTTGTATGCTTAAGTTAGGGGTGACCAATTATGTGAGTCAAAGCCAATTCTGAGGGCTTAAGTATAAGTGACCAATTATGCGGGTCGAATCCAATTCTATAGGCTTAAGATAGGGGTAACCAATTCTGCAGGTTAAAGCCAACTCTGAGGGCTTAAGTAGAAGTGACTAATTCCATGGGTCGAAGCTCATTATGTGGTCTTAAGATAGGGGTGACCAATTCTGTGGGTCGAAGACAATTCTAAGGGATTAAGTATAAGTGACCAATTCTAGAGGTCAAATCCAATTCTGCGGGCTTAAGGTACGGGTGACCAATCCTGCGGGTCAGAGCTAATTCTTAGGGCTTAGTAGAAGCGACCAATTCTTTGGTCGAAGCCAATTGTGCGGGCATAAGCTTTTCTGGGGAAATTTTGAGACTCCACTAGGGATATGTCTCATTAGTTCCACTAGGTATTTACAGGATCATTTTATTTTAGGTTCTACTAAAGAAGAGGGAATGATCTGTGGATCGGATTTTTTCTTAGCTGGGGAATTTCTTTGTTTTGTGGTGTCCTTTGGGGACGTTGCTGGGGAGACATGAAATTTATTTCAGAAATTCTACTGGGGAGATAAAAGTTTTTCCATGGAAATGAGTGTGTTAAAAAAATCTTAGTAAAAAAGGTTCTAAAATCCATTTGGTAATTTTGGAAATTTTTCGGGGATTTTTCGATAATTTTTGGGAATTGTTGTACAAAATTTTAAAGATGGATCCGACCGGTATGGCTGGGAGGGTGAAAATTGGAAGTGTCATGGTCTTTTGGAATGCCTCAAGCAGGTGGAGGGACAGTGAGGATCGGTGGGTGATAGGGAGATGTCGATCGACATGCCCTTTAGCCTCCTATAAAAAGGGGGCGGGTTCTCCTTGTTTTTGATAGCTTTCTGACTTACCTTCTTTTACAATTACCTTATACGAATCATCCTAGAATTCCCAAGTGAAAAGATGACTGAGTTTGCAAGTAGTGCAACACACGTGGCGTGGCTCGATGCTGGCAATTGTGTAGGCATGGAATGGAGGGCTAGGGTTCCCCTTGATTTGGGCAACGGAAACTCTTTTGACTCATTCGAGCCAGTGGAGATCAGACTCTCTTATGTGAGCCTTCGTATCATCTCTCTTCTAGGAAATTTTAACCCTAGTGGTTATGTAAGCATTGATTACCTTTGGTATTCTCTTCCTTTTTTGTTAGCAATGTTTTCTTATTTCTTATATTTTGACAAGGGTTTTTCCTTTTGCTCTTGGCAGTCAAATGTTTCTATGTCAACAATGCGTGCCCGAGGGATGATGGAGATTAAGGATGTTTGGGAGTACCTTCAATCTGTGGTGCATTGGATGGTGTCATCAGCTGGTTTTTAGAGACTGGAGTCTTCTTTGGATGAGACGCCTCATCCTACAATCGTTCTCTGTGCTCTAGGGGAGAGCTAGTGCGACACCACCCACACCATTCATTTTGGCTTTGGGAGATGATGGTGACTCCCATATATGTGCAGCTGAAATACTGTTACTAAAGCCGTTTAATATAAAATTAAACTATTTAAGTAACTCTGAACTGTTTTTTGAGGAAACCTTTTTCTTAAAATAAAATCAAATTAATCACAAGATGTGTTTAACAAAATATGTATGAGATCTGTTCAAGATTGGTTAACAGGTTTAATAAATCAATTTTAAAAACTTTAAACCCAGCACAACCAAGAATTAGATGAGGACATGTAGAAAGATTAAGAACAAGGATTTTTAACGTGGTAAAACCTCACCCAACTGAGGAAACATCCACGACTCCCTCTACGGAGTAAACCAAAAATTCCACTAAAACAAATTATAACAGTTACAAACTATATAACACACATGCATGCAAATCAGACCTATACAAGTTTAGGAATATACCCACTGGTGTCCTTATAACTTCTCTGCAGTTCTGTTTATTGATGTTGTCTTCCAGTTTGCTAACTTTCAATTTGTTCAAGTTCTTTACGTCGACTCTTGTTCTTGAGATCTTGTTACCAACACTTTTAGTGTGGTAGGGTGATAGTGTTTATGAAGGTGCTTTCTAACACATGCATGAACACACTCATGCTGATTTATACAAACATTCCTATCAAATTACATATATGATCTATATGTTGTGATGTTCTACTTCTCTCTTCTTATAAAACTTAAACCTTATTTGACCTTTACTTTAATCCCAGAATCCACGGCTATCTTGCTCAGAAGATGTATCAAGATCTTAATCAATCTCAGGTTTTGAAAATATTTTTGAGATTGAAAATCACCAAGTGAGAATCCAACTAGGTCGAAGGTCTTGTTTCAAAAAAACTAGAAACAGAAAATGTTTTTGTTGATTTCGCAGATAAAAACATTTACAGAAACAAATCAACAAATATTTTCTCAAGATGAGAAACTAAATATGCAGATCTATGTGAAATATGACATGCAATGACTTATATCTAAGATTTTTATAAAAGTAGTAACACAGATCTAAACAAATGTTTAAGTTGATAACAATATCTGAGAATGAATAGGTTACAGCAACAAAACTAACAAACCAAGAACTCAAAATCTCTTAAACACTCAAGGTTGTGTTTGGTATATACTATTTATGAAGATGGTTATGGTTTGAATATAATTTTGGACGATTTAGGGTTAGGTTTTCCTAACTCTATTTTCTCTCTCTCTCTCTCTCTCTCTCTCTCTCTCTATTCTCTCTTCTCTCTTCTCTCTCTTCTCTCTTTCTCACTCGAATGAACAAAGTGGCAAAAGTCTCAGATGGCTGAGGGTAGGGTTCCTTTTATAGGAGGTTGTGAAGATTCGAGAATACAAACCAAAATCAAGGGCTACGATCTGGTCTTGGAGGATTGACTTTGATCCAATGGTTTAAACAGAGGCGATGATTAAAACTCTTTTGATTGGCTCAAATTGGTTTCACCAGGATTATATAAGAACGCATGCAGGTCATCGATTAAATCTAATCCAAGGGTTGAAATAACACACAACAATCGCCTCACACAGAAAACACAATTTGGAACGATTATAGCTCAACAGGTGTAGGCATGGGATTGGATGATACACGCGTGTCTAAAAATAGTTACACATCATGCCTTATAATCTCTGGCGCTTTCGACTTCTACCCAAGTGAACTTTTAGCCAATAAAACCAATAAGCCAAAATAGCAGTTTGACCCCAAAACTTTTAAAACCAAATTATAATTAATAAAAATCTTATTTTAAAAGGTAATAAAATTCCCCAAAAAAATATTAAAAATCAATTTTATGGATTTAAACACACTCAACATGTATACACACAATTATATGCAATATGAAATGTATGAATGCAATTCTAATGGGTGTGAGTGTTGGTAAATATACCTAGATCAATCAATCAATCAAGAGGCATGATTTGGAAACCAATCTTTGAGGTTCTTTGGTTTCTAGGAAAGACATAATTTTGTCACTATTTCCAAACTAGATGAACACTTATACAATACAGACTCAAGTGAGTCAAGGGTATAAGGTGCTTCAACAGTAACTGATGGGGCTGGATTGCGTGGGGGGAATATTGAGGTGGATAGGACTATAAGGCTGAAGCCGGTGGCGGTGACGATGGCATTAGGTGACATGGAGAGGGTGGTTTTGGGGGCTCTCTTCTCTTGTCTCTTTTGAGGGATTCATTATTGATGAGGAGGATTAATGATATTGATGGGCTGCAGGTGCAAAAGGTGGCCCGTTTATTTATTTTGTTGGTGATGGGGGGGGGGGGGTCGATATCATCGAGTGGCAATGTCATCCACTTGTGTTTTTTTCCATTCTTGAGGGTGTTTTTGAACATCCGTCTCTATTACTGGGGGAGCCTGACCTTGGCGACCCTTTATTATTTTGTTGATACATTCAGATTGTGCTACCGGCACACTTTTATTGGGGCCATGTATCTTCTTAAGGTATTCTTTATTTTGTACTTTTTCCTTTATTCATCTTATTCTTGATTTCTTAATTGCTGACCTTTTGCAGACATGGTTCTATGAGGTGATTGGGCTTAACAACCAATTGATGGCTTTAAAGGATGAGTCTAATAGGGAGTTCTACCGGGTGTACCGGTGGTGGAAATCTAATCGGTAATTGAAGAATCTCTCTTTCTCTGAAAGCGGTACGTCAAGTCTTGAATGGGCTGACGAGTGAGCTGGTAAGTCCCCCCCCCCTATACTTTTGAGATTTTCTTTACTTTGATTAACTTTTCTTGATATTGATCTTTCTGCTCTTTCTGGAAATTGGAAGATCACTTTCTATCCCTGGGGGATGGCTATCCAGCATACGAGGTTGACTGGGGAACATGCACTGATGTGATTCAAGAGTTTAGATATTATTTGTACCTCGGTAAGAAAGTAGTCCGGCAGATTGTGGAGGATGAGGTTACTGTGCCACCAATAAGTCCCTCGGTGTATGTGAGGCGAGTGCGGGAGATGTTGGACAATGTGGGGGTTGCGGCAATGATGAGTGAGCCCTACTCATTATATGCCAACACGACGGTGATGTTTGACTATATGAACTTTGTTTTAAGTTGGTTGATGCCACCTAGCATATATGATGTTATGCCTCAACCCCGTGAGGGTTCGATTCGGCTGGTGGGATCCTCCCACAGCGCAGGTGGTGCATCGACATCAGTGGCAATGAAGACTTCAGAAGTTCCTTTTGTTTAGCTAGATGCTCCTACTTAGAACATCCGACGGGCTAATGGAGGGTTGGTGTGTATGTTTCACCTTCCTCGTGCGATGGATGCGGAGGAGTTGGGCTTGACAGAGAAGGTTCTCCGTCCTGAGGTATTCTTTTCATCCCTTTGTCTTTCTGATTTCCTGATTTATTTCTTTGCCTCCGACTAACTGTTTTGCTCTTTTCTAATTTTCTTTCGCAGTACATCCTGGTCTCCACCACTTGGCTCTGGGATATTAGGGATTGGATATATTCGGTGACCGCCCAAATTCGGGATGTAATTTTGGTTCCTTCTTGTTTGGTGGCGTCTGCCTTGTTTGGTGAAAGGTTTTGCTCATGGAGTAGTGGCACGTCATCTCGTCGCATAGGGAAGAGAGCGCTCAATAGGGAAAGAGGTACTTAGAGATAGAGAGAGAGAAATATATATATATATATATATATATATATATAGAGAGAGAGAGAGAGAGAGAGAGATTGTAGGTGAGAGGGAGAGAGAGAAAGTTAGGTTTGGGATGAGTCCCGTTGTATTTCTTTATTTTTCCTGCAAAACTCATATAACACAGCAAATATCTATGCTAATAAAATGAAGGTTCTTTAAATAATTGCTTTTAGTGATTAATGCACATGCTCTTTTTACTTTTGTGCTAATACTCTAAAAAGATTTAAAAATGATTAAAGAAAGATTTTATTTGAAATGGGTTAAGTAAAAAGGAAATTTGGAATTCCCTTAAATTAAAAATTATTTTTATTGAGTTATTTGGTTTTGAAAAAAAAAAGGAAAAAGGAAATTTTCCCAAAAATAGGAGGTTGCCGATCGGTATAACCCATGTCCTTCCTATCGGCATGTCAGTCCAATCCATTTAATCCAAGGCTTTGATTATACTTTCATTAATTTCTTGGTACTTGGCGGGGTAAGTTTTTCTTCAATTTTTGTAGGGTTCCTTGTCTTTGTTTGAGAGCTTTCAAGTATAAATAGGGGTGTAGATGAAGTTTTTCCTTCACACTTCCACATTCCCTCTCCTTTACCTTTTTTTTTTGGTCACTATCTCCTTATTTTATGATATGGCTCTCCTTGGGAGTGTTGAATTTGCCAACTACCTCAAAACCTTAGAAGTAATGTGCTCCTACAACATTGACTACGATGTTCTAAACATGCGGTGAGTCTCTTTATTGCGTAATTGGACCATAAAGGGCGGCAGTTGAGTTCTTTTACGCCGAAGACCATATCTTTTGCTTGGGGTTGGACAAAATTTGTCCGACCTATGAAGAGTTTTATGCCATGTTGGGAATAAATCCCAACGTTGTAGCGATTATGCTTGAGTTTTCCCGGTCCCCTAGGGAGGTGTTTGCGAGACTTCTCCATATTTATCCTTTAGCCAAGTCGTTAGTCATCGGAGGAATGATTTCTCTTTCTACGTTCCTGCATTCTATGCATTTGCAGGATGTCGGCGATGTTGGTTATACTGAAGCCATCATTCTAGGTCTGGTTTTGAAACTTCTATTGGTGATTGGGGAAGTACTAGTGGACCCCCAAATTGCAGCTATTGTTTATTGGATGTCTTCCCATCACAATCCTACAGTGATAATACTGACGGAGACTATGAATAGTCTAGATACCTGGAGGGAAGGTCGTTCTGACTTTCTGAGGGGTAGCCCTGTAATTTTGTTCATGTCATTATTAGAGAGGTTGGTTCCAATCTTCTTCTCACGCTATTTTATCAGTGTAGGCTTGGACATCAAGAGCTAGGAAAACTGGTTTGTGAAGCACAGGGATCGAGGCTTGCTTTGGTCAGTGACTTGGTTGGGGGGGTCTGTTGACCATTCTGGAACTCAGAGAATATAAGTATGTTTGGTTGGTAGGACTTCGAAAAACCTTTTTCTACTTTTTGTGGCAACTTCTGCGCTAATTTGGATGGGAACAAATTGTCCCACAGCGGACACTATGGAAGATTTGACAGAGCGTATGCGCATGCAACTTAGCTCTTTATGGGTGAGTCATCAACCGTTGACCTATCCACACCTCAGTCTATTGGAAGATTCTAGCATATCTCTGAGCACTACATGAAGTGGTTATGGATAAAGGTAGTTGCCAAGATGCTAGTTATGGAAAGTGGGAAAAGGTGGTTTAATGTATCTGACACCATGGATGGTGGTGTTGTGGTTTTCCCCAAGATGGTCCGGGTTTATCTCTCTATGGATCGTCTGCGACACTCCGCTCAGGCATGAGATGTTTGGGGACCCCAGGATGTGGGTGATAATGGGGTTGGTTCCTCGGGCAGCTGTGGGTAGGATGTGTGAAGCTATTGTAAAGGGTGTGGTTATGTGTTTGAGAATAATTTATGGGTTATTATGGTTGTATCGGGACATGCTTTTATTTTTTTTTTAGAAAGGTAGGGGTAGGCTAACAAGGGAAGTTGTTTTTCTCCATATGGCAATGTAATCATACCAACATTTTGAATAATGAAATAAGAGAGTTTTTTATCATCTAGTCGTGCCTCTTGATGAGTTTTGCATTTGAATAATCTATACCAATCTCTAAGGCATACATAATCCTTTTGTTCATGAATATGTTAAAATGAATTGTCATTCTCGGCGATAATAAGAGAATATCATTTTGTGAAAAAGAAGGGGTTGTGCCCACGTAAAGGGTATGAGAATCCTATGTACCTCTAAGGGTTTCGAAAAATATTTAAAATTCATTTTTGAAAGCAAAAAGATTTTTAGGGGATTAGGGCCTACGTAGTTCTAAGTAGAGGGGAATGGAGAATTTTTTTTTAGAATAGAAGGGACATGAGAATAATCGTAGCATGCTGAGACTTCGGATTAGGGGTAGAATTTCTTGAGATGGTCGAGGTTAACTGGGCACGCCATTTTTTCTCCATCAATATTGGTGAGCATAGTGGCGCCGCCTGATAAGATCTTTTTCACAATATAGGGGTACTCCAATTGGTCTTGAATTTCCTTTTGGGGTTCCAGATGGGCTTTATAATTTCTATGAGGGCCAATTCCCCTTCTCGGACACCGCGGTCTTTTACTCTCACTACAAAAAAAAGTACCTTTTAAGACATGACTTTTTGAGACGGCTAAAATTTGATTCCCTAAAGCTCACTTTTTAAGACGGCTAAAATATACCGTCTTAAAAACTATTAATATTTGAGACGGATATTTTTACTCGTCTTAAAAGGTGATACAAATAAGACAACATAATTTAACCGTCTCAAATGATAGGCTTTATGAGATGGCTATCTAAAAAAATTGTTTCCCCCCACTCCCACACCTAAGAATTTTAACTCCCGCTCTTTAGCCTAAGAAAAGAAAAGAGAAATCACACAAACCCCCAACCCATTTCATCACCCATAGAAAATCCATCCATCATGCTCAGCCCTATCCGCACCCCCGCTCGTCATCGCCTGCCCCCACCCTCACCCTAGCCCTAGCTATACGAGGTATATTTGTTCACATATCTCTCTCTCTCTCTCTCTACATATATATATATATATATATATATATATATATCTGTGTGTGTGTGTGTGTGTGTGTGTGTGTGTGTGTGTGTGTGTAAGTATGTAAATTTCTCTTATTTCTCCTAATTACTTCTTTGAACGATTTAGGATACCTCACGGATCTTGTGACAAAGGAACAATGTGGGGTTCTAAGGTTGAACTTGTACATGAAAACTACAGGTACTATTATCATTCTTGTAACATTTTAGAAGCCCTAACATTCATTTATTCTTCAAAATTGATCCTTGTATGTATAAATAATTACTTATATGCTAATATGTATCAAGGTTATCAATTTGTTCTTTAGTAGAGTTGAAGTAAAGATTAAAACTATGAAAAATTACGTTCTAAAAATTATTAACACATATCCATTTTTTCATTTATATATCTTTCTGCATATATATATGCCTTATTTAACAAAAATGAATAGTAATATGAATTTAAAAAAATCATGTTCAACTATTTGAAAATTTCATGTTTATATATTTGTGTGCATATACATATACATAGCGCCTAATTTAAAAACATGAATAACAATGTTCTACCATCGCAAGCACACTACGGAGCCACCTGAGAAACACTACACCAAAGGTATTTTGGGAGGGGTTAAACATTATTTATGAAAATAGGTTGCACTAAAAATTAAATAAAAAATGTATTACGTTTTTTTGTTAATGCCTCCCCCTCGCCCTTTTTGTTGGGTTTTTTGAGATGGCAATAGTTCAAGTATGTATATTTTGGTAGTTTGTGCAAGAACACATTTGTTTTTCATATTTGGCTTCATCCTTGATACACATGTTTTTCTTTTATGGATATTTGATAGGGAGCTACTATTTGCATGATATGAAGTATCCAATCCCGGATATTCAAGTTCCAACACTAAATTGACACGGGTAAGAGGTAATTATAATTATTAATTATTGACCCATATCATTAATTGAAAACCTGGATTGATTTGTAGCGGTGATAGGAGGTTGAGGGTGAGCCAATTGAAAACCCGGATTGTAAATTGGTTATTGTAGTATAGTTTTTAGATTAACATATCATAATATGTATTTACTAGTTTGTGTCAATTTTAGTTAGATTATTGTTATGTTTGTTTATATTGATCATCTAATTCATGTCCTTTGGAAGGAAGTTATGTCATTAATTTGATTTACTATTCAATTATGATTTAATTTGTAATATATGCGATGGACTAAATTAATACCCACATGCATCTCCATAAAAAAATTGACAATGTTATCCAACACCATATTTAATGGAAAATCTTAACATTCAAATAACTAAGTGTTGGGGATCTATGAAGCATGGATATTTCGTCGGAGGTAACGTACTCGTGTCGAACACTCTCACGAATATGAAATCCGTTCGTCACTCTCCTAACATGTTACATGGCATGTTGAACTGATTTGACATTTAAAAAAGTTTAACAATAAAGGTCTTGTCTGTAGAGGGAGATCCTCAGTGGGCACCTTTACGGAGTATAAGGGGCACAAGAATCGTATCTCTACACTATTTGATCCAAATGTTTCAACTTATCAATTGGAATACCATTACTTGTAACATTCCTACGATTTTTTCCCCAAACTATCATTCTATCCATCTATTAATCTAGTATGAAATTAAATATCAAATGCCTACAAAATATTACAAATCAAGTAATATGGAGAACTATTAATATTACAAATCAGTTTATAACCTAAATATGAAATAGTACATACTCAATTCATAAACTGAGTACAAAACGTTAATAGGACAGTTGAACCTACCTGGAGCCTTCTTCGTTAATAAATAAACCTACACCATTTTGGTCTATCAACATTAGGCTAGATGAAGGACTATTATCGTCGATGCCAACGAGGTTACAGAAGTAGGTAGTGGCAATACATCGCCTAGATATTCAAAGTATACTTGCTGGGATAGTTCGACAGAGAGAAATCATTTATATTGTTATCCTCGATATCCATTAATATGTGAACATGCCTCAGGCTAATAAATATACACACCAGGACTTAGACCCCGATATACTACTTACGTTGACAATTGGAATACCATTATTGGTATCATCCCTATGATTTTTCTTGTTATCCCATATCTGTCGCCCTTTTGAAATGTTCTTCCCAAGAAACTATGTTATAGTGCACACATCATTATTTCCCTTTTGGATAATGATATAGGACTATTGATTTGAGTTTAGTTCCATTTAAAGCATAAATTTCTAATTCTTTTAGGATTGGAAATCTAGAGCCTTTCCCAATACTTCGAGTCTTGAACACTAAATTTAGGGCCAAGAGGTTGATGAGTCCAAAATATTTTAATCTTATGGAGTGATACGATTCAAGCTCAGTTTACTAATGTATAAATATATAATAATTATTCATATTTTTTAGAAAGACATAAAACTATGGATTTGAGATCAGTACCATTTAAAGATCAAATTACTTATTCTTTTGGGACTGACAATCTAGGGTCTCGGGCGATACTTCGAATATTGAACACTATAATTTTGGGGCCAAGAGGTTGAGCCCAAAATATTTTAATGGTAGGGGTGATAATGATTCAACCCCAGTTTACTAATGTATACATATATAATATGAACGCTAATATATAATCGCAAATGTATAAATACCCATATCTACGCATTTATGGTTTGTGAGCATGATTTTCACATGCTTTGAACCAGATTCTATATGTTGGTGTTTATGAGAGTGTGAATCATACTTTTTATAGGCTTCTTTCAGCAAAGAATATTTAGAAGGTGAACTAAAGGACTAACATTATCTACACTTTCGTGAAGGACTAGTGCCCACTTATAGAGTGCATCATGATCTTCTGGATTTTTGTCTACTGCACTAGCATCGTATACATATTTGTTAATCAGTCGATATAAAAGATTGTCGATATAAAAGTTTGTTTGGTACAAAATATATTTTAAGTTTTATATTTTATATATGTACAAAATGTTTGGCAGAACAAAAAAACAGTGAGCAAGACGATTTGATGCCACTGGACCTGTTCTGAATAGATGAATTAATAATTCTGTAAAAGAATTGCAGCATTGACACCATAAAGCAACCCTAATACCCACTGATTGAACCTTTTATATCATTGCTTGGTTTCTTGATATTCCCTTTATTTTGGAGCATCCCAGAGCTCTAATAACAACTATGCTTGCCACAAGCTTCCCCAAAAATGGTGGCTATGTCGTTTGGATATCAGCTGCTTTTGGGCCTTTCTAGGGATTCTAGGGAGGATTTTGGAAATGGTTTAGTGGGGCTATGGACAATTCCCTTTACCCCTACTGTTTCTTGATTATTTGAAGCATTCAATCCCAATCTTTAATCTATGGATTGCTCGAATTCCAGCACTTTTGGGAATCACATTTTTTTAACATATCTGAATTATAGAGGGTTGCATATTGTTGGGTATTCAGTTGTTTTTCTTGCGGTTTTCTCACTATTCCCATTTGTAGTTATGTGTGTTATATCAATTCCTCAAATTAGGCCTCAAAGGTGGTTGGTTGTGGATTTTGAGAAGGTGGATTGGAGGGGCTACTTTAATTGCATGTTTTGGAATCTCAATTTCGGGGATAAAGCTAGCACACTTGCAGGGGAGATTGAAAATCCTAGTAAAACATTCCCAAAGGCACTCCTTGGGGCTGTGGTTTTGGTGGTTTGTTCTTACTTGTTTCCACTTCTTGCGGTTACGGGAGATTTGGAGTCTAATCCTGATAATTGGAGTGATGGGTACTTTGCAAAAGTTGGGATGTTGATAGTTGGAATTTGTCTTAAGTGATGGATCGAAGTAGCTTCTGCAATGTCCAACATGTAGTTGTTTGAGTAGTGATGCTTTCCAACTTCTTGGGATGAGTGATATTGGAATGCTTCCAGCTCTTTTTGCTTCCAGGTCAATATACAGTACACCTACCATTAGCATCCTGTTCTCTGCTACTGGTGTGATCTTCTTGTCATGGATGAGTTTTCAGGAAACATTAGAGTTCCTTAATTTCCTCTATTCTGCAGGAATTCTTCTTGATTTTGCGGCTTTTATAAAATTAAGAATAAAAAACCAGATCTTCACAGGCCTTACAAGGTCCCATTATGGACATTTGGGGTAACAATGCTTTGCATGCCTCCTACTTTATTGATTGTCCTTGTTATGCGTTTGGCATCATTAAAGACATACTTCGTGAGTAGTGGAATTATTATTCTTGGGTTTTTCTTCTACCCCGCTATAGTTTATGCGAAGGATAAAAAATGGGCCCACGTCAGCACCGATCCTTCACCGGGCCTGCTGATGATGATGTCTAAGTGTGTCGCAGTTGGATGAAGAAGTGGCAGGCGAAGCATCGATTAGCCTTCTTTTTGACTCGTCATCTTCTAGGACAGGAAAACTGTCTGATATCTCACCAGATGGGACTTCAAAGTTGAAGTAATAATAGGAGGTACTTAACAAAAGTCCTAAGATTATTTTCAATGAACTATGAATTATGCATTATAGTTGGAAGTTGTCATTTTTTACATTAAAGAAAGTTTACAATTTATTTGATGATTCATTATCAGCGAGGAATATAAATTATCCTGATTTATGTGTAGCAACTGGTCCAAGTTAGTATGAGTCTTTTCTTGTCAGTGGGTTTACTCATAAGCTATTAAGAAACTTGTAATATATTGTGCACTTCTAATTGGGATAATTGTTCCTACCTCCATCTTATGTATAGAGTGTTTGTAATACCCCATATTTTTATGCTATATTAATTTGGGGATTTATTAAATTTAATGTGAATTAATTATTTAATATAAATCCAAAAATTAATTATGTTATAATTATTAACGTGATGAGAGTTAGTAATTATGGGAAATTTGTTGAATATTACTAATGAGCAAAGTAATATATAATATTGGTTATATTAAATGTCACGAGTGAATAAAATGACAATTTTGGAAATTTGAGTCGGGACGCGGCCGTGTCGCGTCGGGACTAAATATTGATGAATAAAAGTGAAAATATTATAAGTCGCTCATATGGTCGTTTTGAGTGCATCAAAGTGTCCGGAAGGGTCGAGATAGTCAGATAAGTGTACCCGGGGGTTTAGTTTGGATCTCGGGGCATTTTTAGGCTTAATTAGTACCCCGAGAGGGCATTTTCGACATTTTATGTTTTTGGGTAATTAAACCCACGAAAATTCAAGGGATATATCAGATGTCTAAGGTTGTCTTCTAGGGTTAAAACAACCAAAGACAAGTGATGGCCATAGGAGAGGGAAAGAGAGGCTTTTTCAAGCAATCCAAGGCCAACAATTCACCCGGTTGCACCGCCACCACCACCAACGCATAAATCGCGCGACGGGGAACGCAACCACAACAAATTCGTCATCAAACCAGAACGTTGAAAATCCCAAGGAAGTATTTATCTTGCTTATTTTCGTTAATACATCACTCATGTTAGTCTAGGGATGATTAGGATGAATTTTAGGGAAGAAACCCCAAATTTGAGATAGGAAATCGCATGTAGTAATGATTTCAATGTTAATCTGGAAAACCCTTAACATGTAGAGGATTAAACCACGAAATTTTGATGTTTTAGAAGAAGAAAATTCTGGAAAAAGACTGATTAGAACCATTTTAAAGAGAATTGTAGGGTTCTTGAGATTTACATGAATTTTGGCCTTTTAATCCATGATTATTAATGGAAATTTGCATGCTTTACGTAGATGTATGGAATGGATTTATACTATTAGTAGTCCAAAATTCTGGACGATTGGGAATGAAAAGTTTTCATTTGGATGGAGTTATGTGAGAAAACCCGTAACTGGTAACTATAGAATTCGCCATACCTGCTTGATCGATCGATCGAGCCAAGAGCTTCGATTGATCGAACGTTCGATCGATCGAGCCCCAGACCACGATCGATCCATCCCTCCTGGCAGACTCATAATTCTCCTTTTTAAATTATTTGAATTCAATTTAATGAGAAATAATTCTTGGGCACCCTTATTAAAGTGTTTTGGGAGATAAAGAAGACCAGTAAGATATATAAATAATTTTGGGATTTTTAATGTAAGACGAGAGTTGTATTTTTGGGATACTTACATATAAGGGACGAGGAAATTGTGTATTTAAGGGAGAGACGCGTAAGATTCTTACGGTGGAACATAAATGAATACCTACTGAATTTCTCCACTTGGGAGGATAGAGTCCATGAGTATTACGTAAAAAAGTTGGAAAAATCCCTCGAAATAAAGTTAGAAACGAACCGTTATACGTGATAGCTAAAAATGGGAAAATCAGAATAAATGTTGCGATTATGGGTTATGAGATGAACCTCAATTAATATGATAAAAGTAGTATATTTATATGACTGTGTGTATGCATATATTATAGACATGTGAAAATCATGCCCGCGCTACTTGCTATCCCTGAGGTTACCGCGCTAGGACGGTCTTATCTCGAATGGGCCTTCATGGGGGATATTGACTCGTACCCTAGAAGATAGGAATCCTAGGTACGGGCTATCAGATCGATAGTCCGATGGTCCTAAGAGACGTGAGGGTATGTATTGACCTCTTGGACTTGGAAACTATGCTTCGCCTCAATATTGTTGTGTATGTGTTAATACAGTTCGAGAGTGATTCCGAACTTGTATTTCCCTTAGTACGAGAGATACGGGGATTGGATATCAGAGTATGCACGCACCATAATTTTTATGTGGGGTGCTGTTAGAATATATATATTATACGAGTATTTAATATATATATATATATATATATATATGAAATTCTGAAATTTGGGAAACTGCCTACTGTGTTATGGTAAGTAAGACATGTATAATGACTCAAATTGGAAATACTTGTTTTGGGAAAAGTATAATGGAACACTGGGAAACTTTATTAGTAAATAAGGTTTAAATGAGGACTTTGTGATCAAATGAAGTTATTTTCTTAAACAATTATATTCTTCGGTTTTGAATCTTACGAGTAACCTAAGATAAGTTAAACCATTGGGGAGGTTAGTGCGATAGGCGTGCACATTAGAAGAGAGGTGAGAAATTCTCAAGAGAGTGTTGCACTAATATGTTGTTGCATTGGCCTATAAACATTTTAAATACTTGCTAAACAAATTTTAAATCATCTACACTATCGGGCTCTGACCCGTTTCTATTTCTCTTTCTCTTTTGTATATATATGTATATATTACAGATGCCCAGCCACATGGGAGTCTTGCTTAGGATCCCTTGGACGGAACGCGCTGCAGCTTAGGTGGGAGTTGCAGGCCTCTTGCTTATACGACTTCATTTATTTGACTCCACTCCTAGCATATTCATTTAGTGGGTCATGTGTTGCCCTTTCCATTATTCAATTGTTTATTTGGACTTTGTGATTCAGTTAATTCTAGTATTGTCACTTTGGGATTTACTACTGTCTCAATGTTTTACTTTAAGTTTTCAATGTTGGGATTTAGTTGATGACTGTTTAAATTATTTGGATTATATGTTCCAGGATTATTGTGGTGTGACTCTTTAATATTGAATTGTTGTAAATAATTAAATCTTTATTTTTAAAATAAAATTTGGAAAGTAATGTTTAAAAAAAATGGTTTTGACACTTAGCTAATTAATTAGGGTGTTTAAATTGGAAAAGTTATTTTACGCCGGTGATGCTAAGAATGAACCAACTGTTCACCTTGATTTTAATTTAATAAAGGAGTGATCGCACGGTATTTAATTAGGCGGGGTGTCACAGGTGGTATCAGAGCATCAAGTTCTAGTGTCCTTAGGATCTGTACGGCTTATTTTGATTTCATCTTAACATTTTTGCTATAGAGACCTATTTTAGGATTGTTGTATTCTTGTTTTTACGTTTACGTCTTCAACTATTTGAGATTTGATAATAATTGTAGACTAATGAATTTTTTCACGTTTCAGATGCCTCTGAGACGTGCACCAAATGATAGGCGTGCCCCAGCCGAGCAGCCAGCAGCTCCGGAACAGGGTGCAATGAATGCTAATGAAGTAGCCGCTATTGTTGCCCAGGCGGTGAATGTCGCGCTAGCGGTAGTACAGCAGGCTCCACCCCAGATTCAGGCAGTGGCGCCAGTACATGCATAGCTTCCATCTGCGTCGGAGCGGGTTAGGTATGCCTTTCAGAAGGCGCATCCCCATGAGTTCTATGGTAGTTCAGATATCATTATCGTCAGCCAATGGAAGAAAGATATCCAGCAGCATCTTCGTATGTATGAGTGCACAGACGTGCATAAACAGTTGTTGGCTTCCTTTAAGATAGTGGGGGCCGCTTTGCAGTGGTGGGATTCCACCACCATCTTGGAGGAAAGGGACATGATCCCGATTCAGTCATTTTGGGAGCGGTTTGACCGCAAGTACTTTCCACCCGCCGTGCAGACTGAGATGAGGTGGAAACTACTGAACTTGAAAAAGGAGAATTCTACCGTTTCTGAGTATGAGGAAGAGTTCACAAGACTTCTCACCATAGTGCTAGATGAGGCACCCACTGAGAGTAAGAAAATAATGTTGTTTGTGGACGGGTTAGCTTGGAGGATGCGTCAGCACCTTATAGGGAATCTGTCTCTGAGTACTTTCACTGATGTACTCAATGCTGCGTTACTACATTGCCAGGATCACCGCTTCCATCTGTAGAGAAGCAAGAGAGAAGGAGAGTCCAGCCAGCAGGGAAGGACCTGGGGTAGTAGTGCCAGTGGAGAACCATCTCAAGGATATACTCGTCAGCACGAGCAGAGTTCCCATCAGGGGGACCCTGCTAAGCGATTCCGTTCAGGTGATTCCAGACAGGAATTTGGGGGTTATAGGTAGGGCCAGCCTAATCAGCAGGGCCAACACCGACAACAATAGGGTCAACAGCAGGGCCAACAGCGTTTTCATCAGGACCAACAGGGCCAGTGGCGGGGTGGTAACTGCCAGCAGGGTCGTGGTCAGCAGGGTCAGAGGGGAGGTAACTTCAGAGGGCGATGTTTTATGTGCGAAAAGCATGGGCATAAGCGCCAGGATTGCCCAGAGGCTGATAGGGCCCCACAGTAGCAGGGTGCCCGTAATGAGCCAGAGAGGCCACTTTTTCCAGTTGCCCTCCCAGCGCCAGCCCATGTACCAGCCCTACCAGCCGTTCCAGTAGCTCCAGTCCAGTAGGGGCAGTTATAGTATGGACGTGTCTATAACGTCCACCAAGCAGCAGCTCCACAGGCACCACCCGCTATTGAGGGTATGTTTCCTATCCATGGTACTATGGGTTGAGTTTTGTTTGATACTGGGGCGACGTACTATTTTATAGCTATGCATTTTGTGACGACCTTAAGGTTATTAGCCACAACAGAGAGCACTGTGACGTGGGTAGACTCACCACTGGGGAATGGTTCTCTTATTTTCTTTATATGCCGGGGAGTGGGGGTAAATATTGGTAGCTTGGTATTACCTGCAGACATGTTAGTCTTAGATATGCATGAGCACGATGTTATTATCGGTATGGATTGGCTCGCATCTTACAGAGCCATGATTGATTGTTTCGGTGGGAGTATTGTTTTTGCCATTCCGGGGCAAGAGATATTTGTAGTGGCGATGCCTCGCCCAAAGGGAGGCTTGACCGCTCATTTGTATTATGTAGAGGAGGATACCTCTAAGGAGGTTGTGATTCCCTTAGACTCGATCCCAGTTGTTCGTGAGTATTCTGATGTATTCCAAGAGATACAGGGCCTACCCCCCAGTCGAGAGATATACTTTGTCATAGACTTATTACCAGATACTAGACTTATAGCACGCGCTCCATATCGTATGGCTCCTACAGAGATGCGAGAGTTACGAGATCAGATAGAGCAGCTGTTAGGTCAGGGCTTCATTCGCAGGATTACTTCACCTTGGGGTGCTCCGGTTCTGTTTGTGAAAAAGAGAGATGGTTCGCTGAGGTTATGTGTGTACTACCGGGAGTTGAACAAGGTCACGATACGGAATAAGTATCTGTTTCCTCGAATCGATGATCTATTCGACCAGCTGAGGGGAGGAACTTTCTTTTCGAATATAGATCTGAGGTCGGGGTACCATCAGTTACGTATTAGGGAGCAGGATGTTTCAAAGACTGCCTTCTTGACGAGATATGGGTCCTATGAGTTCAGGGTGATGCCATTTGGCCTCATAAATGCTCCAGCCGTGTTCATGGACTTAATGAATCGTGTGTTCAGAGAGTTCTTGGATCAGTTTGTCATCGTCTTCATAGATGACATTTTGATATATTCGGAATCCGAGGAGGAGCATGCCGAGCACTTGAGACAGGTTCTTCAGACTCCACGAGAGCATCAGTTATATGCTAAGTACGAGAAGTGCGGATTCCGGTTGTGAGAAGTACCACCACACAAAAACTGGCGATTGGTCACGGCCAAAATCCCTGACCAAAGTTGTGGGTCGCGGACTTGGGGCGTGACCATTTCTGGCGTGACCATTTTTGTCCATTTTGATGGGTAGCGGCCCAAGTCCGTGACCAAAAAATGGTCACGGCCGAGATGGGTCACGACAGATGGTCGCGGACTTGGGTCGTGACCCATACCGTGACGGGTCACAACCCTCATCCGTGACCCACAACTGTGAAAAATTGGTCGCGGCCAAAGTCCGCGACCCACGTCCGTGACAAAAAAAATAAAAAAAATTTGGTCGCGGCCCTCATCCGTGACCCACAACCGTGACAAATTGGTCGCGGCCAAAGTCCGCGACCCACAACCGTGACAAAAAAATAAAAATAAAAATGGTCGCGGACTTTGGCCGCGACCATTTTTATGCGCAACGAAAAAAATAAAAATGGTCATGGACAAAGTCCATGACCATATTTAACTATAATTTAAAAAATATTTTTTTTTTGGTCCAATCCTAAAATTGGGGGTCCTGTGAGTGCACCGTCGGTTGCTACGTGTAACGTTGGACGTGTATGAGGAGTTACAAATATTTATTATTGGCAAAACAATAAAAAAAATCACAAATTGCGAATCGAGAACGTTGTTAATAAACAAATATATATACAAACTTATAAATATTACACGTCTTAATAATTCACAGACAAAAAAAAAATTGGGCAGATTTTCCTCTATTTTCTTGACATTCCAAAACCTGTAAATGTAAAGCCTGCTTATTATAAAGCCCGCACGGCCATAAAATTCAACAATCAAATTATAAAAGCCCGCACGGCCATAAAACTAAACAATAAAAGCCCGCACGGCTGAAACACAAAAAAAAAATACTGAATGTCCACAACATATAAACAATCTTCATGCTGTAGACCATCGCCTCCTTCATTTGTTCCACGTGCAAAAATCCAACAAATGATAAGATACATAAAAAAAATATCAGTAACCAAGTAGTTTTACAAAAAAAATTAATCAAGCTGAAAAATTGCATATATGAGTTAAAGTTATCAGTAACCAAGTAGAAATATTCAAATTATCGTCGTATTCTCAAACCGGGAGTCCCGTGGCTGCGGGGTGAGTTCCTACGAGTTACATTGGTCCCGTGGGAGGTGTTAGTGCCACCCACGGGGCCGTTAGAGGGATTTTTTGAGTTTTCACCCTCTAACGCCATGTATTTAAGTCGAAGTCAAGAAATATGCAAATTATTGTCGTATTATCAAACCGGGAGTGCCGCGGTTGTGGGGTCAGTTCCTACGAGTTACATTGGTCTAGTGGGGAATGTTGGTTCCACCCACGGGGCCGTTCGGGGGCTGTTTCGAGTTTTCACCCTCTAACGCCATGTTTTGCTTCAGTCTAGAAATATGCAAATTACCATCGTACCCTCAAACCGGGTGACCCGCGGCTACGGGGTTAGTTCCTATGAGTTACATTGGTCCTGTGGGAGGTGTTGGAGCCACCCACGGGGCCGTTCGGGGGCTGTTTCGAGTTTTCACCCTCTAACAACATGTTTTTAGGCCTAAGTCCACAAAATATGTAAATTGCCGTCCTATTCTCAAACCGAGAGACCCGCGGTTGTGGGGTCAGTTCATAAGAGTTACATTGGTCCCGTGGGAGGTGTTGGTGCAACTCACGGGGCCTTTCGGGGACTTTTTCGAGTTTTCACCCTCTAACGTCATGTTTTTAAGCCTAAGTCTAGAAATATGCAAATTATCGTCGTATTCTCAGACCGGGTGACCCGCGGCTATGGGGTCAGTTCCTACAAGTTACATTGGTCCCGTGGGAGGTATTGGTGCCACCCACGGTGCCGTTAGAGGGCTGTTTCGACTTCTCACCCTCTAACGCCATGTTTTTAAGCCTAAGTCTAAAAATATGCAAATTATCGTCGTAATCTCAAATCGGGAGTCCCGAGGCTGCGGGGTTAGTTCCTACGAGTTACATTGGTCCCGTGGGACGTGTTGGTGCCACCCACGGGGCCGTCCGGGGGCTGTTTCGAGTTTTCACTCTCAAATGCCATGTTTTGCTTAAGTCTAGAAATATGTAAATTACCATCGTATATTCATACCGGGAGTCCCGCAGCTGCGGGGTCAGTTCCTATGAGTTACATTGGTCCCGTTGGAGTTGTTGGTGCCACCCACGGGGACGTTAGGGGGCTGTTTCTAGTTCTCACCCTCTAACGCCATGTTTTCAAGCCTAAGTCTAGAAATATGCAAATGATCGTCGTATTTTCAAACCGGGAGTCCCGCGGCTGCGGGGTCAGTTCCTACGAGTTACATTGGTCCCGTGGGAGGTGTTGGTGCCACCCAAGGGGCCGTTAGAGGATTGTTTCGAGTTTTCAGCCTCTAACGCCATGTTTTTAAGCCTAATTCTAGAAATATGCAAATTACCATCGTACTCTCAAACCGGGGCAACGCGGCTGCGGGGTCACTTCCTACGAGTTACATTGGTCCCGTGGGAGGTGTTGGTTCCACCCACGGGGCCGTTAGAGGGTTGTTTCGAGTTTTCACTCTGTAACGCCCTGTTTTTAAGCCTAAGTCTAGATATACGCAAATTATCGTCGAATTCTCAAACCCGGAGTCCCGCGGTTCTAGGGTCAGTTCCTACGAGTTATATTGGTCCCGTGGGAGGTGTTGGTTCCACCCACGGGGCCGTTCGGGAGCAGTTTCGAGTTTTCACCCTCAAACGCCATGTTTTGCTTAAGTCTAGAAATTTGTAAATTACAGTTGTATTCTCAAATCAGGAGTTCTCCGGCTGCGGGGTTAGTTCCTACGAGTTACATTTGTCCCGTGGGAGGTGTTGGTGCAACCCACGGGGACGTTCGAAGGCTGTTTCTAGTTCTCACCATCTAACGCCATGTTTTTAAGCCTAAGTCTAGAAATATGCAAATTATCGTCGTATTCTCAAACCGGTAGTCCCGCGATAGCGAGGTCAGTTCCTACGAGTCACATTGGTCCTGTGGGAGGTGTTGGTGCCACCCACGGGGCGTTCGGGGGCTGTTTTGAGTTTTCACCCTCAAATACCAAGTTTTGCTCACGTCTAGAAATATACAAATTACCATCGTATTCTTAAACTGGGAGTCCCGCGGCTGCGGGGTCAGTTCCTACGAGTTACATTGGTCCCGCAGGAGGTGTTGGTGCCACCCACGGTGCCGTTAGAGGGCTGTTTCGAGTTATCTCCCTCTAACGCCATGTTTTAAAGCGCAAGTCTAAAAATATACATATTATCGTCGTATTCTCAAACTGGGAGTCCCGCGGCTGGGGGGTCAGTTCCTACTAGTTACATTGGTCCCGTGGGAGGTGTTGGTGCCACCCACGAGGACGTTCGGGGGCTGTTTATAATTCTCACCCTCTAACGCCATGTTTTTAAGCCTAAGTCTAGAAATATGAAAATTATCGTCGTATTTTCAAACCGGGAGTCCCGCGGCTGCGGGGTCAGTTCGTACGAGTTACATTGGTCCCGTGGGAGGTGTTGGTGCCACCCACGAGGCCGTTAGAGGGTTGTTTCGAGTTTTCACCCTTTAACGCCATGTTCTAAAGCCTAATTTTAGAAATATGCAAATTACCGTCGTACTCTCAAACCGGGAGACCCGCGACTGCGGGGTCAGTTCCTACGAGTTACATTGGTCCCGTGTGAGGTGTCGGTGCCACCCACGGGGCCGTTAGAGGGTTGTTTCGAGTTTTCACCCTCTAACGCCATGTTTTCAAGCCTAATCTAAAAATATACAAATTATTGTAGAATTCTCAAATCTGGAGTCCCGCGGTTGTGGGATCAGTTCCTACGAGTCACATTGATCCCATGGGAGGTGTTGGTGCCACCCACGGGGCCGTTCGAGGGCTTTTCCGAGTTGT
This sequence comes from Sambucus nigra, assembly GCA_949130495.1. Lineage (NCBI taxonomy): Eukaryota > Viridiplantae > Streptophyta > Magnoliopsida > Dipsacales > Adoxaceae > Sambucus > Sambucus nigra. The sequence continues at coordinate 247,745,653 of OX422223.1, forward strand.
CACCCTCTAACGCCATGTTTTTCTTCAACCAAGATATATGAAAATTATCATCTTACTCTCAAACTGGGAGACTCGCGGTTGTGGGGTTAATTCCTACGAGTTACATTGGTCCCGTGGGAGGTCTTGGTGCCACCCACGGGGCCGTTCGAGGGCTGTTTCGAGTTTTCAGCCTCTAACATCACGTTTTTAAGCCTAATAGTAGAAATATTCAAATTACTGTCGTAGTCTCAAATCGGGAGACCCGCGGCTGTGGGCTCAGTTCCTACGAGTTACATTGGTCCCGTGGGAGGTGTTGGTGCCACCCTCGGTGCCGTTCGGGGGCTGTTTTGACTTTTCACCCTTTAACGTCATGTTTTTCAGCCTAAGTCTGGAAATATGCAAATTACCGTTGTATTCTCAAATCGGGAGACCCGCAGCTGTGGGCTCAGTTCCTACGAGTTACATTGGTCCCGTGGGAGGTGTTGGTGCCACCTACGGTGCCGTTAGAGGGCTGTTTCGAGTTCTCACCCTTTAACGCCATGTTTTAAATCCTAAGTCTAAAAATATGCAAACTATCGTCGTATTCTCAAACTGGGAGTCCCGCGGCTACGGGGTCAGTTCCTACTAGTTACATTGGTCCCGTGGGAGGTGTTGGTGCCACCCACGGGGCCGTTCGGGGGCTGTTTCGAGTTTTCATCCTCAAACGCCATATTTTCCTTAAGTCTAGAAATACGCAAATTACCATTATATTCTCAAACCGGGAGTCCCGCGGCTGCGGGGTCAGTTCCTACGAGTAACATTGGTCCCGTGGGAGGTGTTGGTGCCACCCACGGGGAAGTTCGGGGGCTGTTTCTAGTTATCACCCTCTAACGCCATGTTTTTAAGCCTAAGTCTAGAAATTTGTAAATTATCATCGTATTCTCAAACCTGGAGTCCCGCAGCTCTGGGGTCAGTTCCAACGAGTTACATTTGTCCCGTGGGAGGTATTGGTTCCACCCACGGGGCCGTTCGGGGGCTGTTTCGAGTTTTCAACCTCAAATGCCTTATTTAGCTAAAGTCTAGAAATATGCAAAATACCGTCGTATTCTCAAACCGGTAGTCCCGCGGCTGCGGGATCAGTTACTACTTGTTACACTGGTCCCGTGGGAGGTGTTGGTGCCACCCACATGGATGTTCGAAGGCTGTTTCTAGTTCTCACCCTCTAACGCCATGTTTTTAAGCCTAAGTCTAGAAATATGCAAATTATCATCGTATTCTCAAATCGGCAGTCCCGCAGCTGCAGGAACAGTTCCTACGAGTTACATTGGTCCCATGGGTGGTGTTGGTGACACCCATGGGGCCATTCGGGGGCTGTTTTGAGTTTTCACCCTCAAACGCCAAGTTTTGCTTATGTCTAGAAATATGCAAATTACCGTCATATTCTCAAACCGGGAGTCCCGCGGCTGCGGTGTCAGTTCCTACGAGTAACATTGGTCCCGTGGGAGGTGTTGGTGCCACCCACGGGCACGTTCGGGGGTTGCTTCTAGTTCTCAACCTCTAACGTAATGTTTTTAAGCCTAAGTCTAGAAATATGAAAATTACCGTCGTATTCTCAAACCGGGAGTCCCGCGGCTACGGGGTCTGTTCCTACGAGTTACATTGGTCCCGTGGGAGGTGTTGGTGCCACCCACGGGGCCGTTAGAGGGTTGTTTCGAGTTTTCACCCTCTAACGAGATGTTTTTAAACCTAATTCTAGAAATATAAAAATTACCGTCATACTCCTAAGATGGCAGACCCACGGCTGCGGGGTCAGTTCCTACGAGTTACATTGGTCCCGTGGGAGGTGTTGGTGCCACCCACGGGGCCGCTCGGGGGTTGTTTCGAGTATTCACCCTCTAATGTCATGTTTTTAAGCATAAGTATAGAAATATGCAAATTACCATCGTACTTTAAAACCGAGAAACCCGCGGCAGTGGGGTCAGCTCGTACGAGATACATTGGTCCCGTGGGAGGTGTTGGTGCCACCCACGGGGCCGTTCGGGGGCTGTTTCGAGTTTTCACCCTCTAACATCTTGTTTTTAAGCCTAAGTCTAGAAATATGCAACATACCGTCATACTCTCAAACCGGGAGACCTCTGGGTGTGGGGTCAGTTGCTACGACTTAAGTTGGTCCGGTGGGAGGTGTTGGTGCTACCCACGGGGCCGTTCGGGGGTTGTTTCCAGTTTTCACCCTCTAACGCCATGTTTTCCTTAAGTCTAGAAATATGCAAATTACCGTCGTATTCTTAAACCGGGAGTCCCGCGACTATGGGATCAGTTCCTACGAGTTACATTGGTCCCGTGAGAGGTGTTGGTGCCACCCATGGGGACGTTTCGAGGTGGTTTCTAGTTCTCACCCTCTAACACCATGTTTTTTAGCGTAAGTCTAGATATATGCAAATTACCGTCGTATTTGTGAATCCGGGAGACCCGCGGCTGCGGGGTCAGTTCCAACGAGTTACATTGGTCCCGTGGGAGGTGTTAGTGCCACCCACGGGGCCGTTAGAGGGCTGTTCCGAGTTTTTACCCTCTAACGCCATGTTTTTAAGCCTAAGTCTTTAAATATGAAAATTATCGATGAATTCTCAAACCGGGAGTCCCGCGGCTCTGGGGTCAGTTCCTACGAGTTACATTGGTCCTGTGGGAGGTGTTGGTGCCACCCACGGGGCCGTTCGGGGGTTGTTTCATGTTTTCACCCTCTAACATCATGTTTTTAAGCCTAAGTCTAGAAATATGCAAATTATCATCGAATTCTAAAACCGAGAAATCCGCGGTTGCTGGGTCAGTTCCTACGAGTTACAATGGTCCCGTGGGAGGTGTTGGTGCCACCCACGGGGCCGTTAGAGGGTTGTTTCGAGTTTTCACCGACTAACGGCATGTTTTTAAGCCTAATTATTAAAATATGCAAATTACCATCGTACTCTCAAACTGGGAGACCCGCAGCTGCGGGGTTCGTTCCTACGAGTTACATTCACCCCGTGGGAGGTGTTGGTGCCACCCACGGGGACATTCGGGGGCTGTTTCGAGTTTCACCCTCTAACGCCATGTTTTTAAGCCTAAGTCTAGAAATATGGAAATTACTGTCGTACTTTAAAACCGGGAAACCCGCGGCAGTGGGGTCAGTTCGTACAGGTTACATTGGTCCCGTGGGAGGTGTTGGTGCCACCCACGGGGCCGTTCGGGGGCTGTTTCGAGTTTTCACCCTCTAACATCATGTTTTTAAGCCTAAGTCTATAAATATGCAAAATACCATCATACCCTCAAATCGGGAGACCCGTGGGTGTGGGGTCAGTTCCTACGAGTTACGTTGGTCTGGTGGGAGGTGTTGGTGCAACCCACGGGGCCGTTCGAGGGCTGTTTCCAGTTTTCACCCTCTAATGCTATATTTTGCTTAAGTCTAGAAATATTCAAATTACTGTCGCATTCTAGAACCGGGAGTCCCGCAGCTTCGGGATCAGTTCCTACGAGTTACATTGGTCCCGTGGGAGGTGTTGCTGCCACCCATGGGGACGTTCGGGGGTGGTTTCTAGTTCTCACCCTCTAACGCCATGTTTTTAAGCCTAAGTCTAGATATATGCAAATTACCGTCGTATTCTCAAACTGGGCGTCCCGTGGCTGCGGGGTCAGTTTCTATGACTTACATTGGTTCCGTGGGAGGTGTTGGTGCCACCCACGGGGCCGTTAGAGGGATTTTTCGAGTCTTCACCCTGTAACGCCATGTTTTTAAGCCTAAGTCAAGAAATATGCAAATTACTGTCGTATTCTCAAACCTGGAGTCCCGCGGGAGTGGGGTCAGTTCGTACGAGTTACATTGGTCCCATGGGAGGTGTTGGTACCACCCACGGTGCCGTTAGAGGGTTGTATCGAGTTCTCACCCTATAACGCCATGTTTTAAAGCCTAAGTCTAAAAATATGCAAACTATCGTCGTATTCTCAAACTGGGAGTCCCGCGGCTACGGGGTCAGTTCCTACTAGTTACATTGGTCTTGTGGGAGGTGTTGGTGCCACCCACGGGGCCGTTCGGGGGCTGTTTCGAGTTTTCACCCTCAAACGTCATATTTTCCTTAACTCTAGAAAATACGCAAATTACCATCATATTCTCAAACCGGGAGTCCCGCGGCTGTGGGGTCAGTTCCTACGAGTAACATTGGTCCCGTGGGAGGTGTTGGTGCCACCCACGGGGAAGTTCGGGGGCTGTTTCTAGTTCTCACCCTCTAACGCCAAGTTTTTAAGCCTAAGTCTAGAAATTTGTAAATTATCATCGTATTCTCAAACCTGAAGTCCTGCGGCTCTGGGGTCAGTTGCAACGAGTTACATTTGTCCCGTGGGAGGTGTTGGTTCCACCCACGGGGCCGTTCGGGGGCTGTTTCGAGTTTTCAACCTCAAACGTCATATTTTGCTGAAGTCTAGAAATATGCAAAATACCGTAGTATTCTCAAACCGGGAGTCCCGCGGCTGCGGTGTCAGTTCCTACGAGTTACATTGGTCCCGTGGGAGGTGTTCGTGCCACCCACGGGGATGTTCGAAGGCTGTTTCTAGTTCTCACCCTCTAACGCCATGTTTTTAAGCCTAAGTGTAGAAATATGCAAATTATCATCGTATTCTCAAACCGGCAGTTCCGCAGCTGCAGGAATAGTTCCTACGAGTTACATTGGTCCCGTGGGAGTTGTTGGTGCCACCCATGGGGCCGTTCGGGCGCTGTTTTGAGTTTTCACCCTCAAACACCAAGTTTTTCTTAAGTCTAGAAATATGTAAATTACCGTCGTATTCTCAAACCGGGAGTCCCGTGGCTGCGGTGTCAGTTCCTACGAGTTACATTGGTCCCGTGGGAGGTGTTGGTGCCATCCACAGGCACGTTCGGGGGTTGTTTCTAGTTCTCAACCTCTAACATCATGTTTTTAAGCCTAAGTCTAGAAATATGCAAATTATCATCGTATTCTCAAACCGGGAGTCCCGCGGCTGCGGGGTCTGTTCCTACGAGTTACATTGGTCCCGTGGGAGGTGTTGGTGCCACCCACGGGGCCGTTATAGGGTTGTTTCGAGTTTTCACCCTCTAACGCCATGTTTTTAAACCTAATTCTAGAAATATCAAAATTACCTTCATACTCCTAAGCCGGGAGACCCGCGGCTGCGGGGTCAGTTCCTACGAGTTACATTGGTCCCGTGGGAGGTGTTGGTGCCACCCACGGGGGAGCTCGGGGGTTGTTTCGAGTATTCACCCTCTAATGTCATGTTTTTAAGCATAAGTCTAGAAATATGCAAATTACCATCGTACTTTAAAACCGGGAAACCCGCGGCAGTGGGGTCAGCTCGTACGAGTTACATTGGTCCCGTGGGAGGTGTTGGTGCCACCCACGGGGCCGTTCGGGGGCTGTTTCGAGTTTTCACCCTCTAACATCTTGTTTTTAAGCCTAAGTCTAGAAATATGCAACATACCATCATACTCTCAAACCGGGAGACCTCTGGGTGTGGGGTCAGTTGCTACGACTTAAGTTGGTCCGGTGGGAGGTGTTGGTGCTACCCACGGGGCCGTTCGGGGGTTGTTTCCAGTTTTCACCCTCTAACGCCATGTTTTCCTTAAGTCTAGAAATATGCAAATTACTGTCGTATTCTTAAACCGGGAGTCCCGCGACTATGGGATCAGTTCCTACGAGTTACATTGGTCCCGTGGGAGGTGTTGGTGCCACCCATGGGGACGTTCGGAGGTGGTTTTCAGTTCTCACCCTCTAACACCATGTTTTTTAGCGTAAGTCTAGATATATGCAAATTACCGTCGTATTTGTTAATCCGGGAGACTCGCGGCTGCGGGGTCAGTTCCAACGAGTTACATTGGTCCCGTGGGAGGTGTTAGTGCCACCCACGGGGCCGTTAGAGGGCTGTTCCGAGTTTTCACCCTCTAACGCCATGTTTTTAAGACTAAGTCTTTAAATATGAAAATTATCGATGAATTCTCAAACCGGGAGTCCCGCGGCTCTGGGGTCAGTTCCTACGAGTTACATTGGTCTTGTGGGAGGTGTTGGTGCCACCCACGGGGCCGTTCGGGGGTTGTTTCAAGTTTTCACCCTCTAACATCATGTTTTTAAGCCTAAGTCTAGAAATACGCAAATTATCATCGAATTCTCAAACCGAGAGATCCGCGGTTGCTGGGTCAGTTCCTACGAGTTACATTGGTCCCGTGGGAGGTGTTGGTGCCACCCACGGGGCCGTTAGAGGGTTGTTTCGAGTTTTCACCGACTAACGCCATGTTTTTAAGCCTAATTATTAAAATATGCAAATTACCATCGTACTCTCAAACTGGGAGACCCGCAGCAGCGGGGTTCGTTCCTACGAGTTACATTCACCCCGTGGGAGGTGTTGGTGCCACCCACGGGGACATTCGGGGGCTGTTTCGAGTTTCACCCTCTAACGCCATGTTTTTAAGCCTAAGTCTAGAAATATGGAAATTACTCTCGTACTTTAAAACCGGGAAACCCGCGGCCGTGGGGTCAGTTCGTACAGGTTACATTGGTCCCGTGGGAGGTGTTGGTGCCACCCACGGGGCCGTTCGGGGGCTGTTTCGAGTTTTCACCCTCTAACATCATGTTTTTAAGCCTAAGTCTATAAATATGCAAAATACCATCATACCCTCAAATCGGGAGACCCGTGGGTGTGGGGTCAGTTCCTACGAGTTACGTTGGTCTGGTGGGAGGTGTTGGTGCAACCCACGGGGCCGTTCGAGGGCTGTTTCCAGTTTTCACCCTCTAATGCCATATTTTGCTTAAGTCTAGAAATATTCAAATTACTGTCGCATTCTAGAACCGGGAGTCCCGCAGCTTCGGGATCAGTTCCTACGAGTTACATTGGTCCCGTGGGAGGTGTTGCTGCCACCCATGGGGACGTTCGGGGGTGGTTTCTAGTTCTCACCCTCTAACGCCATGTTTTTAAGCCTAAGTCTAGATATATGCAAATTACCGTCGTATTCTCAAACTGGGCGTCCCGTGGCTGCGGGGTCAGTTCCTATGACTTACATTGGTTCCGTGGGAGGTGTTGGTGCCACCCACGGGGCCGTTAGAGGGATTTTTCGAGTCTTCACCCTGTAACGCCATGTTTTTAAGCCTAAGTCAAGAAATATGCAAATTATTGTCGTATTCTCAAACCTGGAGTCCCGCGGGAGTGGGGTCAGTTCGTACGAGTTACATTGGTCCCATGGGAGGTGTTGGTACCACCCACGGTGCCGTTAGAGGGTTGTATCGAGTTCTCACCCTATAACGCAATGTTTTAAAGCCTAAGTCTAAAAATATGCAAACTATCGTCGTATTCTCAAACTGGGAGTCCCGCGGCTACGGGGTCAGTTCCTACTAGTTACATTGGTCTTGTGGGAGGTGTTGGTGCCACCCACGGGGCCGTTCGGGGGCTGTTTCGAGTTTTCACCCTCAAACGTCATATTTTCCTTAACTCTAGAAATACGTAAATTACCATCATATTCTCAAACCGGGAGTCCCGCGGCTGTGGGGTCAGTTCCTACGAGTAACATTGGTCCCGTGGGAGGTGTTGGTGCCACCCACGGGGAAGTTCGGGGGCTGTTTCTAGTTCTCACCCTCTAACGCCAAGTTTTTAAGCCTAAGTCTAGAAATTTGTAAATTATCATCGTATTCTCAAACCTGGAGTCCTGCGGCTCTGGGGTCAGTTGCAACGAGTTACATTTGTCCCGTGGGAGGTGTTGGTTCCACCCACGGGGCCGTTCGGGGGCTGTTTCGAGTTTTCAACCTCAAACGTCATATTTTGCTGAAGTCTAGAAATATGCAAAATACCATCGTATTCTCAAACCGGGAGTCCCGCGGCTGCGGTGTCAGTTCCTACGAGTTACATTGGTCCCGTGGGAGGTGTTCGTGCCACCCACGGGGATGTTCGAAGGCTGTTTCTAGTTCTCACCCTCTAACGCCATGTTTTTAAGCCTAAGTGTAGAAATATGCAAATTATCATCGTATTCTCAAACCGGCAGTTCCGCAGCTGCAGGAATAGTTCCTACGAGTTACATTGGTCCCGTGGGAGTTGTTGGTGCCACCCATGGGGCCGTTCGGGGCCTGTTTTGAGTTTTCACCCTCAAACACCAAGTTTTTCTTAAGTCTAGAAATATGTAAATTACCGTCGTATTCTCAAACCGGGAGTCCCGTGGCTGCGGTGTCAGTTCCTACGAGTTACATTGGTCCTGTGGGAGGTGTTGGTGCCATCCACAGGCACGTTCGGGGGTTGTTTCTAATTCTCAACCTCTAACATCATGTTTTTAAGCCTAAGTCTAGAAATATGCAAATTATCATCGTATTCTCAAACCGGGAGTCCCGCGGCTACGGGGTCTGTTCCTACGAGTTACATTGGTCCCGTGGGAGGTGTTGGTGCCACCCACGGGGCCGTTATAGGGTTGTTTCGAGTTTTCACCCTCTAACGCCATGTTTTTAAACCCAATTCTAGAAATATGAAAATTACCTTCATACTCCTAAGCCGGGAGACCCGCGGCTGCGGGGTCAGTTCCTACGAGTTACATTGGTCCCGTGGGAGGTGTTGGTGCCACCCACGGGGGCGCTCGGGGGTTGTTTCGAGTATTCACCCTCTAATGTCATGTTTTTAAGCATAAGTCTTGAAATATGCAAATTACCATCGTACTTTAAAACCGGGAAACCCGCGGCAGTGGGGTCAGCTCGTACGAGTTACATCGGTCCCGTGGGAGGTGTTGGTGCCACCCACGGCGCCGTTCGGGGGCTGTTTCGAGTTTTCACCCTCTAACATCTTGTTTTTAAGCCTAAGTCTAGAAATATGCAACATACCGTCATACTCTCAAACCGGGAGACCTCTGGGTGTGGGGTCAGTTGCTACGACTTAAGTTGGTCCGGTGGGAGGTGTTGGTGCTACCCACGGGGCCGTTCGGGGGTTGTTTCCAGTTTTCACCCTCTAACGCCATGTTTTCCTTAAGTCTAGAAATATGCAAATTACCGTCGTATTCTTAAACCGGGAGTCCCGCGACTATGGGATCAGTTCCTACGAGTTACATTGGTCCCGTGGGAGGTGTTGGTGCCACCCATGGGGACGTTCGGAGGTGGTTTCTAGTTCTCACCCTCTAACACCATGTTTTTTAGCGTAAGTCTAGATATATGCAAATTACCGTCATATTTGTGAATCCGGGAGACCCGCGGCTGCGGGGTCAGTTCCAACGAGTTACATTGGTCCCGTGGGAGGTGTTAGTGCCACCCACGGGGCCGTTAGAGGGCTGTTCCGAGTTTTCACCCTCTAACGCCATGTTTTTAAGACTAAGACTTTAAATATGAAAATTATCGATGAATTCTCAAACCGGGAGTCCCGCGGCTCTGGGGTCAGTTCCTACGAGTTACATTGGTCCTGTGGGAGGTGTTGGTGCCACCCACGGGGCCGTTCGGGGGCTGTTTCAAGTTTTCACCCTCTAACATCATGTTTTTAAGCCTAAGTCTAGAAATACGCAAATTATCATCGAATTCTCAAACCGAGAGATCCGCGGTTGCTGGGTCAGTTCCTACGAGTTACATTGGTCCCGTGGGAGGTGTTGGTGCCACCCACGGGGCCGTTAGAGGGTTGTTTCGAGTTTTCACCGACTAACGCCATGTTTTTAAGATTAATTATTAAAATATGCAAATTACCATCGTACTCTCAAACTGGGAGACCCGCAGCTACGGGGTTCGTTCATACGAGTTACATTCACCCCGTGGGTGGTGTTGGTGCCACCCACGGGGACATTCGGGGGCTGTTTCGAGTTTCACCCTCTAACGCCATGTTTTTAAGCCTAAGTCTAGAAATATGGAAATTACTCTCGTACTTTAAAACCAGGAAACCCGCGGCGGTGGGGTCAGTTCGTACAGGTTACATTGGTCCCGTGGGAGGTGTTGGTGCCACCCACGGGGCCGTTCGGGGGCTGTTTCGAGTTTTCACCCTCTAACATCATGTTTTTAAGCCTAAGTCTATAAATATGCAAAATACCATCATACCCTCAAATCGGGAGACCCGTGGGTGTGGGGTCAGTTCCTACGAGTTACGTTGGTCTGGTGGGAGGTTTTGGTGCAACCCACGGGGCCTTTCGAGGGCTGTTTCCAGTTTTCACCCTCTAATGCCATGTTTTGCTTAAGTCTAGAAATATTCAAATTACTGTCGCATTCTAGAACCGGGAGTCCCGCAGCTTCGGGATCAGTTCCTACGAGTTACATTGGTCCCGTGGGAGGTGTTGCTGCCACCCATGGGGACGTTCGGGGGTGGTTTCTAGTTCTCACCCTCTAACGCCATGTTTTTAAGCCTAAGTCTAGATATATGCAAATTACCGTCGTATTCTCAAACTGGGCGTCCCGTGGCTGCGGGGTCAGTTCCTATGACTTACATTGGTTCCGTGGGAGGTGTTGGTGCCACCCACGGGGCCGTTAGAGGGATTTTTCGAGTCTTCACCCTGTAACGCCATGTTTTTAAGCCTAAGTCAAGAAATATGCAAATTACTGTCGTATTCTCAAACCTGGAGTCCCGCGGAAGTGGGGTCAGTTCGTACGAGTTACATTGGTCCCATGGGAGGTGTTGGTACCACCCACGGTGCTGTTAGAGGGTTGTATCGAGTTCTCACCCTATAACGCCATGTTTTAAAGCCTAAGTCTAAAAATATGCAAACTATCGTCGTATACTCAAACTGGGAGTCCCGCGGCTACGGGGTCAGTTCCTACTAGTTACATTGGTCCTGTGGGAGGTGTTGGTGCCACCCACGGGGCCGTTCGGCGGCTGTTTCGAGTTTTCACCCTCAAACGTCATATTTTCCTTAAGTCTAGAAATACGCAAATTACCATCATATTCTCAAACCGGGAGTCCCGCGGCTGTGGGGTCAGTTCCTACGAGTAACATTGGTCCCGTGGGAGGTGTTGGTGCCACCCACGGGGAAGTTCGGGGGCTGTTTCTAGTTCTCACCCTCTAACGCCAAGTTTTTAAGCCTAAGTCTAGAAATTTGTAAATTATCATCGTATTCTCAAACCTGGAGTCCTGCGGCTCTGGGGTCAGTTCCAACGAGTTACATTTGTCCCGTGGGAGGTGTTGGTTCCACCCACGGGGCCGTTCGGGGGCTGTTTCGAGTTTTCAACCTCAAACGTCATATTTTGCTGAAGTCTAGAAATATGCAAAATACCGTCGTATTCTCAAACCGGGAGTCCCGCGGCTGCGGTGTCAGTTACTACGAGTTATATTGGTCCCGTGGGAGGTGTTCGTGCCACCCACGGGGATGTTCGAAGGCTGTTTCTAGTTCTCACCCTCTAACGCCATGTTTTTAAGCCTAAGTGTAGAAATATGCAAATTATCATCATATTCTCAAACCGGCAGTTCCGCAGCTGCAGGATAGTTCCTACGAGTTACATTGGTCCCGTGGGAGTTGTTGGTGCCACCCATGGGGCCGTTCGGGGGTTGTTTTGAGTTTTCACCCTCAAACACCAAGTTTTTCTTAAGTCTAGAAATATGTAAATTACCGTCGTATTCTCAAACCGGGAGTCCCGTGGCTGCGGTGTCAGTTCCTACGAGTTACATTGGTCCCGTGGGAGGTGTTGGTGCCATCCACAGGCACGTTCGGGGGTTGTTTCTAGTTCTCAACCTCTAACATCATGTTTTTAAGCCTAAGTCTAAAAATATGCAAATTATCATCGTATTCTCAAACCGGGAGTCCCGCGGCTGCGGGGTCTGTTCCTACGAGTTACATTGGTCCCCTGGGAGGTGTTGGTGCCACCCACGGGGCCGTTATAGGGTTGTTTCGAGTTTTCACCCTCTAACGCCATGTTTTTAAACCTATTTTCTAGAAATATGAAAATTACCTTCATACTCCTAAGCCGGGAGACCCGCGGCTGCGGGGTCAGTTCCTACGAGTTACATTGGTCCCGTAGGAGGTGTTGGTGCCACCCACGGGGGCGCTCGGGGGTTATTTCGAGTATTCACCCTCTAATGTCATGTTTTTAAGACTAAGTCTAGAAATATGAAAATTACCATCGTACTTTAAAACTGGGAAACCCGCAGCAGTGGGGTCAGCTCGTACGAGTTACATTGGTCCCGTGGGAGGTGTTGGTGCCACCCATGGGGCCGTTCGGGGGCTGTTTCGAGTTTTCACCCTCTAACATCTTGTTTTTAAGCCTAAGTCTAGAAATATCCAACATACCGTCATACTCTCAAACCGGGAGACCCGTGGGTGTGGGGTCAGTTGATACGAGTTACGTTGGTCCGGTGGGAGGTGTTGGTGATACCCACGGGGCCATTCGTGGGTTGTTTCCAGTTTTCACCCTCTAACGCCATGTTTTCCTTAAGTCTAGAAATATGCAAATTACCGTCGTATTCTTAAACCGGGAGTCCCGCGACTATGGGATCAGTTCCTACGAGTTACATTGGTCCCGTGGGAGGTGTTGGTGCCACCCATGGGGACGTTCGGGGGTGGTTTCTAGTTCTCACCCTCTAATGCCATGTTTTTTAGCCTAAGTCTACATATATGAAAATTACCGTCGTATTTGTCAATCAGGGAGTCCCGCGACTGCGGGGTCAGTTCCTACGAGTTACATTGGTCCCGTGGGAGGTGTTAGTGCCACCCACGTGTCCGTTAGAGGGCTGTTACGAGTTTTCACCCTCTAACGCCATGTTTTTAAGCCTAAGTCTTGAAATATACAAATTATCGATGAATTCTCAAACCGGGAGTCCCGCGGCTCTGGGGTCAGTTCCTACGAGTTACATTGGTCCTGTGGGAGGTGTTGGTGCCACCCACGGGGCCGTTCGGGGGTTGTTTCATGTTTTCACCCTCTAACATCATGTTTTTAAGCCTAAGTCTAGAAATACGCAAATTATCATCGAATTCTCAAACCGACAGATCCGCGGTTGCTGGGTCGGTTCCTACGAGTTACATTGGTCCCGTGGGAGGTGTTGGTGTCACCCACGGGGCCGTTAGAGGGTTGTTTCGAGTTTTCACCCTCTAACGCCATGTTGCCGAATTCTTGAAATACGCAAATTAGCATCGTACTCTCAAACTGGGAGACCCGCGGCTGTGGGGTTAGTTCCTACGAGTTACATTGGCCCCGTGGGAGGTGTTAGTGCCACCCACGGGGACATTCGGGGGTTGTTTCGAGTTTCACCCTCTAACGCCATGTTTTTAAGCCTAAGTCTAGAAATATGAAAATTACCATCGTACTTTAAAAGCGGGAAACCCGCGGCAGTGGGGTCAGTTCGTACATGTTACATTGGTCCCGTGGGAGGTGTTTGTGCCACCCACGGGGCCGTTCGGGGGCTTTTCCGAGTTTTCACCCTCTAACGTCATGTTTTTATGCCTAAGTCTATGAAAATGCAAAATACCGTCATACCCTCAAACCGGGATACCCGTGGGTGTAGGGTCAGTTCCTACGAGTTACGTTGGTCCAGTGGGAGGTGTTGGTGCAACCCACGTGGCCGTTCGAGGGCTGTTTCCAGTTTTCTCCCTCTAATGCCATGTTTTGCTTAAGTCTAGAAATATGCAAATTATCGTCGTATTCTAGAACCGGGAGTCCCGCAGCTCCGGGATCAGTTCCTACGAGTTACAATGGTCCCGTGGGAGGTGTTGCTGCCACCCATGTGGACGTTTGGGGGTGGTTTCTAGTTCTCACCCTATTACGCCATGTTTTTAAGCCTAAGTCTAGATATATGCAATTTACCGTCGTATTCTCAAACTGGGCGTCCCGCGGCTGCGGGGTCAGTTCCTACGACTTACATTGGTTCCGTGGGAGGTGTTGGTGCCACCCACGGGGCCGTTAGAGGGCTTTTTCGAGTCTTCACCCTGTAACGCCATGTTTTTAAGCCTAAGTCAAGAAATATGCAAATTACTTTCGTATTCTCAAACCTGGAGTCCCGCGGTTGTGGGGTCAATTCCTACGAGTTAAATTGGTCCTGTGGGAGATGTTGGTGCCTCCCACGAGCCCGTTCGGGGGCTGTTTCGAGTTTTCACCCTCTAACGCCATGTTTTGCTTAAGTGTAGAAATATAAAAATTATTGTCGTACTCTCAAACCGGGAGAGCCGCGTCAGTGGGGTCAGTTCGTACGAGTTACATTGGTCCCGTGGGAGGTGTTGGTACCACCCACGGGGCCGTTCGGGGGCTGTTTCGAGTTTTCACCCTCTAACGTCATGTTTTTAAGCCTAAGTCTAGAAATATGCAAATTACCATCGTATTCTCAAACCGGGAGACCCGCGGCTATGGGGTCAGTTCCTACGAGTTATATTGATCCCTTGGGAGGTGTTGTTGCCACCCACGAGGCCATTCGAGGGATGTTTTACGTTTTCACCCTCTAACGTCATGTTTTTTAGGCTAAGTCTAGAAATATTCAAATTATCATCGTATTCTCAAACCAGGAGACCCGCGGCTATGGGCTCAGTTCCTACAAGTTACATTGGTCCCGTGGGAGGTGTTGGGCCACCCACGGTGCCGTTAGAGGGCTGTTTCGAGTTCTCACCCTCAAATGCCATGTTTTAAAGCCTAACTCTAAAAATATGCAAATTATGGTCGTATTCTCAATTCGGGAGTCCCGTGGCTGCGGGGTCAGTTCCTACAAGTTACATTGGTCCCCTTGGAGGTGTAGGTGCCACCCACGGGGACGTTGGGGGCTATTTCTAGTTCTCACCCTCTAACGCCATGTTTTTAAGCCTATGTCTAGAAATATGCAAATTATCATCGTATTCTCAAACCGGGAGTCCCGCGGCTGCGGGGTCAGTTCCTACGAGTGACATTGGTCCCGTGGGAGGTGTTGGTGCCACCCACGAGGCCGTTAGAGGGTTGTTTTGAGTTTCACCCGCCAACGCCATTTTTTTAAGCCTAATTCTAGAAATATGCAAATTATAGTCGTACTCTCAAACCGGGAGACCCGCGGCTGCGGGGTCAGTTCCAACGAGTTACATTGGTCACGTGGGAGGTGTTGGTGCCACCCACGGGGCCATTAGAGGGATGTTTCGAGTTTTCACCCTCTAACGCCATGTTTTTAAGCCTAAGTCTAGAAATAAACAATTATTGTAGAATTCTCAAATCGCGAGTCCCGCGGCTGTGGTTTCAGTTCCTACGAATTACACTGGTCCCATGGGAGGTGTTGGTGCCACCCACGGGGCCGTTCGGGGGCTTTTTTGAGTTTTCACCCTCTAACGCCATGTTTTGCTTAAGTCAAGGTATATGAAAATTACCGTCGTACTCTCAAACCGGGAGACCCGCGGCAGTGGGGTCAGTTCCTACGAGTTACATTGGTCCCGTGGGAGGTCTTGGTGCCACCCACGGGGCCGTTCAGGGGCTGTTTCGAGTTTTCACCCTCTAACGTCATGTTTTTAAGCCTAAGTCTAGAAATATGAAAATTACTGTCGTATTCTCAAACCGGGAGACCCGCGGCTGTGAGCTTAGTTCCTACAAGTTACATTGGTCCCGTGGGAGGTGTTGGTGCCACCCACGGTGACGTTAGAGGGTTGTTTCGAGTTCTCACCCTCTAATGCCATATTTTAAAGCCTAAGTCTAAAAATATGCAAATTATAGTCGTATTCTCAAACCGAGAGTCCCGCGGCTGCGGGGTCATTTCCTACTTGTTACATTGGTCCTGTGGGAGGTGGTTGTGCCACCCACGGGGCTGTTCGGGGGCTGTTTAGATTTTCACCCTCAAACGCCATGTTTTGCTTAAGTCTAAAAGTATGCAAATTACCATCGTATTCTCAAACTAGGAGTCCCGCGGCTACGGGGTCAGTTTCTACGAGTAACATTCGTCCCGTGGGAGGTGTTGGTGCCACCCACGGGGACGTTCGGGGGTTGTTTCTAGTTCTCACCCTCTAACGCCATATTTTTAAGCCTAAGTCTATAAATATGTAAATTGTCATCGTATTCTCAAACCGGGAGTCTCGCGGCTGCGGTGTCAGTTCCTACGAGTTACATTGGTCCCGTGGGATGTGTTGGTGCCACCCACGGGGCCGTTAGAGTGCTGTTTCGAGTTTTCACCCTCTAACGCCATGTTTTTAAGCCTAAGTCTAGAAATACGCAAATAATCGTTGAATTCTCAAACTCGGAGTCCCGCGACACTAGGGTCAGTTCCTACAAGTTATATTGGTCCCATGGGAGGTGTTGGATCCACCCACGGGGCCGTTCGGGGGAAGTTTAGAGTTTTCACCCTCTAAAGCCATGTTTTGCTTAACTCTAGAAATATGTAAATTAAAGTTGTATTCTCAAATCAGGAGTCCCACGGTTGTGGGGTCAGTTCCTACGAGTTACATTGGTCCCGTGGGATATGTTGGTGCCACCCACGGGGACGTTCAAAGGTTGTTTCTAGTTCTCACCCTCTAACGCCATGTTTTTAAGCCTAAGTCTAGAATTATGCAAATTATCGTCGTATTCTCAAACCGGGAGTCCCGCGGCTACGGGGTCAGTTCCTACGAGTTACATTGGTCCCGTGGGAGGTGTTGGTGCCACCCACGAGGTCGTTAGAGGGTTGTTTCCAGTTTTCACCCTCTAACGCCATATTTTTAAGCCTAATCCTAGAAATATGCAAATTACCATCGTACTTTCAAACCGGGAGACCCACGGCTGCGGGGTCAGTTCCTACGAGTTACATTGGTCCCGTGGGAGTTGGTGGTGCCACCCACGGAACCGTTCGGGGGCTGTTTCGAGTTTTCACCCTCTAACGTCATGTTTTTAAGGCTATGTCTAGAAATATGCAAATTACCGTCGTATTCTCAAACCGGGAGACCCGCGGCTATGGAGTCAGTTCCTACGAGTTACATTGGTCCCGTGGGAGGTGTTGGTGCCATCCACGGGGACGTTCGGAGGCTGTTTCTAGTTCTCACCCTCTAACGCCATGTTTTTAAGCCTATGTCTAGAAATATGCAAATTATCATCATATTCTCAAACAGGGAGTCCCGCGGCTACGGGGTCAGTTCTAACGAGTTACATTGGTCCCGTGGGAGGTGTTGGTGCCACCCACGAGGCCGTTAGAGGGTTGTTTCGAGTTTCACCCTCCAACGCAATTTTTTTAAGCCTAATTCTAGAAATATGCAAATTACAATCGTACTCTCAAACCGGGAGACCCGCGGCTGCGGGGTCAGTTCCAACGAGTTACATTGGTCCCGTGGGAGGTGTTGGTGCCACCCAAGGGGCCGTTAGAGGGTTGTTTCGAGTTTTCACCCTCTAACGGCATGTTTTTAAGCCTAAGTCTGGAAATAAACAAATTATTGTAGAATTCTCAAATCGGGAGTCCCACGGCTGTGGTTTCAGTTCCTACGAATTACATTGGTCCCATGGGAGGTGTTGGTGCCACCCACGGGGCCGTTCGGGGGCTTTTTTGAGTTTTCACCATCTAACGCCATGTTTTGCTTAAGTCAAGATATATGAAAATTACCATCGTACTCTCAAACCGGGAGACCCGCGGCTGTGGGGTCAGTTCCTACGAGTTACATTGGTCCCGTGGGAGGTGTTGGTGCCACCCACGGGGCCGTTCGGGGGCTGTTTCGAGTTTTCACCCTCTAACGTCATGTTTTTAAGCCTAAGTCTAGAAATATGCAAATTACTGTCGTATTCTCAAACCGAGAGACCTGGGCTGTGGGTTCAGTTACATTGGTCCCATGGGAGGTGTTGGTGCCACCCACGGTGCCGTTAGAGCGTTGTTTTGAGTTCTCACCCTCTAACGCCATATTTTAAAGCCTAAGTCTAAAAATATGCAAATTATAGTTGTATTCTCAAACCGAGAGTCCCGCGGTTACGGGGTCATTTCCTACTAGTTACATTGGTCCCGTGGGAGGTGTTGGTGCCACCCACGGGGCCGTTCGGGGGCTGTTTCGAGTTTTCACCCTCTAACGTCATGTTTTTAAGCCTAAGTCTAGAAATATGCAAATTACTGTCGTATTCTCAAACCGAGATACCTGGGCTGTGGGTTCAGTTCCTAAAAGTTACATTGGTCCCGTGGGAGGTGTTGGTGCCACCCACGGTGCCGTTAGAGCGTTGTTTTGAGTTCTCACCCTCTAACGCCATATTTTAAAGCCTAAGTCTAAAAATATGCAAATTATAGTTGTATTCTCAAACCGAGAGTCCCGCGGCTACGGGGTCATTTCCTACTAGTTACATTGGTCCCGTGGGAGGTGTTGGTGCCACCCACGGGGCTGTTCGGGGGCTGTTTCGAGTTTCACCCTCAAACTCCATGTTTTGCTTAAGCCTAGAAATATGCAAATTACCGTCGTATTCTCAAACTGGGAGTCTCGCGGCTGCGGGGTCAGTTCCTACGAGTAACATTGATCCCGTGGGAGGTGTTGGTGCCACCCACGAGGACGTTCGGGGGTTGTTTCTAGTTCTCACCTCTAACGCCATGTTTTTAAGCCTAAGTCTATAAATATGCAAATTGTCATCGTATTCTTGAACCGGGAGTCTCGCGGCTGCGGTGTCAGTTCCTACGAGTTACACTGGTCCCGCACCCACGGGGCCGTTAGAGTGTTGTTTCGAGTTTTCACCCTCTAACGCCAAGTTTTTAAGCCTAAGTTTAGAAATACGCAAATTATCATCGAATTCTCAAACTCGGAGTCCCGCGACTCTGGGGTCAGTTCCTACGAGTTATATTGGTCCCATGGGAGGTGTTGGATCCACCCACGGGGCCGTTCGGGGGAAGTTTCGAGTTTTCACCCTTTAACGCCATGTTTTGCTTATGTCTAGAAATATGTAAATTACAGTTGTATTCTCAAATCAGGAGTCCCACGGCTGTGGGGTCAGTTCGTACGAGTTACATTGGTCCCGTGGGATGTGTTGGTGCCACCCACGGGGACGTTCAAAGGCTGTTTCTAGTCTCACCCTCTAACGCCATGTTTTTAAGCCTAAGTCTAGAAATATGCAAATTATCGTCGTATTCTCAAACCGGGAGTCCCGCGGTTGCGGGGTCTGTTCCTACGAGTTACATTGGTCCCGTGGGAGGTGTTGGTACCACCCACGGGGCCGTTCAGGGGATGCTTTGAGTTTTCACCCTCAAATGCCAAGTTTTGCTTAAGTCTAGAAATAGGCAAATTACCATCATATTCTCAAACTGGGAGTCCCGCGGCTGCGGGGTCAGTGCCTACGTGTTACATTGGTCCCGTGGGATATGTTGGTGCCACCCACGGGGACATTCAGGGGATGTTTCTAGTTCTCCACCTCTAACGCCATGTTTTTAAGCCTAAGTCTAGAATTATGCAAATTATCGTCGTATTCTCATACCGGGAGTCCCGCAGTTGCGGGGTCAGTTCCTACGAGTTACATTGGTCCCGTGGGAGGTGTTGGTGCCACCCACGAGGTCGTTAGAGGGTTGTTTCGAGTTTTCACCCTCTAACGCCATATTTTTAAGCCTAATCCTAGAAATATGCAAATTACCATCGTACTCTCAAACTGGGAGACCCATGGCTGCGGGGTCAGTTCCTACGAGTTACATTGGTCCCGTGGGAGTTGGTGGTGCCACCCACGGGGCCGTTCGGGGGCTGTTTCGAGTTTTCACCCTCTAATGTCATGTTTTTATGCCTATGTCTAGAAATATGCAAATTACCGTCGTATTCTCAAACCGGGAGACCCGCGGCTATGGGGTCAGTTCCTACGAGTTACATTGGTCCCGTGGGAGGTGTTGGTGCCACCCACGGGGACGTTCGGAGGCTGTTTCTAGTTCTCACCCTCTAACGCCATGTTTTTAAGCCTATGTCTAGAAATATGCAAATTATCGTCGTATTCTCAAACCGGGAGTCCCGCGGCTACGGGGTCAGTTCCAACGAGTTACATTGGTCCCGTGGGAGGTGTTGGTGCCACCCACGAGGCCGTTAGAGGGTTGTTTCGAGTTTCACCCTCCAACGCAATTTTTCTAAGCCTAATTCTAGAAATATGCAAATTACAGTCGTACTCTCAAACCGGGAGACCCGCGGCTGCGGGGTCAGTTCCAACGAGTTACATTGGTCCCGTGGGAGGTGTTGGTGCCACCCACGGGGCTGTTAGAGGGCTGTTTCGAGTTTTCACCCTCTAACGCCATGTTTTTAAGCCTAAGTCTATAAATAAACAAATTATTGTAGAATTCTCAAATCGGGAGTCCCACGGCTGTGGTTTCAGTTCCTACGAATTATATTGGTCCCATGGGAGGTGTTGGTGCCACCCACGGGGCCGTTCGGGGGCTTTTTTGAGTTTTCACCATCTAACGCCATGTTTTGCTTAAGTCTAGATATATGAAAATTACCGTCGTACTCTCAAACCGGGAGACCCGCGGCTGTGGGGTCAGTTCCTCCGAGTTACATTGGTCCCGTGGGAGGTGTTGGTGCCATCCACGGGGCCGTTCGGGGGCTGTTTTGAATTTTCACCCTCTAACGTCATGTTTTGACGCCTAAGTCTAGAAATATGCAAATTACTGTCGTATTCTCAAACCGAGAGACCCGCGGATGTGGGCTCAGTTCCTACAAGTTACATTGGTCCCGTGGGAGGTGTTGGTGCCACCCATGGTGCCGTTAGAGGGTTGTTTCGAGTTCTCACCCTCTAACGCCATATTTTAAAGACTAAGTCTAAAAATATGCAAATTATAGTTGTATTCTCAAACCGAGAGTCCCGCGGCTGCGGGGTCATTTCCTACTAGTTACATTGGTCCCGTGGGAGGTGTTGGTGCCACCCACGGGGCCGTTCGGGGGATGTTTCGAGTTTCACCCTCAAACGCCATGTTTTGCTTAAGCCTAGAAATATGCAAATTACCTTCGTATTCTCAAACTGGGAGTCCCGCGGCTGCGGGGTCAGTTCCTACGAGTAACATTGATCCCGTGGGAGGTGTTGGTACCACCCACGAGGACGTTCGGGGGTTGTTTCTAGTTCTCACCCTCTAACGCCATGTTTTTAAGACTAAGTCTATAAATATGAAAATTGTCATTGTATTCTCAAACCGGGAGTCTCGCGGTTGTGGTGTCAGTTCCTACGAGTTACATTGGTCCCGCACCCACGGGGCCGTTAGAGTGTTGTTTCGAGTTTTCACCCTCTAACGCCATGTTTTTAAGCCTAAGTTTAGAAATACGCAAATTATCGTCGAATTCTAAAACTCGGAGTCCCGCGACTCTGGGGTCAGTTCCTACGAGTTATATTGGTCCCATGGGAGGTGTTGGATCCACCCACAGGGCCGTTCGGGGGAAGTTTCGAGTTTTCACCCTCTAACGCCATGTTTTGCTTATGTCTAGAAATATGTAAATTACAGTTGTATTCTCAAATCAGGAGTCCCACGGCTGCGGGATCAGTTCGTACGAGTTACATTGGTCCCGTGGGACGTGTTGGTGCCACCCACGGGGACGTTCGAAAGCTGTTTCTAGTCTCACCCTCTAACGCCATGTTTTTAAGCCTAAGTCTAAAATTATGCAAATTATCGTCGTATTCTCAAACCGGGAGTCCCGCGGCTGCGGGTTCAGTTCCTACGAGTCACATTGATCCCGTGTGAGGTGTTGCTTCCACCCACGAGATCGTTAGAGGGTTGTTTCGAGTTTTCACCCTCTAACGCCATATTTTTAAGCCTAATTCTAGAAATATGCATATTACTATCGTACTCTCAAACCGGGAGACCCAGGGCTGCGGGGTCAGTTCCTACGAGTTACATTGGTCCCGTGGGAGTTGTTGGTGACACCCGCGCGGCTGTTCGGGGGCTGTTTCGAGTTTTCACCCTCTAACGTCATGTTTTTAAGCCTAAGTCTAGAAATATGCAAATTACCGTCGTATTCTCAAACCGGGAGACCCGCGGATATGGGGTCAGTTCCTACGAGTTACATTGGTCCCGTGGGAGGTGTTGGTGCTACCCACGGGGACGTTCGGAGGCTGTTTCTAGTTCTAACCCTCTAACGCCATATTTTTAAGCCTATGTCTAGAAATATGCAAATTATCATCGTATTCTCAAACCGGGAGTCCCAGGGCTGCGGGGTCAGTTCCTACGAGTTACATTGGTCCCGTGGGAGGTGTTGGTTCCACCCACGAGGCCGTTAGATGGTTGTTTGGAGTTTCACCCTCCAACGCAATTTTTTTAAGCCTAATTCTAGAAATATGCAAATTACAGTCGTACTCTCAAACCGGGAGACCCGCGGATATGGGGTCAGTTCTAACGAGTTACATTGGTCCCGTGGGAGGTGTTGGTGCCACCCACGGGGCCGTTAGAGGTCTGTTTCGAGTTTTCACCCTCTAACGCCATGTTTTTAAGCCTAAGTCTAGAAATAAACAAATTATTGTAGAATTCTCAAATCGGGAGTCCCGCGTCTATGGTTTCAGTTCCTACGAATTACATTGGTCCCACGGGAGGTGTTGGTGCCACCCACAGGGCCGTTCGGGGGCTTTTTTTAGTTTTCACCCTCTAAAGCCATGTTTTACTTAAGTCCAGATATATGAAAATTACCGTCGTACTCTCAAACCGGGAGACCCGCGGCTGTGGGCTCAGTTCCTACAAGTTACATTGGTCCCGTGGGAGGTGTTGGTGCCACCCACGGTGTCGTTAGAGGGTTGTTTCGAGTTCTCACCCTCTAACGCCATATTTTAAAGCCTAAGTCTAAAAATATGCAAATTATAGTTGTATTCTCAAACCGAGAGTCCCGCAGCTGCGGGGTCATTTCCTACTAGTTACATTGGTCCCGTGGGAGGTGTTGGTGCCACCCACGGGGCCGTTCGGGTGCTGTTTCGAGTTTCACCCTCAAACGCCATGTTTTGCTTAAGTCTAGAAATATGCAAATTACCGTCGTATTCTCAAACTGGGAGTCCCGCGGCTGCGGGGTCAGTTCCTATGAGTAACATTGATCCCGTGGGAGGTGTTGGTGCCACCCACGAGGACGTTCGGGGGTTGTTTCTAGTTCTCACCCTCTAACGCCATGTTTTTAAGCCTAAGTCTATAAATATGAAAATTGTCATCGTATTCTCAAACCGGGAGTCTCGCGGCTGCGGTGTCAGTTCCTACGAGTTACATTGGTCCCGTGGGAGGTGTTGGTGCCACCCACGGGGCCGTTAGAGTGCTGTTTCGAGTTTTCACCCTCTAACGCCATGTTTTTAAGCCTAAGTTTAGAAATACGCAAATTATCGTTGAATTCTCAAACTCAGAGTCCCGCGACTCTGGGGTCAGTTCCTACGAGTTATATTGGTCCCATGGGAGGTGTTGGTTCCACCCACGGGGCCGTTCGGGGGAAGTTTCGAGTTTTCACCCTCTAACGCCATGTTTTGCTTAAGTCTAGAAATATGTAAATTACAGTTGTATTCTCAAATCAGGAGTCCCACGACTGCGGGATCAGTTCCTACGAGTTACATTTGTCCCGTGGGAGGTGTTGGTGCCACCCACGAGGCCGTTAGAGGGTTGTTTCGACTTTCACCCTCCAATGCAATTTTTTTAAGCCTAATTCTAGAAATATGCAAATTACAGTCGGACTCTCAAATCGGGAGACCCGCGGCTGCGTGGTC
Source organism: Sambucus nigra (assembly GCA_949130495.1). Taxonomy (NCBI): domain Eukaryota; kingdom Viridiplantae; phylum Streptophyta; class Magnoliopsida; order Dipsacales; family Adoxaceae; genus Sambucus; species Sambucus nigra. The sequence goes on from OX422223.1 coordinate 247,769,067, forward strand.
ATTTCCAACGAGTTACATTGGTCCCGTGGGAGGTGTTGGTGCCACCCACGGGGCCGTTAGAGGGCTGTTTCGAGTTTTCACCCTCTAACGCCATGTTTTAAGCCTAAGTCTAGAAATAAACAAATTATTGTAGAATTCTCAAATCGGGAGTCCCGCGGCTGTAGTTTCAGTTCCTACGAATTACATTGGTCCCATGGGAGGTGTTGCTGCCACCCACGGGGCCGTTCGGGGGCTTTTTTGAGTCTTCACCCTCTAACGCCATGTTTTGCTTAAGTCAAGATATATGAAAATTAGCGTCGTACTCTCAAACCGGGAGACCCGCGGCTGTGGGGTCAGTTCTTACGAGTTACATTGGTCCCGTGGGAGGTGTTGGTGCCACCCACGGGGCCGTTCGGGTGCAGTTTCGAGTTTTCACCCTCTAACGTCATGTTTTTAAGCCTAAGTCTAGATATATGCAAATTACTGTCGTATTCTCAAACCGGGAGACCCGCGGTTGTGGGCTCAGTTCCTACAAGTTACATTGGTCCCGTGGGAGGTGTTGGTGCCACCCACGGTGCCGTTAGAGGGTTGTTTCGAGTTCTCACCCTCTAACGCCATATTTTAAAGCCTAAGTCTAAAAATATGCAAATTATAGTCGTATTCTCAAACCGAGAGTCCCACGTCTGCGGGGTCATTTCCTACTAGTTACATTGATCCCGTGGGAGGTGTTGGTGCCACCCATGGGGCCGTTCGGGGGTTGTTTCGAGTTTCACCCTCAAACGCCATGTTTTGCTTAAGTCTAGAAATATGCAAATTACCGTCGTATTATCAAACTGGGAGTCCCGCGACTGCGGGGTCAGTTCCTACGAGTAACATTGATCCCGTGGGAGGTGTTGGTGCCACCCACGAGGATGTTCGGTGGTTGTTTCTAGTTCTCACCCTCTAACGCCATGTTTTTAAGCCTAAGTCTATAAATATGCAAATTTTCATCGTATTCTCAAACCGAGAGTCTCGCGGCTGTGGTGTCAGTTTCTACGAGTTACATTGGTCCCGTGGGAGGTGTTGGTGCCACCCACGGGGCCGTTAGCGTGCTGTTTCGAGTTTTCACCCTCCAACGCAATTTTTAAGCCTAAGTTTTGAAATATGAAAATTATCGTCGAATTCTCAAACTCGGAGTCCCGCGACTCCGGGGTTAGTTCCTACGAGTTATATTGGTCCCATGGGAGGTGTTGGATCCACCCACGGGGCCGTTCGGGGGAAGTTTCGAGTTTTCACCCTGTAACGCCATGTTTTGTTTAAGTCTAGAAATATGTAAATTACAGTTGTATTCTCAAATCAAGAGTCCCACAGCTGCGGGGTCAGTTCCTACGAGTTACATTTGTCCCGTGGGAGGTGTTGGTGCCACCCACGAGGCCGTCAGAGGGTTGTTTCGACTTTCACCCTCCAACGCAATTTTTTTAAGCCTAATTCTAGAAATATGCAAATTACAGTCCTACTCTCAAACCGGGAGACCCGCGGCTACGGGGTCAGTTCCAACGAGTTATATTGGTCCCGTGGGAGGTGTTGGTGCCACCCACGGGGACGTTAGAGGGATGTTTCGAGTTTTCACCCTCTAACACCATGTTTTTAAGCCTAAGTCTAGAAATAAACAAATTATTGTAGAATTCTCAAATCGCGAGTCCCGCGGCTGTGGTTTCAGTTCCTACGAATTACATTGGTCCCATGGGAGGTGTTGGTGCCACCCACGGGGCCGTTCGGGGGCTTTTTTGTGTTTTCACCCTCTAACGCCATGTTTTGCTTAAGTCAAGATATAAAAATTACCGTCGTACTCTCAAACCGGGTAGCCCGCGGCTGTGGGGTCAGTTCTTACGAGTTACATTGGTCCCGTGGGAGGTCTTGGTGCCACCCACGGGGCCGTTCGGGGGCTGTTTCGAGTTTTCACCGTCTAACGTCATGTTTTTAAGCCTAAGCCTAGAAATATGCAAATTACTGTCGTATTCTCAAACCGGGAGACCCGCGGCTGTGGGCTCAGTTCCTACAAGTTACATTGGTCCCGTGGGAGGTGTTGGTGCCACCCGCGGTGCCGTTAGAGGGTTGTTTCGAGTTCTCACCCTCTAACGTCATATTTTAAAGCCTAAGTCTAAAAATATGCAAATTATAGTCGTATTTTCAAACCGAGAGTCCCGCGGCTGAGGGGTCATTTCCTACTAGTTACATTGGTCCCGTGGGAGGTGTTGGTGCCACCCACGGGGCCGTTCGGGGCTGTTTCGAGTTTCACCCTCAAACGCCATGTTTTGCTTAAGTCTAGAAATATGCAAATTACCGTCGTATTATCAAACTGGGAGTCCCGCGGCTGTGGGGTCAGTTCCTACGAGTAACATTGATCCCGTGGGAGGTGTTGGTGCCATCCACGAGGACGTTCGGGGGTTGTTTCTAGTTCTCACCCTCTAACGCCATGTTTTTAATCCTAAGTCTATAAATATGAAAATTGTCATCGTATTCTCAAACCGGGAGTCTCGCGGCTGCGGTGTCAGTTCCTATGAGTTACATTGGTCCCGTGGGAGGTGTTGGTGCCACCCACGGGGCCGTTAGAGTGCTGTTTCGAGTTTTCACCCTCTAACGCCATGTTTTTAAGCCTAAGTCTAGAAATTCGCAAACTGTCGTCGAATTCTCAAACTCGGAGTCCCGCTACTCTGGGGTCAGTTCCTATGAGTTATATTTATCCCATGGGAGGTGTTGGATCCACCCACGGGGCCGTTCGGGGGAAGTTTCGAGTTTTCACCCTCTAACGTCATGTTTTGTTTAAGTCTAGAAATATGTAAATTAGAGTTGTATTCTCAAATCAGGAGTCCCAGGGTTGCGGGGTCAGTTCCTACTAGTTACATTTGTCCCGTGGGACGTGTTGGTGCCACCCACGAAACCGTTAGAGGGTTGTTTCGAGTTTCACCCTCCAACGCAAGTTTTTTAAGCCTAATTCCTGAAATATGCAAATTACAATCGTACTCTCAAAACGGGAGACCCGCGGCTGCGGGGTCAGTTCCAACGAGTTACATTGGTCCCGTGGGAGGTGTTGGTGCCACCCACGGGGACGTTAGAGGGCTGTTTCGAGTTTTCACCCTGTAACGCCATGTTTTTAAGCCTAAGTCTAAAAATAAACAAATTATTGTAGAATTCTCAAATCGGGAGTCCTGCGGCTGTGGTTTCAGTTCCTACGAATTACATTGGTCCCATGGGAGGTGTTGGTGCCACCCACGGGGCCGTTCGGGGGCTTTTTTGAGTTTACACCCTCTAACGCCATGTTTTTCTTAAGTCAAAATATAAAAATTACCGTCGTACTCTCAAACCGAGAGACCCGCGGCTGTGGGGTCAATTCTTACGAGTTACATTGGTCTCGTGGGAGGTGTTGGTGCCACCCACGGGGCCGTTCGGGGGTTGTTTCGAGTTTTCACCCATCTACCGTCATGTTTTTAAGCCTAAGTCTAGAAATATACAAATTACTGTCGTATTCTCAAACCGGGAGACCCGCGGCTGTGGGCTCAGTTCCTACAAGTTACATTGGTCCCGTGGGAGGTGTTGGTGCCACCCACGGTGCCGTTAGAGGGTTGTTTCGAGTTCTCACCATCTAACGCCATATTTTAAAGCCTAAGTCTAAAAATATGCAAATTATAGTCGTATTCTCAAACCGAGAGTCCCGCGGCTGCGGGGTCATTTCCTACTAGTTACATTGGTCCCGTGGGAGGTGTTGGTGCCACCAACGGGGCCGTTTGGGGGCTGTTTCGAGTTTCACCCTCAAACGCCATGTTTTGCTTATGTCTAGAAATATGCAAATTACCGTCGTATTCTCAAACTGGGAGTCCCGCGGCTGCGGGGTCAGTTCCTACGAGTAACATTGATCCCGTGGGAGGTGTTGGTGCCACCCACGAGGACGTTCGGGGGTTGTTTCTAGTTCTCACCCTCTAACGCCATGTTTTTAAGCCTAAGTCTATAAATATGAAAATTGTCATCGTATTCTCAAACCGGGAGTCTCGCGGCTGCGGTGTCAGTTCCTACGAGTTACATTGGTCCCGTGGGAGGTGTTGGTGCCACCCACGGGGCCGTTAGAGTGCTGTTTCGAGTTTTCACCCTCTAACGCCATGTTTTTAAGCCTAAGTCTAGAAATTCGCAAACTGTCGTCGAATTCTCAAACTCGGAGTCCCGCGACTCTGGGGTCAATTCCTATGAGTTATATTTATCCCATGGGAGGTGTTGGATCCACCCACGGGGCCGTTCGGGGGAAGTTTCGAGTTTTCACCCTCTAACGCCATGTTTTGTTTAAATCTAGAAATATGTAAATTACAGTTGTATTCTCAAATCAGGAGTCCCAGGGTTGCGGGGTCAGTTCCTACTAGTTACATTTGTCCCGTGGGACGTGTTGGTGCCACCCACGAAACCGTTAGAGGGTTGTTTCGAGTTTCACCCTCCAACGCAATTTTTTTAAGCCTAATTCCTGAAATATGCAAATTACAATCGTACTCTCAAAACGGGAGACCCGCGGCTGCGGGGTCAGTTCCAACGAGTTACATTGGTCCCGTGGGAGGTGTTGGTGCCACCCACGTGGACGTTAGAGGGCTGTTTCGAGTTTTCACCCTGTAACGCCATGTTTTTAAGCCTAAGTCTAAAAATAAACAAATTATTGTAGAATTCTCAAATCGGGAGTCCCGCGGCTGTGGTTTCAGTTCCTACGAATTACATTGGTCCCATGGGAGGTGTTGGTGCCACCCACGGGCCGTTCGGGGGCTTTTTTGAGTTTACACCCTCTAACGCCATGTTTTTCTTAAGTCAAAATATAAAAATTACCATCGCACTCTCAAACCGGGAGACCCGCGGCTGTGGGGTCAGTTCTTACGAGTTACATTGGTCTCGTGGGAGGTGTTGGTGCCACCCACGGGGCCGTTCGGGGGTTGTTTCGAGTTTTCACCCATCTACCGTCATGTTTTTAAGCCTAAGTCTAGAAATATACAAATTACTATCGTATTCTCAAACCGGGAGACCCGCGGCTGTGGGCTCAGTTCCTACAAGTTACATTGGTCCCGTGGGAGGTGTTGGTGCCACCCACGGTGCCGTTAGAGGGTTGTTTCGAGTTCTCACCCTCTAACGCCATATTTTAAAGCCAAAGTCTAAAAAAATGCAAATTATAGTCGTATTCTCAAACCGAGAGTCACGCGGCTGCGGGGTCATTTCCTACTAGTTACATTGGTCCCGTGGGAGGTGTTGGTGCCACCAACGGGGCCGTTTGGGGGCTGTTTCGAGTTTCACCCTCAAACGCCATGTTTTGCTTATGTCTAGAAATACGCAAATTACCGTCGTATTCTCAAACTGGGAGTCCCGCGGCTGCGGGGTCAGTTCCTACGAGTAACATTGATCCCGTGGGAGGTGTTGGTGCCACCCACGAGAACGTTCGGGGGTTGTTTCTAGTTCTCACCCTCTAACGCCATGTTTTTAAGCCTAAGTCTATAAATATGAAAATTGTCATCGTATTCTCAAACCGGGAATCTCGCGGCTGCGGTGTCAGTTCCTACGAGTTACATTGGTCCCGTGGGAGGTGTTGGTGCCACCCACGGGGCCGTTAGAGTGTTGTTTCGAGTTTTCACCCTCTAACGCCATGTTTTTAAGCCTAAGTCTAGAAATTCGCAAACTGTCGTCGAATTCTCAAACTCGGAGTCCCGCGACTCTGGGGTCAGTTCCTACGAGTTATATTTATCCCATGGGAGGTGTTGGATCCACCCACGGGGCCGTTCGGGGGAAGTTTCGAGTTTTCACCGTCTAACGCCATGTTTTGCTTAAGTCTAGAAATATGTAAATTACAGTTGTATTCTCAAATCAGGAGTCCCACGGCTGCGGGGTCAGTTCCTACGAGTTACATTTGTCCCGTGGGACGTGTTGGTGCCACCCACGAGGCCGTTAGAGGATTGTTTCGAGTTTCACCCTCCAACGCAATTTTTTTAAGCCTAATTCTAGAAATATAGAAATTACAGTCGTACTCTCAAATCGGGAGAACCGCGGCTGTGGGGTCAGTTCCAACGAGTTACATTGGTCCCGTGGGAGGTGTTGGTGCCACCCACGGGGACGTTAGAGGGTTGTTTCGAGTTTTCACCCTCTAACGCCATGTCTTTAAGCCTATGTCTAGAAATAAACAAATTATTGTAGAATTCTCAAATCGCGAGTCCCGCGGCTGTGGTTTCAGTTCCTACGAATTACATTGGTCCCATGGGAGGTGTTGGTGCCACCCACGAGGCCGTTCGGGGGCTTTTTTGAGTTTTCACCCTCTAACGCCATGTTTTGCTTAAGTCAAGATATAAAAATTACCGTCGTACTCTCAAACCGGGTAGCCCGCGGCTGTGGGGTCAGTTCTTACGAGTTATATTGGTCCCGTGGGAGGTCTTGGTGCCACCCACGGGGCCGTTCGGGGGCTGTTTCGAGTTTTCACCCTCTAACGTCATGTTTTTAAGCCTAAGCCTAGAAATATGCAAATTACTGTCGTATTCTCAAACCGGGAGACCCGCGGCTGTGGGCTCAGTTCCTACAAGTTACATTGGTCCCGTGGGAGGTGTTGGTGCCACCCACGGTGCCGTTAGAGGGTTGTTTCGAGTTCTCACCCTCTAACGCCATATTTTAAAGCCTAAGTCTAAAAATATGCAAATTATAGTCGTATTCTCAAACCGAGAGTCCCGCGGCTGCGGGGTCATTTCCTACTAGTTACATTGGTCTCGTGGGAGGTGTTGGTGCCACCCACGGTGCCATTCGGGGGCTGTTTCGAGTTTCACCCTCAAGCGCCATGTTTTGTTTAAGTCTAGATATATGCAAATTACCGTCGTATTCTCAAACTGGGAGTCCCGCTGCTGCGGGGTCAGTTCCTACGAGTAACATTGATCCCGTGGGAGGTGTTGGTGCCACCCACGAGGATGTTCGGGGGTTATTTCTAGTTCTTACCCTCTAACGCCATGTTTTTAAGCCTAAGTCTATAAATATGCAAATTGTCATCGTATTCTCAAACTGGGAGTCTCGCGGCTACGATGTCAGTTCCTACGAGTTACATTGGTCCCGTGGGAGGTGTTGGTTCCACCCACGAGGCCGTTAGAGGGTTGTTTCGAGTTCTCACCCTCTAACGCCATATTTTAAAGCCTAAGTCTAAAAATATTCAAATTATAGTCGTATTCTCAAACCGAGAGTCCCGCGGCTGCGGGGTCAGTTCCTACGAGTAACATTGATCCCGTGGGAGGTGTTGGTGCCACCCACGAGGACGTTCGGGGGCTGTTTCGAGTTTCACCCTCAAACGCCATGTTTTTATGCCTAAGTCTATAAATATGCAAATTGTCATCGTATTCTCAAACCGGGAGTCTCGCGGCTGCGGTGTCAGTTCTTACGAGTTACATTGGTCCCGTGGGAGGTGTTGGTGCCACCCACGGGGCCGTTAGAGTGTTGTTTCGAGTTTTCACCCTCTAACGCCATGTTTTTAAGCCTAAGTCTTGAAATACGCAAATTATCGTCGAATTCTCAAACTCAGAGTCCCGAGACTCTGGGGTCAGTTCATACGAGTTAAATTGGTCCCATGGGAGGTGTTGGATCCACCCAGGGGGCCATTCGGGGGAAGTTTCGAGTTTACACCCTCAAACGACATGTTTTGCGTAAGTCTAGAAATATGTAAATTACAGTTGTATTCTAAAATCAGGAGTCCCACGGCTGCGGGGTCAGTTCTTACGAGTTACATTTGTCCCGTGGGAGGTGTTGGTGCCACCCACGGGGACGTTCGAAGGCCGTTTCTAGTTCTCACCCTCTAACGCCATGTTTTTAAGCCTAAGTCTAGAAATATGCAAATTATCATCCTATTCTCAAACCGGGAGTCCCGCGGTTGCGGGGTCAGTTCCTCCGAGTTACATTGGTCCCGTGGGAGGTGTTGGTGCCACCCACGGGGCCGTTCGGGGGCTGTTTTGAGTTTTCACCCTCAATTGCCAAGTTTTGCTTAAGTCTAGAAATATGCAAATTACCTTCGTATTCTCTAACTGGGAGTCCCGCGGCTGCGGGGTCAGTGCCTACGAGTTACATTGGTCCCGTGGGATATGCTGGTGCCACCCATGAGGACATTCAGGGGCTGTTTCTAGTTCTCAAGCTCTAACGCCATGTTTTTAAGCCTAAGTCTAGAATTATGCAAATTATCATCGTATTCTCAAACCGGGAGTCCCGCGGCTGTGGAGTCAGTTCCTATGAGTTACATTGGTCCCCTGCGAGGTGTTGGTGCCACCCACGAGTCCATTAGAGGGTTGTCTCGAGTTTTCACCCTCTAACACCATATTTTTAAGCCTAATTCTAGAAATATACAAATTACCATTGTACTCTCAAACCGGGAGACCCACGGCTGCGGGGTCAGTTCCTACGAGTTACATTGGTCCCGTCGGAGTTGTTGGTTCCACCCACGGGGCCGTTCGGGGGCTGTTTCGAGTTTTCACCCTCTAACGTCATGTTTTTAAGCCCAAGTCCAGAAATATGCAAATTACCATCGTATTCTCAAACCGGGAGACCCGCGGCTATATGGTCAGTTCCTACGAGTTACATTGATGCCTTGGGAGGTGTTGGTGCCACCCACGGGGCCATTCGAGGGATGTTTTGCGTTTTCACCCTCTAACGTCATGTTTTTAAGCCTAAGTCTAGAAATATTCTTATTATAATCGTATTCTCAAACCGAGAGACCCGCGGCTGTGAGCTCAGTTCCTACAAGTTACATTGGTCCCGTGGGAGGTGTTGGGCCACCCACGGTGCCGTTAGAGGGCTGTTTCGAGTTCTCACCCTCTAACACCATGTTTTTGAGTTTTCACCCTCTAACACCATGTTTTCCTTAAGTTAAGATATATGAAAATTACCGTCGTACTCTCAAACCAGGAGACCCGCGGCTGTGTGGTCAGTTCCTACGAGTTACATTGGTCCCGTGGGAGGTGTTGGTGCCACCCACGGGGCCGTTCGCGGACTGTTTCGAGTTTTCACCCTCTAACGTCATATTTTTAAGCCTAAGTCTATAAATACGCAAATTACTGTCGTATTCTCAAACCGGGAGACCCGCGGCTGTGGGCTCAGTTCCTACAAGTTACATTGGTCCCGTGGTAGGTATTGGTGCCACCCACGGTGCCGTTAGAGGGTTGTTTCAAGTTCTCACCCTCTAACGCCATATTTTAAATCCTAAGTCTAAAAATATGCAAATTATAGTCGTATTCTCAAACCGAGAGTGCCGCGGCTGCGGGGCCATTTCCTACTAGTTACAGTGGTCCCGTGGGAGGTGTTGGTGCCACCCACGGGGCCGTTCAGGGGGTATTTCGAGTTTCACCCTCAAACGCCATGTTTTGCTTAAGTCTAGAAATATGTAAATTACCATCGTATTCTCAAACTGGGTGTCCCGCGGCTACGGGGTCAGTTCCTACGAGGAACATTGGTCCCGTGGGAGGTGTTGGTGCCACCCATGGGGACGTTCGGGGGTTGTTTCTAGTTCTCACCCTCTAACGCCATGTTTTTAAGCCTAAGTCTAGAAATATGCAAATTATCGTTGTATTCTCAAACCGGGAGTCCCACGGTTGCGGGGTCAGTTCCTACGAGTTACATTGGTCCCGTGGGAGGTGTTGGTGCCACCCACGGGGACGTTCGGGGGCTGTTTTGAGTTTTCACCCTCAAATGCCAAGTTTTGCTTAAGTCTAGAAATATGCATATCATCATCGTATTCTCAAACTGGGAGTCCCGCGGCTGCGGGGTCAGTGCCTACAAGTTACATTGGTCCCGTGGAATATGTTGGTGCCACCCACGGGGACATTCAGGGGCTGTTTCTAGTTCTCAACCTCTAACGCCATGTTTTTAAGCCTAAGTCTAGAATTATGCAAATTATCGTCGTATTCTCAAACCGGGAGTCCCGCGGCTGCGGGGTCAGTTCCTACGAGTTACATTGGTCCCGTGGGAGGTGTTGGTACCACCCACGAGGCCGTTAGAGGGTTGTTTCGAGTTTTCACCCTCTAAAGCCATATTTTTATGCCTAATTCCAGAAATATGCAAATTACCATCGCACTCTCAAACCGGGAGACTTGCGGCTGCGGGGTCAGTTCCTACGAGTTACATTGGTCTCGTGGGAGTTTTGGTGCCACCCACGGGGCCGTTAGAGGGCTGTTTCGGGTTTTCACCCTCTAACGCCATGTTTTTAAGCCTAAGTCCAGAAATATACAAATTATTGTAGAATTCTCAAATCGGGAGTCCCGCGGCTGTGGGGTCAGTTCCTACGAGTTACATTGGTCCCGTGGGAGGTGTTGGTGCCACCCACGGGGCCGTTCGGGGGCTGTTCCGAGTTTTCACCCTCTAACGTCATGTTTTTAAGCCTAACTCTAGAAATATTCAAATTACCGTCGTATTCTCAAAACCTGGAGTCCCGCGGCTGCGGGGTCAGTTCCTACGAGTTACATTGGTCCCACGGGAGGTGTTGGTGCCACCCACGGGGACGTTTAGTGGCTGTTTCGAGTTCTCACCCTCTAACGCCATGTTTTTATGCCTAAGTCTAAAAATATGCAAATTATCGTCGTATTCTAAAATCGGGAGTCCCGCGACTACGGGGTCAGTTCCTACGAGTTACATTGGTCCCGTGGGAGGTCTTTGTGCCACACACGGGGACGTTCGGGAGCTGTTTCGAGTTTTCACCCTTTAACGTCATGTTATTAAGCCTAAGTCTAGAAATATGCAAATTACTGTCGTATTCTCAAACCGGGAGACCAGCGTTTCTGGGCTCAGTTCCCACAAGTTACATTGGTCCCGTGGGAGGTGTTGGTGCCACCCACGGTGCCGTTAGAGGGCTGTTTCGAGTTCTCACCCTCTAACGCCATGTTTTAAAGCCTAGGTCTAAAAATATGCAAATTATCGTCGAATTCTCAAAACGGTAGTCCCGCGGCTGCGTGGGCAGTTCCTACTAGTTACTTTGGTCCCGTGGGAGGTGTTGCTGCCACCCACGGGGCCGTTCGGTGGCTGTTTCGAGTTTTCACCCTCAAACGCCATGTTTTGGTTAAGTCAAGAAATATGCAAATTATCGTCGTATTTTCAAACTGGGAGTCCCGTGGCTGCGGGGTCAGTTCCTACAAGTAACATTGGTCCCGTGGGAGGTGTTGATGCCACCCACAGGGACGTTCGGGAGCTGTTTCTAGTTCTCACCCTCTAACACCATGTTTTTAAGCCTAAGTCTAGAAATATGCAAATTATCATCGTATTCTCAAACCGGGAGTCTCGCGGCTGCGGGGTCAGTTCCTACGAGTTACATTGCTCCCGTGGGAGGTGTTGGTGCCACCCACGGGGCTGTTAGAGGGCTGTTTCGAGTTTTCACCCTCTAATGCCATGTTTTTAAGCCTAAGTCTAGAAATAAGCAAATTATCATCGAATTCTGAAACCCGGAGTCCCGCGGCTCTGAGGTCCGTTCCTACGAGTTATATTGGTCCCGTGGGAGGTGTTGGATCCACCCACGGGGCCGTTCGGGGCAAGTTTCGAGTTTTCAGCCTCAAACGCCATGTTTTTCTTAAGTATAGAAATATATAAATTACAGTCGTATTCTCAAATCAGGAGTCCCTCGGCTGCGGGGTCAGTTCGTACGAGTTACATTGGTCCCGTGGGAGGTGTTGGTTCCACCCACGGGGACGTTCGAAGGCTGTTTCTAGTTCTCACCCTCTAATGCCATGTTTTTAAGCTTAGGTCTAGAAATATGGAAATTACCATCGTATTCTCTAACTGGGAGTCCCGCGACTGGGGGGTCAGTTCCTACGAGTTACATTGGTCCCGTGGGATATGTTGGTACCACCCACGGGGACGTTCAGGGGCTGTTTCTAGTTCTCACCCTCTAACGCCATGTTTTTAAGCCTAAGTCTAGAAATATGCAAATTATCATCGTATTATCAAATCGGGAGTCCCGCGGCTGCGGGGTCAGTTCCTACGAGTTACATTGGTCCCGTGGGAGGTGTTGGTGCCACCCACGAGGCCGTTAGAGGGTTGTTTCGAGTTTTCACCCTCTAACGCCATATTTTTAAGCCTAATTCTAGAAATATGTAAATTACCATCATACTCAAAATTCGGGAGACCCGCGGCTGCGGGGTTAGTTCGTATGAGTTACATTGGTCCCGTGGGAGGTGTTGGGGCCACCCACGGGGCCGTTAGAGGGTTGTTTCGAGTTTTCACCCTCTACCGCCATGTTTTTAAACCTAAGTCTAGAAATATACAAATTATTGTAGAATTCCCAAATCGGGAGTCCCGTGGCTGTGGTTTCAGTCCTACGAATTACCTTGGTCCCATGGGAGGTGTCGGTTCCACCCACGGGGCCGTTCGGGGGCTTTTTCGAGTTTTCACCCTCTAACGCCATGTTTTGCTTAAGTCGAGATATACACAATTTACCGTCGTACTCTCAAACTGGGAGACCCGCGGCTATGGGGTCAGTTCCTACGAGTTACATTGGTCCCATGGGAGGTGTTGGTGCCACCCAAGGGGCAGTTCGGGGGCGGTTTCGATTTTTCACCGTCTAATGTCATGTTTTTAAGCCTAAGTCTAGAAATATTCAAATTACCATTGTAGTCTAAAACCGGGAGACCCGCGGCTGTGGGGTCAGTTCCTATGAGTTACATTGGTCCCGTGGAAGGTGTTGGTGCCACCCACGGCGCCGTTCGGGGGCTGTTTCGAGTTTTCACTCTTTAACGTCATGTTTTTAAGCCTATGTCTAGAAATATGCAAATTACTATCGTATTCTCAAATCGGGAGACCCGTGGTTGTGGGATCAGTTCCTACAAGTTAAATTGGTCCCGTGGGAGGTGTTGGTGCCACCCACGGTGCCGTTAGAGGGTTGTTTCGAGTTCTCACCCTCTAAAGCCAAGTTTTAAAGCCTAAGTCTAAAATTATGCAAATTATCGTCATATTCTCAAACCGGTAGTCCCGCGGCTGCGGGGTCAGTTCCTACTAGTTACATTGATCCCGTGGGAGGTGTTGGTGCCACCCACGGGGCCGTTCGGGGGCTGTTTTTAGTTTTAACCCACAAACGCCATATTTTCCTTAAGTCTAGAAATATGAAAATTACCGTTATATTCTCAAACTTGGAGTTCCGTGGCTGCGAGGTCAGTTCCTACGAGTAACATTGGTCCCGTGGGAGGTGTTGGTGCCACCCACGGGGACGTTCAGGAGCAGTTTCTATTTCTCACCCTCTAACGCCATGTTTTTAAGCCTAAGTCTAGAAATATGCAAATTATCATCGTATTCTCAAATCGGGAGTCCCGCGGCTGCAGGGTCAGTTCCTACGAGTTACATTGGTCCCGTGGCAGGTGTTGGTGCCACCCACGAGGCCGTTAGAGGGTTGTTTCGAGTTTTCACCCTCTAACACCATAATTTTAAGCCTAATTCTAGAAATATCCAAATTACCATCGTACTCACAATTCGGGAGACCCGCGGCAGCGAGGTCAGTTCGTATGAGTTACATTGGTCCCGTGGGAGGTGTTGGGGCCACCCACGGGGACGTTAGAGGGTTGTTTTGAGTTTTCACCCTCTACCGCCATGTTTTTAAGCCTAAGTCTAGAAATATCCAAATTATTATAGAATTCTCAAATCGGGAGTCCCGTGGCTGTGGGGTCAGTTCCTACAAGTTACATTTGTCCCGTGGGAGGTGTCGGTGCCACCCACGGGGCCGTTTGGGGGCTTTTTCGAGTTTTCACCCTCTAACGCCATGTTTTGCTTAAGTCAAGATATACGCAAATTACCGTCGTACTCTCAAACTGGGAGACCCGCGGCTATGGGGTCAGTTCGTACGAGTTACATTGGTCCCATTGGAGGTGTTGGTGCCACCCATGGGGCCGTTCGGGGGCTGTTTCGATTTTTCACCGTCTAATGTCATGTTTTTAAGCCTAAGTCTAGAAATATTCAAATTACCGTTGTAGTCTCAAATTGGGAGACCCGCGGCTGTGGGGTCAGTTCCTACGAGTTACATTGGTCCCGTGGAAGGTGTTGGTGCCACCCACGGCGCCGTTCGGGGGCTGTTTCGAGTTTTCACTCTTTAACGTCAAGTTTTTAAGCCTAAGTCTAGAAATATGCAAATTACTATCGTATTCTCAAACCGGGAGACCCGTGGTTGTGGGATCAGTTCCTACAAGTTAAATTGGTCCCGTGGGAGGTGTTGGTGCCACCTACGGTGCCGTTAGAGGGTTGTTTCGAGTTCTCACCCTCTAACGCCAAGTTTTAAAGCCTAAGTCTAAAATTATGCAAATTATCGTCATATTCTCAAACCGGTAGTCCCGCGGCTGCGGGGGTCAGTTCCTACTAGTTACATTGATCCCGTGGGAGGTGTTGGTGCCACCCACGGGGCCGTTCGGGGGCTGTTTTTAGTTTTAACCCACAAACGCCATGTTTTCCTTAAGTCTAGAAATATTCAAATTACCGTTATATTCTCAAACTTGGAGTCCCGTGGCTGCAAGGTCAGTTCCTACGAGTTACATTGCTCCTGTGGGAGGTGTTGGTGCCACCCATGGGGCCGTTAGAGGGCTGTTTCGAGTTTTCACCCTCTAACGCCATGTTTTTAAGCCTAAGTCTAGAAATAAGCAAATTATCATCGAATTCTGAAACCCGGAGTCCCGCGGCTCTGGGGTCCGTTCCTACGAGTTATATTGGTCTCGTGGGAGGTGTTGGATCCACCCACGGGGCCGTTCGGCGGAAGTTTCGTGTTTTCACCCTCAAATGCCATGTTTTTCTTATGTATAGAAATATATAAATTACAGTCGTATTCTCAAATCAGGAGTCCCTCGGCTGCGGGGTCAGTTCCTACGAGTTACATTGGTCCCGTGGGAGGTGTTGGTTCCACCCACGGGGACGTTCGAAGGCTGTTTCTAGTTCTCACCCTCTAACTCCATGTTTTTAAGCTTAAGTCTAGAAATATGCAAATTATCATCGTATTCTCAAACCGGGAGTCCCGGGGTTGTGGTGTCAGTTCCTACGAGTTACATTGGTCCCGTGGGAGGTGTTGGTGCCACCCACGATGCCGTTCGGGTGTTGTTCCGAGTTTTCACCCCTAAAATGCCAAGTTTTTGGTTAAGTCTAGAAATATGGAAATTACAATCGTATTCTCTAACTGGGAGTCCCACGGCTGCGGGGTCAGTTCCTACGAGTTACATTGGTCCCGTGGGATATGTTGGTACCACCCACGGATACGTTCAGGGGCTGTTTCTAGTTCTCCCCCTCTAACGCCATGTTTTTAAGCCTAAGTCTAGAAATATGCAAATTATCGTGGTATTCTCAAATCGGGAGTCCCGCGGCTGCGGGGTCAGTTCCTACGAGTTACATTGGTCCCGTGGGAGGTGTTGGTGCCACCCACGAGGCCGTTAGAGGGTTGTTTCGAGTTTTCACCCTCTAACGCCATATTTTTAAGCCTAATTCTAGAAATATGCAAATTACCATCGTACTCACAATTCGGGAGACCCGCGGCTGCGGGGTCAGTTCGTATGAGTTACATTGGTCCCGTGGGAGGTGTTGGGGCCACCCACGGGGCCGTTAGAGGGTTGTTTCGAGTTTTCACCCTCTACCGCCATGTTTTTAAACCTAAGTCTAGAAATATACAAATTATTGTAGAATTCCCAAATCGGGAGTCCCGTGGCTGTGGTTTCAGTTCCTACGAATTACATTGGTCCCATGGGAGGTGTCGGTGCCACCCACGCTGCCGTTCGGGGGCTTTTTCGAGTTTTCAGCCTCTAACGCCATGTTTTGCTTAAGTTAAGATATACACAAATTACCATCGTACTCTCAAACTGGGAGACCCGCGGCTGTGGTGTCAGTTCCTACAAGTTACATTGGTCCGATGGGAGGTGTTGGTGCCACCCACGGGGCCGTTCGGGGGCGGTTTCGATTTTTCACCGTCTAATGTCATGTTTTTAAGCCTAAGTCTAGAAATATACAAATTACCGTTGTAGTCTCAAATCGGCAGACCCGCGGCTGTGGGGTCAGTTCTTACGAGTTACATTGGTCCCGTGGAAGGTGTTGGTGCCACCCACAGCGCCGTTCGGGGGCTGTTTCGAGTTTTCACTCTTTAACGTCATGTTTTTAAGCCTATGTCTAGAAATATGCAAATTACTATCGTATTCTCAAACCGGGAGACCCGTGGTTGTGGGATCAGTTCCTACAAGTTAAATTCGTCCCGTGGGAGGTGTTGGTGCCACCCACAGTGCCGTTAGAGGGTTGTTTCGAGTTCTCACCCTCTAACGCCAAGTTTTAAAGCCTAAGTCTAAAATTATGCAAATTATCGTCATATTCTCAAACCGGTAGTCCCGCGGCTGCGGGGTCAGTTCCTACTAGTTACATTGATCCCGTGGGAGGTGTTGGTGCCACCCATGGGGCCGTTCGGGGGCTGTTTTTAGTTTTAACCCACAAACGCCATGTTTTCCTTAAGTCTAGAAATATGCAAATTACCGTTATATTCTCAAACTCGGAGTCCCGTGGCTGCGAGGTCAGTTCCTACGAGTAACATTGGTCCCGTGGGAGGTGTTGGTGCCACCCACGGGGACGTTCAGGAGCAGTTTCTAGTTCTCACCCTCTAACGCCATGTTTTTAAGCCTAAGTCTAGAAATATGCAAATTATCGTCGTATTCTCAAATCGGGAGTCCCGCGGCTGCAGGGTCAGTTCCTACGAGTTACATTGGTCCCGTGGCAGGTGTTGGTGCCACCCACGAGGCCGTTAGAGGGTTGTTTCGAGTTTTCACCCTCTAACGCCATATTTTTAAGCCTAATTCTAGAAATATCCAAATTACCATCGTACTCACAATTCGGGAAACCCGCGGCTGCAGGGTCATTTCGTATGAGTTACATTGGTCCCGTGGGAGGTGTTGGGGCCACCCACGGGGCCGTTAGAGTGTTGTTTCGAGTTTTCACCCTCTATCGCCATGTTTTTAAGCCTAAGTCTAGAAATATCCAAATTATTATAGAATTCTCAAATCGGGAGTCCCGTGGCTGTGGGGTCAGTTCCTATAAGTTACATTTGTCCCGTGGGAGGTGTCGGTGCCACCCACGGGGCCGTTCGGGGTCTTTTTCGAGTTTTCACCCTCTAACGCCATGTTTTGCTTAAGTCAAGATATACGCAAATTACCGTCGTACTCTCAAACTGGGAGACCCACGGCTGTGGGGTCAGTTCCGACGAGTTACATTGGTCCCATTGGAGGTGTTGGTGAAACCCACGGGGCCGTTCGGGGGCTGTTTCGATTTTTCACCGTCTAATGTCATGTTTTTAAGCCTAAGTCTAGAAATATTCAAATTACCATTGTAGTCTCAAATCGGGAGACCCGCGGCTGTGGGGTCAGTTCCTACGAGTTACATTGGTCCCGTAGAAGGTGTTGGTGCCACCCACGGCGCCATTCGGGGGCTGTTTCGAGTTTTCACTCTTTAACGTCATGTTTTTAAGCCTAAGTCTAGAAATATGCAAATCACTATCGTATTCTCAAATCGGGAGACCCGTGGTTGTGGGATCAGTTCCTACAAGTTAAATTGGTCCCGTGGGAGGTGTTGGTGCCACCCACGGTGCCGTTAGAGGGTTGTTTCGATTTCTCACCCTCTAACGCCAAGTTTTAAAGCCTAAGTCTAAAATTATGCAAATTATCGTCATATTCTCAAACCGGTAGTCCCGCGGCTGCGGGGTCAGTTCCTACTAGTTACATTGATCCCGTGGGAGGTGTTGGTGCCACCCACGGGGACGTTCGGGGGCTGTTTCGAGTTTTCACCATCTAACATCATGTTTTTATGCCTAAGTCTAGAAATATGCAAATTATCGTCAAATTCTCAAACTGGGATATCCGCTGCTGCGGGGTCAGTTCCTACGAGTTACATTGGTCCCGTGGGAGGTGTTGGTGCCACCCTCGGGTCCATTAGAGGGCTGTTTCGAGTTTTCACCCTCTAACGCCATATTTTTAAGCCTAATTCTAAAAATATACAAATTATGTTTGTACTCTCAAACTGGGAGACCCTCGGCTGCGAGGTCAGTTCCTACAAGTTACATTGGTCCCGTGGGAGGTGTTGGTGCCACCCACGGGGACATTCGGGGGCTGTTTCGAGTTTTCACCCTCTAACGCCATGTTTTTAAGCCTAAGTCTAGAAATATGCAAATTACCATCGTACTTTAAAGCCGGGAAACTCGGTGCAGTGGGGTCAGTTCCTACGAGTTACATTGGTCCCGTGGGAAGTGTTGGTACCATCCACAAGGCCGTTCGGGGGATGTTTCGAGTTTTCACCCTCTAACATCATGTTTTTGAGCCCAAGTCTAAAAATATGCAAAATACCGTCGTACTCTCAAACCGGGAGACCCGTGGGTGTGGGGTCAGTTCCTACGAGTTACATTGGTCCGGTGGGAGGTGTTGGTGCAACCCACGGGGCCGTTCGAGGGCTGTTTCCAGTTTTCACCCTCTAACGCCATGTTTTGCTTAAGTCTGGAAATATGAAAATTACCGTCGTATTCTCAAACCTGGAGTCCCGCGGCTCCGGGATCAATTCCTACGAGTTACATTGGCCTCGTGGGAGGTGTTGCTGCCACCCATGGGGACGTTCGGGGATGGTTTCCAGTTCTCACCCTCAAACGCCATGTTTTTAAGCCTAAGTCTAGATATATGCAAATTACCGTCATATTCTCAAACTGGGAGTCCCGCGACTGCGGGGTCTGTTCCCACGAGTTACATTGGTTCCGTGGGAGGTGTTGGTCCCGCCCACGGGGCCGTTAGAGGGCTTTTTCGAGTATTCATCCTCTAACGCCATGTTTTTAAGACTAAGTCAAGAAATACGCTAATTATTGTCGTATTCTCAAACCTGGAGTTTCGCGGTTGCGGGGTCAGTTCCTACGAGTTACATTGGTCCTGTGGGAGGTGTTGGTGCCACCCACGGGGCCGTTCGGGGGCTGTTTCGAGTTTTCACCTTCTAACGTCAGGTTTTTAAGCCTAACTCAAGAAATACTCAATTCATCATTGAATTCTCAAACCGGGAGATCCGCGGCTGTGGGGTCAGTTCCTACGAGTTATATTGGTCCCGTGGGAGGTGTTGGTGCCACCCACGGGGCCATTAGAGGGTTGTTTCGAATTTTCACCCTCTAACGCCATGTTTTTAAGCCTAATTCTAAAAATATGCAAATTACCATCGTACTCTCAAACTGGGAGACTCGCGGCTGCGGGGTTAGTTCCTACGAGTTACAATTGTCCCGTGGGAGGTGTTGGTGCCACCCTCGGGGACATTCGTGGGTTGTTTCGAGTTTTCACCCTCTAACGCCATGTTTTTAAGCCTAAGTCTAGAAATATGCAAATTACCGTTGTACTTTAAAACCGGGAACCCCGCGGAAGTGGGCTCAGTTCGTACGAGTTCATTGGTCCCGTGGGAGGTGTTGGTGCCACCCACGGGACCGTTCGGGGGCTATTTCGGGTTTTCACCCTCTAATATCATGTTTTTAAGCCTAAGTCTAGAAATATGCAAAATACCGCCATACTCTCAAACCGGGAGACCCGTGGGTGTGGGGTTAGTTCCTACGAGTTACGCTGGTCCGGTGGGAGGTGTTGTGCAACCCACGGGGCCGTTCGAGGGTTGTTTCCAGTTTTCACCCTCTAACGCCATGTTTTGCTTATGTCTAGAAATATGCAAATTACCATCGTATTCTCAAACCGGGAGTCCCGCGGCTCCGGGATCAGTTCCTACGAGTTACATTGGTCCCGTGGTAGGTGGTGATGCCACCCATGGGGACGTTCGGGGGTGGATTCTAGTTCTCACCCTCTAACGCCATGTTTTTAAGCCTAAGTCTAGATATATGCAAATTACCGTCGTATTCTCAAACTGAGAGTCCCGCGGGTGCGGAGTCAGTTCCTACGAGTTACATTGGTCCCGTGGGAGGTCTTGGTGCCACCCACGGGGCCGTTCGGGGGCTGTTTTGAGTTTTCACCCTCTAACGTCATGTTTTAAGCCTAAGTCTAAAAATATGCAAATTACCGTCGTATTCTCAAACCGGAAGACCCGCGGCTGTGGGGTCAGTTCCTACCTGTTACATTGGTCCCGTGGGAGGTGTTGGTGCCACCCACGGGGCCGTTCGAGGGTTGTTTTGCGTTTTCACCCTCTAACGCCATGTTTTTAAGCCTAAGTCTAGAAATATGCAAATTACCGTCGTATTCTCAAACCGGAAGACCCGCAGCTGTGGGCTCAGTTCCTACAAGTTACATTGGTCCCGTGGCAGGTGTTGGTGCCACCCGCGGGGCCGTTCGGGGGTTGTTTCGAGTTTTCACCCTCTAACGTCATGTTTTTAAGCCTAAGTCAAGAAATACGCAAATTATCGTCAAATTCTCAAACCAGGAGATCCGCGGCTGTGGGGTCAGTTCCTACTAGTTACATTGATCCCGTGGGAGTTGTTGGTGCCACCCACGGGGACGTTCGGGGGCTGTTTCTAGTTCTCACCCTCTAACGCAATGTTTTTAAACCTTACTCTAGAAATATGCAAATTATTGTCGTATTCTCAAACCTGGAGTCCCGCGGTTGTGGGGTCAGTTCCTACGAGTTACATTGGTCCCGTGGGAGATGTTGGTGCCTCCCACGAGGCCATTTGGGGGCTGTTTCGAGTTTTCACCCTCTAACGCCATGTTTTGCTTAAGTCTAGAAATATGAAAACTATCGTCGTACTCTCAAACCGGGAGACCCGCGGCAGTGGGGTCAGTTCGTACGAGTTACATTGGTCCCGTGGGAGGTGTTGGTGCCACCCACGGGGCCGTTAGAGGGCTGTTTCGAGTTTTCACCCTCTAACACCAAGTTTTTAAGCCTAAGTCTAGAAATATACAAATGATTGTAGAATTCTCAAATCGAGAGTCCCGCGGTTGTGGGATCAGTTCCTACGAGTTACATTGGTCCCATGGGAGGTGTTGGTGCCACCCACGGGGCCGTTCGGGGGCTTTTCAGAGTTTTCACCCTCTAACACCATGTTTTGCTTTAGTCAAGATATATGAAAATTACCGTCGTACTCTCAAACTGAGAGTCCATCGGCTCTGGGGTCAATTCCTATGACTTACATTTGTCCCGTGGGAGGTGTTGGTTCCACCCACGGGGCCGTTCGGGGGCTGTTTCGAGTTTTCACCCTCAAACGCCATGTTTTGCTGAACTCTAGAAATATGCAAATTACCGTCGTATTCTCAAACCGGTAGTCCCGCGGTTGCGGGGCCAGTCCCTACTAGTAACATTGGTCCCGTGGGAGGTGTTGGTGCCACCCACGGGGACGTTCGAAGGATGTTTCCAGTTCTCACCCTCTAAAGCCAAGTTTTTAAGCCTAAGTCTAGAAATATGCAAATTATCATCGTATTCTCAAACCGGCAGTCCCGCGGCTGCGGGGACAGTTCCTATGAGTTACATTGGTCCCGTGGGAGGTGTTGGTCCCACCCACGGGGACGTTCGGGGGATGTTTCTAGTTCTCACCCTCTAACGCCATGTTTTTAAGCTTAAGTCTGGAAATATGCAAATTACCGTCGTATTCTCAAACCGGGAGTCCCGCAGCTGCGGGGTCAGTTCCTACGAGTTACATTGGTCCCGTGGGAGATGTTGGTGCCACCCACGGGGACGTTCGGGGCCTGTATCTTGTTCTCAACCTGTAACGGTATGTTTTTAAGCCTAAGTCTAGAAATATGCAAATTAGCGTCGTATTCTCAAACCGGAAGTCCCGCAGCTACGGGGTCTGTTCCTACGAGTAACAGTGGTCCCGTGGGAGGTGTAGGTGCCACCCACGGGGCCGTTAGAGGGTTGTTTCGAGTTTTCACCCTCTAATGCCATGTTTATAAGCCTAATTCTAGAAATATGCAAAATATCGTCGTACTCTTAAACCGGGAGACCCGCGGCTGCGGGGTCAGTTCCTACGAGTTACATTGGTCCCGTGGGAGGTGTTGGTGCCACCCACGGGGCCGCTCGGAGGTTGTTTCGAGAATTCACCCTCTAATGTCATGTTTTTAATCCTAAGTCTAGAAATATTCAAATTATCAATGAATTCTCAAACCGTGAGTCCCGCGGCTCTGGGGTCTGTTCCTACGAGTTACATTGGTCCTGTGGGAGGTGTTGGTGCCACCCACGGGGCCGTTCGGGGGTTGTTTCGAGTTTTCACCCTCTAACGTCTTGTTTTTAAGCCTAAGTCAAGAAATACGCAAATTATCGTCAAATTCTCAAACCAGGAGATCTGCGGTTGTGGGGTCAGTTCCTACGAGTTACATTGGTCCCGTGGGAGGTGTTGGTGCCACCCACGGGGCCGTTAGAGGGTTGTTTCGAGTTTTCACCCTCTAATGCCATGTTTTTAAGCCTAATTCTAGAAATATGTAATTTACCATCGTACTCTCAAACTTCGAGACCCGTGACTGCGGGGACAGTTCCTACGAGGTACATTGGTCCCGTGGGAGGTGTTGGTGCCACCCACGGGGACATTCGGGGGCTATTTCGAGTTTTAACCCTCTAACGCCATGTTTTTTAGCCTAACTCTAGAAATATGCAAATTACCATCGTACTTTAATACCGGGAAACCCGCGGAAGTGGGGCCAGCTCGTACGAGTTACATTCGTCCCGTGGGAGGTGTTGATGCCACCCACGGGGCCATTCGTGGGCTGTTTCGAGTTTTCACCCTCTAACATCATGTTTTTAAGCCTAAGTCTAGAAATATGAAAATTATCATCGTACTCTCAAGCCGAGAGACCCGCGGCTGTGGGGTCAGTTCCTACGAGTTACATTGGTCCCGTGGGAGGTGTTGGTGCCACCCACGGGGCCGCTCGGAGGTTGTTTCGAGAATTCACCCTCTAATGTCATGTTTTTAATCCTAAGTCTAGAAATATTCAAATTATCAACGAATTCTCAAACCGTGAGTCCTGCGGCTCTGGGGTCTGTTCCTACGAGTTACATTGGTCCTGTGGGAGGTGTTGGTGCCACCCACGGGGCCGTTCGGGGGTTGTTTCGAGTTTTCACCCTCTAACGTCTTGTTTTTAAGCCTAAGTCAAGAAATACGCAAATTATCATCAAATTCTCAAACCAGGAGATCTGCGGTTGTGGGGTCAGTTCCTACGAGTTACATTGGTCCCGTGGGAGGTGTTGGTGCCACCCACGGGGCCGTTAGAGGGTTGTTTCGAGTTTTCACCCTCTAATGCCATGTTTTTAAGCCTAATTCTAGAAATATGTAATTTACCATCGTACTCTCAAACTTCGAGACCCGTGACTGCGGGGACAGTTCCTACGAGGTACATTGGTCCCGTGGGAGGTGTTGGTGCCACCCACGGGGACATTCGGGGGCTATTTCGAGTTTTAACCCTCTAACGCCATGTTTTTTAGCCTAACTCTAGAAATATGCAAATTACCATCGTACTTTAATACCGGGAAACCCGCGGAAGTGGGGCCAGCTCGTACGAGTAACATTCGTCCCGTGGGAGGTGTTGATGCCACCCACGGGGCCATTCGTGGGCTGTTTCGAGTTTTCACCCTCTAACATCATGTTTTTAAGCCTAAGTCTAGAAATATGAAAATTATCATCGTACTCTCAAGCCGAGAGACCCGCGGCTGTGGGGTCAGTTCATACGAGTTACATTGGTCCCGTGGGAGGTGTTGGTGCCACCCACGGGGCCGTTCCGGGGCTGTTTCGAGTTCTCACCCTCTAACGCCATGTTTTTTAGCCTAAGTCTAAATATATGCAAATTATCGTCGTATTCTCAAACAGGGAGTCCCGCGGCTCCTGGATCAGTTCCTACGAGATACATTGGTCCCGTGGGAGGTGTTGCTTCCACCTATGGGGACGTTCGGGGGTAGTTTCTAGTTCTCACCCTCTAACACCATGTTTTTAAGCCTAAGTCTAGATATATGCAAATTACCATCGTATTCTCAAACTGGGAGTCCCACGGCTGCGGGGTCAGTTCCTACGAGTTACATTGGTTCCGTGCGAGTGTTGGTGCCACCCACGGGGCCGTTAGAGGGTTTTTTCGAGTTTTCACCCTCTAACGCCATGGTTTTAAGCCTAACTCAAGAAATTTGCAAATTATTGTCGTATTCTCAAACCTGGAGTCCCGCGGTTGTGGGGTCAGTTCCTACGAGTTACATTGGTCCTGTGGGAGATGTTGGTGCCACCCACGAGGCCGTTCGGGGGCTCTTTCGAGTTTTCACCCTCTAACGCCATGTTTTGCTTAAGTCTAGAAATATGAAAATTATCGCCGTACTCTAAAACCATGAGACCCGCGGCCGTGGGGTCAGTTCATACGCGTTACATTGGTCCCGTGGGAGGTGTTGGTGCCACCCACGGGGCCGTTCGGGGGCTGTTTCGAGTTCTCACCCTCTAACGCCATGTTTTAAAGCCTAAGTCTAAAAATATGCATAATTATCGTCGTATTCTCAAACGGGGAGTCCCGCGGCTGCGGGGTCAGTTCCTACTAGTTACATTGGTCTCGTGGGAGGTGTTGGTGCCACCCACGGTGCCGTTAGAAGGCTTTTTTGAGTTCGTACCCTCTAACGCCATGTCTTAAAGCCTAAGTCTAAAAATTTGAAAATTATCATCGTATTCTCAAACCAGGAGTCCCGCGGCTGCGGGGTCAGTTCCTACTAGTTACATTGTTCCCGTGGGAGGTGTTGGTCCCACCCACGGGGACGTTCGGGGGCTGTTTCTAGTTCTCACCCTCTAACGCCATCTTTTTAAGCCTAAGTCTAGAAATATGCAAATTATCGTCGTATTCTCAAACCGGGAGTCCTGCGGCTGCGGGGTCAGTTCCTACGAGTTACATTGGTCCCGTGGGTGGTGTTAGTGCCACCCACGGGGCCGTTAGAGGGTTGTTTCGAGTTTTCACCCTCTAATGCCATGTTTTTAAGCCTAAGTCTAGAAATATACAAATTATTGTAGAATTCTCAAATCGGGAGTCCTGCGGCTATGGGATCAGTTCCTACGAATTACATTGCTCCCATGGGAGGTGTTGGTGCCACCCACGGGGCCGTTCGGGGGCTTTTTCGAGTTTTCACCCTCTAACGCCATGTTTTGCTTAAGTTAAGATACATGAAAATTACTGTCGTACTCTCAAACTTGGAGACCAGCGGCTGTGGGGTCAGTTCGTACGAGTTATATTGGTCCCGTGGGAGGTGTTGGTGCCACCCACGAGGCCGTTCGGGGACTGTTTCGAGTTTTCACCCTCTAACGCCATGTTTTGCTTAAGTCTTGAAATATGAAAATTATCGTCGTACTCTAAAACCAGGAGACCCGCGGCAGTAGGGTCAGTTCGTACGAGTTACAATGGTCCCATGGGAGGTGTTGGTGCCACCCACGGGGCCATTCGGGGGCTGTTTCGAGTTCTCACCCTCTAACGCCATATTTTTTAGCCTAAGTCTAGATATATGCAAATTACCGTCGTATTCTCAAACAGGGAGTCCCGCGGCTGTGGGCTCACTTCCTACAAGTTACATTGGTCCCGTTGGAGGTGTTGGTGCCACCTACAGTGCCGTTAGAGGGCTGTTTCGAGTTCTCACCCTCTAACGCCATGTTTTAAAACCTAAGTCTAAAATTATGCAAAATATCATCGTATTCTCAAACCGGGAGTCCCGCGGCTGCGGGGTCAGTTCCTACTAGTTACATTGGTCCCGTGGGAGGTGTTGGTCCCACCCACGGGGACATTCGGGGGCTGTATCTTGTTCTCAACCTCTAACGCCATGTTTTTAAGCCTAAGTCTAGAAATATGCAAATTATCGACGTATTCTCAAATCGGGAGTCTCGCGACTGCGGGGTCTGTTCCCACGAGTTACATTAGTTCCGTGGGAGGTGTTGGTCCCGCCCACGGGGCCGTTAGAGGGCTTTTTCGAGTTTTCATCCTCTAACGCCATGTTTTTAAGACTAAGTCAAGAAATATGCAAATTATTATCGTATACTCAAACCTGGAGTTTCGCGGTTGCGGGGTCAGTTCCTACGAGTTACATTGGTCCCGTGGGAGGTGTTGGTGCCACCCACGGGGTCGCTCGGAGGTTGTTTCGAGTATTCACCATCTAATGTCATGTTTTTAAGCCTAAGTCTAGAAATATTCAAATTATCGACGAATTCTCAACCCGGGAGTCCCGCGACTCTGGGGTCAGTTCCTACGAGTTACATTGGTCACGTGGGAGGTGTTGGTGCCACCCACGGGGCCGTTCGGGGTTGTTTCAAGTTTTCACCCTCTAACGCCATGTTTTTAAGCCTAAGTCAAGAAATACGCAAATTATCATCAAATTCTCAAACCGGGAGATCTGCGGCTGTGGGGTCAGTTCCTACGAGTTACATTGGTCCCGTGGGAGGTGTTGGTTCCACCCACGGGGCATTTAGAGGGTTGTTTCGAGTTTTCACCCTCTAGCGCCATGTTTTTAAGCCTGATTCTAAAAATATGTAAATTACCATCGTACTCTCAAACTGGGAAACCCGCGGCTGTGGGGACAGTTCCTACGAGGTACATTGGTCCCGTGGGAGGTGTTGGTGCCACCCACGGGGACATTCGGGGGTTGTTTTGAGTTTTAACCCTCTAACGCCATGTTTTTAAGCCTAAGTCTAGAAATATGTAAATTACCATCGTACATTAATACCGGGAAACCCGCGGCAGTGGGGTCAGTTTGTACGAGTTACATTCATCCCGTGGGTGATGTTGGTGCCACCCACGGGGCCGTTCGGGGGCTGTTTCGAGTTTTCACCCTCTAACATCATGTTTTTAAGCCTAAGTCTAGAAATATGCAAAATACCGTCGTACTCTCAAATCGGGAGACCCGTGGGTGTCGGGTCAGTTCCTACGAGTTACGTTGGTCCGGTGGGAGGTGTTGGTGCAA
The DNA here is from genome assembly GCA_949130495.1 of Sambucus nigra. Classification (NCBI taxonomy): domain Eukaryota; kingdom Viridiplantae; phylum Streptophyta; class Magnoliopsida; order Dipsacales; family Adoxaceae; genus Sambucus; species Sambucus nigra. The sequence continues at coordinate 247,795,872 of OX422223.1, forward strand.
CCCACGGGGCCGTTCGAGGGTTGTTTCTAGTTATCACCCTCTAACGCCATGTTTTGCTTGAGTCTAAAAATATCCAAATTACCGTCGTATTCTCGAATCGGGAGTCTGAAAAATTATCCTCGTACTCCCAAACCAAGAGACCCGCGGCAGTGGGGTCAGTTCGTACGAGTTACATTGGTCCCCTGGGAGGTGTTGGTGCCACCCACGGGGCCGTTCGGGGGCTGTTTCGAGTTCTCACCGTCTAACGCCATGTTTTTTAGCCTAAGTCTGGATATATGCAAATTATCATCATATTCTCAAACAGGGAGTCCCGCGGCTCCTGGATCAGTTCCTACGAGTTACATTGTTCCCGTGGGAGGTGTTGCTGCCACCCATGGGGACGTTCGGGGGTGGTTTCTAGTTCTCACCCTCTAACGCCATGTTTTTAAGCCTAAGTCTAGATATATGCAAATTACCATCGTATTCTCAAACTAGGAGTCCCGCGGCTGCGGGGTCAATTCCTACGAGTTACACTGGTTCCGTGCGGGTGTTGGTGCCACCCACGGGGCCGTTAGAGGCCTTTTTCGAGTTTTCACCCTCTAACGCCATGTTTTTAAGCCTAACTCAAAAATTTTGCAAATTATTGTCTTATTCTCAAACCTGGAGTCACGTGGTTATGGGGTCAGTTCCTACGAGTTACATTGGTGCTGTGGGAGATGTTGGGGCCACCCACGAGGCCGTTCAGGGGCTCTTTCGAGTTTTCACCCTCTAACGCCAAGTTTTGCTTAAGTCTAGAAAAATGAAAATTATCGTCGTACTCTCAAACCATGAGACCCGCGACAGTGGGGTCAGTTCGTACGAGTTACATTGGTCCCGTGGGAGGTGTTGGTGCCACCCACGTGGCCGTTCGGGGGCTGTTTTGAGTTCTCTCCCTCTAACGCCATGTTTTAAACCCTAAGTCTAGAAATATGCAAATTATCATCGTATTCTCAAACCGGGAGTTCCACGGTTGCGGGGTCAATTCTTACTAGTTACATTGGTCCCGTGGGAGGTGTTGGTGCCACCCACGGGGCCGTTCGAGCGCTGTTTCGAGATCGTACCCTTTAACTAAATGTTTTAAAGCCTAAGTCTAAAAATATGCAAATTATAATCGTATTCTCAAACCGGGAGTCCCGCGGCTGCGGGGTCAGTTCCTACTAGTTACATTGGTCCCGTGGGAGGTGTTGGTCCCACCCACGGGGACGTTCGGGGGCTGTGTCGGGTTTTCACCCTCTAACGCCATGTTTTTAAGCCTAAGTCTAGAAATATGCAAATTATCATCGTATTCTAAAACCGGGAGTCCTGCGGCTGCGGGGTCAGTTCCTACGAGTTACATTTGTCCCGTGGGAGGTGTTAGTGCCACCCACGGGGCCGTTAGAGGGCTGTTTCGAGTTTTCACCCTCTAACGCCATGTTTTTAAGCCTAAGTCTAGAAATATGCAAATTATTGTAGAATTCTCAAATCGGGAGTCCCGCGGCTGTGGGATCAATTCCTACGAATTACATTGGTCTCATGCGAGGTGTTGGTGCCACCCACGGGGCCGTTCGGGGGATTTTTCGAGTTTTCACCCTCTAACGGCATGTTTTGCTCAAGTCAAGATACATGCCAATTATTGTCGTACTCTCAAACTGGGAGACCCGCGGCTGTGGGGTCAGTTCCTACGAGTTACATTGGTCCCGTGGGGGGTGTTGGTGCCACCCACGAGGCCGTTCTGGGGCTGTTTCGAGTTTTCACCGTCTAACGCCATGTTTTGCTTGAGTCTAGAAATATGAAAATTATCATCGTACTCTCAAACCAGGAGACTCGCGGCAGTAGGGTTAGTTCGTACGAGTTACATTGGTCCCGTGGGAGTTGTTGGTGCCACCCACGGGGCCGTTCGGGGCTGTTTCGAGTTCTCACCCTCTAACGCCATGTTTTTTAGCCTAAGTCTAGATATATGAAAATTACCGTCGTACTCTCAAACAGGGAGTCCCGCGGCTGTGGGCTCAGTTCCTAAAAGTTACATTGGTCCCGTTGGAGGTTTTGGTGCCACCCACGGTGCCGTTAGAGGGCTGTTTCGAGTTCTCACCCTCTAACGCCATGTTTTAAAGCCTAAGTCTAAAAATATGCAAATTATCATCGTATTCTCAAACCGGGAGTCCCGCAGCTGCGGGGTCAGTTCCTACTAGTTACATTGGTCCCGTGGGAGTTGTTGGTCCCACCCACGGGGACATTCGGGGGCTATTTCTAGTTCTCACCCTCTAACGCCATGTTTTTAAGCCTAAGTATAGAAATATGCAAATTATCGTCGTATTCTCAAATCGGGAGTCCCGCGGTTGCGGGGTCAGTTCCTACGAGTTACATTGGTCCCGTGGGAGGTGTTGGTGCCACCCACGGGGCCGTTCGGGGGCTTTTTCGAGTTTTCACCCTATAAGGCCATGTTTTGCTTAATTCAAGCTATGTGCAAATTACTGTCGTACTCTCAAACCGGGAGACCCATGGCAGTGGGGTCAGTTACTATGAGTTACATTGGTCCCGTTGGAGGTGTTGGTGCCACCCATGGTGCCATTCTGGGGCTATTTTGAGTTTTCACCATTTAACGTCATGTTTTTAAGCCTAAGTTTAGAAATTTGGAAATTACCGTCGTATTCTCAAACCGGGAGACCCGCGGTTGTGGGCTCAGTTCCTACAAGTTACATTGGTCCCGTGGGTGGCGTTGGTGCCACCCACGGTGCCGTTAGAGGGTTGTTTCGAGTTCTCACTCTCTAACGCCATGTTTTAAACCCTAAGTCTAAAAATACGCAAATTATTGTCATATTCTCAAACCGGGAGTCCCACGGCTGCGGGGTCTGTTCCTACTAGTTACATTAGTCCCGTAGGAGGTGTTGGTGCCACCCATGGGGTCGTTCGGAGGCTGTTTCGAGTTTCACCCTCAAACGCCATGTTTTTCTTAAGTCTAAAAATATGCAAATTACCTTCGTATTCTCAAATCGGCAGTACCGCGGCTGTGGGGTCAGTTCCTACGAGTAACATTGGTCCAGTGGGAGGTGTTGGTGCCACCCACGGAGACGTTCGGGGTCTGTTTCTAGTTCTCACCCTCTAACGCCATGTTTTTAAGCCTAAGTCTAGAAATTTGCAAATTATCATCATTTTCTCAAACCGGGAGTCTCGCGGCTGCGGGGTCAGTTCCTACGAGTTACATTGGTCCCGTGGGAGGTGTTGGTGCCACCCACGGGGCCGTTAGAGGGTTGTTTCGAGTTTTCACCCTCTAACGCCATGTTTTTAAGCCTAAGTCTAGAAATATGCAAATTATCGTCGAATTCTCAAACCTGGAGTCCCATGGCTCTGGGGTCAGTTCCTACGAGTTACATTTTCCCCGTGGGAGCTATTGGTGCCACCCACGGGGCCGTTCGGGGGCTGTTTCGAGTTCTCACCCTCAAACGCCATATTTTTTAGCCTAAGTCTAGATATATGCAAATTATCATCGTATTCTCAAACAGGGAGTCCCGCGGCTCCTGGATCAGTTCCTACGAGTTACATTGGTCCCGTGGGAGGTGTTGCTGCCACTCATGGGGAAGTTCGGGGGTGGTTTCTAATTCTCACCCTCTAATGCCATGTTTTTAAGACTAAGTCTAAATATATGAAAATTACCATCGTATTCTCAAACTGGGAGTCCCGCGGCTGCGGGGTCAGTTCCTACGAGTTACATTGGTTCCGTGGGAGTGTTGGTGCCACCCACGGGGCCGTTAGAGGGCTTTTTCGAGTTTTCACCCTCAAACGCCATGTTTTTAAGCCTAACTCAAAAAATTTGCAAATTATTGTCGTATTATCAAACCTGGAGTCCCCCGGTTGTGGGGTCAGTTCCTACGAGTTACATTGGTCCTGTGGGAGATGTTGGTGCCACCCACGAGGCCGTTCGGGGGCTCTTTCGAGTTTTCACCCTCTAACGCCATGTTTTTCTTGAGTCTCGAAATATGCAAATTATCGTCGTACTCTCAAACCATGAGACCCGCGGCAGTGGGGTCAGTTCGTACGAGTTACATTGGTCCCGTGGGAGGTGTTGGTGCCACCCACGGGGCCGTTTGGGGGCTGTTTCGAGTTCTCACCCTCTAACGCCATGTTTTAAAGCCTAAGTCCAAAAATATGTAAAATTATCGTCGTATTCTCAAACGGGGAGTCCCGCGGCTGCGGGGTCTACTAGTTACATTGGTCTCGTGGGAGGTGTTGGTGCCACCCACGGTGCCGTTAGAGGGCTATTTCGAGTTCGTACCCTCTAACGCCATGTTTTAAAGCCTAAGTCTAAAAATATGCCAATTATCATCGTATTCTCAAACCGGGAGTCCCGCGGCTGCGGGGTCAGTTCCTACTAGTCACATTGGTCCCGTGCGAGGTGTTGGTTCCAACCACGGGGCCGTTCGGGGGCTGTTTCGAGATTTCACCCTGAAACGCCATGTTTTGCCTAAGTCTAGAAAAATGCAAATTACCGTCGTATTCTCAAACCGGTAATCCCGCGGCTGCGAGGTCAGTTCCTAGTAGTTATTTTGGTCCCGTGGGAGGTGTTGGTGCCACCCACGAGGCCGTTAGAGGTCTTTTTCGAGTTTTCACCCTCTAACGCCATGTTTTTAAGCCTAAGTCTAGAAATATGCAAATTATCGTCGTATTCTCAAACCGGGTGTCCCACGGCTGCGGGGTGAGTTCCTACGAGTTACATTGTTCCTGTGGGAAGTGTTGGACCCACCCACGGGGCTGTTCGGTGGCTATTTCGAGTTCTCACCCTCTAACGCCATGTTTTTTAGCCTAAGTCTAGATATATGCAAATTATCATCGTATTCTCAAACAGGGAGTCCCGCGGCTCCTGGATCAGATCCTACGGGTTACATTGGTCCCGTGGGATGTGTTGTTGCCAACCATGGGGAAGTTCGGGGTGGTTTCTAATTCTCACCCTTTAACGCCATGTTTTTAAGCCTAAGTCTAGATATATGAAAATTACCATCGTATTCTCAAACTGGGAGTCCCGCGGCTGCGGGGTCAGTTCCTAGAGTTACATTGGTTCCGTGGGAGTGTTGGTGCCACCCACGGGGCCGTTTGAGGGATTTTTCGAGTTTTCACCCTCTAACGCCATGTTTTTAAGCCTAACTCAAGAAATTTGCAAATTATTATCGTATTCTCAAACCTGGAGTCCCGCGGTTGTGGGGCCAGTTCCTACGAGTTACATTGGTCCTGTGGGAGATGTTGGTGCCACCCACGAGGCCGTTCGGGGGCTCTTTCGAGTTTTCACCCTCTAACACCATGTTTTGCTTGAGTCTCGAAATATGAAAATTATCGTCGTACTCTCAAACCATGAGACCCGCGGCAGTGGGGTCAGTTCGTAGGAGTTACATTGGTCCCGTGGGAGGTGTTGGTGCCACCCACGGGGCCATTTGGGGGTTGTTTCGAGTTCTCACCCTCTAACGCCATGTTTTAAAGCCAAAGTCTAAAAATATGTAAAATTATCGTCGTATTCTCAAACGAGGAGTCCCGCGGCTGCGGGGTCTACTAGTTACATTGGTCCCGTGGGAGGTGTTGGTGCCACCCACGGTGCCGTTAGAGGGTTGTTTCGAGTTCGTACCCTCTAACTCCATGTTTTAAAGCCTAAGTCTAAAAATATGCAAATTATCATCGTATTCTCCAACTGGGAGTCCCGCGGTTGCGGGGTCAGTTCCTACTAGTTACAATGGTCCCGTGGGAGGTGTTGGTCCCACCCACGGGGACGTTCGGGTGCTGTTAATAGTTCTCACCCTCTAACGCCATGTTTTTAAGCCTAAGTCTAGAAATATGGAAGTTATCGTCGTATTCTCAAACCGGGAGTCCTGCGGCTGCGGGATCAGTTCATACGAGTTACATTGGTCCCGTGGGAGGTGTTAGTGCCACCCACAGGGCCGTTAGAGGGTTGTTTCGAGTTTTCACCCTCTAACGCCATGTTTTTAAGCCTAAGTCTAGAAATATACAAATTATTGTAGAATTCTCAAATCGGGAGTCCAGCGGCTATGGGATCAGTTCCTACGAATTACATTGGTCCCATGGGAGGTGTTGGTGCCACCCACGGGGCCGTTCGGAGGCCTTTTCGAGTTTTCACCCTCTAACGCCATGTTTTGCTTAAGTCTTGAAATATGAAAATTATCGTCAGACTCTCAAACCAGGGGATCCGCGGCAGTGGGGTCAGTTCGTACGAGTTACATTGGTCCCGTGGGAGGTGTTGGTGCCACCCACGGGGCCGTTCGGTGGCTATTTCGAGTTCTCACCCTCTAACGCCATGTTTTTTACCCTAAGTCTAGATATATGCAAATTATCGGCGTATTCTCAAACAGGGAGTCCCGCGGCTATGGGCTCAGTTACTACAAGTTACATTGGTCCCATTGGAGGTGTTGGTGCCACCCACGGTGCCGTTAGAGGGTTGTTTCGAGTTCTCACCCTCTAACGCCATGTTTTAAAGCCTAAGTCTAAAAATATACAAATTATCATCGTATTCTCAAACCGGGAGTCCCGCTGCTGCGAGGTCTCTTCCTACGAGTTACAGTGGACCCGTGGGAGGTGTTGGTGCCACCCACGGGGCCGTTAGAGGGTTGTTTCGAGTTTTCACCCTCTAACGCCATGTTTTTAAGCCTAATTCTAGAAATATACAGATTACCGTCGTACTCTTAAACCGGGAGACCCGCGGCTGTGGGGTCAGTTCCTACCAGTTACATTGGTCCCGTGGGAGGTGTTGGTGCCCCCCACAGGGCCGCTCGGAGGTTTTTTCGAGTATTCACCCTCTAGTGTCATGTTTTTAAGCCTAAGTCTAGAAATATTCAAATTATCGATGAATTCTCAAACCGGGAGTCCCGCGGCTCTGGGGTCAGTTCCTACGAGTTACATTGGTCCCGTGGGAGGTGTTGGTGCCACCCACGGGGCCGTTCGGGGGTTGTTTCGAGTTTTCACCCTCTAACATCATGTTTTTAAGCCTAAGTCAAGAAATACGCAAATTATCATCAAATTCTCAAACCGGGAGATCCGTGGCTGTGGGGTCAGTTCCTACGAGTTACATTGGTCCCGTGGGAGGTGTTGGTGCCACCCACGGGGCTGTTAGAGGGTTGTTTCGAGTTTTCACCTTCTAACGCCATGTTTTTAAGCCTAATTCTAGAAATATGTAAATTACCATCGTACTCTCAAACTGGGAGACCCGCGGCTGCGGGGACAGTTCCTCCGAGGTACATTGGTCCCGTGGGAGGTGTTGGTGCCACCCACGGGGACATTCGGGGGCTGTTTCGAGTTTTAACCCTCTAACGCCATGTTTTTAAGCCTAAGTCTAGAAATATGCAAATTACCATCGTACTTTAATACCTGGAACCCCGCGGCTGTTGGGTCAGTTCGTACGAGTTACATTCATCTCGTGGGAGGTGTTGGTTCCACACACGGGGCCGTTCGGGGGCTATTTCGAGTTTTCACCCTCTAACATCATGTTTTTAAGCCCAAGTGGGGTGTGGGGTCAGTTCCTACGAGTTACGTTGGTCCGGTGGGAGGTGTTGGTGCAACCCACGGGGCCGTTCGAGGGTTGTTTCTAGTTTTCACCCTCTAACGCCATGTTTTGCTTAAGTCTAAAAATATCCAAATTACCGTCGTATTCTCAAATCGGGAGTCTCGCGGCTCCTGGATCAGTTCCTACGAGTTACATTGGTCCCTTGGGAGGTGTTGCGTCCACCCATGGGGACGTTCGTGGCTGGTTTCTAGTTCTCACCCTCTAACGCCATGTTTTTAAGCCTAAGTCTAGATATATGCAAATTACCATCGTATTCTGAAACTGGGAGTCCCGCGGCTGCGGGGTCAGTTCCTACGAGTTACAGTGGTCCCGTGGGAGGTGTTGGTGCCACCCACGGGGCCATTAGAGGGTTGTTTCGAGTTTTCACCCTCTAACGCCATGTTTTTAAGCCTAATTCTAGAAATATACAAATTACCGTCGTACTCTTAAACCGGGAGACCCGCGGCTGTGGGGTCAGTTCCTACCAGTTACATTGGTCCCGTGGGAGGTGTTGGTGCCCCCCACAGGGCCGCTCGGAGGTTTTTTCAAGTATTCACCCTCTAGTGTCATGTTTTTAAGCCTAAGTCTAGAAATATTCAAATTATCGATGAATTCTCAAACCGGGAGTCCCGCGGCTCTGGGGTCAGTTCCTACGAGTTACATTGGTCCCGTGGGAGGTGTTGGTGCAACCCACGGGGCCGTTCGGGGGTTGTTTCGAGTTTTCACCCTCTAACGTCATGTTTTTAAGCCTAAGTCAAGAAATATGCAAATTATCATCAAATTCTCAAATCGGGAGATCCGCGGCTGTGGGGTCAGTTCCTACGAGTTACATTGGTCCCGTGGGAGGTGTTGGTGCCACCCACGGGGCCGTTAGAGGGTTGTTTCGAGTTTTCACCCTCTAACGCCATGTTTTTAAGCCTAATTCTAGAAATATGTAAATTACCATCGTACTCTCAAACTGGGAGACCCGCGGCTGCGGGGACAGTTCCTCTGAGGTACATTGGTCCCGTGGGAGGTGTTGGTGCCACCCACGGGGACATTCGGGGGCTGTTTCGAGTTTTAACCCTCTAACGCCATGTTTTTAAGCCTAAGTCTAGAAATATGCAAATTACCATCGTACTTTAATACCTGGAACCCCGCGGCTGTTGGGTCAGTTCGTACGAGTTACATTCATCTCGTGGGAGGTGTTGGTTCCACACACGGGGCCGTTCGGGGGCTATTTCGAGTTTTCACCCTCTAACATCATGTTTTTAAGCCCAAGTGGGGTGTGGGGTCAGTTCCTACGAGTTACGTTGGTCCGGTGGGAGGTGTTGGTGCAACCCACGGGGCCGTTCGAGGGTTGTTTCTAGTTTTCACCCTCTAACGCCATGTTTTGCTTAAGTCTAAAAATATCCAAATTACCGTCGTATTCTCAAATCGGGAGTCTCGCGGCTCCTGGATCAGTTCCTACGAGTTACATTGGTCCCTTGGGAGGTGTTGCGTCCACCCATGGGGACGTTCGTGGCTGGTTTCTAGTTCTCACCCTCTAACGCCATGTTTTTAAGCCTAAGTCTAGATATATGCAAATTACCATCGTATTCTGAAACTGGGAGTCCCGCGCCTGCGGGGTCAGTTCCTACGAGTTACATTGGTTCCGTGGGAGTGTTGGTGCCACCCACGGGGCCGTTAGAGGGCTTTTTCGAGTTTTCACCCTCTAACGCCATGTTTTTAAGCCTAACTCAAGAAATTTGCAAATTATTGTCATATTCTCAAACATGGAGTCCCACGGTTGTGAGGTCAGTTCCTACGAGTCACATTGGTCCTGTGGGAGATGTTGGTGCCACCCACGAGGCCGTTCGGGGGCTCTTTCGAGTTTTCACCCTCTAACGCCATGTTTTGCTTAAGTCTAGAAATATGAAAATTATCGTTGTACTCTCAAACCATGAGATCCGCGGCAGTGGGGTCAGTTCGTACGAGTTACATTGGTCCCGTGGGAGGTGTTGGTGCCACCCACGTGGCCGTTCGGGGGTTGTTTCGAGTTCTCACCCTCTAATGCCATGTTTTAAAGCCTAAGTCTAAAAATATGCAAAATTATCGTCGTATTCTCAAACCGGGAGTCCCGCGGCTGAGGGGTCAGTTCCTACTAGTTACATTGGTCCCGTGGGAGGTGTTGGTTCCACCCACGGTGCCGTTAGAGGGCTGTTTTGAGTTCGTACCCTCTAACGCCATGTTTTAAAGCCTAAGTCTAAAAACATGCAAATTATCATCGTATTCTCAAACCGGGAGTCCCGCGGCTGCGGGGTCAGTTCCTACTAGTTATATTTGTCCCGTGGGAGGTGTTGGTCCCACCCACGGGGACGTTCACGGGTTGTTTCTAGTTCTCACCCTCTAACGCCATGTTTTTAAGCCTAAGTCTAGAAATATGCAAATTATCGTCGTACTCTCAAACCGGGAGTCCTTCAGCTGCAGGGTCAGTTCCTACGAGTTACATTGGTCCCGTGGGAGGTGTTAGTGCCACCCACGGGGCCGTTCGGGGGCTTTTTCGAGTTTCCACCCTCTAACGCCATGTTTTTGAATAAGTCAAGATACATGCAAATTACTGTCGTACTCTCAAATCGGGAGGCCCGCGGCTGTGGGGTCAGTTTCTACGAGTTACATTGGTCCCGTGGGGGGTGTTGGTGCCACCCACGAGGCCGTTCAGGGGCTGTTTAGAGTTTTCACCCTCTAACGCCATGTTTTGCTTAAGTCTAGAAATATGAAAATTATCATCATACTCTCAAACCAGGAGACCCGCGGCACTAGGGTCAGTTCGTACGAGTTACATTGGTCCCATGGGAGGTGTTGGTGCCACCCACGGGGCCGTTCGGGGGATGTTTCGATTTCTCACCCTCTAACGCCATGTTTTTTAGCCTAAGTCTAGATATATGCAAATTACCGTAGTATTCTCAAACAGGGAGTCCCGCGGTTGTGGGCTCAGTTCCTACAAGTTACATTGGTCCCGTTGGAGGTGTTTGTGCCACCCACGGTGCCGTTAGAGGGTTGTTTCGAGTTCTCACCCTCAAACGCCATTTTTTAAAGCCTAAGTCTAAAAATACGGAAATTATTATCATATTCTCAAACCGGGAGTCCCGCGGCTGCGGGGTCTGTTCCTACTAGTTACATTGGTCCCGTAGGAGGTGTTGGTGCCACCCATGGGGCCGTTCGGAGGCTGTTTTGAGTTTCACCCTCAAACGCCATGTTTTGCTTAAGTCTAAAAATATGCAAATTACCTTCGTATTCTCAAATCGGGAGTATTGCGGCTGCGGGGTCAGTTCCTACGAGTAACATTGGTCCCGTGGGAGGTGTTGGTGCCACCCACGGGGACGTTGGGGGGTGTTTCTAGTTCTCACCCTCTAACGCCATGTTTTTAAGCCTAAGTCTAGAAATTTGCAAATTATCATCATTTTCTCAAACCGGGAGTCTCGCGGCTGCGGGGTTAGTTCCTACGAGTTACATTGGTCCCGTGGGAGGTGTTGGTGCCACCCATGGGGCCGTTAGAGGGTTGTTTTGAGTTTTCACCCTCTAACTCCATGTTTTTAAGCCTAAGTCTAGAAATATGAAAATTATCGTGGAATTCTCAAACCCGGAGTCCCGTGGCTCTGGGGTCAGTTCCTACGAGTTACATTTGTCCCGTGGGAGGTGTTGGTTCCACCCACGGGGCCGTTCGGGGGTTGTTTCGAGTTTTCACCCTCAAACGCCATGTTTTGTTGAAGTCTTGAAATATGCAAATTATCGTCGTATTCTCAAAACGGGAGTCCCGCGGTTGCGGGGTCAGTTCCTACGAGTTACATTGGTCCCGTGGGAGGAGTTGGTGCCACCCACGGGGCCGTTATAGGGTTGTTTCGAGTTTTCACCCTCTAACGCCATGTTTTTAAGCCTAAGTATAAAAATATACAAATTATTGTAGAATTCTCAAATCTAGAGTCCCGCGGCTGTGGGATCAGTTCCTACGAATTACATTGGTCCCATGGGAGGTGTTGGTACCACCCATGGGCCATTGGGGGCTTTTTTGAGTTTTCACCCGCTAACGCCATATTTTGCTTAAGTCAAGATATATGCAAATTACCATCGTACTCTCAAGCCGGGAGACCTGCGGCTGTGGGGTCAGTTCCTACGAGTTACATTGGTCCCATGGGGGTGTTGGTGCCACCCACGAGGCCGTTCGGGGGCTGTTTCGATTTTTCACCCTCTAACGTCATGTTTTTAAGCCTAAGTCTAGAAATATTCAAATTACCGTCGTAGTCTCAAATCGGGAGACCCGTGGCTGTGGGGTCAGTTCCTACGAGTTACATTGGTCCCGTGGGAGGTGTTGGTGCCACCCACGGTGCCGTTCGGGGGTTGTTTTGAGTTTTCACCATTTAACGTCATGTTTTTAAGCCTAAGTCTAGAAATTTGGAAATTATCGTCGTATTCTCAAACCTGGAGACCCGCGTCTGTGGGCTCAGTTCCTACAAGTTACATTGGTCCCGTGGGAGGTGTTGGTGCCACCCACAATGCCGTTAGAGGGCTTTTTCGAGTTCTCACCCTCCAACGCCATGTTTTAAAGCCTAAGTCTAAAAATATGCAATTTATTGTCGTATTCTCAAACTGGGAGTCCCGCGGCTGCGGGGACTGTTCCTACTAGTTACATTGGTCCCGTGGGAGGTGTTGGTGCCAACCACGGGGCCGTTCGGAGGCTGTTTCGAGTTTCACCCTCAACGCCATGTTTTGCTTAAGTCTAGAAATATGCAAATTACCTTCGTATTCTCAAATCGGGAGTCCCGCGGCTGCGGCTTCAGTTCCTACGAGTAACATTGGTCCCGTGGGAGGTGTTGGTGCCACCCACGTGGACGTTCGGGGGCTATTTCTAGTTCTCACCCTCTAACGCCATGTTTTTAAGCCTAAGTCTAGTAATTTGCAATTTATCAGCATTTTCTCAAATCGGGAGTCTCGTGGCTGCGGGCTCGGTTGCTACGAGTTACATCGGTCCCGTGGGAGGTGTTGGTGCCACCCACGGGGCCGTTAGAGGGTTGTTTCGAGTTTTCACCCTCTAAAGCCATGTTTTTAAGCCTAAGTCTAGAAATATGCAAATTATCGTCGAATTCTCAAACCGGGAGTCCCATGGCTCTGGGGTCAGTTCCTACGAGTTACATTTGTCCCGTGGGAGGTGTTGGTTCCACCCACGGGGCCGTTCGGGGGCTATTTCGAGTTTTCACCCTCAAACGACATGTTTTGCTGATGTCAAGAAATATGAAAATTACGGTCGTATTCTCAAACTGGTAGTCCCGCGGCTGCCAGGTCAGTTACTAGTAGTTACATTACTCCCGTGGGAGGTGTTGGTGTCACCCATGGGGCCGTTAGAGGGATATTTCGAGTTTTCACCCTCTAACGCCATGTTCTTAAGCCTAAGTCTAGAAATATGAAAATTATCGATGAATTCTCAAACCGGGAGTCCCGTGGCTCTGGGTTCAGTTCCTACGAGTTACATTTGTCCCGTGGGAGGTGTTGGTTCCACCCACGAGGCCGTTCGGTGGCTGTTTCGAGTTTGCACCCTCAAACGTCATGATTTGCTTAAGTCTAGAAATCTGCAAATTATCATCATTTTCTCAAACCGGGAGTCTCGCAGCTGCTGGGTCAGTTCCTACGACTTACATTGGTCCCGTGGGAGGTGTTGGCTCCACCCACGGGCCGTTAGAGGGCTGTTTCGAGTTTCCACCCTCTAACGCCATGTTTTTAAGCCTAAGTCTAGAAATAGGAAAATTATCATCGAATTCTCAAACCGGGAGTCCCACGGCTCTGGGGTCAGTTCCTACGAGTTACATTTGTCCCGTGGGAGGTGTTGGTTCCACCCACGGGGCCGTTCGGGGGTTGTTTCGAGTTTCCACCCTCAAACGCCATGTTTTGCAGAAGTCTTGAAATATGCAAATTACCATCGTGTTCTCAAACCGATTGTCCCGCGGCTGCGGGGTCAGTTCCTACTAGTTACATTTGTCCCGTGGGAGGTGTTGGTGCCACCCACGGGGCCGTTCGGGGGTTGTTTCGATGTTTTTTAGCCTAAGTCTAGATATATGCAAATTATCGTCGTATTCTCAAACAGGGAGCCCCGCGGCTGTGGGCTCAGTTCCTACAAGTTACATTGGTCCCGTGGGAGGTGTTGGTGCCACCCACGGTGCCGTTAGAGGGATGTTTTGAGTTCTCACCCTCTAACGCCATGTTTTTAAGCCTAAGTCTAGAAATATGTAAATTATCATCGTATTCTCAAACCGGGAGTCCCGCGGCTGCGGGGTCAGTTCTTACTAGTTACATTGGTCCCGTGGGAGGTGTTGGTGCCACCCACGGGGCCGTTCGGAGGTTGTTTCGATGTTTTTTAGCCTAAGTCTAGATATATGCAAATTATCGTCGTATTCTCAAACAGGGAGCCCCGCGGCTGTGGGCTCAGTTCCTACAAGTTACATTGGTCCCGTGGGAGGTGTTGGTGCCACCCACGGTGCCGTTACAGGGATGTTTTGAGTTCTCACCCTCTAACGCCATGTTTTTAAGCCTAAGTCTAGAAATATGTAAATTATCATCGTATTCTCAAACCGGGAGTACCGCGGCTGCGGGGTCAGTTCTTACTAGTTACATTGGTCCCGTGGGAGGTGTTGGTGCCACCCACGGGGACGTTCGGGGGCTGTTTCTAGTTCTCACCCTCTAATGCCATGTTTTTAAGCCTAAGCCTAGAAATATACAAATTATCCTCGTATTCTCAAACCGGGAGTCCCGCGGCTGCGGGGTCAGTTCCTACGAGTTACATTTGTCCCGTGGGAGCTGTTGGTGCCACCCACGGGGCCGTTATAGGGTTGTTACGAGTTTTTAAAATCTAACGCCATGTTTTTAAGCCTAAGTATAGAAATATATAAACAATTGTTGAATTCTCAAATCGGGAGTCCCGCGGCTGTGGGATCAGTTCCTACGAATTACATTGTTCCCATGGGAGGTGTTGGTGCCACCCACTGGGCCGTTCGGGGGATTTTTCGAGTTTTCACCCTCTAATTCCATGTTTTTCTTAAGTCAAGATATATGCAAATTAGCGTCGTACTGTCAAACCGAGAGACCCGCGGCTATGGGGTCAGTCCCTACAAGTTACATTAGTCCCGTGGGGGGTGTTGGTGCCACCCATGAGGCCGTTCGGGGGCTGTTTCGAGTTTTCACCCTCTAACGTCATGTTTTTAAGCCTAAGTCTAGAAATATTCAAATTAACGTCGTAGTCTCAAATCGGGAGACCCGCGGCTGTGGGGTCAGTTCCAACGAGTTACATTGGTCCCGTGGGAGGTGTTGGTGCCACCCATGGTGCCGTTCGGGGGCTGTTTCGAGTTTTCACCATTTAACGTCATGTTTTTAAGCCTAAGTCTAGAAATTTGGAAATTACCGTCGTATACTCAAACCGGGAGACCCGCGACAGTGGGCTCAGTTCCTACAAGTTACATTGGTCCCGTGGGAGCTGTTGGTGCCAGCCACGGTGCCGTTAGAGGGTTGTTTCGAGTTCTCACCCTCTAACGCCATGTTTTAAAGCCTAAGTCTAAAAATATGCAAATTATTATTGTATTCTCAAACCGGGAGTCCCGCGGCTACGGGGTCTGTTCCTACTAGTTACATTGGTCCCGTGGGAGGTGTTGGTGCCACCCATGGGGCCGTTCGGAGGCTGTTTCGAGTTTCACCCTCAAACACCATTTTTGCTTAAGTCTACAAATATGCAAATTACCTTCGTATTCTCAAATAGGGAGTCCCGCGGCTGCGGGGTCAATTCCAACGAGTAACATTGGTCCCGTGGAAGGTGTTGGTGCCACCCACGGGGACATTCGGGGGTTGTTTCTAGTTCTCACCCTCTAACGCCATGTTTTTAAGCCTAAGTCTAGAAATTTGCAAATTATTATCATTTTCTCAAACCTGGAGTCCCGCGGTTGTGGGGCCAGTTCCTACGAGTTACATTGGTCCTGTGGGAGATGTTGGTGCCACCCACGAGGCCGTTCGGGGGCTCTTTCGAGTTTTCACCCTCTAACACCATGTTTTGCTTGAGTCTCGAAATATGAAAATTATCGTCGTACTCTCAAACCATGAGACCCGCGGCAGTGGGGTCAGTTCGTAGGAGTTACATTGGTCCCGTGGGAGGTGTTGGTGCCACCCACGGGGCCATTTGGGGGTTGTTTCGAGTTCTCACCCTCTAACGCCATGTTTTAAAGCCAAAGTCTAAAAATATGTAAAATTATCGTCGTATTCTCAAACGAGGAGTCCCGCGGCTGCGGGGTCTACTAGTTACATTGGTCCCGTGGGAGGTGTTGGTGCCACCCACGGTGCCGTTAGAGGGCTGTTTCGAGTTCGTACCCTCTAACTCCATGTTTTAAAGCCTAAGTCTAAAAATATGCAAATTATCATCGTACTCTCAAACTGGGAGTCCCGCGGTTGCGGGGTCAGTTCCTACTCGTTACAATGGTCCCGTGGGAGGTGTTGGTCCCACCCACGGGGACGTTCGGGTGCTGTTAATAGTTCTCACCCTCTAACGCCATGTTTTTAAGCCTAAGTCTAGAAATATGGAAGTTATCGTCGTATTCTCAAACCGGGAGTCATGCGGCTGCGGGATCAGTTCATACGAGTTACATTTGTCCCGTGGGAGGTGTTAGTGCCACCCACAGGGCCGTTAGAGGGTTGTTTCGAGTTTTCACCCTCTAACGCCATGTTTTTAAGCCTAAGTCTAGAAATATACAAATTATTGTAGAATTCTCAAATCGGGAGTCCGGCGGCTATGGGATCAGTTCCTACGAATTACATTGGTCCCATGGGAGGTGTTGGTGCCACCCACGGGGCCGTTCGGAGGCCTTTTCGAGTTTTCACCCTCTAACGCCATGTTTTGCTTAAGTCTTGAAATATGAAAATTATCGTCAGACTCTCAAACCAGGGGATCCGCGGCAGTGGGGTCAGTTCGTACGAGTTACATTGGTCCCGTGGGAGGTGTTGGTGCCACCCACGGGGCCGCTCGGTGGCTATTTCGAGTTCTCACCCTCTAACGCCATGTTTTTTACCCTAAGTCTAGATATATGCAAATTATCGGCGTATTCTCAAACAGGGAGTCCCGCGGCTATGGGCTCAGTTACTACAAGTTACATTCGTCCCATTGGAGGTGTTGGTGCCACCCACGGTGCCGTTAGAGGGTTGTTTCGAGTTCTCACCCTCTAACGCCATGTTTTTAAGCCTAAGTCTAGAAATTTGCAAATTATCATCATTTTCTCAAACCGGGAGTCCCGCTGCTGCGAGGTCGGTTGCTACGAGTTACATCGGTCCCGTGGGAGGTGTTGGTGCCACCCACGGGGCCGTTAGAGGGTTGTTTCGAGTTTTCACCCTCTAAAGCCATGTTTTTAAGCCTAAGTCTAGAAATATGCAAATTATCGTCGAATTCTCAAACCGGGAGTCCCGTGGCTCTGGGGTCAGTTCCTACGAGTTACATTTGTCCCGTGGGAGGTGTTGGTTCCACCCACGGGGCCGTTCGGGGGCTATTTCGAGTTTTCACCCTCAAACGACATGTTTTGCTGATGTCAAGAAATATGAAAATTACGGTCGTATTCTCAAACTGGTAGTCCCGCGGCTGCCAGGTCAGTTCCTAGTAGTTACATTACTCCCGTGGGAGGTGTTGGTGCCACCCATGGGGCCGTTAGAGGGATATTTCGAGTTTTCACCCTCTAACGCCATGTTCTTAAGCCTAAGTCTAGAAATATGAAAATTATCGATGAATTCTCAAACCGGGAGTCCCGTGGCTCTGGGTTCAGTTCCTACGAGTTACATTTGTCCCGTGGGAGGTGTTGGTTCCACCCACGAGGCCGTTCGGTGGCTGTTTCGAGTTTGCACCCTCAAACGTCATGTTTTGCTTAAGTCTAGAAATCTGCAAATTATCATCATTTTCTCAAACCGGGAGTCTCGCAGCTGCTGGGTCAGTTCCTACGACTTACATTGGTCCCGTGGGAGGTGTTGGCTCCACCCACGGGCCGTTAGAGGGCTGTTTCGAGTTTTCACCCTCTAACGCCATGTTTTTAAGCCTAAGTCTAGAAATAGGCAAATTATCATCGAATTCGCAAACCGGGAGTCCCACGGCTCTGGGGTCAGTTCCTACGAGTTACATTTGTCCCGTGGGAGGTGTTGGTTCCACCCACGGGGCCGTTCGGGGGTTGTTTCGAGTTTCCACCCTCAAACGCCATGTTTTGCAGAAGTCTTGAAATATGCAAATTACCATTGTGTTCTCAAACCGATTGTCCCGCGGCTGCGGGGTCAGTTCCTACTAGTTACATTTGTCCCGTGGGAGGTGTTGGTGCCACCCACGGGGCCGTTCGGGGGTTGTTTCGATGTTTTTTAGCCTAAGTCTAGATATATGCAAATTATCGTCGTATTCTCAAACAGGGAGCCCCGCGGCTGTGGGCTCAGTTCCTACAAGTTACATTGGTCCCGTGGGAGGTGTTGGTGCCACCCACGGTGCCGTTAGAGGGATGTTTAGAGTTCTCACCCTCTAACGCCATGTTTTTAAGCCTAAGTCTAGAAATATGTAAATTATCATCGTATTCTCAAACCGGGAGTCCCGCGGCTACGGGGTCAGTTCTTACTAGTTACATTGGTCCCGTGGGAGGTGTTGGTGCCACCCACGGGGCCGTTCGGAGGTTGTTTCGATGTTTTTTAGCCTAAGTCTATATATATGCAAATTATCGTCGTATTCTCAAACAGGGAGCCCCGCGGCTGTGGGCTCAGTTCCTACAAGTTACATTGGTCCCGTGGGAGGTGTTGGTGCCACCCACGGTGCCGTTAGAGGGATGTTTTGAGTTCTCACCCTCTAACGCCATGTTTTTAAGCCTAAGTCTAGAAATATGAAAATTATCGTCATACTCTCAAACCATGAGACCCGCGGCTGCGGGGTCAGTTCTTACTAGTTACATTGGTCCCGTGGGAGGTGTTGGTGCCACCCACGGGGACGTTCGGGGGCTGTTTCTAGTTCTCACCCTCTAACGCCATGTTTTTAAGCCTAAGCCTAGAAATATACAAATTATCGTCGTATTCTCAAACCGGGAGTCCCGCGGCTGCGGGGTCAGTTCCTATGAGTTACATTTGTCCCGTGGGAGCTGTTGGTGCCACCCACGGGGCCGTTATAGGGTTGTTACGAGTTTTTAAAATCTAACGCCATGTTTTTAAGCCTAAGTATAGAAATATATAAACAATTGTAGAATTCTCAAATCGGGAGTCCCGCGGCTGTGGGATCAGTTCCTACGAATTACATTGTTCCCATGGGAGGTGTTGGTGCCACCCACTGTGCCGTTCGGGGGATTTTTTGAGTTTTCACCCTCTAATTCAATGTTTTGCTTAAGTCAAGATATATGCAAATTAGCGTCGTACTGTCAAACCGGGAGACCCGCGGCTATGGGGTCAGTCCCTACAAGTTACATTGGTCCCGTGGGGGGTGTTGGTGCCACCCATGAGGCCGTTCGGGGGCTGTTTCGAGTTTTCACCCTCTAACGTCATGTTTTTAAGCCTAAGTCTAGAAATATTCAAATTAACGTCGTAGTCTCAAATCGGGAGACCCGCGACTGTGGGGTCAGTTCCTACGAGTTACATTGGTCCCGTGGGAGGTGTTGGTGCCACCCATGGTGCCGTTCGGGGGCTGTTTCGAGTTTTCACCATTTAACGTCATGTTTTTAAGCCTAAGTCTAGAAATTTGGAAATTACCGCCGTATAATCAAACCGGGAGACCCGCGACAGTGGGCTCGGTTCCTACAAGTTACATTGGTCCCGTGGGAGCTGTTGGTGCCAGCCACGGTGCCGTTAGAGGGTTGTTTCGAGTTCTCACCCTCTAACGCCATGTTTTAAAGCCTAAGTCTAAAAATATGCAAATTATTATTGTATTCTCAAACCGGGAGTCCCGCGGCTACGGGGTCTGTTCCTACTAGTTACATTGGTCCCGTGGGAGGTGTTGGTGCCACCCATGGGGCCGTTCGGAGGCTGTTTCGAGTTTCACCCTCAAACACCATTTTTGCTTAAGTCTAAAAATATGCAAATTACCTTCGTATTCTCAAATAGGGAGTCCCGCGGCTGCGGGGTCAATTCCAACGAGTAACATTGGTCCCGTGGAAGGTGTTGGTGCCACCCACGGGGACATTCGGGGGTTGTTTCTAGTTCTCACCCTCTAACGCCATGTTTTTAAGCCTAAGTCTAGAAATTTGCAAATTATTATCATTTTCTCAAACCGAGAGTCTCGCGGCTACGGGGTTAGTTCCTACGAGTTACATTGGTCCCGTGGGAGGTGTTGGTGCCACCCACGGGGCCGTTAGAGGGCTGTTTTGAGTTTTCACACTCTAACTCCATGTTTTTAAGCCTAAGTCTAGAAATATGCAAATTATCGTCGAATCCTCAAACCAGGAGTCCCACGGCTCTGGGGTCAGTTCGTAGGAGTTACATTTGTCCCGTGGGAGGTGTTGGTTCCACCCACGGGACCGTTCGGGGGCTATTTCGAGTTCCACCCTCAAACGCCATGTTTTGCAGAAGTCTTGAAATATGCAAATTACCATCGTGTTCTCAAACCGGTTGTCTCGCGGCTGCGGGGTCAGTTCCTACTAGTTACATTGGTCCCGTGGGAGGTGTTGGTGCCACCCACGGGGCCGTTCGGAGGTTGTTTCGATGTTTTTTAGCCTAAGTCTAGATATATGCAAATTATCGTCGTATTCTCAAACAGGGAGCCCCGCGGCTGTGGGCTCAGTTCCTACAAGTTACATTGGTCCCGTGGGAGGTGTTGGTGCCACCCACGGTGCCGTTAGAGGGATGTTTTGAGTTCTCACCCTCTAACGCCATGTTTTTAAGCCTAAGTCTAGAAATATGTAAATTATCATCGTATTCTCAAACCGGGAGTCCCGCGACTGCGGGGTCAGTTCTTACTAGTTACATTGGTCCCGTGGGAGGTGTTGGTGCCACCCACGGGGACGTTCGGGGGCTGTTTCTATTTCTCATCCTCTAACGCCATGTTTTTAAGCCTAAGCCTAGAAATATACAAATTATCGTCGTATTCTCAAACCGGGAGTCCCGCGGCTGCGGGGTCAGTTTCTACGAGTTACATTTGTCCCGTGGGAGCTGTTGGTGCCACCCACGGGGCCGTTATAGGGTTGTTTCGAGTTTTCACCATCTAACGCCATGTTTTTAAGCCTAAGTATAGAAATATATAAACAATTGTAGAATTCTCAAATCGGGAGTCCCGTGGCTGTGGGATCAGTTCCTACGAATTACATTGTTCCCATGGGAGGTGTTGGTGCCACCCACTGGGCCGTTCGGGGGATTTTTCGAGTTTTCACCCTCTAATTCCATGTTTTGCTTAAGTCAAGATATATGCAAATTAGCATCTTACTGTCAAACCGGGAGACCCGCGGCTGTGGGGTCAGTCCCTACAAGTTACATTGGTCCCGTGGGGGGTGTTGGTGCCACCCATGAGGCCGTTCGGGGGCTGTTTCGAGTTTTCACCCTCTAACGTCATGTTTTTAAGCCTAAGTCTAGAAATATTCAAATTAACGTCGTAGTCTCAAATCGGGAGACCCACGACTGTGGGGTCAGTTCCTACGAGTTACATTGGTCCCGTGGGAGGTGTTGGTGCCACCCATGGTGCCGTTCGGGGGCTGTTTCGAGTTTTCACCATTTAACGTCATGTTTTTAAGCCTAAGTCTAGAAATTTGGAAATTACCGTCGTATACTCAAACCGGGAGACCCGCGACAGTGGGCTCAGTTCCTACAAGTTACATTGGTCCCGTGGGAGCTGTTGGTGCCAGCCACGGTGCCGTTAGAGGGTTGTTTCGAGTTCTCACCCTCTAACGCCCTGTTTTAAAGCCTAAGTCTAAAAATATGCAAATTATTATTGTATTCTCAAACCGGGAGTCCCGCGGCTGCGGGGTCTATTCCTACTAGTTACATTGGTCCCGTGGGAGGTGTTGGTGCCACCCATGGGGCCGTTCGGAGGCTGTTTCGAGTTTCACCCTCAAACGCCATTTTTGCTTAAGTCTAAAAATATGCAAATTACCTTCGTATTCTCAAATAGGGAGTCCCGCGGCTGCGGGGTCAATTCCAACGAGTAACATTGGTCCCGTGGAAGGTGTTGGTGCCACCCACGGGGAAATTCGGGGGCTGTTTCTAGTTCTCACCCTCTAACGCCATGTTTTTAACCCTAAGTCTAGAAATTTGCAAATTATTATCATTTTCTCAAACCGAGAGTCTCGCGGCTGCGGGGTTAGTTCCTACGAGTTACATTGGTCCCGTGGGAGGTGTTGGTGCCACCCAAGGGGCCGTTAGAGGGTTGTTTTGAGTTTTCACCCTCTAACTCCATGTTTTTAAGCCTAAGTCTAGAAATATGCAAATTATCGTCGAATTCTCAAACCAGGGGTCCCGTGGCTCTGGGGTCAGTTCCTATGAGTTACATTTGTCCCGTGGGAGGTGTTGGTTCCACCCACGGGGCCGTTCGGGGGCTGTTTCGAGTTTTTACCCTCAAACGCCATGTTTTGGTGAAGTCTAGAAATATGCAAATTACCATCGTATTCTCAAACCGGTAGTCCCGCGGCTGCCGTATCAGTTCCTAATAGTTACATTGGTCCCGTGGGAGGTGTTGGTTCCACACATGGGGACGTTAGAGGGCTATTTCGAGTTTTCACCCTCTAATGCCATGTTTTTAATCCTAAGTCTAGAAATATCAAAATTATCGTCGAATTCTCAAACCGGGAGTCCCGTGGCTCTGGGGTCAGTTCCTACGAGTTACATTTGTCCCGTGGGAGGTGTTGGTTCCACCCACGGGGCCGTTCGGGGGATGTTTCGAGTTTTCACCCTCAAACGCCATAGTTTGCTGAAGTCTAGAAATATGCAAATTATCGTCGTATTCTCAAACCGGGAGTCCCGTGGTTGCGGGGTTAGTTCCTAAGAGTTACATTGGTGCCGTGGGAGGAGTTGGTGCCACCCACGGGGCCGTTCTAGGGTTGTTTTGAGTTTTCACCCTCTAACGCCATGTTTTTAAGCCTAAGTATAAAAATATACAAATTATTGTAGAATTCTAAAATCGAGAGTCCCGCGGCTGTGGGATCAGTTCCTACGAATTACATTGGTCCCATGGGAGGTGTTGGTACCACCCATGGGCCATTCGGGGGCTTTTTTGAGTTTTCACCCTCTAACACCATGTTTTGCTTAAGTCAAGATATATGAAAATTACCATCGTACTCTCAAAAAGGGAGACCCGCGGCTGTAGGATCTGTTCCTACGAGTTACATTGGTCCCGTGGGGGAGTTGGTGCCACCCACGAGGCCGTTCGGGGGCTGTTTCGTGTTTTCACCCTCTAACGTCATGTTTTTAAGGCTAAGTCTAGAAATATTCAAATTACCGTCGTAGTCTCAAATCGGGAGACCCGTGGCTGTGGGGTCAGTTCCTACGAGTTACATTGGTCCCGTGGGAGGTGTTGGTGCCACCCACGGTGCCGTTCGGGGGCTGTTTTGAGTTTTCACCATTTAACGTCATGTTTTTAAGCTTAAGTCTAGAAATTTGGAAATTACCGTCGTATTCTCAAACCGGGAGACCCGCGTCTGTGGGCTCAGTTGCTACGAGTTACATTGGTCCCGTCGGGGAGTTGGTGCCACCCACGAGGCCGTTCGGTGGTTGTTTCGAGTTTTCACCCTCTAACGTCATGTTTTTCAGCCTAAGTCTAGAAATATTCAAATTACGATCGTAGTCTCAAATCGGGAGACCCGTGGCTGTGGGGTCAGTTCCTACGAGTTACATTGGTCCCGTGGGAGGTGTTGGTGCCACCACGGTGCCGTTCGGGGGCTGTTTCGAGTTTTCACCATTTAACGTCATGTTTTTAAGCCTAAGTCTAGAAATTTGGAAATTACCATCGTATTCTCAAACCGGGAGACCCGCGTCTGTGGGCTCAGTTCCTACAAGTTACATTGGTCCCGTGGGAGGTATTGGTGCCACCCACGATGCCGTTAGAGGCCTTTTTCGAGTTCTCACCCTCTAACGCCATGTTTTAAAGCCTAAGTCTAAAAATATGCAAATTATTGTCGTATTCTCAAACCGGGAGTCCCGCGGCTGCGGGGTCTGTTCCTACTAGTTACATTGGTCCCGTGGGATGTGTTGGTTCCACCCACGGGGCTGTTAGAGGGCTATTTCGAGTTTTCACCCTCTAACGCCATGTTTTTAAGCCTATGTCTAGAAATAGGCAAATTATCGTCGAATTCTCAAACTGGAAGTCCCGCGGCTCTGGGGTCAGTTCCTACGAGTAACATTTGTCCCATGGGAGGTGTTGGTTCCACCCACGGGGCCGTTCGGGGGCTGTTTCGAGTTTCCACCTCAAACGCCATGTTTTGCAGAAGTCTTGAAATATGCAAATTACCATCGTATTCTCAAACCGGTTGTCCCGCGGCTGCGGGATCAGTTCCTACTAGTTACATTGGTCCCGTGGGAGGTGTTGGTGCCACCCACAGGGATGTTCGAAGGCTGTTTCTAGTTCTCACCCTCTAACGCCATGTTTTTAAGCCTAATTCTATAAATATGTAAATTATCATCGTATTCTCAAACCAGTAGTCCCGTGGCTACGGGGATAGTTCCTACGAGTTACATTAGTCCCGTGGGAGGTGTTGGTGCCACCCATGGGGCCGTTCGGGGTCTGTTTTGAGTTTTCACCCTCAAACGCCAAGTTTTGGTTAAGTCTAGAAATACGCAAATTACCCTCGTATTCTCAAACCGGGAGTCCCGCAGCTGCGGGGTCAGTTCCTACTAGTTACATTGGTCCCGTGGGAGGTGTTGGTGCCACCCACGGGGACGTTCGGGGGCTGTTTCTAGTTCTCAACCTCTAATGCCATGTTTTTAAGCCTAAGTCTAGAAATATCCAAATTATCATCGTATTCTCAAATCGGGAGTCCCGCGGCTGCGGGGTCTGTTCCTACGAGTTACATTATTCCCAAGGGAGGTGTTGGTGCCACCCACGAGGCCGTTAGAGGGCTGTTTTGAGTTTTCACCCTCTAACGCCATGTTTTTAAGCCTAATTCTAGAAATATGCAAATTACTGTCGTACTCTTAAACCGGGAGACCCTCGGCTGCAGGGTCAGTTCCTACGAGTAACATTGGTCCCGTGGGAGGTGTTGGTGCCACCCACGAGGCCGCTCGGGGGTTGTTTCGTGTATTCACCCTCTAATGTCATGTTTTTAAGTCTAAGTCTATAAATATGCAAATTACCATCGTACTTTAAAACCGGGAAAACCGCGGCAGTGGGGTCAGTTCGTACGAGTTACATTGGTCCCGTGGGAGGTATTGGTGCCATCCACGAGGCTGTTCGGGGGCTGTTACGAGTTTTCACCCTCTAACATCATGTTTTTAAGCCTAAGTCTAGAAATATGCAAAATACCGGCGCACTCTCAAACCGGGAGACTCGTGGGTGTGGGGTCAGTTCCTATGAGTTACGTAGGTCCGGTTGGAGGTGTTGGTGCCACCCACGGGGCCGTTCAGGGGTTGTTTCCTGTTTTCACCCTCTAACGCCATGTTTTGATTAAGTCGAGAAATATGCAAATTACCATCGTATTCTCAAACCGGGAGTCCCGCTGCTACGGGATCAGTTCCTACGAGTTACATTGGTCCCGTGGGAGGTGGTGGTGCCACCCATGGGGACGTTCGGCGGCGATTTCTAGTTCTCACCCTCTAACCCCATGTTTTTTAGCGTAAGTCTAGATATATACAAATTACCGTCGTATTCTCAATCAGGGTGTCCCGCGGCTGCGGGGTCAGTTCCTACGAGTTACATTGGTCCCGTGGGAGGTGTTAGTGCCACCCACGGGGCCGTTAGATGGTTGTTCCGAGTTTTCACCCTCTAACACCATGTTTTTAAGCCTAAGCCTAGAAATATGCAAATTATCGATCAATTCTGAAACCGGGAGTCCCACGGCTCTGGGGTCAGTTCCTACGAGTTACATTGCTCCCGTGGGAGATATTGGTGCCACCCACGAGGCCGTTCGGGGGCTGTTTTGAGTTTCCACCCTCTAACGCCATGTATTTGCTTAATTCTAGAAATATGCAAATTACCGTCGTACTCTCAATCTGAGAGTCCCGTGGCTGCGGGGTCAGTTCCTACGAGTTACATTGGTCCCGTGGGAGGTGTTGGTGCCTCCCACGGGGACATTCGGGGGCTGTTTTGAATTTTCACCCTCAAATGCCCTGTTTTTCTTAACTATAAAAAAATGCACATTACCCTTGTATTCCGATAACCGGAAGTCCCGCGGCTGCGGGGTCAGTTCCTATGAGTTACATTGGTCACATGGGACGTGTTGGTGCCAAACACGGGGACGTTTCGGGGTTGTTTCTAGTTCTCACCCTCTAACGCCATGTTTTTAAGCCTAAGTCTATAAATATGCAAATTATCATCGTATTCTCAAACCGGGAGTCCCGCGGCTGCGGGGTCAGTTCCTACGAGTTAGATTGGTCCCGTGGGAGGTGTTGGTGCCACCCACGGGGCCGTTAGAGGGTTGTTTTGAGTTTTAACCCTCTAACGCCATGTTTTTTAACCTAATTCTATAAATATGAAAATTACCATCGTACTCTCAAACCGGGAGACCCGCAATTGTGTGGTCAGCTCCTACGAGTTACATTGGTCCCGTGGGAGGTGTTGGTGCCACCAACGGGGCCGTTCGAGGGTTGTTTCGAGTTTTCACCCTGTAACGTCATGTTTTTAAGCCTAAGTCTAGAAATATGCAAATTACCGTCGTACTCGCAAACCGGCAGACCCGCGGCAGTGGGGTCAGTTCGTACGAGTTACATTGGTCCCATAGGAGGTGTTGGTGACACCCAAGGGGCCGTTCGGGGGTTGTTTCAAGTTTTCACCCTCTAACTTCATGTTTTTTAAGCCTAAGTCTAGAAATATGCAAATTACCGTCGTACTCTCAAACCGGGGGACCCGTGGGTTTGGGGTCAGTTCCTACAAGTTACATTGGTCCCGTGGGAGGTGTTGGTGCCACCCACAGGGCCGTTTGGGGGCTCTTTCGAGTTTTCACCCTCTATCGTCATGTTTTTTAAGCCTAAGTCTAGAAATATGCAAATTACCATCGTACTCTCAAACCGAGAGACCCGTGGGTTTGGGGTCAGTTCCTACGAGTTACATTGGTCCCGTGGGAGGTGTTGGTGCCACCCATGGGGACGTTCGGGGGTTGTTTCTAGTTCTCACCCTCTAACGCCATATTTTTCAGCCTAAGTCTAGAAATATGCAAGTTACCATCGTATTCTCAAATCGTGAGTCCCGCGGCTGCGGGGTCAGTTCCTATGAGTTACATTGGTCCCGTGGGAGGTGTTGGTGCCACCCATGGGGCCGTTAGAGGGTTGTTTTGAGTTTTCACCCTCTAATGCCCTATTTTTAAGCCTAAGTCTAGAAATATACCAATTATTATCGAATTCTCAAATCGGGAGTCCCGGGACTGTGGGATCAGTTCCTATGAGTTACATTGGTCCCGTGGGAGGTGTTGGTGCCTCCCACGGGGCCGTTCGGGGGTTGTTTCGAGTTTTCACCCTCTAACTCCATGTTTTACTTAAGTCTAGATATATTCAAATTATCGCCGTACTCTCAAACCGGGAGACCCGTGGCTGTGGGGTCAGTTCCTACGAGTTACATTGGTCCCGAGGGAGGTGTTGGTGCCACCCACAGTGCCGTTAGAGTCCTGTTTCGAGTTCTCACCCTCTAACGCCATGTTTTTAAGCATAAGTCTAAAAATATGCAAATTATCGTCGTATTCTCAAATCGGGAGTCCCGCGACTGAGGGCTCAGTTCCTACGAGTTACATTGGTCCCGTGGGAGGTGTTGGTGCCACCCACGGGGCCGTTCGAGGGCTGTTTCGAGTTTTCACCCTCTAACGTCCTGTTTTTAAGCCTAAGTCTAGAAATATGCAAATTACCATCGTATTTTCGAACCGGGAGTCCCGCGGCTGCGGGGTTAGTTTCTACGAATTACATTGGTCCCGTGGGAGGTGTTGGTGCCACCCACGGGGACGTTTGGGGGATGTTTCTAGTTCTCACCCTCTAACGCCATGTTTTTAAGCCTAAGTCTAGAAATATGTAAATAATCATCGTATTCTCAAACCGGGAGTCCCGCGGGTGCGGGATCAGTTCGTACGAGTTACATTGGTCCCGTGGGAGGTGTTGGTGCCACCCACGGGGCCGTTAGAGGGCTGTTTCGAGTTTTTACCCTCTAACGCCATGTTTTTAAGCCTAAGTGTAGAAATATGCAAATTTTCATCATATTCTCAAACCAGGAGTTCCGCGGCTACGTGGTCAGTTCCTACGAGTTACATTGGTCCCGTGGGAGGTGTTGTTGCCTCCCACGGGGCCGTTAGGGGGCTGTTTTGGGGTTTCCCCCACTAACGCCATGTTTTTAAGCCTAAGTCTAGAAATATGCAAATTATCATCGTATTCTCAAACTGGGTGTGTCGTGGCTAAGCGGTCAGTTCTCACGAGTTACATTGGTCCCGTGGGAGGTGTTGGTGCCTCCTACGGGGTCGTTCGGGGGCTGTTTTGGGTTTTCACCCTCTAACGCCATGTTTTTAATCCTAGGTCTAGAACTATGCAATTTATTGTCGTATTCTCAAACCGGGAGTCTCGTGGCTACGCGGTCAGTTTCTATGAGTCACATTGGTCCCGTGGGAAATGTTGGTGCCACCCACGGGGCCGTTTGGGGGCTATTTCGGGTTTTCACCCACTAACGCCTTATTTTCAAGCTTAAGCCCTCATATTTTTAAATTATCGTCGTAATCTCAAATCGGGAGTCCCATTATCGTGCAGTCAGTTCCTACATATTACATTGGTCTCGTGAAAGGTTTCGGTGCCTCTCACGGGACCCTACGGGGGATGTTTCGTGGTTTCGCCCTCTTCGTCTTGTTTTCATTCTATATAGCAGTTATATATGGCCATATATAGCAATTATATATAAGCCTATATAACTGCTATATATGGCCATATATAGCAGTTATATATGGCCATATATAGCAGCTATATATGGCCATATGTAGCAGCTATATATGGCCTTATCTTGCAGCTATATATGTCCATATATAGCAATTATATAGGCTCATATATGGCTGCTATATATGGGCATATATATCTGCTATATATGGGCATATATAGATGCTATATAGCTGCTTTATATAGCTGCTATATATGGGCATATATAGCTGCTATATATGGCCATATATAGCTGCTATATAGCCATATATAGCTGCTATATTGGCATCAGTTATGTGCGAGTGTGTTATGTTCTACCTAGCTGCCTAACTGAATCAATCCATTAGTGGTCCGCATAGCTTCCTAATTGATTAAATGTTCTGCATTTTGGGGGTTTTTGTATATAGTTGCATACACAAATTACTGGTATATAACTAATAAATTTTCTCCTTCATTGACTGGATTTAGTGGTTGATCTATGGTCCTTATTAAGTGAAAATATTTTCACTTAATATTAGTTCTGAATACAGAAGTTGTTCATCATCTTAACAAAAGTTGATTTGATCACAGTCCACTGATAATGCAGATTACCATTACGGTTGATCTTATTCATAAGGCTTTCAAATTCCAGCATAAGTGGATTCAGGATTCTTCATTTTTGGAGACTATTTCAAATTTCTGTTGGTTTTCAGTTTGATTTTAAGTACTACCTTATTTTGAAACGTAAGCACATTTTTGTAAAGATGTTTTTACCACACTTAGTTTAAGTTATACTTTCATCCGTCACTTCTTTTATCTAGTATCATTGTTATCCTTCTGTTTTACGTTTAGTTTACTCTAACTTATGTAGAGTTGGATGGAACTTCGAGGATTTAGAATATTTTTAAACTTTGAATATGCTTTTTCATTAAAAATTTTAGCTTGGTGTGTGCAGTATGTTATCTGGTATCTATCCAGTTTGTGTGTGTTTATTGAAAATAATGTTACGGATTGCCATTCAAATAAAGTTTTATAGTTGGTCATGACTTATTATCGGGGAATGCATTGTGTAATTGGGTTATTGGTTAAGATATATACTTTACTCAGTTATGTGCGTGTATATAAAACTTAAGCATAATCTAATATCTGCTATGTCCCCTCCTAAAGTTGTCATTGAAAGGATGCATAATCTAATGGCAAAGTTTTTTTAGAGTTAAAATTATGGGGAGAATAGGCATCGATGGTGTAAATGGGAGGACATTACAAGGCCTACAAATGGAGGTGGTGGTTTGGGAGTCAAGAACTTCCATATATATAAGGAAGGCAACCAGGTGGCGGACTTTTTAGCGAAAATGGGAAGTAAAGAAGGGATTAACCGTTTTTCACCCTCTAACGCCTTATTGTCAAGCTTAAGTCCTCGTATTTTTAAATTATCATCGTATTCTCAAATCGGTAGTCCCGTGATCACGCGGTCAGTTCATATGTGTTATATTGGTCCCGTGAGAGGTGTTGGTGCCTCTTATGGGACCGTACGGGGGCTATTTCGTGTTTTCCCCCTCTAACGCCTTATTTTTATGCTTAAGTCCTAATATTCTCAAATTATCGTTATATTCTCAAACTGAGAGTCTCGTAATCGCGCGGTCAGTTCCTACGAGTTACATTGGTCCCGTGAGAAGTGTTAGTGCCTCTTAAGGGGCCATAGGGGGGCTGTTTCGAGTTTTCACCCACTAACGCCATGTTTTTAAGCCTAAGTCCAGAAATATTCAAATTACTATCATATTCTCAAATCGGGAGTCCCATGGTTACGCGGTCAGTTCCTACAAGTTACATTTGTCCCGTGCGAGATGTTGGTGCACTCACGGGGCCGTTCGGGGGCTGTTTCGGGTTTTCACCCACTAACGCCTTATTTTTAAGCCTAAGTCTAAAAATATACAAATATTCATCGTATTCTCAAACCGGGGGTCGCGTGATCGCGCGGTCAGTTCCTATGAGTTACATTTGTCCCGTGCGAGCTGTTGGTGCTACTCACGGGGGTGTTCGAGGGCTATTTCAGCTTTTCACCCTCTAACGCTATGTTTTTAAGCCCGAGTCCAGAAATATTGAAATTATCGTTGTTTTCTCAAACCGTGGGTCTCATGATCGCGCGGTCAGTTTCTACGAGTTACATTGGTCCCGTGCGAGGTGTTGGTTCCATTCACGGGGCCGTTTGGGGGTTGTTTCGGCTTTTCACCCTCTAACACAATGTTTTCTAGCTTAAGTCCTCATATTTTCAAATTATCGTCGTATTCTCAAATCGGGAGTCCCGTTATCACCCTGCCAGTTCCTACGTGTTACATTGCTCCCGTGAGAGGTGTTGGTTCCTCTCACGGGACCGTACGGGGGTTGTTTCGAGTTTTCACCCTCTAATGCCTTGTTTTTAAGTTTAAGTCCTCATAATTATCCCGTATTCGTTCTAATTATCTGATACTCCTTCTAACATACTATCCGACAACAAGCCAACAACCAATAATTATCCAACAACCAAACCAAATAAAAACAATAATTATCCTGTACTCCTTCTATCATCTAAAATATTTAATAGATAATGTATATCAATTATATAACTACTTTAGTTAAAGTAAAGAGTACCTGGTGTGTAATGAAGAACTGGTATGTAATGAAGAACTGGTATCTAATTTGTTAGATCTGCAATACGTAAACAATGTGTTATGAAGAAGGGGTATGTAAAATTAAAGAAAGTACCTCACAAAACCACTGAAGAATTAGATATGCTGCCTATAATATGTCGTAGATTTACATATGACGCAGATTTATTCCCCCGTTTTAACATCGCAATTCGAACGAACATGAGCAACCTACTGCCTATAATATGTAAAGAAAAGTACACAAAGGCAAAGGAGAACAAAAATGTATAATATCAACCCAGTGCCTATAATATCAATGTTGTTGTGATTATTACGCCGCCATTTTAAGGCTTTAAAATACATATCCAATCAAGTTGATCACAACAAATCTCAAACTAAAATAGAACTATATAAAATCAACAGAATTATGGTATACATGTCAAGTTAAAATACGAATGAACGGAATTAAGTTGCCTTTGTTCCATGTCAAGTTGTAGCCTCCTAATATCTTGCCGTAAACGTCAAAAAATTCACATTAATCGCAAGATAAGTGATATACTTTTTATAGGTAAATCAAGAACACACCCAACAAATTTAATAACATGTACACTTATCGACACTAGTATCAATTCAATAAATCCAACATAGTATCCAACAACCAAGCCAACAATATCTCACTATAATAATGTGCACACGTGTTTGCGACTAGTATATCAAAAAAAAATCATTTAATTATATTTTGTCAAAAAAAAAATCACGACATGCATATAACCCCCACTATAATATGATGACATGCATATAACCCACAACAAGGTGGATGTAATTTTTTTTACTTATTAAATTCCATTTAATTACATTTTGTCAAAAAAAATATAATGTCTAGGGTTTTGAATAATATTTTGTCAAAAAAATACACACACATACAATCTAGGGTTTTCTAAACCCTAATATGTTTTTTGCCATAAATCTATACATACACACACATACAATCTATACATACACACTCATACAATCTAGGGTTTATTGACATAAAAAATAATTTATTTGTTCATAGTTACATACATAAACAAACATATACACATAAATATATGCATACACACATATATAAACATAAATTTATACATAAACACACATAAAAACAAGAATAATAACCCAAATAGAAATTGATTTTCAATAGCCTATAATCAGTTTTGGGGGGTGACGGCTTATGCCAGCACAAATACACGCATACCTTTCAAAACTCATCAAATCGAAATGCACACAGCTCCCACAAATCATCAAATCGAAATGAACACACACATATACACACATACCTTTCAAAAATCTTAGCAAAGAAATCGAATCGTAAAAATCGCCCCAAACCCTCTTTGACGAAATCGCAAACACCCAAATAGGAAATGGGACTGAGATAAGCGGCTATTTTTTTTAATGGCTATATCTGGTCACGGCCTAAAGCCGTGACCCACCAGCGCAACCCATTAGTTCTCCATCTACTGAATGGTCATGGCGTAGAGCCGTGACCTCCATCCGCGACCACCATAAGGGATATCATGTGTGACCTGCTGATGCTCAAATGAGGGATGGTCACGGCCCATAGCCATGACCCATACTAAGAAATGGTCACGGCCCTAGGCCGTGACCCTCAATCTGTGGTGCGTGACCCTTTTTCATCCACCCTAGTGCTTGAATGAGGTATGGTCACGGACCATAGCCGTGACCCACACCCAGAAATGGTCACGACCTTTACCCATGACCCTAAATGTGTGTAATCTCTTCTTCCTCATGCCATGGGTCACGGACTTGGGCCGCGACCCACCCGTGACCAAGCTTGGAGGGAATTTTGGCACGATTTTGGCGCCAAGATGGTCACGGCCCAAGTCCGTGACCACTGTGGTCACGGACTTGGTCCGTGACAACTTTTCGAGCGTCGATAATTTATTTTGATAATAAATATGATCACGCCAAATTTTGAGAGGGTCACGGCCCAAGTCCACGACCAGCTGGTCGCGGACTTGGGTCGTGACCCACTGGGCGTGACCATTTGTAGGATTTGGTGTAGTGTACAGTTCTTGGGGCATGTTGTTTCTGAACAAGGGATAGTAGTTAACCCGAGTAAAGTGTCAGCGGTGAGGGAGTGGGGACAGCCCACGACACCGACAGAAGTCCGTAGTTTCTTGGGGTTAGCCGGGTACTACAGGAGAGATTCTCCAAAATAGCGGGTCCATTGACGAACCTGAGTCGCAAAGGGGTACCATATGTTTGGGATGATGTTTGTCAATTGGCTTTCGACGAGCTGAAAGACAAGCTTACTTCAGCACCATTCCTTGCCTTACCGAAGCCGGGTGTGGAGTACCTGGTTTACACCGATGCCTCTTTACGGGGACTTGGGGGAGTACTTCAGCAGGAGGAGAAGGCTATAGCTTTTGCCTCTCGTAAGATTAAGCCGCATGAGAAGAATTACCCCACCCATGACCTAGAGTTAGCAGCGATCATTTTTGCATTGAGGATATGGAGGCACTATTTATTGGGGGAGAAATTTCATTTGTTCACAGACCAAAAGTCACTGCAGTACATGTTCACTCAGCGAGAGCTGAATATGCGTCAGCGCAGATGGTTAGAGTTTGTGAAGGACTATCAGTTCGATATACAGTACCATCCGGGGAAGGCCAACGTAGTTGCTGATGCGTTGAGCCGTAGACCGTAGACGAGGTAGCGAACGTCTGGAAAGCAAAGTGGAAGGAGTTAGGCCACCAGGATGCAGTAGCCCATTCCTTCATATCTGTTATGACAGTGACACCCGAGATTGTTATGAGGGTGATACAGGCACAGACCGCAGACCCGTTTTGCCAGGAGCAGATTGTACGACTCTTAGCTGAGGGTGTTGAGTCCTATTCTATTAGTTCTGATGGGGGCTTGAGGTTTAATGGGAGATTGGTGGTTCCAGAAAGAGTATAATTACGTCATGTAGTGATGACCCAGTCTCACGGATCCTGATTTACGATACATTCTGGAGGAGATAAGATGTACCAGGATATGAGGAGGCAATACTGGTGGAGTGGGATGAAGAAGGACATCGCTGAGTTTGTGTCCAACTGTTCTACCTGCCAGCTGGTAAAGGTGGACCATCAGAAACCGTCGGGGTTGCTTCAGCCATTGCAAGTACCCACGTGGAAGTGGGAGAGTATTTCCATGGATTTTATTACAGGGTTGCCTACATCACAGCGGGGCCATGACTCTATCTCGGTGATTGTAGACCGTTTGACCAAGGTGTCTCATTTTCTACTGATACGAATAGACTATACCACGGGTCAGTGTGCTCATTTGTTCATTGTTGAGATTGTCAGATTACATGGGTTGTGTCAAATCGAGACAAGATTTTCGTGTCGAGTTTTTGGGAAAGCTTTCAGAGGATATGGGTACTGAGTTGAGGTTGAGTTTAGCTTATCACCCACAGACAGATTGACAAACAGAGCGTACTAATCAGATGTTGGAGGATATGCTACGCATGTGTGTTCTTGATTTTGGAGGAGGTTGGGAACCACACCTTCCACTGGTAGAGTTTTCTTATAATAACTCTTATCAGTTCACGATTGGCATGGCCCCATTTGAGGCTTTGTATGGCAGGCCTTGTCGTTCCCCAACTTGTTGGATCGAGGTGGGGGATAACCAGTTTCTGGTACCAGAGGTGATTCAGGAAACCTCCGCGAGGATTGAGATGATCAGGAGTCGCATTCGAGTAGCCCAGGACAGGCAGAAGAGCTACGCCGATGCGAAACGGTTCTTGCGGGAGTTTAATGTGGGGGACCAGGTGTTACTACGTGTATCTCCTATGAAAGGAGTAATGAGGTTCGGGAAGAAAGGGAAATTGGCCCCGATGTACGTGGGACCATTTCCCATTATCGAGAGGATTGGGTCGGTAGCATAGAGATTGGGACTGCTAGAGCATTTACATCGCATTCACGATGTATTTCACATCTCGTCGTTGAGACGATATCTTCGGGATGATATGGCCCATACCCACATTGCGATAGATGAGATAGACTTACAGCCTGACAGCTCTTACGAGGAGAGACCAGTGGCTATCCTAGACCATAGCGAGAGAAGATTGAGGTCTAAGGTAGTTCCACTTGTACGGGTCCAGTGGGAGCATTATAATTTGGAAGAGTCCACTTGGGAGCGCGAGGCAGATATGCGCGAGAGATACCCAGATTTATTCTTACCTGGTACGCCTTATTTTTTGAATTTCGGGACAAAATTTCGTCATTAGGGGGGGAGTATGTAATACCCCGTATTTTTATGCTATATTAATTTGGGGATTTATTAAATTTAATATGAATTAGTTATTTAATATAAATCCGAAAATTAATTATGTTATAATTATTAACGTGATGAGAGTTAGTAATTATGGGAAATTTGTTCAATATTACTAATGAGCAAAGTAATATATAATATTGGTTATATTAAATGTCACGAGTGAATAAAATGACAATTTTGGAAATTTGAGTCGAGACGCGCCCGTGTCGCGTTGGGACTAAATATTGATGAATAAAAGTGAATATATTATAAGTCACTCGTATGGTCATTTTGAGTGCGCCAAACTGTCCGGAAGGGTCGAGATAGTCAGAAAAGTGTACCCGGAAGTTTAGTTTGGGTCTCGGGGCATTTTTAGGCTTAATTAGTACCCCGGGAGGGCATTTTGGACATTTTACATTTTTAGGTAATTAAACCCACGAAAATTCAAGGGATAGATCAGATGTCTAAGGTTGTATTCTAGGGTTAAAACAACCAAAGACAAGTTACGGCCATAGGAGAGGCAAGGAGAGGCTTTTCCAAGTAATCCAAGGCCAACAATTCACCCGGTTGCACCGCCACCACCACCAACACGTAGATCGCGCGATGGGGAACGCAACCACACCAAATTCGTCATCAAACCAGAACGTTAAAAATCCTAGGCAAGTATTTATCTTGCTTATTTTTGTTAATGCATCACTCATGTTAGTCTAGGTATGATTAGGATGAGTTTTGGGAAAGAAAACCCAAATTTGAGATAGGAAATCGCATGTAGTAATGATTTGAATGTTAATCTGGAAACCCCTTAACATGTAGAGGATTAAACCACGAAATTTTGATGTTTTAGAGGAAGAAAATTCTGGAAAAAGACTGATTAAAACCATGTTAAAGAGAATTCTAGGGTTCTTGAGATTTACATGAATTTTGTCCTGTTAATCCATGATTATTAATGGAAATTTGCATGCTTTACGTAAAAGATGTATGGAATGGATTTATACTATAAGTAGTACAAATTTCTGGATGATTGGGAATGAAAAGTTTGGATTTGGATGGAGTTATGTGAGAAAACCCGTAACCGGTAACTGCAGAATTCGCCATACCTGCTTGATCGATCGATCGAGCCAAGAGCTTCGATTGATCAAAGGTTCGATCGATCGAGCCCCAGACCTCGATCGATCGACCCCTCCTGGCAGACTCATAATTCCCCTTTTTTAATTAGTTGAATTCAATTTAATGAGAAATAATTCTTGGGCACCCTTATTACAATGTTTTGGGACATAAAGAAGACCAGCAGGATATATAAATAATTTTGGGATTTTTAATGTAAGACGAGAGTTGTATTTTTGGGATACTTACATATAAGGGACGAGGAAATTGTGTATTTAAGGGAGAGACGTATAAGATTGTTACGTTGGAACATAAATGAATACCTACCGAATTTCTCCACTTGAGAGGATAGAGCCCATGAGTATTACGTAAATAAGTTGGAAAAATCCCTCGAAATAAAGTTAGAAACGAACCGTTTTACGTGATAACTAAAAATGGGAAAATCAGAATAAATGTTGGGATTATGGGTTATGAGATGAACCTAAATTAATATGATAAAAGTAGTATATTTATATGACTGTGTGTATGCATATATTATATACATGTGAAATTCATGCCCGCGCTACTTGCTATCCCTGAGGTTACCGCGCTGGGATGGTCTTATCTCGAATGGGCCTTCATGGGGGATATTGACTCGTACCCTAGAAGATAGGAATCCTAGGTACGGGCTATCGGATCGATAGTCGGACGGTCCTAAGAGACGTGAGGGTATGTAGTGACCTCTTGGACTTGGAAACTATGCTTCGCCTCAATATTGTTGTGTATGTATTAATACAGTTCGAGAGTGATTCCGAACTTGTATTTCCCTTAGTACGAGAGATACGGGGATTGGATAGCAGAGTATGCACGCACCATAATTTTTTTGTGGGTTGATGTTAGAATATATATTATATGAGTATTTAATGTATGTGTATATATATATATATATATATGAAATTCTGAAATTTGGGAAACTGCCTACTGTGTTATGGTAAGTAAGACATGTATAATGACTCAAATTGGAAATACTTGTTTTGGGAAAAGTATAATGGAACACTGGGAAACTTTATTAGTAAATAAGGTTTAAATGAGGACTTTGTGATCAAATGAAGTTATTTTCTTAAACAATTATATTCTTCGGTTTTGAATCTTACGAGTAACCTAAGATAAGTTAAACCATTAGGGAGGTTAGTGCGATAGGTGTGCACATTAGAAGAGAGGTGATAAATTCTCAAGAGAGTTCCGCACTAATATGTTGTTGCATTGGCCTGTAAATATTTTAAATACTTGCTAAACAAATTTTAAATCATCTACACTATCGGGCTCTGACCCGTTTTTATTTCTCTTTCTCTCTTGTATATATATGTATATATTAGAGGTGCCCAGCCACAAGGGCTTATTGCTTAGGAACTCTTGGAAGGAACGCGTTGCAGCTTAGGTGAGAGTTGCAGGCCTCTTTCTTAGACGACTTCATTTATTTGACTCCACTTCTAGCATATTCATTTAGTGGGGCATGTGTCGCCCTTTTCATTATTCAGTTGTTTAATTGGACTTTGTGATTCAGTTAATTCTAGTATTTTCACTTTGGGATTTACTACTGTCTGAATGTTTTACTTCAAGTTTTCAATGTTGGGATTTAGTTGGTGAATGTTTAAATTATTTGGATTATATGTTCCAGGGTTATTGTGGTGTGACTCTTTAATATTGAATTGTTGTAAATAATTACATCTTTATTTTTAAAATAAAATCTGGAAAGTAATGTTTAAAAAAAATGGTTTTGACACTTAGCTTAATTAATTAGGGTGTTTAAATTGGAAAAGTTATTTTACGACAGTGATGCTAAGAATGAACCAACTGTTCACCTTGATTTTAATTTAATAAAGGAGTGATCACCCGGTATTTAATTAGACGGGGTGTCACAGTGTTGTATCTGACTCTTCATATACGAGAGTTAGGACTTTTATTGAACCTATATAAGAGTTTTTATTTTATGTTCCATTTTACAACTCTAATATGCAAGTTAAAACTTGAAATATATATTGTAATATGCGTATTATAGTTGAATAACAACTATAATATGCATATTATAGGTTCAATATACATTATAGGACAGTGCTTACTCCATATGTATTTCCAGCTCTGATCAGCCGATGGTCTAACTTTTTTGATGCAGATGTAAGCACACTTGATATTAAATACTCCAGATGTAACCAATAGTGGTGCTTTTCAGAGGAGCAGCCACCCCACCAAAAAAAATTTAGCTTAGCTTTGATCCTTTTTAAAACAACTTTAGGAGTTTGATCCCATCTTGAGTAGCATTAAATTCCACTTCATTACCCCTAACTTTTTCTTCTTCACGAGCCACCACATTAAAATCCCCTATCACCAATAGAGGAATAGAATTGAACTGGATAGAAATATCTTCAAGCATATCCCAAATAATTTTCCTTTCTACTGTGGTGCACTTAGCATACACTATAACAATGATTTGGATATAATTAAAGGAAGACCCTTGAACTTTCATTACTAAAATCTTCTCTTCATCTTTGATCAGAGTAACCAAAATATCAACAGACCACAAAAACTATATTTTGTTGGAATAGTTATGAACACTGTTTGAGAATCCCCATTTTCTTTGGAATTTGGTGATTTTACTTGAGTCCACTTTGGGTTCTAAAAGGGCAATAGAAGGCAGAAGGTAGTTTCTTTTAAGTCTCTTAACTCTTATATTTGTATCTTTACTTGCTACACCTCTTATGTTCCAACAAATAAAATTAATCATTTATTAGAGGAGGAGGGAGAATTTTAAGAATTTACCTTGATACTAGATCTTATAACACGTTTAATAAGGGGATCAAATGGAATCAGGGAGTCTTTTTTTGGTTTTATACCTTTTTTAGGAGAGTTAACTAAAGGGATTTATTTGATTGCTTCATGCTCTTTCTTGTTCCTTAATGTTTTTGCCTTCTGGTATGATTTCCATTTGACATCAAAACAAGTTGAGAAGGACTTTAATTCCTCTACCAAAGGGACAGTCTTCTTTTTTTCTGTCGAGTCAGAATGGTATTCTTTATATGGATCATTGTAATTTTCCATTCTAGGAAATTGAGTGACTCTTGGGGAAACATTACAGTTTCCAATAACTGAGACTTCTTCTGCAGAGATATCATTATGATTGATTTTTAATTGATTAGACACTTCTATTGGTTGAACCACATGTGTGGTTAGGACCATGTCAGGCTCTTATCGAGTCACTTCTTGTATGGGTCCAGTTTCTTGATCAATAATTTCTACCTCGATTTGATTCTTTCCTTTCTGAATTGGGCCCAATGAAGAAGAGAACATAGCATAATACTTGCAAGTTCACATTATTGTTTAAGTGATATAAGATTAATAGTAAGTTTAGCAATATCAACACGTGGTTAGGGTCGTGTCAGTAATTACATCCTTTCTAAGTAGATTTTTGACCAGTTATGTGATAAGAGGAAGTAAGGATTGAATCAGCAGTTTGTGGATGAAGAGTTTGAGAGTTAAGAGCCCTAAGGAAGTTTAAGTTCATAGATATCCTGCTTTATGGTGGGTACAGGCCTCCATTGTAGAAGAAAGGCTCGAATGATATCAAAAGTGTGAGCAAGAGTTATAAGAAAGTTTACTTCCTGTGTTGATATCTCCCGTGAAGGATCAAAAAGAGTGCACAACCCCTTCTCGGCACGTGCAAATGCAAGATGATAAGTGGAGTTATTTCACTTGTCCGTTCCCTTTCAATTCTCCTTGATTGGTAGAATAAAGACAATCGTAACCACACGAGATGGTTTCACTTATTTTAGCGCGAGAAAGAATTGAAAACTATTTCCATTTAAAAACCGTCGTAAATTCTCCCATTAGTCGCTGCCATATCTTCATCCGCAATAATCACCAATTCTCCTGCAAGAGTATCACCATCAAACCTAACCCAAACAACTCCACAATTCTATCATCTTCAACCTTATAGGAAATAAAGGAGCTCTAATTTCTCAGTGCTCAATAAGAATGTCGAGTCGCAGGTCGAGACTTTTTGTCAAATGCTCATTGATGATTAAGTTGTTAATTCTGGGCATTACAATCAATTACACACACAAGAACCCTGTATTTACGCCGTTAGTCCATTGTCGCCTATGTTATTGGTTTCTCTACTGACAATAGTATAATGCTCGAACTATGAAGCAACATGGTGTAGTAATTAGTAGTTTTGGAGGTAGAACATTAGTCACCATTTTACCATAATACTATTTGATTTATACAAATAGTTTACTCGGTTCCCAAGAGTAGAGTTTTGAGCTATATAATTAATTGTATGTGGTAAATTATGGTATCATAAGAATTGATCCATGAACTAAAAGATGTTGCGTATGATTCTTTCAATGCTGCCTTAGGTTTAATTTCCTCAAACTTGTTTTTGGAAAATTGAATTGAATTTTAGATCTATATTTTTCTGCCATAAGATTGTAGGTCTACCACCATGGAAAATAAGCATTTTGTTACTTGAATTCAAGTGGGGAAACATGGTTTGAAACTTGGAAGTTGACTGATTACTTTGATTTTTCACCGATAACAATTGGTAAATCCTCAAGTGAAGGAATAAGTAGTGGGAATTCTTTTATTTTTTGGCTTGGGATTCCTATATGATTGAGTAGCTTCAATTCGATGTACAAATATACAGTAGAATGGGTCATTATAGGAATTGGGCCCTTCTAGACTTTTCAATTTGTGTTAATGACTCTCATTTTGTTCTGGTGCTATTCCTTTTGTTTGATTTGTGTAGTTTGATACTATTGACAACACAATGGACCAACCCATTCCAAACACACATATGTGCCAAACCTGATATAGTAAAAATTGGTCTTGAAATCATGTGTGTTAGACCTTGTATCTTTAGTATTAACTTTAGTGCAATAAGCTTTCGCATTCTTAGAATCAACTGACATGGTGGGGTTGAATATTTCAGTACACTGAATAGATTGAAGAGAATTGCTAAAATAATATGGGGTGGTCGCAATGAGGAGATAATTTCTGATTCTGACCTGAGGGAAATTGACCTGTACTCATTTCAAGTTAGTGTGATTTCTCAACATTTCCTTCCCCAACAATGCAAAATTTGGTAAAGGCACTGAGTTAATACTTAAATAATAGGGCAAAATGATAGAATTGGTTCACAATGATTGTTGATTCCATTATTGACTTTAGGGCTTAATGCCAGTTCCGTCCACTTCTCGAACAATATCTGCCCCAAATCTACACAACAGCCATTTTTTCCCTGAAGAAGCATAAACACATCCTTTAAAACCCTAATTTAGTTTAAATTTTTCAATCTTATGACATTCCACTTTGGGCTTCAGTAGAGACAAAAATGGGCATTTGTGATTCCTAAAAAGATTTTTGATCCATCTTGATGAGGGCTTATTTGCAGCCCCTATAATATTCCACACTCGAAAAGAAATCATTTAGAGATGTTAGGAAATGATTTTGAGTGAACTTTCAAACTTGTTCCTGTTAATTTTTTGAAGAGAGGGTTAGGAGGCTCAGAGCTTGTAAACACCTGAACCTACTTTCTACTGCATTCATACACCTGAATATGCTTCTACACACATGTCACTAACGCGTGTTGTTGGATTTGTGTGAAATTGTATCCTCCCTAAATTTCAAAGTCTTCTAAACTATTGGTGATGGAAATATGAATATCTCCTTTAACAAAGCCAAAATTTTCTATTAGAGTTTGCTACTGAGTAACTAATTCCCAATTTTAACATAAACTTTGTTATTTGTTCCACCTTCTATTTAGGCTCCAAAACAGCTAACAAACTGATTTGATTTAACTTACTAGGCCTCTTAAGTCTCCTTATTACTCCTGTTTTAGATATTCCTCTAATATTCCAGACCAAAAAGCTATTCATTGAGACAGTGCATCAGAAAAAGCTTTTGAGTTGGATCATAATTGCATTTTATGATCACCTCCCCTAGATAGTATTCTAATAGGAGATAGAGACACTGATCCACACCGTCCTTCAATAATTGAGTTATCAAACTTATGAGAAGAAAAATCATTAAGTTTCTTCTTTTTTTTCCTCTTATTTTTTCCTTGAACCTCTAAAAATTGGTCCTCTGCCTGAACTTCAATGGTATGGTCAGTTTCCTTTTCTTATTCCAAAATTTCTCCATATTCTATAACTTCATTATAAATACATAACTTCTAAAATTCCATGTCCCCTTGCATATCCACGTTCTATTCTATCTTGTTATCAACTTCATAATGGACTTGAGGGTTATTTCCTTCCTCAAATGACTCATGGTCTATTGCATATTGATTTGATTTAGTTGGTACTCAGAATGGTGGGTAGGCTTAGTTGCTTTATTACTTCGTAAATCGATTATGGGGCATTTCATAAATCTTTTTGTGGTTGTTTTATTATTATAAGTATATTGTTTTAGAGATGGTTTTTGTATTGGGT
Organism: Sambucus nigra; assembly: GCA_949130495.1. Taxonomy (NCBI): domain Eukaryota; kingdom Viridiplantae; phylum Streptophyta; class Magnoliopsida; order Dipsacales; family Adoxaceae; genus Sambucus; species Sambucus nigra. The sequence continues at coordinate 247,838,855 of OX422223.1, forward strand.
TTTAAACCAGTATTGTCTAAGTATCTAAATCAAGTCAATCTTTCTTGACTTTTTTAGAACCATAGCTAATTGCGTTTTGTATCCCATTTGTTGCAGGAAGTTTACTATCCCACGAGGACTTGTTATACTTATACTTGATCCTTCTATTGTTGGAGCTTTTTCATCTATTCTCTCGAACAAAGACCTTGTCGCTTATGTCCTCTTTAGTCTTGCTCTCAACCACAAGCAGGGGTGAGACATATTCAAGTTAAATTTTGTTTATTATGTTGTTCAATGGTAAAAGGAATCGTAATGTGTATATTTATTTATATTTCTTGTTTAGAAAATTTTGGTTATTTTTGTCGTCGTTTTTAGTTAATTTTTATGTTTAAACAGGTTGGTTTTCATGAATAAATAAAGGAGACCCAGCCGAATTTTTTAAAAAATATTAAGTATTTTTAAAAGCAAATAATACGAAGATATATAAATTTGATAAGGTTTTTAAAGATCGTCATCTATAGGAACTATTAAAAAAATTTACTTCTTTGTTTAAGGTAACTAACACTTAATAAATTTATTGCAGCTGAAAACCCTTTAATAAGGCAAGATATTTGAGTCGTTTTGCTGGAGGTCTATGCTTGAAGATTGCGAGTTTACTTTGCGTACATCATTTTATGTTAGGGATAGATGGTTTTTTATATATTTTTTCTAATGAGATGGGTGAAATTGTATAGAGAGATCTATGTTGGACACAATGTTTAAATTGTGTATTTTTTTTATATGAACTTTAATTATAATTGAATGGAAAATTATATGTTATATGTTGAAATGGGATGCAAAGTATGTCATATCATTTTTATGAGGTTTTTTTTATAATTATATAGAGTATATTAAGGAATGGATGAAATTTTAATTTTGGTGCCAAAATTATTAAAGACAGCTTCTTTGCCGTCTCAAAAGGGTTACACAAACGGGGACTTTTTGAGACGATTAAGTTATCGTCTCAAAAAACTCCTTGGGGACGTATGTTGGTGTCTCTAAAAAAACTTTAAAAGACTTTTTTCGTCTCAAAAGGGTCATGTAAGCAATGGCCTTTTGAGACGGAATATATCCCGTCTCAAAAGAACTTTTTGAGACGGCATCTGCCGTCTCAAAAAGCTTTTAAAACGGGGGTCTAATACTACACTCCTTTGCTGTCTCAAATGACGTCACAAAAGGATTTTGAGACGGCTAGAGGACTTTTTGAGACGGTTGGAGCACCGTAGTAAAAAGTAACTTTTTTTGTATTGTCTCTTATTTCACGATTGCACTATCCGGCGCCCTTGATAGTGATATAGAGATTTATCCTCCCTTTATCTAAGAGGGAGAACTCGTCAAGAGGGATTTGATGCCCATCTTCCTCACTAATTTCGCTTTCTAGCGTGACTTGCAGCGAAAGAATTTCCAACTCTACGAGTTAGGACTTCTTTCATGCCATAGATTAGAGAGTAAGGGGTATCCCCAGTCGAGGTTCGAACTAAGGTACGATAGCCCCATAGGGAAAAATATATCATGTCGGCCTAATTTCGATAACTCACGATCATCTTGGTGATGATGACTTTGAGGTTCTTATGAGCTGCTTCAATTGCTCCATTGGGTTGAGGTCGGTAGGGAGAAGATTTGTATCTCTGAATCCCATACTCATCAACCGCCTTTATAACTTCTTCCTCGAAGTGTAAACCATTATCTGATACTAGCTCGTGTGGGACCCCATACCGATAGATGATGTTTTTCTTGATGAACTTGGACACTTTATTGGCATTCAGAACTGTGTATGACGCATCTTTGACCCATTTAGTGAAGTAGTCAATGGAAACTAGGATGAATTCATACCCATTGGAAACTTTGGGTGTAAACTTCCATATGATGTCGATGCCCCATGTAGTGAATGGACAAGGAGAAGTCCAGTTGTATAATTTTCGAGGAGGAAAATGCTTGATATCTGAAAACTATTGGCATTTTAGGCATCTTTGAACGTAGGTTGTGCAATCTGTCAGATGATTTTCTTGGGAAGCATATGACCATTCATGTGGGGTACGCATTCCCCGCTATGGATTTTCTGCATCATCTCTTCAATGTCATCCCCTGCGATGCATTGCAAATGGGTTATATCGAAGTTTCTCTTGAATAGTGCTTTATCAGAGATAATATATTGGGCAACCAGTTTGTGGAGGATTTCTCAATCTTTCTTGTCAGAGCCTTGTAGATACTTACCATGCTTAAGGAGGCACCAAATATCATAGTACCATTAGTTGTCTATCTTGGGGTGTTCTTCTGTGATAAGCTCAATGTGGTAGCAGTGGGTTGGTTTATCTTGCTTTTGGACAAGGAAAGGGGACATGGTTATTCGTTCAGGCATGTCAATCATTAAGGATAAGGTATTAAAGGCATTGGGTAGGTTATTCTTTGCTCGGGGAAAGTAGTGGAAGGTGATTTCTTAGAATTAGGAAACTACCTCTTCTAAGTGGGCATGGAACGGTAAGAGCTTCTTGTCCTTGACTTTCCATTTTCTTAGTACTTGACCGATGATGAGGGTTGAATCCCCATAGAAATTTAGGTATAAAATTCCTTCCTTGAAGAAAACTTTGAGGCCTACCGTGCACGCCTCATATTTAGTCATGTTGTTACTATGGGGAAAATCCAATTTGATGGAAATGGGAGTGTGAGAGTCATCAGGGGCAATTAGGAGTATCCCAATGCCATACACGTTCTTGTTGGCGGCACCGTCAAAGAACATTTTCCATCAAATATCTTCTTGGGATGTATATAGGATATTCTCATCTCGGAATTCAAAAATCCAGACATTGTCCTTCTTCCACAGTGTAGTTATAAAGGTAATCAGAGATGGCTCTTCCTTTCATCGTTTTTTGTGCGATATATACAATATCAAACTCGGCTAAAAGCATCAACCAATACGCCATCTGGCTAGACAGGGTGGGCTTTTCAAGTAGGAATTTGATGGTATCCATTCTATATTCAAGTTTGATGGGAAAGGCGAGCATGTAGTGCCGTAACTTTTGGGTGACTTAGATAAGGGTGACATATGCTTTCTCCACGGTTGTGTAGTTAACTTCATACCCAACCAACTTATGACTGGCATAGTAGATGGCTCTCTTTTTGTAGGTTTCTTCAAGGTATTGGTCAAGCAAATCCCCAACTGAGGTGTTTATTATGGTTAGGTAAAGTAGTAGGGGAAAACCAGGTTGTAGTGGCAGGAATATCGGAGGCCGGATTAGGTACTACTTTATTTAATCAAAGTCTTCTTGGCAATATTCATTCCAGACATTGGTTGAATCCTTTTGGAGGATATCAAAGATGGGATCGCATATTTAAGTCAACTGGCCGATGAATCGTCTGATATATTGTAATTTCTCTAGGAATCCGCAAACTTCCTTCTTCGTCCGGGGTGGTGAAATTTCGAATATGGATTTTAGCTTGGCAGGATCTTCTTCTATCCCTTTCTCACTAACCATGAATCCCAAGAATTTTCCTTTGGTAATGCCGAAAAGACATTTATGTGGGTTAAGTCACATCCGATATTATCACAGTCCTTCGAAGAACTTTCGGAGAACAAAAACATAGCGTTCCCTAGTCTTAGACTTGATAATCATATCATACACATAGACCTGGACTTTCTTGTCTATCAGATCATGTAAAATGGTTGTGGAAGCCCTCTGGTAGGTAGCCCTGCATTTTTTAGACCAAATGTCATGAAGGTGTAGCAAAAGGTTCCCCAAGGGGTGATGAATGTGGTTTTCTCTTGATGGTCTAGGTGTATCCTGGTTTGATTATATCCAGCAAACCCGTCAATAAATCATTTGAGATCATGATTGGACATGCTATCCACAATCATGTCGATATTGGGTAGACTGTAATCATCCTTTAGAGAGGCCTTGTTCAAGCCTCAAAATCAGTGCACATGCGAACTTTCCTTCCTAATTTCGGCATGAGTACAATATTGTCTAGCCATGTGGATATTTAATCACAAGGATAAAACCCACATTCAACTGTTTGACCACTTCTTCTTTAACTTTGAGCGACCATTCGATGCAGATCTTTCATAGTTTCACTTTAACTGGTTTGCATTTTGAGAGAGTTGGAATCTCATGTTGAGCTATCTCAAGGTCAATGCCAGGCATGTCGTCGTAGGACCATGCAAAGACATCCACAAATTCCTTCAGTAATTTCTTTAGTTGTGCACGTTCATGCTTGTCAAGGGTAGCCTGTATCCTGATCTCGCATAGTTGGCTACGAGAGCCGATATTAATAATAATAGTTTCACCTTCATTAACTTGAACACGGTTATGTTATTTGTTATTCACCTTATTTAGATCAGTTAAGAATTATTCATTTGCAAAATCATCATCATCAAAATTTTGATTAGAATCAAGACAATTAATGTAAGACACAACAAGATACTCAAAATCTTCATTGATAGGAAAAACTGCATTGAGAACCTCATCCAAGGAGGTTTTAATTACATCAGAGTAAGGAGGAACAACAAAGGAAAAGGATAGCGGATAAACATCAGGGTTAGGTTGAATATCAACAGGTGGCACAGGTGCAGTATGCCAGTTAAGGAGAGGTGCATTAGAAACTTTGATCATATGGGGTGGATCTAACGATGTATCCCTTAAGTGGATCATACGGAGTGTTAGCGATAGTGTTTGTAAGTTGAAAAAATCCTCAAAGTCACTTCCCTCAGAATCTTCAATATCTTTAATGATTGGATGCACATGATGAGGGGAACTCTCATCCCATGAATAGTTATCTCAGAAAAAGATCTCCATTTCGAGTTTCATTTTGTGTCCATGTGATCATACCACGGTTTCGAAAAGCCACAAAAGGGGAAATCTTCACCCTCTCTGATGAATCATCCGTTCAAGGATTCTCTCGAGATAGTCTTGGTGCTTCTTATCCTTCTTTTAGTTGAGGTTGATAAAGCATTCTGAATTTTTCTACTGATGGCTGATAGCCTATGCCATAGGGAGGAAAAGCCTTCTTCAACACAATGGGTTCAACTATCCCTTGTTGTCTTCATTCCAGCCCTAGTTTAGGTATGAAGTAGATTTTCTTGAATATCTGGATTATATTGACATTGATATGGGGGTTATATTATGGGCAATCCCTATCTTTGAAATCGTCCTCTGCTGGGAGTAAAAGTGGTTCAACCCAAAAACCTAAAAAAAGCATATCATTTGTCCCATATTGTATCTCTAGTACTTGATTACTAGTGCTTGCATTCTCAACATTGTCATCGTCACCCAAGATGGTGACGACTTGTCCATTAGCAAACAAATTCAATTTTTGATGAAGGGAAGAAGACAACCCTTGATGTTATGGAGCCACGGTCATCTGAGAAGCAGATTAGAATAAGTTAGGATATTAATGACTTGGAATTCAATAACTGAAATTTATAGGTTCAGCCCCTATTACAATCTTTATAGACCCCATCACTTCTCGGAGGGTATTATTATAGGCACATACTACGACAGAGGTTGGAGTAAGGTCGCTTACCTTCAGTCCCAAAAAATTGAGAGTCCTTAATGGTCATATATTCAGAGCTGATCCATTATCGACAAGTGAAAGCGGGATGATTTTTCCCATGACTTCGAAAGAGATGTTGAGAGAAAAATTATGGTTTGGACCAATCTCGTGGATTTCGTCTTCAAATAAAGAGGTAATTCTAGTAGAGTTTAGAGATCCAACCAGACTTACTATTTCTTTTGGCGTGGTAGAAGGAGGAAATGTGGGTCCTGTGAGTAGCTTGATCAAGGAATTTTGGTGTAGCTGGGAAGATATAAAGATTTCCCATAGAGTGATGTTAGATTGGGTTTTCTTCAACTGATCAAGGATCTTTCTTTCATGTAATTTCATGTTTGGCATATGGAGATTCTCAACACCCTTTCCTTTGTCTATTTCTGATGGTTGTAGGATTCGGATTCGGTAATTCCTTCCCGACGAGGTCATATGGTTCACAGAAGAGAGGAAGAACAGAAACCCAATTTCCTCATCAATCTCGTGAGGTTCATCCATCTTATTAATTTCTCCTAACGGGTCTTTAAATGATATCATCCCACAAATGATGACTATTGGACTAGTCTTTTATGGACTCTTCTCCTTATCTAAATCATTCAAATTGTCCCCCCACTCAATGCAAACAGTATTTTCTTTCCATAAAAAGTAAATACATTCCATGACTTCAACGGCCTCTCCATATAAGTCCTCTCATCCAGCAGGGAGATATAAAAGCAAAGGGACTAGCTACCCTTGTAGTTCAATGCATCGAGTAACTAATATATATTGAAAATATTATCGGTCTATCGGAATAAATTCACCAAGATCTGGACCATATCATCTAAACTAACTTTATCAGTTGGTACTACCCAATTGTCTAACTTTAGGGCGCATTTTTGAGCTTCTAAGAAAAGCACACTGAATCTTTGATAGTAAACGGTCATCTGTGAGGGTAACTTCAGCCCAAAATCTAGGAGTTGGTTCAATATTTATGAAAATTCCATATCTTTACCTCTAGAACGGGTGCAGACAACAATGCATGATCTGATAAGGAAAAATAGAGCCTGGTCGTTGAAGCTGATAGGGTGTGGGAAAAATTATGGGCATGTTTGGAGAGGTTTAGGAGAGTATACGATTGGTGATTTATTTGGTACGATCAGGGTAAATGGGTCAAATTCTGGGTTTTCTAAGAGGAAAGTGGCATTGTATGATTTGGGGTGGATTGTGAGTAGTGTTTAATTTAGGATTGGTTGGTGGGGCGATGACTCCCCGGTCAATCAGGCATTGGATCACATTTCAGAGGTGGAAACACTGGTTGGTGGTGGCCGATCATTTGGTGAAAGTCACAATGGGCATATGGTTTGAAATTTATGGGAAATGGGCTTGGTAGTGGAGAAGGGTCCAATGGTTTGACAAGGTTTTGGCTCAAAAGGGATTCGTAAGCTTTGTAAAGGGGAGCATGAAGTTCAGTGTATTCCTTCTGGACTGGGTTAAGGAGTCTTTCTGGTGCCCATGAAGAGGTAGGCTGAGAGATGTTGTTGATGGTTGAAACTGCGGTACTGACTGGCTTTTCAAACTTTCTAGGAGCGGAATGTCCAAATACTCTTTTCAGTTCAACCTCTGCCTTGTCAAGGTATTTTTTTTTATCTCCAATCCTTATTCTTGTAGGGATCTAAAATGAGGGTCGTACTATCCTCCTATCATTGCTCAGACATGGGGTAAGAAGTTCTTCTTAACAATGTTAACTTGCTCCTCTTCAGAAGGCCGATTAGTCATGGTGGTTGCTTTCTTTCTCCACCTTGATAGGAAGTTACTAAGTGACACCCCAGGATTCTGCTTGAGCAACTCTAAATCATAGCGAGTAACCTATAATTCTCCATTGTGCTTATACTGAGACATGAACTGACGAGCAACATCCTCCCAACTATAGATTCTAGACTCCTCGAGAGATAATAACCAATTAAGATAGTTGTCCTTCAAGGTTTGTTAGAACACTTGGGCCATTATTTCCACGGAGGCCCCTAGGCGATTCATGGCTCAATGATAACTACGGAGATGAATGATCGGGGGTCCACTAACCCTAGATTCCTCGATGTTTTGCATCTTAAAATTTTTCAAAAATTGGGCTTAAGGATAGGGATACATGTGGGTGTATTCCATGTACTTTCTAGAGACTCTCACTCGATCGAATTTCTTGGTCAACATCTTGAGGTCTTCTTTAACCGTATTCAACTCTTCCCCCTTTGGATCAATGGTCATGGATAAGTTAGCCCTTAGCTGGGCAAGATTTAACATAGGAAGTTGGGCTGGCGGTGGCCCATTAGTAGGAGGAGCACGTGGATCTTGCTGGTATTGATTGGGACCCAAATAGGCTCGGGTTCAGGAAGACCCATAGTGCGAGGGAAGAGGACCTCGGGCTCTTCAGCAATAGGGACCCGATTTCATTGCATCTCATGAACCTCTGTTTGAAGGTTGTCAATATTGGCAGTAAGTTGGGCTAGAACCATCATCAAATATGGTTGCATATTCGGCACCTGGTCTGTGTTCTCCATGGAGGGCGGATGAATTTCAAACTTGGAAGAAGTGAGGGGACTGACGTAGCTTCGGGGTGGTTTGAGTGAAGATCGAATGCAATAGGGATCCAGGCCAAGGGTATGCGATCGAACTGAGAAGAAGAAATATTTGGATTTATTTTTATAAAAGAGGAAATAAGGGAAAATGTTTTTGACATTTTTGGAAAAGACGAGGACAAAATGTGTTTTTTTTTATAAAATGGAGAAAAATATTTTTGGGATTTTTGAAGGAAAAATATTTTTTGATAAAAGAGGAAAAATATTTTTGGACACTTTCAGAAAAGAAAGAAGAAAGAGGCGAGAGACGGGTCTCAACATGATTATTAATATGCTTATTAGATTCTAACTTATTAGGTTTACCTAAATGCAAAAAAAAAGGCCGGATGGGACCCGAGCCTGAAAAAATTGAGTTTGAAAAATATGTACAAATTATGGTTGAGGTTGTTACCAAGCTCATGGGAATGTCCTGTTTTAAAAATCGTGCAAAAATTTGGGCGGCACGCCAACCCGTCACTTCGACAGAGTTTTAGGTTGAAACCAGCAAACTATATATGAGTTCCCTAGGTTTGACACCTATATGTGGGTATGCAGTTTATTGGGTTAATTGGAAGGTGTTCCCCCCTTCGGCATGACTTTCACGATATACGTCTTGCTTTTGAGGGAAATCAGTACGTGTGGATAAGACATTTGATATACCTGAGTGTACGTAAATTGCCTCACTATATACCTCATGGGGACAGTACGTGTGAGAGTGAATTCGATATACTCGACATACGTGAATGAGTTCCCTGAGATATGCCTACAGTCATGAGTTCGGTCAAGTGATACGACGCGGGGGTAACCATTCGATATACGTCGAAGGTACTTGGCCAATTGTATGTGAGAGTCATATCTCTTAGTCTAACTTTGCCCAGTTGGACCAACACCCATCACGAAGTGACCCCCCAGTTACGGAACAAAATTTTGTCAATAGCAATGCTCTTTAGTGATGTAGTGCGCAATATGAATGATTCTTGATTAGTACCTTATGAAGAGAGTTTATTTATTGATGAGCATCACACCAGGTAGGGGATAATGTACAAGTATGAAAAATAAATCTATACTAAGCATGGATTATGTGAGAGTGAGTGGTGTGTAATTATCTACAAGTGATTGTGTGGTAGTGAACCTAAGCATGGATAAACTACAAGTGGTGTGTGATAAGTGTGATTGTTCATGGATATATACAAGTGTGTAGGTGTGTGTTAATGACATCTAAGCATGGATTTCTAAGTGATGTGTGTAACATGTGGATATAAGTGATCATAGGTGCACGTTGTGTGAACTGTGATGGAGAATTTCAACAAGTGTGTGAGTGAGTAGTGATACAAGCATGAGGTGCATATGTGCAAGAAATAATAAAGAGAGAAAAGGCTACATACAGGTAGGTGCATACGCACATAAGAAAAACAACACCCGTGCAAATCAAGTCTAGACCTCTTATAAAAAAGTCCTCAGCAGTGTCTCCACTATGGCCATCCCGATCGACATCACGCACCTCAGGGTGGGGATTTTGAAAGATCTCCCGCACCTTTTTAACTTAGGAACGCTTCGATCGTCGTTGGTGTGGGATGGATGTAAAGATATAGAGTTGCTAGACTATTTTGAAAAAAATAGGCAAAAGAACATGTTTCATCTCGAGAGAGGGACATCAAAGACAAACTGATGCATACGAAACAAATAGTTCGAAGGTTCGGGGGCTAAGTTAAGGAATAGGAAGGTGTTAGGGACCCATCCTGTCCTTTGGTTCTCTCATGGGCTTGTGTTATAATTTTACTTTATTTCTCCATAAAGTGTGTGTGCATGTATATAATGGAGATTGGAATCGTTCAACTCATACCATAGGAAAGGTAGAGTGAGGTCATCCGTAGGATTGTACCCAAAATAATATATATAGAAATATGATTTATGCGTTTATCGCGATATTGATCGGTATTATGAAACGACTATATATGTTAGATGAAAATGCTAACAAACATAATATGTATATTAATGCACGAATATGGTGAAAAAGATGAGTTTGGGAGAATTGGAAAACAGGAAAATTGAAAAAGTGGACTCAAGTCTCGGGTTTTAATTTGAAACGCCTATGTATCCTATAAAGGCATCAAAGCCCACATAGTTCGAATGCGTCATGGGGGTGGGGTTTATCCCATGGATCCGAACAAGGTTTTATTATGTGTGTGTGTGTAGAAAAATATGTTTTAGTTTTGAAAAAGTGTGATTGATAATTCTGCTCGGAATTTACGAGTGTAACCCTCTTTTTGTTTATTTTTGATTTTTTTATAAAAAATAAAGTATGTGCAATATACGAATAAAAATATAGATATTAATGTGTATGAACTAAAGTAAGAACTAGATTATGAATCTAATGAAATTTATGCAAAAGCAAGAAAATTAAAGAGAGAGGGAAGGAGTTGGACCTTCTTTGAAGCTTGATCTTTGATCTTGGATGAACTCCCTTGAATGTGAGATGAATGTTGGATGAGAGAGAATTATATTTTTCTAAATTAGGTATGAAAATAATGGGAATGGGAGCTTGAATGGAACTTCACATAGAGGAACTTTGCTGACTTCGAGAGAATGTTGCTGAGATCACTGATGTTGATGGACATCTGGTGTTGATGTCCTTGGTAGTGAGATCATGCCCTCCTTTTATAGGGTCTGGGGGTTGCCAATTAGCACTGACTTAGTCCTTCCTATCGACAGGTGGCCCTAGGCACACTGCTCATAGAACAAGATTTGGACCAGCCAATTGGTAGTCTCATGCAATTTTCCTAGAAAAATGGTCGCATAACGTAATTTGTTGATTCGAATCGTGTATGAGACATACCATCAAAAAGGTAATTCAGATACCTTTAAGAGTCATTCAGACCTCTTCTAGGTTCGTGAGTTGACTTTGGGTCAAATGTGGCTCGGAAGCGCACGTCGCTCCTTTGGACGAGAGATTATTGGACGAAAATAGATCGTTCGTCTGCATGGTAAGTCAGAATAGTGCCCAGGACGGACAATTTGAAAGGTTAGGATATTTACTTCGACATTATAAAGGGTTTAACTCGGTTCAAAAATTTGACTTTGGTTAGCCGGGGCTCAAGAGAGCCCGGTGACCTCTCGGGATAAAACGGATTGTTCGTCCGCACCGTTAGTCGGAATCGTGCACAGGGCAGACTGTTGGAAAGGGTATCCAGTTCCCTTTGGAGATTCATTTAGTCTTATTCGATTTGAATATATGACTTTGGTCAAATAGAGTCCGGGAGTGCTCGGTGGCCTCCGAATGGTTATGTCATTTAGTGCATTGGGTGGACCGATTTAAAGGGGTTTTAGTGCCCTTCGAAGATTCAAAGAGCTTTCGCTCTAACGATAGGGTTGACCATAGTCAAATGGGGCTCGGGAGCACCAGATGGTCTCCAGATCGATTTTTGGTAGTAAAATGGTTCGTTCATCCGAACCGTTATGTCGATTCATGCATGAGGTGGACCGTTGGAAAGTAGATTTAGGGCCCTTCGAGGATTCAAAGTGCTTTCACTATGATGATAGAGGTTATTAGGGTCAAATAGGGCTCAGGAGATCTCGATGGCCTCTAGATTGGTACTCAGAGTGCGACCTAAGGTTTATAGTGAAATGGGGAGGTTTTAGGGATCTAAGGAGAGACTTAGGGGTTCCTATAATGTGGTGTCTACACATAACCACCCCAACCTTAAGGGACCAAATTAAAATATGCAAAATGTGGCTTACCCTTTAACCCAACCTATCTGATCTCCGGGAACCTCCTCTGATATGATCTACAAAAACCTCCTCAGCATTTAAGATATTGTCTTGGAATGATCAGATCGGAGGAGGTTTCTGTAGCAAACTTCACGAGCAGACCACTCTAACCCGAGTATTGTCTATCGTTCATTTCTTAGATATATATGTACTTAGATTATTAAATAATTAAATATTTATAACTTTACTCCAGTTATTTATCAACGCTCACTATTAACATATTAAACCTATAAATAATTTACTACACTATTATATACGTTCACTAAAAATCTCACACACACACATATATATATATATATATATGTTCAACATCATTCATAAATGTCCTTCGCATTCTAAATGCGAGCTCACTACCATGCTATCGTGCTCCAGGAATGTCCTCCACATTCTGGGCAGCTGGGTCGCGATCTCACCACCGAACTCGAAAATTAGAAACGAACATTGGAGGCCGTCATGGCCTTAAGTTAGTGGTCATAACCATACCACATTATTACATGGTACTCCAACCCTACATCGCATGGGAATTCATAACATCAGTAACCCAGGGGAACGATATTACCTCTGTTGTGATTCGCCAGAGTGACCTCCCACGGCGCGTAACTTCCCTGATAGCATATTCGTTAAGATGGGTATGTTTCACATAAATACCATACACACAGATATTATTCTTATTGGTATATATATTGTCTCTATACCGGTATAAATATATCAATGCAAATCCGATTATAACCATGCCTATCTCTCAAAGCAATAGACTAGTATCATCAGTTTACACCCCAACTCTTAAATTTATTTTTGTTCTCATCTATTAATTAAGTCAAATAGCATCACTCTGCTATAATACTCGGACTTACCCAACCATGATGTACATTATATATTTACTAATTCATTCCACTTAATTACAATTCAAATTACCCACCAATTATTTCTCACTTTCTCTAATCCAACTTTACTTAGGCACTCATCCCTAGGTAATATAATCTTTTTAAATCACCCTAATAAATACCTTTGATTTTTATGGGTTTATCAAATTCATTTGGACCCTCTAAAAGTCACCCATTTATCAAACAACCAAACTTGGACCTGCTAGAAAATCGTACCAATTTGACCAGACTGCGAACTTATTCTCCCAACAATCCAAACCGGTTCATATGGACCTATGAAATGGTTTGCTACACCTATAATGCGAACCCTCTTATCCAATTTCGACCCAAAACACCCTTCTATATGATATCAAACATCCATTAGAACGTATATAACCTAAGGGAATGGATCTTAGATGGTTCTAAATGTAAACAATCATCCAAATATCAATGAATGATCTAACATCATCCATTAAATTCAGGAATTGGATTTTTAAAAAGAACATTACATCTAAACCAAAGATTTGGTTTAATAATCCCTAATTAAACATATTCAACCTCTAACTTTTTAATATGATTCTGATTTCGTCAATATTAAAAGGGTATTCTATCATCAATATTAATCATATAACCTACACATGATATCAATTTCACCTAAAAAACCATTTTTGGGTAAAAACCCTTCCTAAAAAGGTTTGTTATACACCTACCATGATATGAACATTAATCACATCAATTTAATTTAAAGTAAGTTAATTACTTATCTTGGCATGATTTTAGGGTCTAATCCCTTTTGTATATGATGATTTGATGCTAGAATCCTGTGAGTTTTTCCACCCCAATTAGTCTCTCTAGCCTTCTCCTTGTTTTCTCCTCTATTCCTTCACTCTTTTAGGGCTTGTAACTAATGATAGGGCTAACTCACACACCTAACATTTATATTTTAAATCATTAATCCCAAAATTAGGTTATTAGGCTATTTTAAAATGATCCAAATACATTTACATGAGTCCAAGCTAGTCTAAAAAGCCCCTGGAACCCAAATACTACCCTTGACTACTCAATTTTATCTATCTTGACCCATTCAGAACCAATCGTGAACTCGAAATCATCATCTGATTCACTCTATATAATTTTACTATCTCAACCTTAAAATAATCTACTTATAAGCCCCGATTGAGATATTGTCAAAAAAATCCCGTCATTCTCACTCACCATGATATATTAACAATTTATCGCATTTTATTTACTATATTCATTTAGTAAACTTAACACATAATATAAATCTTAGTCTCTCTCGATTAATATTTAATAAATACACAATATTCCAATGTAATTAAATTGATGCATGCATGCAATTTAAAAATGCTAAAAATAATTAATTTCCAAATTATAAAAATACGGGGTGCTATATAAAGTCTACTTCAAGTATAACTCTAAGTCAAAAGGAAGTCTTATACAACAAGGATTCTTGGTCTTGAAGATTTTTACTTAATTAAGAGGTTAGGCTATAATTTAAATTAACATTTTTATCCTTCCATTTTCAGCCGCATAATACACATAAGTCGGATCTCGTCCCAAGAATACCCATCATCGAAGAGTCTCCCTCTATACAGGCCCTTAGAGTTGTCACCTTATAGAAGATTTCTTATAATCTTATCTTAGTTGGTCTCGATCTCAAAGACCCACTCTGACGGCATGTAGTCGTCTCATCTAATGACAACATTAGTCTCGCCCATCTATAGTACCGGCCTTTGACAACATCAAGAAGTAGACTCAATGGCATCATCAATATTTGTTTAAAGTAGTGAACTAATCTCATATCGTCTTGAGTAATGAAGCTCTAGCAACCTTTTCTATCCAAGATATTCTACCTCAGACATCTTATGCACGCATGGAAATCGTGACAAAGTATTGTTGACATATCTAATTAAAACCATTATGAAAAATCAACTTACACATCATCATCATAATCATCATCCTTGTCTTAATCCCACCATATGGGGTCGACCGCATAGATTCTCCTTTTTCATTCTAATCTAATATATGCAATATTATCATTCATGTTTAAATCCTTAAGATCACTCCTAATAATTTCCCCCCACGATAGTGTAGGATGGCTGATAGGACGTGAAAAGTGGAGTGTGTAAAGACGCTAATCGTTGTTTTAGTTTCACCGCCTCAATACAAAAGAAACCTAAGTTATGACTATACTCAACGGGTGAGTATAGCGGTAAGTCGGGTATTGAATCCACAGAGAATGTTTGATAGATCGTAACAGGTTGTTAATCCAGGAATAAAAGTGTAAAAAGGTGATGTATGCTAGTAATTAAAAGAAAGGGGAAAAGTTAAGTCTAAAATAAAGTAAAATTGAGGATTGGGATATCATCCAACCATACGGCTCGATATAACTATTAGTCAGAATTTTGGCTCGAGAGAAATTTAATCGAGCATTATCAATTAAGCATAAACTTCACACAATAAGGAATTTAAACCAAAGTTGCGAGAATAAACATTTAACCCAAAATTGGTCGCATGAGGATTAAACTCGGATTACCGCTTTAAACACTAACTTTGCATGACAAAGAAAGTTAAATGGATAATAATCCGACTTTGATACGTGCGGGTTCAATTAAACGCAATTTTGCACAAAACCTAATTTTTGGAGCTCGGGGTCGTTAATGGCGGAACGAAATCCCGACCATATTTAACTATGGGCACATGATGATTAGACTAAATTACAACTAATTAAACCAAGGAAGCAACTAATAAAGCAAGTAAACTAATTAAGAAAGCATGGAAATTATTCTACAAAGCAAGAAATCAACAAGAACAATTATATAAATAGAGATGGAAGATGAAAGTTCAACATACACAACCCATATGGTTGTCAATCCAAAGAGAAATGAAGCCAAGCTCTCAAAACCCACAAACTTTAGCCTAAAACTAAAGAAAATTGAATATATGGATCTCTCTCTGATATTAAAAGAAAATTGGGTTATATAGTAAGTTGGAATAAAAGAAAAGAAGAAAGAAAAGAAGGCAAAAATATCTGCAGCAACAGGGGATCGATCGATCGGCCCCTTTGGTCAATCGATCGACTGTTGAAATCATGGCAAAATACTGAAGGATCGATCGATCGATCCTTTTGATAGATCGATCGATCAAGCAGGGCAGAACCTCCTTTCCTCCTGTTTTGGTGTAAATGCTTTCTTCTCCGCTAGAATCGCCGTAACTTCTTCATTCGGGATCGTAATCGTGCACCGTTTAAGGCCATGCAAAGCTTGCAATGAGGACTACAACTTCCGTGAGATGTCAGGCCGGGTGCCAAAACTGTGAATTGACCAGATTGTCCGTGAACGTGCGAATGCATACGAAACTTGAGCGGAATGTGTCTGAAGTCCATACTTAAAACCTAAATACCTACAAAAGCCCAATTATACCTCATATAGCATGTTAACAATATAAATCGAGTTTGTCTGGTTAACGGGCTTAAATATAGATATTAAGGCACCCGAGGGGGCTAATATGCATAGGTTCGAAGGATGAAATAAGCAATATTTGCGTATTATCACACCCCCTAAGTTACATATTGACAGTCCCTAGCAATGAAATAGGATGCAATAAGAACAACAAGTCAACCAAAAATAGGAGATAGTGCAAAAATATTGTATAAAAGCAATAAAAAGATAAGGCCACTTTCGCAGGCGAACGATTGCATTTAGCATATGCAATAAGCCGTTAAACCCCTATGTCACCCTAGTGGACGAGTTTCGTCTCGTGAGGGTTTTCAGGGATGATACCCACAAACATCATAAAGTTTCCTCAAAATATTCCCAATCAAGCATGTGAAAAACCCAACAATGGCGAAAAGGATTTCATATGCATTATTAGAAAAGTGAATGAATTCAAACAAAAGTCCAAATGATTAACATTATAGAATGCACCTCAATGAATTGAAACTTTAACATGTGGAAGGGGAGTGAGTACACACAAAATAAGATTTGGGAAAAAGTCAAATAACTCGGATACTAAATATCAAAGCATGCATAAAAGTCAATCCTCACAGGCATTACACTCATCAAATGAATTCACTTGAAACAGGGAGGTACCACACGGGACATGAGGGCATAAAGAGTAAATATAAATGGAAACTAGGTCACACACATGTCACAAATGAAGAACGTTATATAGAATATAAGAATTGTAATCTCAGTGAAAGGATACCACATATATAAAAGAGGCGAAATGCATTTTCATGGATTATCAAAACTATTTAAACATTTGAATTACATATACTTAAGATCACATAGAACTTTAATAGGGTTGTAATGTAGGCTAGGCTCGGGTATAAAATGAAAGGGATGTATATACGGATTCAAAGTGTTTGGGGATGAAACACGAGATAATGGGAAAAACTAGGCAATTTCAAAATTGGACAAATGATTTCCAAATGAGCATTAGATATAACAATCGAGAGAGTAACAAGGATTATTGAAACACTATAGACAATATATACAAATTTCTCTTTCTTTTTCTTTTCTTCTTTTTCTCACTTTTTTCTTTTGTATTCTTTTGTTTTCAACTTTCTCTTTTTCTTCTCTTTTTCACTACACTTTCTTCTTTTCTCACTCTTTTCATACTCAAATTGCAACCACAACACAAAAATATCATTCAATCCCAATTAAACAATCCAAACAAGGGTATGTAAGGTAATATGTATGGTATATAGCTCCAATTTGAAGTTGGTTAGGGGATTTTGGGTGATGAAATGAAAGGCTAGTATTTAGGCTCAAAGGTGTTAACCAGGGTAAACATATAAGGGTGAGGTCAAGGCTAATATGGGTGATATAACAAAGAATGCCTATGGTCATTTCACAAAGTTTACGTAATTCTCGAATCAAAACAATATATGGAAATCATGCTCAAGTAACACATTTCAAGTATGAACTCGATTAATGAACAGTCAATGAAAGAATAAAGAGATTACCAATGACTGTAACGTTTTCAAAGAGGAAAGAATAGTGTATACACTCACAAATGAAGATAAGTCTCTAATCTCACTCGGTGTAAGTATATACAATGCAACAAAAGCTTACCGAGTTATAAAAATCTTAAACCAAATCAATATAACAAGAAAAATGCATGTGTCATGGGACAAAGTTTAATTCATGAAGTTATTCATAATATTAATGATTTAAAGACTAAAGACTAATAACTTCTAAAATCGAGAACATGCATCGTTGAATTGTCTAATGGATCGGGCAATTATTAAAATTTATCATCGGAAACAAAGGCAAAATGCCCAAAAAAGGAGAAAAAAGAAAGACAATATTTTTGAAATTTTTTAATTTTTTAACAAAAACATGCTTTGTAACTAAATTGTGGTCAAATTCAAGGACTAAACATGAAATGGATAAAATATCCCACACCCCCTAACTTAAATGTTGCATTTTCCCCAATGCGTCCATTAAAGAACACAACACGAAGATAGGAAAAGAATGATACTACCCACATTTGGAGCGATCTCCATAAGTACAAGTCTAAATAAATCTGCAAAACAAGTTAGTACAAAGCATAGGAAGAATATGTACCTATATATTAAGTTAAAGAAGTTATGTCATAAGTCACAACAATATAGAGGGGCTGAAGTGAAAATACTAGATACATTGATGGTGAACTTTTTGATTTTATAAAATGGAACGTCACACACATCAAAATCTAATAAACAACCACAAACTACATTTTCATTTCTCATTCCATAAGTTCAATACAAAACAACTTAATACATTACAACTAATTAAAAGAAAGAAATAAAAAATACAACATAATATCCGTCCCCAAAATGCCAAAAATGACCCGAACAGCAGTAGCCTCGTGGCTGGAACCACTAGGATCAGGAGGATCATGAAAATGAGGAGGTAGCGCTATGTCCGGATCATGCCTCTACAAATAAAGGTCTCTCATCATCGCCTGCATCATCCGGTACTCATGCCTTTACTTCTCTCTAGCCTGCCTCAACAAGGCCCACTCCTATCGCTGCTTGGCCTGCTGCTGGTCCAGGCAAGACTCCCATGTAACCCACCTGAGCTGGGTTTCCTCCCAGCGCTGGTCCTTCACGGCCTGAAATGCCTCAAAGTGGGCATCATAATCTGTGTGTGGCACGTGAGAACCCTCACCCTACTCCATACCTCTAATCTCTGCCTCCTCCGCTTCCATGTCAGTCGCCTCTATCCTGTCAGTGGCATCTGCCCTCTGTCTCTTGTTCCTCGGCTCCCCCAATCATGAGTCAACATCTTCGAGATATTGTCCTTTATGAGAATCCCTATTGGGTCATGCTTGTTATCAGCATCGTACTTTGGGCAACCGTGAGAAGTGCAGATCCTCATGATGAGGGCAGGAAAAGGAAGTGAAAATCCCCAGGCAATCTCCTTTGTTGTCGAGAGCATTGCCTCCAAAAATATTTTGGGCAAACTGATATCGCCCAAATGATGAAGCATGGTTTAAATCAATGTTGCGTGCTTGTGACGAACCTCTGATTGGTTGTTCGTCACCATGAATGAGTGGACATTGATGTAGTGGAGAATTCTTGATAAGACTGCCATTGTAGCCGAACGGAATGCACCTTACTTCCATGCCTTGCCCTGTGTAAGGGCCTCTATCAATGTCGCATGCCCGAAAAGTTCTCTATCCAAGAAACTGACAGGATCCGTGGGGTTTTGCACATCCATAAAGCTGCCAAATCAGAACGACGAAGAGGTATCCGCACCCCACAGACCATGGCCTCATATGTGGTAGTCCCCTTCCCTCTCACCTCTACTAATGTCGCATAAAACATACGAACTAGCTCTTTATTGATGCGCCCATTAGTAGCGAGAAAGGGCTTCCATCCCTATCGGCGCAACAAAGCCCGCACCTCCTACGGTATGTGATCAAGGTTCTAGGCAAAATGATAACCCGACGGTCGCTCAGATGTCTGAAAGTAGGCTTGATACCAATCTCATTCCTGCTCAGAGCGAAAGCCCTCAACGCCCTGGTAGGGCATGCACCTAGTAAACTTGTATTTCTTGATAGCGACCATTTCAACCTACAAAACAATAATTAAGCAATACAAAAAAAATTGTAAGCACAATTAATGGTTAGTTAGTGTACGAGTTGAAATGGTGGGTTCACGTGCGCAAAACGGAGGAAAAAAAATAGCATTCCGATAAAAGTTGTCGGAATGCGACAAGGAGTGAAAATCACCCCAAGTGTACGCCAAAAAATGGATTGAAAATTGTTTGTGAAATTTCAGACAACACTTAGCGTGCGCAATGTGTGACGAGGGTGAAAAATACCATTTTGAACCAACAAAGAAGCCCCATTCATGAACACAACAACAATGAATCAATACATATGTGTTCATGAATGGATATATAGCAATATTATGGAAGGAAGTCAGTTGGAACAACACAAAACAGGGAGAAATCCACACACATTCAATATATGTCAAAATTTGGGTTAAACAAGGAATTCATGACAAAAATAAACCAAAATCTACAAATACATAATAAAGTAGGAAGAATTATACCTTGCAAGTGTAGAAAATGGATGAAAATTAAGGAAATGTGGTGGGGGGAAATTAGGGCTCGAGATTAGGAAGAGAGGAGAGGAAAAGAAATGAGGAGAAAGGGAAAAAACAGACCTGCCTCAGCTTTTCACTTGTCGATCGATCGATCAACCCTTGGGCTTCGATCGACCGATCAAGCAGTAAAAAGCCCATTGCATTCATTTTTTAAATGGGGGGGAGGAAATGGAATTTAGGGGAGTATGGGGGTAGAAAAGTAAAAAAAAAAAAATATATATATATATATATAAGTATAGGAAAGTAAAAATACAAAGAAAAAAATTAAAAATTAAAATTAAAAAAAACAAGGAATTGGACTAAAATATGCACATACATACACATATGGTAACCACAAAAAATGGAAAATATATACAACGAGCGACACACATGCATGTTCACAAAAAAAATGAAAAATAAAATAAAATAAAAAAGAAAAACAAATGCAAATGCAAATGCGCGAGAATGAGTGTGTGAAAAATTAATAAAAAATATTTTTGTGACTTTTTTCATTGTTTTCTTAACAAGTGTGTGCCGGGGTGCATAGTCTCCGCAAATTCAAGTCCATTGAACCTACAAAAGAGTTAGAACCAAGCATACAAAAAGAAGTAAAAAGAGATTAACTAATTACACTAGACTAAATTAAGAGAAAATAAAAATGAAGAAGTTAGTAAATACAACCTACACATAGGATGTCCAATTAGCTATATACTAAAAGTTGAAATTTTTGAGGGTCCATCCAAAACACAATTTGACATTGACGGATCAACGGTGGACCCTCCCGAACATGCATGCCTACCAAAAAATAGGAATTCCGTTCAAACGACCGAAGGCATGTGTAAGGCGATAAAAGTGAACCATCCCCGATTGAAACTTTGGGAGGGAGGATGGGGGATTTGAATAGGAGGGACGACAAATACACGTGTAGGCCTAGAAAAATTGAATCATCTCCCAAGTATTTTAAAATTGGAATGGGAGATGGCGCACACGAGGGCAAAGATGTCGTCATGGAAGGCGGCTCGAGCGAGTACTCCTCGTCGGTGAAAAGGTTTGGAACTAAAAAGTTTTGAACCGATTCATCGGGTACTAGAATTGGTGTGAAGGTATATAATAAAGATGGGGATGAAAGAAATTCAATCTCAGGCGATGAGTGATCATCGCTTGAAAATTGAATTTCGGAAGAAGTAGGATCGTTTACAATGAAACTTTCTTCTTTGAAAATCAAAGAAGAAACGAGTTCATTGCAAATGGATACTAGGCCCGTTTCATCCTCATTATCATTCTCTACCGCACCATGGATCAAGTCAAGGATGATTTGTTACAAAGTAGGAACGAAGTCCTCATTTGGTTCAAAACAGTCCTCGACTTCGTAACTCTCCGAAGAAAAGTCGTCGTCGGGTTCAAATAGTAAACCCAACTCGTGTTCCCAACAACAATTTTCTTCTCGATAAAGGTTTTCAATCCTCTCATTTTCAAGCATGCGTAATCCCTCACCGAAAGTCATAGGGCAAGGAGCGGATTCTAGGAATTGAGAGGGTTGGAAATTGTTCTCGGGACTACACTCAAAATCACTAACATAAGAATTTTGAAAATAATTACAATTTGTTTGAAAATTCTTATCATAAGGATCTTGCGACCCAGAATCAAAATGATCACGCCCAGAATTGATGTAATCCAAACTTTGACTTTTGTAATACTCACCCAATGTCATTTTAGATGTTGCAATTTTTTGGATTGTAAGTATTGACCAAAAGTCAATGGTTTACCAGAATTTTGAGAGTCATCATTAGGATTACCAGAAAATTTAGAATAAGACATGCTTACCCCAACAAAGGCTCAAGAAGACTAATTCCACAAAGCAATGTGCGACGGGAAAAATTCAAGCATTTCTAGGCGCTCAAATGTAGAGGTCCTGCAAAACAGGTTAAAACAAAGAATACAAATACAAAAGAAAGAATACTACGAACTAATAAGACAATTACAATCTATAACAAAACACTCCCCGGCTACGGCGCCATTTTGATAGGGTTTGATAAGTAGAAAGTGTAAATATGCTAATCATTGTTTTAGTTTCACCGCCTCAATACAAAATAAACCTAAGTTACGACCACACTCAACGGGTGAGTATAGCGGTAAGTCGGGTATCGAATGCACAGAGAATGTTTGATAGATCGTAACAGGTTTTTAATCCAGGAATAAAAGTGTAAAAAGGTGATGTATGCTAGTAATTAAAAGAAAAGAGAGAAGTTAAGTCTAAAATAAAGTAAAAGCGAGGATCGGGATATCATCCAACCCTATGGCTCGAAACAACTATTAGTCAAAATTCTGGCTCGAGAGCAATTTAATCGAGCATTATCAATTAAGCATAAACTTCACACAATAAGGAATTTAAACCAAAGTTGCGAAAACAAACATTTAACTGAAAATTGTTCGTACGCGGATTAAATTCGGATTACCGCTTTAAACACTAACGTTGCATGACAAAGAAATTTAAACGCATAATAATCCGACTTTAATACGCGCGGGTTCAATTAAACGCAATTTTGCACAAAACCTAATTTTCGGAGCTCGGGGCCCGTTAATGGTAGAACGACATCCCGACCCTATTTAACTAGGGGCACATGATGATTACACTAAATTACAACTAATTAAACTAGGAAATAAACTAATAAAGCAAGTAAACTAATTAAGAAAGCATAGAAATTATCCTATGAAGCAACAAATCAATAAGAACAATTATATAAATGGAGATGGAAGATGAAAGTTCAACATACACAAGCCATATGGTTGTCAATCCAAAGATATTTTAAGCCAAGCTCTCAAAACCCACAAACCCTAGCCTAAAACTAAAGAAAACTGAATATATGAATCTCTCTCTGATATTACAGGAAAATTGGGTTATATAGTAAGTTGGAATAAAAGAAAAGAAGAAAGAAAAGAAGGCAAAAATATCTGCAAAACAGGGGATCGATCGATCGACCCCTTTGGTCAATCGATCGACTGTTGAAATCGTGGCAAAATACCGAAGGATCGATCGATCGATCAATCAAGCAGGGCAGAACCTCCTTTCCTCCTGTTTTGGTGTAAATGCTTTCTTCTCCGTTAGAATCGTCGTAACTTCTTCATTCGGGATCGGAATCGTGCACCGTTTATGATCACGCGAAGCTTGCGGTGAGGGATACAACTTTTGTGACATGTCAGGCCAAGTTCCCAAATAGCGAATTAACCAGATTTCCCTTGAATGTGTGAATGCGTATGGAACTTGAGCGGAATACGTCCGAACTCCATACGTAGTACCTAAATACCTACAAAAGCCCAATTATACCTCATATAGCATGTTAACAATATAAACCAAGGTTGTCTGGTTAACGGGCTTAAATATAGTGATTAACGTACCCGAGGGGGCAAAAATGCATAGGTTCGACGGATGAAATATGCAATATTTGCGTATTATCAATGGCCTCTTCCTGTTTTACCCTTTTATTTCCAATAATCTTCCTCTTGTTATAGGGGCATCAACTGGTCCACATAACACATGTCCCTGCCAACAAGTCTACTTTCTCTTAACTTATCACTAATAGGAGTTATTCCTAACTTCTATCTCACATATTAATTTTTAATCTTGTCCTTCCTAGTAATTTTGGTCATCCATTGGAGCATTCTCATCTCACCATGGAGACTTTGTTCATATTTTTTCTTTAATGCCCAACACTCCACTCCATATACGGTTGCTGGCCTAACAAATCTTCTATAAAATTTTCCTTCTAATTTATTAGTTATCCTCTTATCGCATAACACCCCAATCACTTGTCTCCATTTCATCCAACCAATTGATATTCTACTCATAACATCCTCATCAATATCCCCATTACTTTATAACATTGAACCTAAATAATGAATTTTATTAGTTTGGTTTATCACTTTTTCTTCAATCTTTAACATTATGTTATTCAATGCCACATTATTAAATTTACATTGTATAAATTCGATTTTATTTCTACCGATTTTTAGACCCTTAGACTCTAAGGATTTTCTCAAAGTATGTACTCTCATCGCTAAGCCCTTATTATATGTGTCTACTAAAACTATATCATTTGCAAATAAAATACACCATGGGATATCTTCTTGTATGTCGTTAGTAATATCATCTAAATCTACGGGAAATAAATAAGGACTTAAGGTCGATCCTTAATGTAGACACACTTTAATCGTATAGTTATTAGTTTCGCCACATATAAACCTTACTCTAGTTTATGTGTTATTGTACATATCTTTAATAACTTTATATAACGCATAGGAATTCTTTTTCTCCTTAAAGTCCACCAAATTATATCCCTAGGGACTCTATCATAAGCCTTTTCTAAATTTATAAATACCATAATAAATTTTTATTCTTACTTCTACATTTTCCCATTAACTATATTAATGAGTAAATAGCTTCTATGGTGGATAGGCCAGACATAAATCCAAATTTTTTGTCCAAAATAATAAACTCATTCCTTAATCATTGTTCTATAATCTTTTACCATAACTTCATGGAGTTATTCAGCCAAGACATGGGGAGAATATTCTCCATCATGACTTTTACATCCTTCTCTACAGGTGGCATGCTCTTAGCTGATCTCACATTCACACATGGATCACATGTCTGAGGGGTAACAATGTGCACCCCCAGACCTATAAAAAACATCTTGTGTCTCCTTCCCTAGGGATCATAACTCATGAACCCTAATATCACACTGTAAATCTGTAGAGAGTGAGAGAGAAATGCTTATATACACCTTCCATGGCATTTTTCCCTTGATTATAGTGAAATCACTCCCAAACTTTGTATAGTGGATGTAGGCAAATGTCGAACCACTTATATGATCATGTTCATCCATTTTCTCTCATCTCTTATATTTCTTATATCTGTAACTATATTTTCCATTGTTAAGAAATCTCCCAAACATTTTGAATCCTAAATGATGATTCCTAGCATCATCATTTGGCACCATTTATGGGAAGAGACAGTGTTTTATTCCTACTACCGGCTTGAACTCTCAGTTTCTCACCTGTGGTGGTGATCTAGACCCACTACTATTGGGACTGAATCACCATTAAAAGATCTTGATTAAGGAGGTTTTTGAACTTTATTAGTTCAAACTATTTCTTGGATTTTTCCCCTTCTTCTCCACCTGTTTTTGTTGATTGGTTGCATTCAATTGTTGATGGCCACCGATTCACTGCCAACTGCTAAGGTTTGTTCTATCCAACCACCACAACAATTAGAAATGGCCGATATGGTGGAAAATTCTCAAATCCCAGGTGGCTAGCCATCAGCGAATGAAGTTGTTTCTCTTGGCCTTCAGCCAATATATCATGAGTAGGATCCCTTAAGATCACACCATCAATATCATGACTCTGGCAACTAGAGCAGCCGCGTATATTGTAGCTAGGGGACCACCCGAATATCCTACCATATAAGTCCAAGACCACATCAAGCGTAGAGAATTCATTGACCCACAACCTCTATGCCTTAGTAAAGGAGTGTAAGAATATGTTCACGACTTAGCTATATAAGGAAAAAATTATTAGGAGACGTACAAAACTTCATACACCTCCTTTTGGTCGGGGACCACCCTAGATCCAACTTGTCATGGGATGAGTTTCCAACACACTCCTCGGAGTCTCCAAAAAGGTTCTGCGTTTGGTAGGCTAAGTAAGGGGTCGGCCTTTAAGCGTCTCGACCCTAGAAGTGATGGAAGCCAAGACAATATTCGCTAAATTTTTGGTGTAATGCGTGCCACTGGTTGTCCCGCTAATGATTAGCTGATGAAAGATTAAAAAAGGAAGGAGTATGGAGAATTCAATAGCGGATAGAGAAATTCAGGTAAGGGGCATACCGTCAAAATCGCTGATGAGGTGGAAGGATTAGGTAACAAAGCAGTTCAAGAGGAAAAATCATAGAATATCTCAATTCAAATGTTAGAAGACAAGATCAATTATTTCATTAAAAGTCAAGATCCCAGCCACTGGGGATACATGAAGATATCTCCTTTCATCCCAAGAATAGTTAGATACCTAACTCCCAACATATTCAAGCCTCCGACCATGACACCTAGGTATGATGGGAGTACAAATCATGCCCACCACATATAGGGATATATCAATCAGTCACCGACATTTATTCAACACTGAAAAAGATAAGGTGTCGGGATTTTTCTATCACATTCACTGGCATGACCTATGTATGGTACACCGAACTATTAGGAGGATCTATAGAGAATTTCAAATAGTTGGACGATAAATAAATCCATAATTTTTATTTTGGCATAAATTCAGCCAAATGTGTAACTCATATGTTGACTGATAGCCAAGGAAAGAATGAGACACTAAGAAAATATATCTCCCGGTTCAACAAAAAAAGATTAGAGGTTAAGGACTATGAAGAGAGCATTATCATGGAAGCCCTCACTAGAAGACTTCCTTCAGTAAATTATGGAATCTCTTAGAGGATCCTCTAAAGTCTATGACAGAACTCCTGACTATGTCCAGGAGAATTATGAACGTGGAGGAGGCCTTGACGGTCAAGAAAGGTGGCAAAAAAGGTCAATAATAAGAAAGAATACGAAGGGAAGAAAATGACAAATGATGACAAGTTTTCTAAGTAACCACCTCGAATAGTAAGTCTTGATATGATTTTGAAAGAAATAAGGGATGAAAAAAGCCCATGTAGACAGAAAAGGTGAGAGACCCCCCATACAAGAGAGATAAGAGAAAATACTTTAACTTTCATAAAGATTACAACAATACGACGGACTAAGGCTTCGCTCTGAAAAATGAGATCGAAAAGTTACTGAAGTGGGGAAGCTTCGAAAATATGTCAACAAAAATGGAGGCCGAGATGAGAGTAGAAAATGGTACGACACACCAAAGGACACCAATTCCAAGAAGAAGGAGGTGCAAGCAAACAAAAAAGATCCAGAATTAGAAAATTATGACGAAGATGACCCCGATCTTCATACTAAACCTCTTGTAGTTAAAGGTAACCTTCACATGATTTCCTTTGATGTGAAAATTATTTCCGAAGGTGTTACGCCCCAACCCATATTTGAAGGTTAATAAAAGATCAACTTGATCCGATCCATACATTAGTTGTGAAGTGAAATGCAACAACCTAAATAATGTTTCTAGTCTAGTTTTACTATCATTTAACGTTACACTTGTTAGCATGTCATTCCAATTTTTATCAACTACATGGGAGTGCCCCCGATGCCAAGTAAATAGAGTTACTAATCATAAATGTAAATAACTACTTACCTGTACAACGCTCTCAATATACAAAATAACATACAACCTACCGTAACAAAAAGGAAGGATGTGAGTCAAATTCCCAGTGGGGACTTATACAAATGTAGTATATAAATGAATGGCAGAAAGAACAGTCACACGCTATAACTACATGCATTTGAAAATATGTATATATCTACATATATACCTTTAAAAATACATGTCCCAATGTATTTTACCATTTTATTCCAAAAATATTATTTGGTACCGTTTATCCTCCTTGTCTTTATAAATAATCATTTTGTATTCTAGTCTTGGAAATAGTATTATTTTCCATTAACTTCCACAGTTAAACAATTTGCAATTTGTTAGGAAAACATTTCATTTTCTTTCAAAACCTTGATTAACTCACACCTGAGTTATTAATCATTACTTATGATTTTCCTTCAACACATATGCACATTGTGCAAGAAAATATCCATTAACATTGAAAGCCTTAGATAACATGCACGCTTGTGTTACTATGGTTTTACACCTCATTAGGTAGTTTAATTACCCATTAAGTGGCCTTGCTTAACCATTTATGTCATTATTCTCAATTTTCTTTACCATAATATATTAATCGAAAACTTAATTACTCACACAAGTTAGGTCATTTCTGTGTTATAATTAATTTTTTATTGTATTCCCGATTTCATCATTATCTTTGGCATTTAGTCAACAAATATGAACTTCATGTCCTCTCACCACCGGTCTCCATCGGCATATGCTACTGCCGTTACTTTAGGGCCTTTCACAACTATGGATGTCATGCCCTGCTTAATTATTTCTCCGACATCATCCGAGTATTCTATTATATTTTTAATGTGCTCAACATTATTTCAATGTTAACATCATTCAATATTCACGGGCTGAAGCCAAAAGCCCAAACTTAATAGTCCATTTTTCCATTTACACTTGGAAAATTATGCTTTCTCCTATAAGTCCTTTATTCACACCCACATTGATTTTATACCAAAAATCATTCACATTTCTAGGACTTAATTCAATTTCACCCATACTAGTGTAAAAACATTCACTAACATTTTTAATTCATAAAAATGTATCACTTTAAGTAAATTACCAATTTACCTTTTTATTGTCAAACACACAATAGTTTAGGTTTCCAATTCAACCGCTAAACACATTTAACCATCAAAACACTTGTTCATTAGCATATTTTACTGAACTTTCATAATTCTAGAATTTATCCACCTTTAATATATAAGTTCATACATTTTATACATTTAAGCCTCATTTTCCACACATTTGATAAAGACACTTTATTCACGAGTTTTCACATTTTAACATTTACTTTGTTATTAATTACACCTTTGAACCCTTATCATTCATTTACTAACTCTTAGACCATAATTTTTACGAAAGACCCTTACATTTCACATATTTGTACATTAAACCTAGATTACTTTCTACTATGAGTTTTTACACTTTAAAATAACCATTTAAAGTGAAAGCATTTCTTTGCAAATAAAACTTATTATTTAATGTAGGAAAGCATATATTTATTTTACAAAATTACATGAACAATCTTAGAACATTACCTTACATAGAAATCAAATTTCCTTTATTAAAACCCACTTCTAACACATTTTATTTCATAAAATGTCCATGAATAGTGTTCATAAATCTCCAACACTTTTAAACCCATTTAAGTAAAAGTTTATCTTCTTCTTCTACTTCATCATTTTGAGGAATAAATACCTACTTTTTTTCATAAAAATTGTTTACACAAACCCAATCTATTTCATGACATGAAGTCACATTATGTACTATTAAAACATCATTTAAACACATTTATTTCATAAAATGCGCAAGATATACATTCTGAATTTATATCACATTTTCAAGACCCATTTTAAGTCATTATGTAAAAACTAGTTTCCATACAAATCGTAAGGATTAAACTAATTAACCCATGTTTCCCATCTAACACACATCCTACATATATCAAACCAAGTATATGTAATTAAACTTTCATAAAAATCATCGAACTTTAAACATATAATAAGGTAAGATTTTCCCACCTCAAAGACTCCAAAATGGTGGTGGAAGTTTAGAAGATGGGTGACTCTCACACCTCCAAAGGTGGCCTCAAAGGGAGTCACAAAAGCTCAACCATGCTAGCTCTAATGGAAGTTACAAAATTCTCTACAAAATCCATCTTCTTTCTCCAATAAGACCTCCTTCAAACCTTCATCAACCTCTAAGAATACCCCCTTCAACCCCATATGTTCGTCTAGGTTTTTCGAAGATGATACAAGGTAGTATGTGGCTTACTAATATTGTTTTCATGGTGTAAATAGTGGTGTTTGTTGGTGTTTTATAGTGGTGTTGGAAGGCTAAAAATGGTGGAAGAGACCACTCCTCGACCCTCTCTCACTCTTCTTCCCATTTTCCCCCACAAATAACCCCAACCAACCCTAATAAAACCCTTCCAAGGCTCAAATTTCCGATCTTCCCCATTTGGCAACATCTCAAATGATCAATGGTCCAAAATGTGCCAGCTCATTGATTCAACTCAAAATAAAATTTTACGCGAGACGTCGTTCTCACGACATGAAATTGTTCAAATGACATCTTAACCTTGTTTAAAGTATGGGTTTCACGACCATTACGTGACTTAGTACTGTAATACAGTGGCATCTCGTTCGAAGCTCGTTTAAACACTACTTTGTGTGACCTTGCATCTCGTTTCTAATGACATCCATATGTCATTAGAACAACCACCTATTTCTCCTATTATTTTATTCCCTTCAATTTGGCCCACACTTTTTCATAATTCTCATCAAGCCTTACCCCATTATAATTTATACAACTAATTGGACATAATTATGCATTGATGCAGACCATACAACGTGGAGATTCCTTTTTCTCATCACTTCGCACAACGTGTCATTTATATACAATCCTAACTCAATAACTCATGCATTTGTCTCTCCAATTATATTCCTTAATAAAATACTAAATTTATTATTCATCATCTATCTTCTAGGGTGGGGTATTACAGAAGGATTAGCATGTGGAGTGACTGATCCAGTATGTGTGGAATTGAATGTGATTCATAATCATCCAAAGAGAATATGGATCAATAGTGGAGAAATTGGCTTCCGGAAATCAATTATTTATGAATGTATTCCCAATTACTGTATTATATGCTACAGAATGGGACATGAAGAGGACTGATGTAAGTTTTCCAAGAATGACAACGGAAAGAAAATTATTGAAAATGATAATGTAGTGGAGGTCTCAAACAAGGAAAACCAATTGAGAAATAATAAATCTAATCATTGGCACAAGGTGAAGGGTCCCTCAAGTAGAAAAGGAACTAACCAACTAGATGTCTCTTTGGAAATACGGTGATGAAGAGGTTATGCACCAGGATATGATTAACTTTGAAACCATCAATCAATCAGCTCAATTGGATCACGAAAAGTCCGCCTTTTAAATCAATAAATCCTTGATTGAGGAAGGATAAATTGAGGTAAAGTGGGATGACACAAAGTATAATTCATATTCAAAAGAAGTACTGCATAGGAAGCCTTCAAACAAACTTAGAAATAGTACCTCAGATTCTGAAGAGGAAAAATCCATCAACATACTTATTATTGAAGAGTTACTACATTTTTCTAACCTTCTCAATACAAAAATGACAGGTAAGAAGAAATTCACAGATGCTTCAGATTATTATCAAAAGGCCTCAGCTGAAGATGATCAGTGATTCATTGTTATGCAAAAGAAGAAGAGATCAACTAGTAGAAAAAATACCCATATTTATGGGTCAACCAGAAGAACCGCAAGAGCCACTATCCAAGCCTCATCTATAGTCCCTTACCAAACTTTAAATGATTAATTCTCTCATATGGAATGCTAGGGAGTGGGTAATAATCCCACAAGAAGGAGAATAAAAAAGATTTGTAAGTTGCACATTTATCTTTTTAGCTATCTTAGAACCTGTGATAGGTGAAAACAAGATAGAAATTTTTAAATCCTTTATTCAGTTTGATGTTTGCTTTCATAATTCTTTAAATAAAATCTGGTGTTTCTAGAGACATGGAATTTATGCAAATATATTTTCTAATTCATCCTAAAGTGTTTATCTTTCAATTTCTCATCCCATGAGGTCTAAGCATATTGGGATTAAAATTATCTTTGAAAATTTCACTAGAATGGAAAGATTGCCACTATGGGATTTCATTCTTGAAAGACCAATGATTTGTATAAATAATCCTCTCTTGATTGTGGGGGATTTAAATACTGTGCCTTCATCAGAAGAAAGGGTTGGAGGTTAACCAATTGACTTAAAGCCTTCTTCGAACTTCAATCATTGCATTTAAGTCAGTAATCTAATAGATATGGGCTATTCAGGATCAAAATTCACTTGGCAAAGAAATTTTAATGGTTCTTTGGTTCTACAGAGCTTGGATAGAGTTGTTATCAATGAATTTTGGTCTTCTTTTTTCCCCAATGAACACTTAAACACCTCCATAAAGTCTGCTCTGACCACAGTACCATTCTCATTTTTAATCCTAACCCTTTAGACTCTATCCAAAGACCTTTTAAATTCCTAAACTTTGGGAGTTCATTTGATTCTTTCTACCAGTTGGTTTGTAACAATTGGAATTCCCCTTCTTCAGGTAGACTTGTAGATGCTTTTGCATTCAAACATAAAAGACTGAAAGGTATTTTAAGAAACTAGAGCAAAGAAACTTTCAAAAATATTTTTCAGAACTGTATAAATCTGGAGGATAAAGTTCTTGAAGATAAGATCATGTATAAAGAGAATAAGACTCAAGACCTGATGGTTGAGCTAAAAAGGAAGAAGGATGATTTAAATGCAGCCCTGGCCATATAGGAACAATTTTTGTTTCAAAAATCCAAAAGTCAATGACTCAAAGATGGAGATAGGAACTCTAAATACAGTCATTCTCTAGTGAATAAAAAAGAAGGAAATCATAGATTCATAGCATCTAAAGGGAAGATAACATCTTTGAGGAGTCTTCTTAATAAATTTCTAGCACTTTCATTTCTTATTTTCAAAACTTATTTCATGTAGGTACAACTGAGTCTTTCGAAGTGTTAAATCATATTCTTGCCTTGGTGTCCAGTCATATGAATGAAGAGATGAGTAGAATTCTTGATGAAATAAAAATATTAGAAGATATCAAAATTATAAATCTCAGTGGTGATGTTGATCCAAATGTCTTTAATAGTTGGTTCTTTATCCATTGTTGGGGCATTATCAAGCAAGACCTTATTTTTGCAACTCAATACTTATTTCTTGGAAATGATATTCCTAAATCTTGGGGAGCTACCCAATTATGCCTTATCCCAAAAAGTCCAAACCCCTCCTCTTGTACTTATTTCAGACCAATCAGTCTATGCAATGTCTCCTTAAAGTTTTCACAAAAATCCTAAATTCTAGACTTTCTTCTTTTCCTCCTCCTAACCTTATTTTCCCTTTCTAATCTAGATTTATCAACAATAGGAGCATTTTAGACAATATCTTACTTAGCCAGGAAATGCTGCAATTGTTTGATAGAAAAATCTTTAGGGGCAATATTGTTTTGAAGATTGATATGCCCAAAGCCTATGATACTCTTTCTTGGATGTTCTTGATACAATTTCTTATAAAGTTTGGATTCTCATAAACAATGATTGAGCTTTTGTCGATATGTATTTCATCATCCTGGATTTCTATACTCATCAATGGTGAAGCTAAAGGCTTTTTTAAAACCTCTAAAGGTGTGAGACAGGGGGACCTAATATCCCCAAGCCCTTTCATTTTGGCCTCACAAGACTTTAATAAAGGTCTGCATAATCTCATACTAAATGGTAAAATTAAATCATTTTCACATCTAATAGGTTGTGATTTAATTAGTCATCTTATGTTTACTGATGATCTTAACATTTTTTCTTCTGGTTCGAAAAGAAATCTTATTAATTTTATGAACCTTCTAAAGAAATTTGAAAAGCAATCAGGATTTGCAGTCAATGTAAAAAAAGCAGTTTCATCATGGGGAATAAAATCTCTTAGGAGCCAAATTAAAACTGTTGCTGAGACCATAGGTTTCAAACAAGAAAGAAATAGTATTAGGATGTCTTCTTTTCAAAGGCATGAAGAAGGATGCACTTTTTTATGGTCTTGTGCGAGATATAAACTCCAGAATTCACAGTTGGAAATCCAAATTTCTATCCATGGGTGGTAGAATAACCCTTATAACATCAGTTGATGTAAGTCCTCCTAAAAAAACCATTTCTATGTGCAATAAAATTCTTAGTGATTTTCGGGGGGGGGGGGGGGGGGAACAAAACCTGTGGCAACAAATACCATTGGATCAACTAAGAATCTATTTTCTATCCAAAGAAGGAATGTGTCTTGGATATAAGGAACTTAAGAAGCCTTGCAAAGGATTTAAATCTAAAACTGTCTTGGTCTTTCAAATCATGTACCTCTTTGTGGTCTACTTTCATGAACTAAAAATATCAATCTACGCCTATTTCTATTGCTTCTATGGCTGCGAGGAGAATTTCTCAAGCCTGTTTCTCTTATGAAGAAAAATCTATAATTCATAATGGCATGTACATATGGAAACCAACTACTTCACGCCAGTTCACTTTCAAATCTGCATGTGAATTTGTCACATCTCACCGACTCATCTATATCTCTCAATCTTTTGTATAGGATCCTAATATTCCTCCAAATTTATCTACTTTATCATGGAGAATTTTGAATAACGTTATCCTTCTTGACCATAATGTGGAATAGTTATGAAAACCTATCACATCCAAATGTTTATGCTGTCACAAATCGGAAGAGCATATGGAACACCTATTTTTAAATGGTCCTATTGCTAGCTATATCTGGGAATTATTTGGAAATTTACTTGGGATTCCCCACTCTTCTCTATCAATTTTGTCATATCAAATTGGTGGATTCACATAGGAACAAGCCACATTTCAAAGTGGTAGCACAAGATCATCCCAATTTATATTCTCTATGAGATTTGGTTGAGTAGATATAGAGCTTTTTTTTATAGTATTCAAATCGATTCAAGACTAGTTATCTCTTAAATCAAGAGAAGAATAAAGGACATTTCTTCAGTCTCTTCTTTTAAAAATACATGCTCCTCTTCTTCTTTGTCAGTACTTCAAAATATGAATATTATAGCTCCTCAATCTCATCAATGCTTCATGTCCCCTATATGCTGGTACAAACCAAAAAACTCAGCTCTCAAATCAAACACTAATAGTTCTTTTGGTAATGATGGAAACATAGGCATAGGTGTGGTTCTAAGAGATTCTAAAGGCAAATTCATATGTGGTTTATCTTGTTTAATTGGAAATGGTTCAAGTCTCTTGGCAAAAGTGTTGGCTTTAAAAGAAGGTATTTATCAGGTGGCTTCTTTCTATTGGGATTTAATAGAAGTGGAATCGGATTCAGAGATTCTTATAAAGTTCATCAAAAAGTTCCTAAGACCCTCATGGGAAACTAGAGGAAATTCAACTTTTGTCTTCTAATCAAAAAATGTTTCAAGCATATTTTTATAGAAGCAAACTATATAGCAGACCTCTTGTCTAAACATGCTCTTCTTCTTAATAATAAATCAATTTTTTTTCTTTTGTAGATCTTCCTATCAATGTAAAAGGAGATATTAAGTTAGATAATTATTTCATTCCTTATATTAGAATTTCAAAATCAAAGCCAGGTCTTGTTTCTCTTCTTGTAATGCCACCTAGAGAGGGATATTCTCTCTAGTAATGAATAAATTCTCTTATAAAAATCTAGCAAATTGAAGAAAGTTGAGATGGAGAGGCTCATAATAGGATTTCCCATGAATGACTTCAAGGGAATTTTATCCCCATATTATGATCCCCTTTGTCATCATCACACGAGTGCATGCTATAACATGGCTAGTATTTTAGGGGATGGGGGAAGTTTGACCGACGTCATGTTCTCAAATTATTTCAAAGGGCTAAAGCTGAGCAAAAAGAGACTCATACCTTATCACCCCTCGTTGATTGGGTTTAGTGCAGAGAGAGTCCATTCATTAGGTTTCAATTAAATAGATGTGTGCATGGGAACCTGGCCAAGGTGCTTGACAAGAAATATTATCTTTTTGTTATGGATGAAAATGTCTTCTTGTCATATAACATAATCCTAGGGAGGGTAGCACTCAAATAATTCAAACTTATACCTTCCACTATACACCAAATGGTGAAATTATCGACTCCTTATGGAGTAGGGAAAGTGAATGGTGATTAGGTGGAAGCACGTGAATAGTACTTCACCTCAACGGAAGAGAGGGAGGCTCACAAGAGGAAGACTACTTCATATAACATAAACACTTTTGGCCCAAGAAATGAACAAAAACTAAAAAAATGAGAGTCTGTGGAAGAGGTAGAATCAATTGTCCTCAATAAGGATTGATAAAAAAAATGTCCAAATAGCCTCAACCCTCAGCTAAAAATGAAGAAAGAGTTGATTGAGTTATCAAGAAGAATGGAAAGGATGTTTGCATGGATCCATAGCAATATGTCGAGATTTGACCATGAGGTTATTTATCATCGATTGAACATAGACAAGACAGTGAAATCATTAAAGTAGTGAAGATGGAGCTTTTCTAGAGATAGATATGAAGTTACATAAGACGAAGTAAAGAACTTTAGACTGCAAATTTCATTAGGGAAGTGCACTACCCAGAGTTGCTGTCTAATATGGTAATAGTGCGTAAGCACAATGGGAAGCGGAGGATTCATGTAAACTTTATCGATCTTAACAAAGTATGCCATAAAGACAGTTTTCCCTTACCAAGGATGGATCAAATGGTGGATGCCATGTTCATCCATAAGCTCATGAGTTTTATGGACGATTACTCTGGATACAATCAAATTTTAATGAATGAAGATGATGCCGAGGAAAATTTCTTCATCAAACATAAAGGAACATATTGATACAAAGTTATATCGTCCGCCTTAAAGATTGTAGGGGATACATACCAAAGGTTGGTCAATAACAACTTTCAAGGATTAGATTGGAAAGAAGATGGAAGTTTACGTAGACGACATGCTCATAAAAATTTTGAAGATCGAGAATCACATAGCCGATTTGTAAAGGACATTTAGCACAATGGATCAATATAGAATGAAATTGAATCCTAAAAAGTGTGTATTCGGCATTGGATCCCGAAAGTTTTGGGGATTCACCATCAATCAGATGGGAATTGAAGCGAACCTAGCCAAGATTAAAGCATTGATTGACATCAAAATTATAAAGAATATCAAGGATATTCATAGCCTGGTGGGCTCATATGCTTTGTTGAACAGATTGGACAAATTTTTGGGATGAGGAGTGTGAAAAAGAATAATAATAATTAAAAGCCTATTTCGGCTCACCTATGTTTCTCTCCCAACCAATACAAGGATTTGTCTGGGATGAGTAAAGAATTTGTTTCGAAAAGCATAGGTAAGGAAAGAATTTGTTTGGGATGAGGAGTGTGAAAAAGAAAAATAATAGTTGAAAGCCTATCTCGGCTCATCTATGCTGCTCTCCTGACCAATACAAGGAGAAAATTTGTACTTGTACCTGGCTATCTCGGAGTCGGCCATCAGTGCACAATTGTCCAAGATGGCCGTGGAGTTCAGAAGCCTATTTACGTAACATCAAAGCACTCCAAGATGCAAAATTGAGGTATCTAAAGATAGAAGTGTAATACCCCGTACTTTTGGCTATATTTATTTTTGGGATTAATTAATTAAATGTGAATTAATTGGAAATTAATCCGGATAAAATATAAGCGAGATGTGAGTTGGTATTTGACTATATTGAGTATATATGATGTTATATGAATACTGAATTATGAAATTTGTCGTGAGATTTATATACGGCAATTTGGTCATTTTATTTGGACGCGTGTGACAGTCGCGTCAGGATATAATTATTTTATTTATAAAAGTGAATTTAAATTCT
The DNA here is from genome assembly GCA_949130495.1 of Sambucus nigra. Lineage (NCBI taxonomy): Eukaryota > Viridiplantae > Streptophyta > Magnoliopsida > Dipsacales > Adoxaceae > Sambucus > Sambucus nigra. The sequence continues at coordinate 247,876,532 of OX422223.1, forward strand.
ATTAATCGTATGGTCGTTTTGAGTGTGCCAACGTGTCCGGAAGGGTCGATATAGTCAGAAAACACTAGCCGGGGGTGTAGTTTGGGTCCCGGGGTATTTTTAGGCCATACCGGCAACATAAAGGGTATTTTGGTAATTTCGTATTTTTAGGAATTAAAAATGACGAAAATTAGAGAAGTAAATCTGATGTGGGTTTGACCCACTAAGCCTTTAACCAACCCATGTTAACCCAATAGGTTACGTAAGTTATTAGAATTAGGTTTCCATTACTTTCCATAAGAAAACCCTAGCCACCATAGCTATTGGAGAAGAAGCTTGGAGAAAGAGAGAGAGAGGGAATTCTGCAGAAAGGGAGAGGAAATCAACATCAAATTCAGAGATGCTCAAGGCAAGTGGTTTATTATCGTTTAATTTCAGAGAATGCTCTTTCAATGTGTAGGAATTTAATAAAATTGATATGTTCTTGGTGAAATATGAAGACCCATGTAGTTTGGAACTTAGAACTTGAAATCTTGAGGAAAATTGCATGTAGTATGGTAGGTAGATGATTTTTCTGATGATATTAGTTATTGGATGAAACTAAAAACGGATTTAAGTTGGGTTAATTCATGATTTAAAATTTTAGGGTTTATGTTCTTGAAAAATAGGGGGAAAGTGATGAGCCTTGATGATTTAGTGATGATTGGGATGAATTAACTCCTTAAAATACGTTAGTTTATAACCTTGTTATGAGTAGGATGGATTAGAGACCTTAAAAAATTGTTGGGCTGAATTTTAGAGGAGATTTGTGGAGTAAGAATTGATGAAATACGAAAGTAGGAAAATCTGGGCCAAAACTGGTCCCTCGTTAGAAGACCTCTTCAGGTCGTTCGAACGAGCTCGTTCGAACGAGCTTCTAACGAGTTGACCAGTCGCTTCTAACGAAAGAGAATTTCGTCTGATAACTTCGTTCGAATGAGATCTCGTTAGAAGGTACACCTCGTTCGAACGAGATCTCGTTAGAAGGTACAGTTCGTTCGAACGAATTGAAATCTCGTTCGAACATCCTCGTTCGAACGAGACTTCTAACGAGCTCGCAGTTTAGGCCTTTTTGGCCTGTTTTGATTTTGGGAGTCCCGTAAACTTATCCGAGGATAGAGATAACATTTCTTTGATGGTGTATTAGTATACTTGGGACAATTGGGTTATAATGAGGAGTAAATTATATAAGCATGGATCAAATCAAATAGAAATTTGAGTCGAGACGTGTGTGCCTACTACGACGTGAGAAAAAAAATTATGGCGCGTATAAATATGGACCGGGATTATATAAGTTGTATATATATTAGGTTAGTACGAGAATGCGATATGTACTACAATTAAATTGTGGTGATTACTAAGATGTGTGTTACTTAGTATTGGTATATGATTTGTGTGTATGAAATACCTACCATACTTGCTATCACGGGAGGTTTGCGTTCGCTTAAGGCCCTCTAATCCTTGTGTTGCCCGGATTTAGACTGGTTACCTTGATGAACATAGGTCATAGAAAGACTTATTGGGATATTGATAAGTCCGCTGATCGTGGGAGCGTAGGTATGTGCGTGACCCATGTGATGTGACTGTGTTCGCCTCCATTATTTGTGATGTTGTTATCTGTGAACTATTCCTGAGAGATTCGGAATATGTGATCCTTATGTACGTGATGTACCGGGATGGATAGCAGAGTATGTGTGCACCGCAGCTTAGTTCTCGGGGTGCTTGTATTGTATATTTATGATGTAAATAATATACACTTAATTAATGGGAACCTTCATGTTAATACTGTGAATATAATTATGGTGTTGTTTTGAGAAAAACATAACGGGTTAATCGATAGTGAAATATTTTTCATATTGAGCATCTGAGTTTACGTTAAACCCTATTTAATTGAGATCGATTTTATGTTAATGGGAACCGAGTAATAAGGGTAGAACCTATATCAGTCTAGCTAGTTATGATGTCAGTTAGCTAGTGGGTTGTGTCATTTTAGATGGGTACTTGCGTTAGGAGTGCACAGTTAGACGAGAGGTGAGAATTTCATGTGAGTGCACGTCCTAACATGTACTTTGCATTTAATGTTTTAAATGTTTTTAAAGCACTTGCAGGTTTTTAAAATATCTCCACATTCGGGCTCTGACCCGTTTGCTTTCAAATCTATTTTTCTTGTAAAACCATTTTAGGTGCCCAGCCACAAGGACACCATGCATAGGATACTCATTCAGGTGACGAGCTGTAGCTGTTTGTGGAAGCTACAGGGATTTGCTTTTAGACGCTTCTATCATTCGGATTCCAGATTCAGTATCTATCAGTTGTAGGGCATGTTGCCCATTTCTATTAGAGACATCTTTCCATTTCAGTTTTTCAGACTTTGGCATGTATTTATTTAGTATTCAGTTTAGTTATTTCAGTTTCTGGTATTGTTGTGAGGAGTTTTCCTCCAGACTTTATTTACATTATGTGATGGTTATTCTATTTACTTCATTATGGTGAATGGTGTTATTATTCTTCATTACACTTGTTGCATGTTAATCAGACTTAAATTAAAATTTGGCAGCTTACTTTTTAAATACTAGGTGGTTAGTAATCATTAAAATGATTTCGACAGTGATGCTATTAACTGGACCAACTTGGCATTTTGAATTAATTTAATAAAGGAGTAGCTACCCGGTATTTAATTAGTCGGGGTGTCACAGGTGGTATCAGAGCATCAGGTTCTAGTGTCCTTTAGGATCTGACGGCTTATTATGTTTCCGCTAAGTTTCTTTGGTATAGAGCCCTATATTCTAGGACTGTTGTACTCTTTTTGTGTATGCTTCGTTCTTCAGCTATTTTAAGTTTATAAATAGTGAACTTATAAACTTTATTCTTATTTCAGATGCCTCCACGACGTGCACGATGAGTTCCCAGGGATGCAACGCCTGAACCCCAGCCCGCTCCAGTTCAGGGCATGATGAACGCCGCTGAGGTTGCAGCTATAGTAGCCCAAGCGGTAAATGCCGCAATTGCCATAGTCCAGCAGGTACCGCCTCAGGCGCCGGTTGCCACGCCAGTACAGGCAAATGCATTCCCGTATGCTTGGGAACGTGTACGTGACGCTTTTCAGAAAGCGCATCCGCCAGAGTTTGTAGGTAGCTCAGATGTGGTAGTCTCGAGCCAGTGGAGGAAGGATATGCAGAGGCACTTGAGGATGTATGAGTGCACGGATGTTCAGAAGCAGGTGCTAGCTACTTTCAAGCTAGTTGGATCTGCACTGCAGTGGTGGGAGTCTATTACCACCATGGAGGAGAGGGATACTCTCACTATTCAGGACTTCTGGGTGCGGTTTGACCGCAAGTACTTTTCGTCCGCTGTTTATACGGAAATGAGGAGGAAACTGATGAATCTGAAGCAGGAGGGTAAGGCTGTGGCCGAGTATGAGGCCGAGTTCACGAATCTGTTGAATATCGTTCCAGATGAGATACCAACAGAGAAGAAGAAGATTGAGAAGTTCACGGACGGGTTGACATGGAGGATCCGTCAGCATCTGTTAGGGAACCTTTCGTTGGCCACTTATTCGGATGTGGTTAACGCTGCTTTGTTACACTGCCAGGATCACCGATTTCATATGACTGAGGGCAAGAGATGTGGAGAGTCTAGACATCAGGACAGGACTGGAGGACATGGTGCCGGTGGGGCACAATCTGTTCAGGGGCAGAGACAGAATGAGCAGGGTTCTCAGCAGGGGGATCAGAAGAGGTTCAGATCAGGAAATTTCAGGCACGGACAAGGAGGTTTCCGTCAGGGCCATCAGGGTCCAAACGGCCATCAGGGCCACCAGGGGCAGAATGGGTAGCAGTTTCACCAGGGCCAGCAGGGCCACGGGAGGAATGGTAACGGCCACCAGGGCCGGGGACAGCAGGGGCAGTGAGGAGGGAACTTCCCAGGGAAGTGTTTTGTTTGTGGCAAGACTGGCCATAAACTACAGGATTGTCCTGATAGGGGCAGGGCCCCACAGCAGCAGCAGCAGGGTGCTCGCCAGGAGCCACAGAGGCCTATGTTTCCCGCCGCTCTCCCCGCACCGCCACAGATGGCAGCATTGCCACCCATTCCAGCAGTCCCAGCTCAGCAGGGACAACTACAGTATGGACGTGTCTATAACGTCCATCAGGCAGCAGTTCCATAGGCACCACCCGCGATTGAGGGTACGTTTCCTATCCATGGCACTATGGGTCGGGTATTGTTTGATACAGGGGCTACACATTGTTTTATAGCTACACACTTCGCGAAAGCTTTAGGATTGTTAGCTACGGCAGAGAGCACAGTGACGTGTGTCGACTCACCATTGGGGAGTGGGTCACTTATTTTCTTTATATGTCGGGGAGTGGGGTGTAATACCCCGTATTTTTATGCTATATTTAATTTGGGGATTTATTAAATTTAATGTGATGATTTATTTAATAAGAATCCGGAAATTAATTATGTTATAATTATTAACGTGACTAGAGTTAGTAATTATGGGAAACTTGTTGAATATTACTAATGAGCATAGTAATATATTATATTGGTTATATTGAATGTCATAGGTGAATTAAATGACTATTTCGGAAATTTAAGTCGGGACATGCCCGTGTCACGTCGGGACTAATTATGTTAATTAAAAAGGGAATATTTTATAAGTTATCCGTATGGTCGTTTTGAGTGCGCCAATGCGTCCGGAAGGGTCGAGATAGTAAGAAAAGTGTACCCGGGGGTTTAGTTCGGGCCTCGGGGTGTTTTTAGGCCTAATTAGTGACCCGGGAGGGCATTTTGGTCATTTTACAAAATAGGGTAATTAAACCCACGAATTTCAGCCATCCTTAGCAGCCATTTAAGTCATCCTTTTAGGGTTAGAACATTCATAACCCTAGAACGGCCATTGGAGAAGAGAGGAGAGAGCTCTCAAGGTGATTCAAGGCCCAAAACACCACCGATTGCACCGCCGTCACCACCAACGCGTAGATCGCGAGGAGGAGAACGCAACCACACCAATATCAGTAGGAAACCAGACCTCTGAAATCCCAGGCAAGTGTTTAACTTGCGTATTTTCGTTGGTGCAATAATCATATTAGTGTAGGAATGATTAGGAGTATAATCAATGGAAGAAAACCCCAATTTTTTATAGGGATTTGCATGTAGAAATCGTTATAACCATATTCTGGAAATAATATGTGAAGTTGATGATTAACCCACGAATTTGTGATGTTATGTTAGAAGGAAATTTTGGAGAAAACTGATTAGAACAAAAGTTAAGAAACCTTTAGGGTTCTTGATTATTAGATGAGATTTTAGGTTGTTTAACCATGTTTAATGATGTATACACGCATGCTGAAAGTTAAAGATATCTGGAATTATGTTAGTATGTTAACAGTAAACTTTTTGGGCCGATTAGTGTTGGAAAATATGAGTTTTGATGAAGAACTTTAATCAAATCCCGTCACTGCAATTTCTGCAGAATTTTTGCCCAGACCTGCTTGATCGATCGATCGAGCATAGAGCTTCGATCGATCGAAGGTTCGATCGATCGAGCCCCAAGCTTCGATCGATCGACCCCTCCTGGCAGACTCCTATTCCTCTTGTTTATTTACTTAAATTAATTTATCGTGAAATAACCTTTGGGCATTCTAAATAAAAGGATTTGGGAGATATTAAGGACCAGTAGGGTATATGGATAAATGTTAGAACCTTTAATCTTCAAAAAGTATGGTAATTATGGGATATTTACTTTAGGTTGATAGATTTATAACTTAAGGGTGAGGTACGTAAGAGAGTTACGTTGGAATCAAATAAAATCCCTTACTGAATTTCAGATTGGTGAGGATATAAACCATAAGTATTAGGTAATGAGTGAGAAAACTCTTCGAATTAAGGTTAGAGACAAAACCTTATACGTAATCATAATAATCGGAAATTACGGATAAATGTTGTGACTATGGGTAACGGGAGGAACCTATATTAATATGATGAATGGGTATATTTATATGATTGTGTGTACATATATTATATACATGTGAAAAACGTGCCCTCGCTACTTGCTATTCCTGAGGTTACCGCGCTGGGCCGATCTTATCCTGTGTTGCTTTATGGGGGATATTATTCGTACCCTAAAAGATAGAGATCCTAGGTACGGGCTATCAGATTGATAGTCGGACGGTCCTAAGAGACGTGTGGGTATGTACTGACCTCTTGGACTTGGAATCTATGCTTCACCTCAACGTTGTTTTGTATATGTTAGTACAGTTCGAGAGTGATTCCGAACTTGTATTTCCCTTTGTGTGAGCGATACGGGGATTTAATAGATGAGTATGCCCGCACCATAGTTTAGTTGGGGTGCTGTTATTTATATATATTATCCGAGTAGTTAATATATATGAGGTTATATACTTTAAACTGCCTACGGTGATTTGATAAATAGAACATGGTTGTTGACTCAAATTATTAAATACTTGTTTTGTGAAAGTATGAGAAGACACTGGGAAACTTTATAATTTAATAAAGCTAAAACGAGAGGAGTGCTACATATTGAAAGTAACCTTTTTAAAACATTGTCATCGTTCAATTTTGAAAACTTAGGAGTAAGTCAAGATAAACTAAATTATTTGGGAAGGTTAGTACGATAGGCGTGCACATTAGAAGAGAGGTGAGAATTTCTCAAGAGAGTGTCGAACTAATATGATTTGCATTGGCCTGTATCAATTTAAATACTTGCTTAACGTATTTTAAAATCAAACACACTTTCGGTCCCTGACCGGTTTCTTTTTCTCTATCTCTCTTTTGTATATATATGTATATTTTTTAGGTGCCCAGCCACAGGGGCGTCTTGCTTAGGATCCTTTGAGAAGAACGAGTTGTAGCTTAGGTGGGAGTTGCAGGTCACTTGAGTAGACGGCTTCTGTTCTTGACTCCCCTCCTATTACTCTCATTTATTGGGCACGTGTCGCCCTTTTTATCATTTCATTTATTGTTGGGATTCTTATATTTCAGTTATTCCAGTATTGTTGTATGAGATTTATTCAGGATGGTTTATGATGTTTAGTTTTATTATGTTGACATTCGATTGACGAATGTATGGTTTTGTTTTAGTTCTTCGTGGTGTGATTCAATATTATAGAAATGTTGTTTGGTATAAGTAAATCTTTTCTTTAATTAAAATTTGGAAGTTTGTATGAAAAATGTTTTTGACACTTAGCTTAATTATTTAGGGTGTTAAATTGGAAAAATTATTTTTATCGACAGTGATGCTGAGAATGAACCAACTGTTTACCTTGATTTAATTTAATAAAGGAGTGACCGCCCGGTATTTAATTAGGCGGGGTGTCATAGGTGGTATCAGAGCATCAGGTTCTAGTGTCCATAGGATCTGTACGGCTTATTTCGCTTTCAGCTTAACGTTATTTCTATAGAGCCCTATTTTTAGGACTGTTGTATTCTTGCTTTTACGTTTAAGTCTTCAGTTAATTAAGATTCGATGATAACTGTAGACTGATAAATTTTTGTTCACGTTTCAGATGCCTCCGAGACGTGCTCCGAAAGATAGGTGTGCCCAGGCCGAGAAACCAGCAGCTCCGGCACCAGGCACAATGAATGCTAATGAAGTGGCCGCCATAGTTGCTCAGGCGGTGAATGCCGCGATAGTGGTGATTCAGCAGGCTCCACCCCAGGTTCAGGCAGTGGCGCCAGTACCAGCACAGCTTCCATCTGCATGGGAGAGGGTTCGGGATGCTTTTCAGAAAGCACATCCCCCTGAGTTCTCTGGTAGCTCCGACATTGTCACGGTTAGCCAATGGAAGAAAGACATCCAGCGGCACCTCCGTATGTATGAGTGCACCGAAGTGCAGAAGCAGTTATTGGCTTCTTTCAAGCTGGTGGGAGCCACATTACAGTGGTTGGAGTCCACTACTACTTTGGAGGAGAGGGACACGATCCCTATTCAGTTGTTCTCGGAGTGGTTTGACCGCAAGTATTTTCCACCCGCAGTGAAGACTGAGATGAGGCAGAAATTACTAAATCTAAAGCAGGAGAACCTTACTGTGGCTGAGTATGAGGAGGAGTTCACGAGACTTCTCACTATTGTGCCGGATGAGGCACCCACTGAGGGCAAGAAGATTTTGCTGTTCGTCGACGGGTTAGCTTGGAGGATCCGTCAGCACCTTATTGGAAATCTATCCCTGAGTACTTTCACTGACGTACTCAATGCAGCGTTACTACATTGCCAAGATCACCGCTTCCATCTTCAGGGAAGCAAGAGAGCAGGAGAGTCCAGCCAGCAGGGCAGGACCGGGGGTAATAGTGTCGGTGGGGCACCAACTCATGGACAGACTCATCAGCACGAGCAGAGTTCCCATCAGGGGGACCCTGCTAAGCGATTCCGTTCAGGTGATTCCAGGCAGGGATTCGGGGGATACAGGTAGGGCCATCAGGGTCAGCCTAATCAGCAGGGCCAGCAGGGTCAACACCGACAGCAGGGCCAGCAAGGCCAACAGCGTGCACATCAGGGCCAACAGGGCCAATGGCATGGAGGTAACGGCCAGCAGGGCCGTGGTCAGCAGGGACAGAGGGGAGGCAATTTCAGAGGCCGGTGTTTTATGTGCGGAAAGCACGACCATAAGCGTCAGGATTGCCCAGAAGGCGATAGGGCCCCACAGCAACAGGGAACCCGTAATGAGCCGCAAAGACCACTCTTCCCACCTGCCCTTCCAGCTCCAGCCCAGGTGCCAGCACTACCAGCCATTCCAGCAGCTCCAGTGCAACAGGGGCAATTGCAGTATGGACGTGTCTATAACGTCCACCAGGCAGCAGCTCCACAGGCACCACCCGCGATTGAGGGTATGTTTCCTATCCATGGTACTATGGGTAAAGTTTTGTTTGATACGGGGGCAACGCATTGTTTTATAGCTATGCACTTTTCGAAGTCCTTAGGGTTGTTAGCCACAGCAGAGAGCACCGTGACGTGTGTCGACTCACCATTGGGGAGTGGGTCACTTATATTCTTTATATGCCGGGGAGTAGGGGTAGAGATTGGTAGCTTTATATTGCCTGCAGACATGCTAGTCTTAGACATGCATGAGCATGATGTGATCATTGGTATGGATTGGCTCGCATGTTATAGAGCCATGATTGATTGCTTCGGTGGGAGCATTGTTTTTGCCATTCCGGGGCAAGAGATGTTTGTAGTGGCGATGCCTCGCCCAAAGGGAGGTTCGACCGCTCATTTATATTACATTGAGGAGGATACCTCTAAGGAGGTTGTGATTCCTTTGGATTCGATCCCAATTGTTAGGGAGTATTCCGATGTGTTTCAGGATATACCAGGCCTACCGCCCAGTCGTGAGATAGACTTCGTTATAGATTTATTGCCAGATACGAGACCTATAGCATGCGCACCGTACCGTATGACTCCAGCAGAGATGCGAGAGCTACGAGATCAGATTGAGCAGCTATTAGGTCAGGGCTTCATTCGTAGGAGTACCTCACCTTGGGGCGCTTCAGTCTTATTTGTAAAGAAGAGAGATGGTTCACTGAGACTGTGCGTGGACTACCGGGAGTTGAACAAGGTCACGATACGGAATAAGTATCCGTTGCCTCGAATCGATGATCTATTCGACCAGTTGAGGGGAGCAACTTTCTTTTCGAAGATAGATCTGAGGTCGGGGTACCATCAGTTACGGATTAGAGAGCAGGATGTTTCAAATACTGCCTTCTTGTCGAGATATGGGTCCTATGAGTTCAGGGTGATGCCGTTCGGACTCACAAATGCCCCAGCCGTTTTCATGGACTTGATGAACCGAGTATTCAGAGAGTTCTTGGATCAGTTCGTCATTGTCTTCATAGATGATATCTTGATATATTCACACTCCGAGGAGGAGCATGCCGAGCACTTGAGGAAGGTTCTTCTGACTCTACGAGAGCATCAGTTGTATGCTAAGTACGAGAAGTGTGGATTCTGGTTGCGAGACGTACAATTCTTGGGCCATGTTGTTTCTGAGCAAGGGATAGCAGTTGACCCGAGCAAAGTGTCAGCGGTGAGGGAGTGGGGGCAGCCCACGACACCGATGGAAGTGCGTAGTTTCTTGGGGTTAGCCTGATACTACAGGAGGTTCATTCGGGGATTCTCCAAAATAGCGGGTCCATTGACGAATCTGACTCGCAAGGGGGTACCATATGTCTGGGATGACGCTTGTCAGTTGGCTTTCGACGAGCTGAAGGACAAGCTTACTTCGGCACCAGTCCTTGCTTTACCGAAGCCGGGTGTAGAGTACCTGGTTTACACAGATGCGTCCTTACGAGGACTTGGGGGAGTACTTCAGCAGGAGGAGAAGGCTATAGCTTTTGTTTCCCGCAAGCTTAAGCCGCATGAGAAGAATTACCCCACCCACGACCTGGAATTAGCTGCGGTCGTCTTTGCATTGAGAATTTGGAGGCACTATTTATTGGGCGAGAAATTCCGTTTGTTTACAGACCATAAGTCACTGTAGTACCTGTTCACTCAGCGAGAGCTGAATATACATCAGCGCAGATGGTTAGAGTTTGTGAAAGATTAACAGTTTGAAATACAGTATCATCCGGGGAAAGCCAACGTAGTTGCTAATGCGTTGAGCCGTAGACCGGTTGACGATGTAGCGGACATCTGGAAAGCAAAGTGGAAGGAGTTGGGTCACCAGGACGCAGTAGCACGTTCTTTCATATCCGTGATATCAGTCACACCCGAGATTGTTATAAGGATGATACAGGCACAGACCACAGACCCGTTTTGTTAGGAGCAGATTGTACGACTTCTAGCCGAGGGTGCTGAGTCCTATTCTGTTAGTTCGGATGGAGGGCTGCGGTTTAATGGGAGATTAGTGGTTCCAGAAGGAGAGGAGCTACGTCATGAAGTGATGACTCATTCTCACGGGTCCCGATTTGCAGTACATCCGGGAGGCGATAAGATGTACCTGGACATGAGACGACAGTACTGGTGGAGTGGGATGAAGAAGGACATCGCTGAATTTGTGTCCAAGTGTTCTACTTGCCGACTAGTGAAGATGGACCACCAGAAACCGTCAGGATTACTTCAGTCGTTGGAAGTACCCGCGTGGAAGTGGGAAAGTATTTCTATGGATTTCATTACCGGGTTGCCTACATCACAGCGGGGCCACGATTCTATCTGGGTGATTGTAGATCGTTTGACCAAGGTGGCTCATTTTCTCCCAGTAAGGACAGATTATACCACGGGTCAGTATGCCCAGTTGTTCATCGCTGAGATTGTCAGATTACATGGGGTGCCCCTGAATATTGTGTCAGATAGAGACAAGATTTTTGTGTCACGTTTCTGGAAAAGCTTTCAGGAGGCTATGGGTACAGAGTTGAGACTGAGTTCAGCTTACCACCCACAGACATATGGTCAGACAGAGCGTACTAATCAAATGTTGGAAGATATGCTACGCATATGTGTTCTCGATTTCGGAGGAGGTTGGGAGCCACACCTTCCACTAGTAGAGTTTGCTTATAATAACTCCTATCAGTTTACGATTGGCATCCATTTGAGGCTTTGTACGGCAGGCCTTTTCGTTCTCCAATTTGTTGGCTCGAGGTGGGGGACAACAAGTTATTAGGGCCAGAAGTGATTCAGGAGACCTCCGCGAGGATTGAGATAATCAGGAGTCGTATTCGGGTAGCCCAAGACAGGCAGAAGAGCTATGCCGATGTGAAACGGTTCTTCCGAGAGTTTAATGTGGGAGATCAAGTGTTGTTGCGTGTATCTCCTATGAAAGGAGTGATGAGGTTCGGGAAGAAGGGGAAGTTGGCTCCGAGGTACGTAGGACCATTTCCCATCATCGAGAGAATTGGGCCAGTAGCATATAGGTTGGGATTGCCAGAACATTCACATCGCATCCACGATGTATTCCACATCTCGTCGTTGAGACGATATCTTCGGGATGATATGGCCCACACTCACATTGCGATAGACGAGATAGACTTACAGTCTGATAGCTCTTACGAGGAGAGACCAGTGGCTATTCTAGACTATAGTGAGAGGAGATTGAGGTCGAAAGTAGTTCCACTTGTGCGAGTCCAGTGGGAGCATCATAATGTGGAGGAATCCACTTGGGAGCGTGAGGCAGATATGCGCGAGAGATATCCACAGTTGTTTTTACCAGGTATGCCTTATTTTCCGAATTTCGGGACGAAATTCCGTTATTAGGGGGGAAGTATGTAATACCCCGTATTTTTATGCTATATTTAATTTGGGGATTTATTAAATTTAATGTGATGATTTATTTAATAAAAATTCGGAAATTAATTATGTTATAATTATTAACGTGACTAGAGTTAGTAATTACGGGAAACTTGTTTAATATTACTAATGAGCATAGTAATATATTATATTGGTTATATTGAATGTCATAGGTGAATTAAATGACTATTTCGGAAATTTAAGTCGGGACGTGCCCGTGTCACGTCGGGACTAATTATGTTAATTAAAAAGGGAATATTTTATAAGTTATCCGTATGGTCGTTTTGAGTGTGCCAACGCGTCCGGAAGGGTCGAGATAGTCAGAAAAGTGTACCCGGGGGTTTAGTTCGGGCCTCGGGGTGTTTTTAGGCCTAATTAGTGACCCGGGAGGGCATTTTGGTCATTTTACAAAATAGGGTAATTAAACCCACGAATTTCAGCCATCCTTAGCAGCCATTTAAGTCAGCCTTTTAGGGTTAGAACATTCAGAACCCTAGAATGGCCATTGGAGAAGAGAAGAGAGAGCTCTCAAGGTGATTCAAGGCCCAAAACACCACCGATTGAACCGCCGTCACCACCAATGCGTAGATCGCGAGGAGGAGAACGCAACCACACCAATATCAGCAGGAAACCAGACCTCTGAAATCCCAGGCAAGTGTTTAACTTGCGTATTTTCGTTGGTGCAATAATCATATTAGTGTAGGAATGATTAGGAGTATAATCAATAGAAGAAAACCCCAATTTTTGATAGGGATTTGCATGTAGAAATCGTTATAACCATATTCTGGAAATAATATGTGAAGTAGATGATTAACCCACGAATTTGTGATGTTATGTTAGAAGGAAATTTTGGAGAAAACTGATTAGAACAAAAGTTAAGAAACCTTTAGGGTTCTTGATTATTAGATGAGATTTTAGGTTGTTTAACCATGTTTAAAGATGTATACACGCATGCTGAACGTTAAAGATATCTGGAATTATGTTAGTATGTTAACAGTAAACTTTTTGGGCCGATTAGTGTTGGAAAATATGAGTTTTGATGAAGAACTTTAATCAAATCCCGTCACTGCAATTTCTGCAGAATTTTTGCCCAGACCTGCTTGATCGATCGATCGAGCATAGAGCTTCGATCGATCAAAAGTTCGATCGATCGAGCCCCAAGCTTCGATCGATCGACCCCTCCTGGCAGACTCCTATTCCTCTTGTTTATTTACTTAAATTAATTTATCGTGAAATAACCTTTGGGCATTCTAAATAAAAGGATTTGGGAGATATTAAGGACCAGTAGGGTATATGGATAAATGTTAGAACCTTTAATCTTCAACAAGTATGGTAATTATGGGATATTTACTTTAGGTTGATAGCTTTATAACTTAAGGATGAGGTACGTAAGAGACTTACGTTGGAATCAAATAAAGTCCCTTACTGAATTTCATATTGGTGAGGATATAAACCATGAGTATTAGGTAATGAGTGAGAAAACTCTTCGAATTAAGGTTAGAGACGAAACCTTATACGTAATCATAATAATGATAAATTACGGATAAATGTTGTGACTATGGGTAACGGGAGGAACCTATATTAATATGATGAATGGGTATATTTATATGATTGTGTGTACATATATTATATACATGTGAAAAACGTGCCCTCGCTACTTGCTATCCCTGAGGTTACCGCGCTGGGACGATCTTATCCTGTGTTGCTTTATGGGGGATATTGATTCGTACCCTAGAAGATAGAGATCCTAGGTACGGGCTATCAGATTGATAGTCGGACGGTCCTACGAGACGTGTGGGTATGTACTGACCTCTTGGACTTGGAATCTATGCTTCGCCTCAACGTTGTTTTGTATATGTTAATACAGTTCGAGAGTGATTCCGAACTTGTATTTCCCTTTGTGTGAGCGATACGGGGATTGGATAGCAGAGTATGCCCGCACCATAGTTTAGTTGGGGTGCTGTTATTTATATATATTATCCGAGTAGTTAATATATATGAGGTTATATACTTTAAACTGCCTACGGTGATTTGATAAATAGAACATGGTTGTTGACTCAAATTATTAAATACTTGTTTTGTGAAAGTATGAGAAGACACTGGGAAACTTTATAATTTAATAAAGCTAAAACGAGAGGAGTGCTACATATTGAAAGTAACCTTTTTAAAACATTGTCATCGTTCGGTTTTGAAAACTTAGGAGTAAGTCAAGATAAACTAAATTATTTGGGAAGGTTAGTACGATAGGCGTGCACATTAGAAGAGAGGTGAGAATTTCTCAAGAGAGTGTCGAACTAATATGATTTGCATTGGCCTGTATCAATTTAAATACTTGCTTAACGTATTTTAAAATCAAACACACTTTCGGGCCCTGACCCGTTTCTTTTTCTCTATCTCTCTTTTGTATATATATGTATATTTTTCAGGTGCCCAGCCACAGGGGCGTCTTGCTTAGGATCCTTTGAGAAGAACGAGTTGCAGCTTAGGTGGGAGTTGCAGGTCACTTGAGTAGACGGCTTCAGTTCTTGATTCCACTCCTATTACTCTCATTTATTGGGCACGTGTCGCCCTTTTTATCATTTCATTTATTGTTGGGATTCTTATATTTCAGTTATTCCAGTATTGTTGTATGGGATTTATTCAGGATGGTTTATGATGTTTAGTTTTATTATGTTGACATTCGATTGACGAATGTATGGTTTTGTTTTAGTTCTTCGTGGTGTGATTCAATATTATAGAAATGTTGTTTGGTATAAGTAAATCTTTTCTTTAATTAAAATTTGGAAGTTTGTATGAAAAATGTTTTTGACACTTAGCTTAATTATTTAGGGTGTTAAATTGGAAAAATTATTTTTATCGACAGTGATGCTGAGAATGAACCAACTGTTTACCTTGATTTAATTTAATAAAGGAGTGATCGCCCGGTATTTAATTAGGCGGGGTGTCACATGGGGGTAGAGATTGGTGGTTTGGTATTACCTGCAGACATGTTGGTATTAGATATGCATGTTCACGATGTGATTATCGGTATGGATTGGCTCGTAGCTTATAGGTCCATGATTGATTGCTTCAGCGGGAGCATTGTTTTTGCCATTTCCGGGGCAAGAGATGTTTGTAGTGGCGATTCCTCGCCCAGAGGGAGGATCGACCGCTCATCTGTATTACATAGAGGAGGATACCTCTAAGGAGGTTGTGATTCCTTTAGATTCTATCCCAGTAGTCAGGGAGTATTCGGATGTGTTTCAGGAGATACCAGGCCTACCCCCCAGTCGAGAGACAGACTTTGTTATAGATTTACTACCAGGTACGAGACCTATAGCACGTGCACCGTATCGTATGGCTCCAGCTGAGATGAGGGAGTTACGGGATCAGATTGAACAATTGTTGGGTCAGGGGTTTATTCGAAGGAGTACTTCACCGTGGGGTGCCCCTGTGTTGTTCGTAAAGAAGAGGGACGGTTCACTAAGACTATGTGTGGACTACCGAGAGTTGAATAAGGTCAAGATACGGAATAAGTATTCGTTGCCTCGAATCGATGACGTATTCGATCAGTTGAGAGGAGCTTCTTTCTTCTCGAAGATTGACTTGAGATCGGGATACCATCAGTTGCGTATCAGGGAGGAGGATGTCTCGAACACTGCGTTCTTGTCGAGATATGGTTCTTACGAGTTTCGGGTTATGCCTTTTGGTTTGACCAACGCTCCAGCAGTGTTTATGGACTTGATGAACAGAGTGTTCAGGAATTTCCTAGATCAGTTTGTCATTGTCTTCATTGATGATATTCTGGTTTACTCCCAGACAGAAGAGGAGCACGCCGAGCATTTGAGGCAAGTTTTGCAGACGCTGCGTCAGAACGAGTTGTATGCAAAATATGAGAAGTGCGGGTTTTGTTTGAAGGAGGTCCAGTTTTTGGGACACATTATTTCCGATCGGGGGATATCTGTTGATCCGGGGAAAGTATCCGCGGTAAGGGAGTGGGGACAGCCCACGACACCAATGGAGATTCATAGTTTCTTGGGTCTAGCAGGATACTACAGGAGGTTTATTCGGGGTTTCTCGAAGATAGCAGGTCCTTTGACACATCTGACTCGTAAGGGTGTGCCATTCATCTGGAGTGATGTCTGTCAGTTGGCATTCGATTAATTGAAGGATAAATTGACCTCAGCACCTGTGTTAGCATTGCCGAGACCGGGAGTTAAGTATTTGGTTTACACCGGTGCGTCTTTTCAAGGGCTTGGAGGTGTATTACAGCAGGAGAGATAGGCCATAGCTTATGCTTCTCGTAAGCTTAAGCCTCACGAGAAGAATTACCCCACACATGATTTGGAGTTGGCGGCAGTGGTATTTGCCCTACGGATTTGGAGGCACAATCTTTTGGGGGAGAAGTTCCAACTGTTAACGGATCACAAGTCCCTACAATACCTGTTCACACAGAAGGAGTTGAATATGCGGCAGCGTAGGTGGCTTGATTTTGTGAAAGACTACCAGTTCGATATCCAGTATCACCCAGGCAAGGCTAACGTGGTAGCAAACGCGTTGAGCCGTAGGCCAGCAGATGAGGTGGCAGAGGTGTGGAAGGCAAAGTGGAAGGAGTTGGGACACCAGGATACAGTGGCCCGATCTCTCATGTCTGTAATGACCGTTACACCACAGATTGTCACGAAGGTAGTACGGGCACAGGCTAATGACTCGTTCTGTCAGGAGCAGATAGTTCGATTACTAGCAGAGGGAGCTGAGTCCTATACCGTTAGCTCAGACGGGGGATTACGCTTCAATGGGAGATTGGTAGTTCTGGAAGGGGAGAAATTACGACACGAGGTGATGGCAGAGTCGCACGGCTCACGGTTCGCGGTACATCCCGGAGGGGACAAAATGTACCAAGACATGAGACGGCAGTATTGGTGGAGCGGTATGAAGAGAGATATTGCTGAGTTTGTTTCGAAATGCGCCACTTGCTAGCTAGTAAAAGTGGATCATCAGAGACCGACAGGACTTCTATAGCCGTTGGAGGTCCCGGTGTGGATGTGGGAGAGAATATCCATGGACTTTATCACGGGGTTGCCTATGTCGCAGAGGGGTCACGACTCCGTTTGGGTAATCGTGGACAGGTTGTCCAAAGTCGCTCACTTTTTACCCGTAAGGACTGACTACACTACGGGACAGTATGCCCAGCTCTTCATTTCAGAGGTTGTGAGACTTCACGGTGTGCCCCTAAATATCGTGTCTGACAGAGACAAGATATTTTTTTTGAGATTTTGGGAGAGTTTCCAGGAGGCCATGGGCACGGAATTGCGGTTGAGTACGTCTTATCATCCGCAGACCAAGCGCACAAATCAGATGTTGGAAGACATGCTACGCATGTGCATTATTGGCTTTGGAGGTGGATGGGAGCAATACCTTTCACTGGTAGAGTTTGCTTATAATAACTCCTACCAGTTCACTATTGGCATGGCTCCATTTGAAGCATTGTACGGTAGGCCTTATCGTTCCCCAACATGTTGGTTAGAGGTGGGGGACAACAAACTACTTGGGTCGGAAGTGATTCAGGATACTTCAGCAAGAATTGAGTTGATTCGGAGTCGCATTCGGGTAGCTCAAGACCGGTAGAAGAGTTATGCTGATGCGAAGCGGTTTTTCAGGGAGTTCCAAGTGGGGGACCAGGTTTTGCTCAGAGTATCTCCTATGAAGGGGATTATGCATTTCGGGAAGAAAGGGAAGTTGGCATCGAGATATGTGGGACCATTTCCTATTATTGAGCGGATTGGACCGGTTGCGTATAGGCTTGGATTATCGGAGCATTTGCATCGGATTCACGATGTGTTTCATATTTCCTCGCTAAGGAAATACCTTAGAGATAATTGGGCCCATTCTCACACTGCTATGGAGGACATCAATCTCCAGCCGGATAGCTCCTACGAGGAGGGGCCGATTGCTATTTTGGACCGAAGTGAGAGGAAGCTGCGGTCAAAGATAGTTCCGTTAGTGCGTGTTCAGTGGCGACATCACAATGTCGAGGAGTCCACATGGGAGCGCGCAGATGAGATGCGCGAACGTTATCCAGAGTTGTTTTTAGCAGGTACTTTCTAGTTCCGAGTTTCGGGACGAAATTATGTTATTAGGGGGGAAGTATGTAATACCCCGTACTTTTGGCTATATTTATTTTTGGGATTAATTAATTAAATGTGAATTAATCGGAAATTAATCCGGATAAAATACTAGCGAGATGTGAGTTGGTATTTGACTATATTGAGTATATATGATGTTATATGAATACTGAATTATGAAATTTGTCATGAGATTTGTATACGGCAATTTGGTCATTTTATTGGGACGCGTGTGATAGTCGCGTCATGATATAATTATTTTATTTATAAAAGTGAATTTAAATTCTATTAATCATATGATTGTTTTGAGTGCGCCAACGCGTCCGGAAGGGTCGAGATAGTCAGAAAACACTAGCCGGGGGTGTAGTTTGGGTCCTGGGGTATTTTTAGGCCATATCGGCAACATAAAGGGTATTTTGGTAATTTCGTATTTTTAGGAATTAAAAATGACTAAAATTAGAGAAGTAAATCTGATGTGGGTTTGACCCACTAAGACACTAACCAACCCATGTTAACCCAATAGGTTACGTAAGTTATTAGAATTAGGTTTCAATTACTTTCCATAAGAAAACCCTAGCCACCATAGCCATTGGAGAAGAAGCTTAGAGAAAGAGAGAGAGAGGGAATTCTACAGAAAGGGAGAGGAAATCAACATCAAATTCAGAGATACTCAAGGCAAGTGGTTTATTATCGTTTAATTTCAGAGAATGCTCTTTCCATGTGTAGGAATTTAATAAAATTGATATGTTCTTGGTGAAATATGAAGACCCATGTAGTTTGGAACTTAGAACTTGAAATCTTGAGGAAAATTGCATGTAGTATGGTAGGTAGATGATTTTTCTGATGATATTAGTCATTGGATGAAACTAAAAACCTATTTAAGTTGGGTTAATTCATGATTTAAAATTTTAGGGTTTATGTTCTTGAAAAATTGGGGGAAAGTGATGAGCCTTGATGATTTAGTGATGATTGGGATGAATTAACTCCTTAAAATACGTTAGTTTATAACCTTATTATGAGTAGGATGGATTAGAGACCTTAAAACCTTGTTGGGACGAATTTTAGAGGAGATTTGTGGAGTAAGAATTGATGAAAAATGAAAGTAGGAAAATCTGGGCCGAAACTGGTCCCTCGTTAGAAGACCTCTCCAGGTCGTTCGAACAAGCTCGTTCGAACGAGCTTCTAACATGTTGACCAGTCGCTTCTAATGAAAGGGAATTTTGTCCGATAACTTCGTTCGAATGAGATCTCGTTAGAAGGTACACCTCGTTCGAACGAGATCTCGTTAGAAGGTACAGGTCGTTCGAACGAACTGAAATCTCGTTCGAACAGCCTCGTTCGAACGAGACTTCTAACGACCTGGCAGTTTCGGCCTTTTTGGCCTGTTTTGATTTTGGGAGTCCCGTAAACTTATCCGAGGATAGAGATAACATTTCTTTGATGGTGTATTAGTATACTTGGGACAATTGGGTTATAATGAGGAGTAAATTATATAAGCATGGATCAAATCAAATAGACATTTGAGTCGAGACGTGAGTGCCTACTACGACGTGAGAAAAAAAATTATGGCGCGTATAAATATGGACCGGGATTATATAAGTTGTATACATATTAGGTTAGTATGAGAATGCGATATGTACTACAATTAAATTACGGTGATTACTAAGATGTGTGTTACTTAGTATTGGTATATGATTTTTGTGTATGACATACCTACCATACTTGCTATCACGGGAGGTTTGTGTTGGCTTAGGGCCCTCTAATCCTTGTGTTGCCCGGATTTAGACTGGTTACCTTGATGAACATAGGTCATAGAAAGACTTATTGGGATATTGATAAGTCCGCTGATCGTGGGAGCGTAGGTATGTGCGTGACCCATGTGATGTGACTGTGTTCGCCTCCATTATTTGTGATGTGGTTATCTGTGAACTATTCCTGAGAGATTCGGAATATGTGATCCTTATGTATGTGATGTACCGGGATGGATAGCAGAGTATGTGTGCACAGCAGCTTAGTTCTCGGGGTGCTTGTATTGTATATTTATGATGTAAATAATATACACTTAATTAATGGGAACCTTCATGTTAATACTGTGAATATAATTATGGTGTTGTTTTGAGAAAAACATAACGGTTTAATTGATAGTGAAATATTTTGCATATTGAGCATCTGAGTTTACGTTAAACCCTATTTAATTGAGATCGATTTTATGTTAATGGGACCGAGTAATAAGGGTAGAACCTATATCAGTCTAGCTAGTTATGATGTCAGTTAGCTAGTGGGTTGTGTCATTTTAGATGGGTACTTGCGTTAGGAGTGCACAGTTAGACGAGAGGTGAGAATTTCATGTGATTGAACGTCCTAACATGTACTTTGCATTTAATGTTTTAAATGTTTTTAAAGCACTTGCAGGTTTTTAAAATATCTCCACATTCGGGCTCTGACCCGTTTTCTTTCAAATCTATTTTTCTTGTAAAACCATTTTAGGTGCCCAGCCACAAGGACACCATGCATAGGATACTCATTCAGGTGACGAGCTGTAGCTGTTTATGGAAGCTACAGGGATTTTCTTTTAGACGCTTCTATCATTCGAATTCCAGATTCAGTATCTATCAGTTGTAGGGCATGTTGCCCATTTCTATTAGAGACATCTTTCCATTTCAGTTTTTCAGACTTTGGCATGTATTGATTTAGTATTCAGTTTAGTTATTTCAGTTTGTGGTATTGTTGTGAGGAGTTTTCCTCCAGACTTTATTTACATTATGTGATGGTTATTCTATTTACTTCATTATGGTGAATGGTGTTATTATTCTTCATTACACTTGTTGCATGTTAATCAGACTTAAATTAAAATTTGGCAGCTTACTTTTTAAATACTAGGTGGTTAGTAATCATTAAAATGTTTTCGACAGTGATGCTGTTAACTGGACCAACTTGGCATTTTGAATTAATTTAATAAAGGAGTAGCTACCCGGTATTTAATTAGTCGGGGTGTCACAAGAAGCTTGCATGTGCTTTGATCCATGCTTCAAGGAAGATAAAGCCCTATTTCTAGGCTCATATGATGGTAGTGCTCATCGACACGCCCCTTTGATAGGTTATTCATAAACCTGAGCAATCGGGTAGGTTAATGGTTTATTCGGTCGAGCAAGGTGAGTTTGATTTCATCTATCACTCAATAAGCATGATTAAAGGGCAAGCATTGCCAGATTTTATTACCGAGTTCACATGGGAAACAGTAGGCGACATAGAAGGGGAAGCTCCGATCGAAGTCCCGCAAGTCATCTAGAAAGGGAAGAAGATTGTGGCTAGGTAGATACCGACTGACACTATAGATGAAGTGCTAAAGAAATATTTGTTATAGGAAATTGGAGCCTTAGCCGAGGGTCCCTTCACACTAGGGTCACCAATATGGAGTTCTTTGTTAATAATTTATCTTGTGGAAGCGATAGTGGGGCAGGATTGATATTATTCGTGCTAAATAGGACCCACATTGAATATGCCATGTGGTTCAGCTTTTTAGCATCGAATAACAAATTAAAAGATGAATCCCTACTGCTAGGACTCTCACTTACGAAAGCACTGAATGTTGGGAAAATTGTTGCCCATAGTGATTTGCAGTTGGTAGTTAATAAAATTTTGGGGATCTATGAAGAAAAGGATGAGAAGATGGTTAAGTACTTAGCCAGAGTAAAGAATATGCTAAAAAACTTTCTAGAGGTCAATATCAAAAGGATACTAAGATTTTATAATGGGAGGGCAGATGCATTGGCAAGACTCACATCGTCCACAAGAATAGACATTCGATGGTCGGTACCTAATAAAATCCTCCTAAAGATGATTATAGATACTGACAAGGCTGCCATCAAAGTCTATACAAATTTAACTTTGGGGACGTCTTGAATGGACCCAATCATAGATTACCTGAGAGATAGAAAACTGACAGAAGTTAAGGAAGAACGAAGAAAAATACGATATCATATAGCCAAGCCCACCATTATTGGAGTTGTGCTTTATAAAGTTTTTTTGGTTTCGCTCTTTAGATATGTGCATCCCTATGAGGTAAACTATGTACTTATGGACAAACATGAAAGTTCATGTGTAAGCCAGATTGGTGGATGATCCTTAGCAAAAGGATTGTTACCCAAGGGTACTATTGGCCGAATCTTGTGAAGAACTTGGCAAGATATGTTCTCAAGTGTGACAAAAGATAACGCTTTGTAAACATACCCCATCAACCCCATTATCCCTTTTCTCTAATATTGACCCCTGGCCTTTTGTAATGTGGGGGATTGACCTGGTTGGCCCCATACCCAGAGCGAAGGGTAATTTTTGATTCCTAGTTATTGTAATTAACTATTTTTCCAAATGTGTAAAATCAGGGGCTATGATAACAATCCCTGATAAAAGTCATTTATATTCATCTGGAGAAACATCATTTATCATTATGGGCTCCCTAATACACTGATATACAATAATGGGAAACAATTCAAGAATAAGTCCCTAATAGCCTACTACAAAAGGGTCGGCATTAAATAGTTGTACTTTGCACTGGACCAACCACACCTAATGGGATGACAGAGGTGACTAATAGGAAAATATTGGATGGAATTGAGAAAAGTCTAGAAGATGCTAAGGTAAGATGGGTTGATGAGTTACATAACATTTTGTGGGCATATAGGACAACATATAGAACCCCGATGGGAAAAACACCTTTTATGATAACCTATGGGTCAGAGGCTTTGATCCCAACAGATATTGGGTTACCTAGTCGAAAGGTTCAGATCTATAACCCTGTGGAAAATATAGAAGAAAGGAGGTTGTAATTACACCTCATTGAAGACAAGAAACAAGACGTGGTCATTAGGCAATTGACCTATCAATAAAGAGTTATTAAGTTCTACAACAAAAGGGTCAAGTCTCTGCCCATTGCAGTGGGAGACCTAAGGCTGAAGAAGTTCATCCAAAAGATTAACAAGCTCCACCCTAACTATCATGGACTTTATAGAGTCATTGAGTATGTCATTCCAACTACATATCAACTAGAAAACCCTGAAGGAGAGCAATTTTCTAATAATTGGAATGTGGATCATTTGAAAAAGTACTATAAGTAGTTAGTTCATTTGTTGTAGCCGAAAGGAAAGTCATTATCTCGTATGAAAATGTTAAAATAAAATGAAGTGTTGTCTCATATCTTTGGAAATCGATAAATATCATTTAAATATGGTAAACAGTTTAATCTCTCCATTGTCAGTACGAGAGTGCCTTAGGAGTTTCGGATCTAAAGTACCACTCTACATAAACCCTGAGTGCTGGGACCCTTAAACACCATTTTAGTATAGTGAAATTTTTAAACATCATTCAAGTATGGTGAATAATTAAATCCCTTTATTACCAGTATGGCAGTAACTCAGGAGTCTCGGCTCCTAGGCACTACTCTACATAAACCCTGAGAGGTGGGAGATCCTAAACATCATTTTAGTATGGTGAGACCCTTAAACATCATTTAATTATCGTGAAATCGTAAATACATCATTTAAATATGGTGTATAATTAAATCTCTCTCTCGATAGTAGGAGAGTCCATGGAGTCTAGGCTCTAAGGCACGACTTTACATAAACCCTAAGAGGTGGGAGGTCCTTAACATCATTTTAGTATGGTGAGACCACTACACACCATTTAAGTATAGTGAAATTGTAAAAACATCATTTAAGCATGGTGGGTAATTAAATCTCTCTCGCGGTGGTAAGAGAGTGTCTTAGGAGTCTCGGCACCAAGGCATCCTCTGCATAAACCCCGAGAGGTGGGAGGTTATTAACACCCTTTTATCATGGTGAAATCCTCTTACATGTGTTAAGATATATATTAAAAAGATAAGAGACCTACTTTATGAATGGTTTATGGTGAAGACACTACTTAGGCATTCATTCAACAAGAACAATATGATTAAAGCAATTAGTAGATACAACACTTAGAATTTCACAAAAATTTCAATATTTTAGTCATACTGGAATAATTGAAAAAATTATAAAGTAGAGTGCTTAAAAACAAAATAGTTACAAAAATTGGGCTTAAAAAACCACACATGGTTACCTAGAGCAGAAAGTGAAGTGTCAACCATGAGAGATTTAGTGACGGTCGACTCGGTCAAATTTTCATTGTGATTCATAGTGGTTCCCTATTGGTCACCCACCAACTCAGCATCGTCCTGGTAAAAACTTATTGTTATGGCCTCAGCTACACAAATTTTGCCAATGTCAGTCTCGTCCTGAACCTCTTTTAGAGAAGTATCACCCACAGGGTTGGCGAAGCTAAAAAAGGAGACGATCTCGACTAAAAGAGGGTCATTGTCAACAAGGTCACCACACTATTTGGCAACTCGTCGACATACAGCCTTGGGTCCCTTCTCAATATATTGGATGGTGTAAGAAAAAAACTATTTTGACTCCTTAAAGTCAACCACAGCTTTCTCGGTAGCCAACCAGATTTTCTCGTCCTTGCCCTCGCTTTATTCATTGAGATCAGACTCATGAGCATACACCTTTACCCTTTTGTCCTATTTTAGGGTGGATACACCCTACTTTTGACGATCCCTTATCTCCTGGACCTTAGAACCATACTCGGACTTTTGATCTTTTAACTTGTGCCTTAGATCATTGAGTCGAGTCTTGGCTTCATTGTCTTCTTTTGAATTGGCCTCAGTCTCCACCACCCACTACTAGATTAACTGAAGGGCGATGACAGACTGTAAAAAAAAGTAAAGAGAAGAGTTAGTCCAAGACGATATTACACTTCAAAATTTTTTAAAAGATAAAACTATAATGGTTTTTAACCTGGGTTGCCATGTGAAGAGAGAAGTTTAAAACTGTGGAAGGGTTCTAAGCATCAAAGTAAGTATTATCACATTCAGGGACAATCGATGGTATAGTTTCTTGAATTTCCAACTAACTACCAAGAAGAGAGTTAGTATTAATACTCAGCTAAGCCAGACGCACAATAGTAGATATTTCCTCCCTGATAGGGATGAGAGGATTAATGGTCTGTCTTAGTGAGCCTTTCTTACTTTTCTTTTGTTGAGAGGGAGGAGGAGTCGAGGTCCCACTAACAACCTCTTTTCTTTTCTTAGACCCCTAAATAGTAGAGGTACCTCCCATAGTTAATTTATATCGATTCTGAGTCGGATGTAAAGCTTTCCCATGTAGACGGGCAAGAAGATCAGAAGACATTGGTGGTGCCATTGCCCAAACCTCATCAGAGATGACAACGGGATGATCTAAAAAGAAAAGAAAAAATAGGTAAGTATTGTCATACTTTGTGTCAATGTAATTTAAGATTAGAGTAAAGTTTTCAAAAGTTAGGATATTTTCATACAAAGTGATGTCAGGGGTCCACCCCCATTCCAAAGAATTGCAACAGTTGAGTGATCATCAAATCCTTAAAGACAATAAGGCCATACCCTTGAGTTGATTAATGGACTCTTTCATATCGACATAAAGACTAGGGCCTACTTTAGTCGGTACCGATACACGATCCCATTTATGAGGCACTCTTGCCTCATCTTCAACCAAGGACTCTCACTAAACTCCCAATCCCCGAAAATGAAAAAATAACATAATTTTCAATCATGATTTGAAGTTTAGTTACTATGAAGGAGTTTACGATGGGGACGATGAGCCACAAAATGAATATAATAAGGATTGGCTATTGTAGTTACCGTTATATAGCACGCTCTAAAGACATCAATCGGGAGATCTACATCCCAGATAATTCTTCGAATATGAGCAGTCCCAAATAGAACCCTCTAGGCATTTAGAATCAGTTGGGTAGGGGCAATAACAATAGATGTAAGGATTGCCTTGATAGAGGGATGAATAGGAAGGCGGAAGCTGACCTTAAACATATGCTCATAGACAGATACCTTTCCCTCATTTTTAAGGTCAAAGACATGCTCGTCTTTAGCAGAAAGTCTCTTATTAATGGAAGACTTGATCCCATAAAGGTGCCTATAGACTACTAGATCAGTCTCACGAACATCACTGGGAATGTTTGAGGCTACACTTGTAACCAAAGTGTAGGGATCGTCCTCCTCTTCATCCTTCATGGAATACCTTCCCATGAGGGTCGTGTCCCCTGAACTCGGCCTGAGTCATAATCAAGATTGGCACTCACATAGGAGGAAATAGTAACACATTATTAGCAACCTCAATCTCAGACTCGTCATTAGAGATATTATAAACTCGGGGATCAGGGTCCCCTGGTTGACGAGAAGAAGTACGTGTGCGACCCTTATTACTAGAGATGGTCTTCTCACCCTCACCAACATGGGACACCCGGGACCCTCATTGCCACCTCAGAGGAGTCATCCCTTGTATCCACTCAGTCGCTATGAAGACCCAGACACTTAGAAGAGCTATAGCCCTTAGAAGATAAGGCAGATATGGTGTCACTACTAATGGAAATTATAATGGGACTAACTTTTCTATCGGCTTGAGTATAGTAAGTCAGAATTAAGGCAGGTTTCTCTACAGCTAAGAGAGTTGGAGTCAGTGGAACATGAGGCCTACATTAGCATGACTCGGCCTCGACCATCCTAATCTCTCATCTTATATGCTGACATGAGTGGTGAAACTCTTCACCTAAATCGTATAGCTAACGAGACATGAACTAACATAAAGAAAACCTAGTGGGCAACTACTAAAGATTAAATTAAGCATTTGAATGGTTTTTTGACAAACTTTTATGAAGAACGCTCATAGTCAACCTAAACTTTAAAAAAAACTAGCTAATTAAACCTCAAATGTTCTCCCAGCTTCCTATCTACCCAGAATTACTACAAATTAAGGGGCAAACCACCACAAATTGTTGGATGGAATAATAAAAAAATCCCTCAAAAAATTAAAAGTTACAAAAATCAAAATTAAACCGGAAAAAATAAGAAAAGGGAGTGAGATGAGTAGTAAAAAGCAGAGGAAATGTGACGGCGTGAAAAAGCACCGAAAAAGAGAATAATTAAATTGGAGAAATGAGAGAATTTAGATAAAGAAAGCAGTGTTACTCTTGAAGTTTTTTAGAAATTGTGAAATGAAGAAGAATAAGAAGGGAGCTTTACCACCCAAAAGCGTGCATACACTTCCTAAAAATTCCATTATTATGGCACACCCTCTTATGGGATGTTTGGATGCACATATGACCTAGGGTGTCATGCTAAGCCATTTATTAAGTGATAGGTGCCATACTTCTCAAGTGATAAATGATATTTCTGTCAAGGCACAATACGACTATTATGTCCATTAACCATGGGATAACCTCAGGCCGAGGCTAGGAAACATAATGCCAGGACAAGAAAAGATTGCAGAAGTATTTAAACCTTGGCCGCCCACTGGCGTTGAAGACTAAGGTCTAGGGAGTGATTGATACACATGAGTCTGGTCCTGTCCCAAAAGTACCCACTATGGAAGAGTCTCCATCCATACATGCCCTCAGAGTCCTCACCTTCTATAAGCTCTCTTACAATCTTGTATGAGATGGTCTCGGCCTCAGAGACTAACCTTGACAACAAGCAGTCATCTCATCCAATGACAACATCAGTCTCGGACATCTATAGTATCGGCCTCAAACAGCAACAAGAAGATGACTAAGTAGCATTGTCCATATTTGTTTAAAGTAGTCAGTTAATCTCATCTCGTCTTGAGGAATAAATCTTCAGCAATCTCATCTAGCCGAGACATTCTATCTCAAACATCTCGTTCATGCATGGAAATCGTGACAAGGGTATTGTTGACATATCCAATAAAATTGTTATAGAAAACCAACCAACACCTGGGGAGAATATTCTCCATCATGAATTATGCATCCTTCTCTGCAAGTGTCACAATCTCAATAGTTGATCTCATATTTAAACAATGGAGTATATGTCTTGGGGGTGACACTACGCACCCCCAAACCTATAAAAGACATCTTGTATATCATTTTGTAATACTCCGCGCTTTTATGACAAATTAAATTTAATAATTAAGCGTAATTTGGGAATTTAAGAATTATCATGAATAGTAATTTTTGGAGTTTTCAAGGATTAAATGATTTTCGATGTGTATTATATTTACTCTTGGGATTAAGTAAATGTGTCGGAGTATTTTATTACTTGTTGCAGCTGGGTAAAGCGACAAAAGGAAATGTTTTAAATGGGAATACCGCATTAAGTTGTGTCAGGTTAAAATAGCGAATTGCGGTAAAGTACCTCAGATGGAAATTTCGATTGCGCGTTTGGTTTCGGAATGACCGAGATTGTCATAATAGAGTATTCGGGGGAAGTAATTGAGTTTCGGGAATTTTTGGACCCTTAAGGACTCGAAATTGAGTAAACTAGTCATTTTTGGGTTTATAAGGAATAAAACATTATTTTCTCTCTTTATAAGACAAAAGAGAGAAGGAGAAAGAAAAAGAAAGAGAGAAAAGGAAGAAAAGAGAGAAAGAGGAAGGAGAAAAGGGGATTCCGTCCAAATTCCATCGGTTTCGACTCGTGATCGCCGAATTTCATCCTCCAGGTAAGTGTGTACTTGCTTTATTTCATTTTGTGCATAAATCTCATATTATAGTTGGTAAACTATATGATTTTAGGTTAGAACCCTTAAAATAAATTTGAGAAAATTGGAATATGAGTTTACATATTGATGTAATGTAAACTCTTAATGATTTTTAGTGTTAAATCCATGTAAATGGAGGGAAAAAATGGATTGAAATGGGTTAAAATGATAAGTTGGATTTTTTAGGGTTTTAGGGTTTAAATCTAAGAGAAATGGTTTAATACCCCAAATTAATTTATGTGTTAGTCGTAAAACATAAATTAGATGTTTATTCAGTTGTTGAATGAGATTAGAAACAACAAAAATGGAGAAAAATGGAGGTTTTGATTTTTGGAGAAGAAGGTGAATAGTGACTAGTGTCACTTCCGAATCGATTAGGATAGAAAATGAATCGATTCGGCTCTTAGTCAAAAAATAAAAATTGTAGATCTTTTCGATGCGGTCATGTGGGCCCCGACCACGTATTTTTCTGATTGTTTTTGGATTTATAATGATTTTTCTACGGAATGCTAACCGAGATCGAAATCGTTAGTCAGAAATTAAGGCTCTAATTATTTGGAGATAAATATTAGGGGTTCCCAAATAGAGTGTTAGGACCTCTAAAGGACTTGAGGAGATACGAAAACTTTGGGTTCGTAGAAATAAATCCGACTTATAATTTAAATGGAGATTGGATTGAGTTTTAGATTTTTTTGGGGATATATATAATACCTAAGCATATTTGGGGATTTCGGACCAACCGAATCGATTCGGACAAGACGAATCGATTCGGTAAGACACAGTTTGAAAGTAGAACCATTTTGAATCGATTCGGACAGGCCGAATCGATTCGGTGGCCAGTGAATCGATTCGGACACGCCGTATCGATTCGGTCCTGGCAGATTTTTCAGGTTTTCTCCTTTTAAGTTTAGGGAGACTTAAATTATGGTTTTGGAGATTATTGTAGGAGATTCTAAATTGGATGTTAGGACTCCTAGATGATGGTTTGAGGATAAGTAAACCTCGGATTAATTTAGAGTACGATCTGGGGTATGGATTTAATTGATGTTTTGGGACAAGAGACATTCGAGAAAATCATTTGACAAGCGTGTATGGATATATTTATGAGGTTAGAATAAATATGGGCCGATTATAATCGAAAAAATCCTAGAATATGATTAGAATGGAATTTGGGGTTATTGGTCATTGTTATGTGAGATTGACAATTGTGGCCATATATATAATTGAGGAATGATGTGAATTATATCTACGATGTGATTACAATATATATATAAAATGATATGAATGTGTAAATATATCTATGTGTGAATTGTATATATATTTATGTGAAGCATACCCCCTCTTTGCTATCATGGAAAGTTGCGTGATGTGGGTGAGGCCTCTGGCTTGAGGAGCAGGGAGCGTATAGTCCCCAGGTCATAGCGTCCATTTTTATATTGTGTGATATTTATTAGGGGTGAGACATGGTGGGTATGTTTCGTTTCACTTTCGGGGAGGAACTATGACCGCTTCCCATACGTTGTGATTTGATTTTTACCGAGGCGGTGTGAGATTTCAACCATTGGTACCCATGGTGACACGTGAGTGATTCCCTGGTAGATGATAGCATAGAGACCGCATCCTCGAGTTATAGATCGTTGGGATGATTATTGTACTTGTGTGTATAGTACATTACTTGTGTATGAGAACAAGATATTATATCTCTAATAGAGTAAAGAGATAAATTTAATATGAAATGAATTCTCATTCTGGGAGATTTTACCGGAATTAAAATGTGATATGTATATAAAAGTGAGCATGAAAAATAAAGATGAGTATGTTATGTATATGTATTTATATAGGTATATATATATACGTTAGATACTGAGGGCCTAATGGATCTCGATGATCGACATTGCCAAGTATTAGTGTATCGGGGGGTTCCTTGTTTGGATATCGCTTTGCGAGACACCCCACGCACGAACATGGCACAGTGTTGAGATTGGGGAGAAGTTTAGCCCTTAGTATTTAGGCTAATTAGGATTTTTAGAGTTTTGATGAAACGGATTAGTTAGGCAGGGTAGCTTAACTAGGTTATGTCAGAGATATGCGTTAGGTGTGCACTATTAGAAGAGATGTGAGGTGTATCTCATGGGAGTGCGATATCAATTTAAATATGAGATAAAAATACATTTTTCATTAATAAAGTATTTATGCACTTGCTAAATATTTTCACAAATCGGGCTCTGACCCGTATATCTATTTTTCCTCTCTTTCGCTATATATATATATATATATATATATATATATATATATATATATATATATATATATATATATATATATATATATATATAGGTGTCCAGACATAGGGATGCCTGGATGACGATTCCTTTGAGTCAGACGTCTACTGCAGCAGTTGTAGATGCATGCAGGTTTACTGTAGACGTTTTTATCCTTGTAATCTAGATAGGAGGTACTGTATAAACATTCAGGCTGATAACCCAACTGCATTTATTTATTCTTTTACCGCCTTTTTATGCAGATTCGATTTGGTTGTATATTGTTAAACCGAGTGTTCGGTTATTTTTTTTTATTTCATCTCAGTTTCATTTATACGTAAACTGTGTGAATGTTTTAATCAATTAATTTGTTTACAAGATTAGTTAAATAAAAATTTTGACGACAGCATAATAGGTTATTAGTAATTAATTTGGTTTTCGACACTGATGCTAAGAATGAACCATATGCGACTCCGGTTTTAATTTGGTACACGAGTGATCGCCTAGTATTTCATTAGGCGGGGTGTCACATTTTCCCCATGTAATGAAACTCATAAACCCTATTGTTATACTGCAAATCCATAGAGATAGCGAGAGTGGTAGAAATGCTTGCATACACCTTTCACGGCATTTTGTTCTTGATTATAGTGAAATCTCTCCCTAACTTTGCGCAATGGACGTATGCAAAGGCCGAACTACTTCTATGCTCGTGTTCATCCATTTTGTTTCATCTCTTCTGTTATCTTATATCTGTTACTATATTCTCCACTATTACGCAAGATCCCAAATAGGTTGAATCCTAAAGGATGATTCCTCACTACATTTATTTATTTGGAATGTCTAATTGTTATATTTTGTTGCATGATTTCATGTGTTAATTAATTGGACAATTAGAGACACCCAATTTTATGGACAACATGGTATATGTTTTCTAGACCATCCTAGATCATCGATATTCTTAGAAAATTAGTTTTATTTATTTTTTCTAAATTGAATTAAATCGGGATAATTCATTTTAAGGTGTGAATTAAATTGAGATTTTCAGATTTTATTTTAGTTTTGAAAATTCTAAATTCTTATTTTTTTGGGAAAATTAAAATGTGTGATCGAGATATTTAATTTATACAAAAAAATTAGAAAATTACCAGAATTTAATTCAGACTTCTAGAATTAAATAAATTATTTTTCATAACCTTTAAATTTTAAATAACCAAGTGGGATATGGGCTTTAACATAAATCATGCGATCTCCATCGGTATTATAAAATTGTGATGGGATTGATTCCTCATGTCATCTTGATCTGCACCCCCCATCCCCCCACCCGCTCACCCACCCATCATATAGTTTTAATCGCGACATCAACAAATTTTTAAAATTCTTAAGTGATAGTTTAGTGAAATTAAATGTGAGTGAGTTCAGTTCTCCCATCATGAAAGCTCTACATAGACAGTTTTAAATTTATTAAATGAACCGATGGGGTATACCCAGACATGATTTTTTATATCCTCTCCATTAGAGTCATTTTCATAAGTTGTGGGATCAAAAGTCTCCGACTATTCAATTATGTTGGACAGAGGATCTTGAACTGTCCAGTTACATAATTGAAAGATGAAAGTCAGTCCAGTTACATAATTGAAAAATGAAAGTAAGCATGAGGTTACTCTCATACCATTCAAAAGTGATTGTCCATTTTAGGAGAATTAGATGTGTTTGGATTTGAAATCTATAGGAAACCAGGTTGATTCTATGCTTCAATCACTAATGGAGTAATTTACACAGTTTTGCCTAAACTAATATATGAACAAGTTTGACTACTCATTAGCATAACTGCTTAAAGAACTCTTGGCTGAGGAAATTATCAATAGGCATAAGGGTGTGATTCAGGTTGCAGAGAAAACCCATCTTCTCATGTCCCGAAAGGTAATAATAATAATAATAATAATAATAATAATAATAATAATAATAATAATAATAATAATAATAATAATAATAATAATAATAATAAAAACAACAACAACAACAACAACAAGAAGAAGAAGAAGAAGAAGAAGAAGAAGTTTGTCGCTCACTATTCATATTTTTGTGAAGGAACCTAGAGAGAAAGAGGATCATGTCTCACTCAAAAGTAAGAGTTTTCTTTTTTAAAGGTGCCCACACACTAACATGTGTTTGGGAGAATTATATACTAAAAGATCCAAGGGTTAAAATCAAGCTTTTGAAGATCCAAAAGAAGGCATCCCTCCATCATCATCAAATACCTTTCTTCCGATCAGATTGCAACCGGATCCGCTAAAGTATTGTATTCGTAACCCTCGATTTTATCTTCAAACCTAGTTATGGCTTTTCTTCTTTTTGTCGTTTGATTAATCGAAGATTCAAGGGCTACATTTTTTTATTCCGCATATATCAATCTCCAACATTTCTATATTAGGGAAGAAAAAAAAGTTCCCTATCTCAATTTTGTATTAACAAAAGAATTATCATTCATTTATTTGTAAATTTTAAGAACAAAGTTCCTAACATGAAGCTTGACAAATAAGTCATATTTACATAAAACATTTCATAATAAGTCCTAACAAAATATGTTTTTCTCAATAGATCATATATTGAATATTCACTACATATTTACAAATAAGATTTATTAGAGTAAAAAAAAAAATCATGGAACATGTTGGAGAAAAAAAAAAGATTGTAGAACCTATTTAACTACATGCTTAATAAATGGGACTAATTAGTAGAAAAATCCATATTTTATAGTATAGTTCGGAAGATATTTTATGAAACAATGCAATATACGAACATTGAAATTTGAAGAACTACTAAATGTCCATAAATGTTTTATTTCGAGCGAAGTTGACTTAGAATTTAAAGAGCTACTAAATTTCTATATATAAAATGTCAGCATCCCCTCATTTTTCATTCATTCGATAATTT
Source organism: Sambucus nigra (assembly GCA_949130495.1). Classification (NCBI taxonomy): domain Eukaryota; kingdom Viridiplantae; phylum Streptophyta; class Magnoliopsida; order Dipsacales; family Adoxaceae; genus Sambucus; species Sambucus nigra. The sequence goes on from OX422223.1 coordinate 247,910,667, forward strand.
CTAAGGTACCAAGTAAGGTGTAGACAAAATAAAATGAAAGCATGGACAATCACGAGTAGTAAAAGCAGTAGAGTTGCACAATTATATACAAGCACTACAAGATAACAATGCAGCTAATAAAAGCTCACCGGTCTGATTACTCCCAACAGACTCCATGCAAACTAGAAGCTACATCAACTACAAGAAACTCTACTATGTAGACCTCAAAACAGTTTCCCTAGACCTCTATTCGCATATAACAACTCACAACACAACATAACAATGGAAGAGAACATAGCCCTCTTACCATTAACAGACTCAACATCACAAAGGTATGATAAACACACCTGCAAAAGCAAATCAAAGTTTTCGAAAACCTAGCAACTCAGGCTCGGTCAATGGGCTCGGCCCGATCAAGCATAGCCATCCTCTCAGAGACTTCAGTCAAGGATTTGAGGTTGCAGTTGATTAGGGCCTTCACAAAGTAGCATGTATCGTCTTTGGTGTTCCCCTCAGGCACGTCAACCACGAATGATTCAATCACTATTGTTCCGGGTCTGCCGTCTATTGTCTCAGGATGAGCAGTAATTATTGATGTATAGTTCTGCAAAATTAAGTACAAATAGCACAACAGGGTTAGAATGTTTCGGCAGGTTTCACTTGTCCGCCTCTCCGAGACAATCTTTAACTTGTGATATATACAAATATGGCATGTCAACCACGAAAAGAGACATATTTCTGTATATCACAACTTAAAAGATAGTCTCAGAGAAGCCGATGTCCGCTCCATATATGAAGAAGCTGCTCCCATGTCTCGAATCCGAAATCAATCGTGAGGCCGCTTGCCATCCCACCATGTATTGGGTTAATGCGTGAAAATTAGAAACATTCTATGTACAATTGTCAAGGCAGATTTTTTAGTTTACTCTAATATAATATATGAACTATAATGGGAGTCAGCACAGACCAATGATAGGACAACACGACCTCATCCGCCATACAAAATTTCCATTAAGTTCAAGCAATATACCCTAACCATCAGCCTGTATTTAAATTCTACAGCTCTATTTTAAGCGAAGAATTTCTGAATTCTCATGACTCCAAGGACATTCCCAAAATCAGACAAAACATCTGGAGTTGAAGAAAAGTTCACCAATTTAAAGTTACGATCGTTTCAAGAACCCCTCAATTTTTACCTTTAACTTTGATCCCATGTGGATTAACTAATTTTCAATTTTGGCAAATCAAAAGACCAGGTACCAATAACTTTGATCCCATGTGCAATTTGTGTTTTGACATGTAAATGGCATTTACACCCATTTTAAAATGTATTTTCACAGTGCGGTTGGCGCATCCCCTTTAGTTGCGGCATTAGTAACACAAAACATATGGTGCAAAGTGAAATATCTGTAACCTATAATATTGTTTAAACAAATATCTTAAAATAAAATGTCAAAAAACCCAAACCTTTAGCCTGTGATCACCGCCGACAATACGGGTGCCGAGGATGTGCTCATCATCGTCAAAAAGTTCAAGCCGTTCGGTGCTGGTAGTAGCAGGAAGACCCGACTTCACATTCACCTCTCTAACACTCCCAATCTTAAGATCCCCCTGCACTATGCATCTGCTCACAAATGGCTTGTACTTCTGTGGCTTATCAAACCTCCTAACCAATGACCAAACCTATATGAAGATTACAGAAAACTTCAATTTCCCATATTTATAATAATATTGAAACTTTAAAAGTCAATGAAGTATTATGTCCCAATTTAATAAATTGGAAAAGAGAGAAAAGAGTGGTGACAATATTGATAGTGTTATCATAAACTCAACAAAATTGGTCTCCTACCACAACAAAAGCTTAGAATTTTTCAAATATTTGGTTTTACTTTTCTTGAACTTTCTCAACCACCACACAAGGCTATAATAAAAAAATAAAAAGGAAAAAGCATCACTTAATAAAATCTACCATCTCACCATATATATGAATCATAGAAACAAACTAATCTAACCTTCGAAACTCAAATACCAATTGAAAGAAAATTAAACTATAGCTGCACTGCATCCTTTAGCATCCTTACAGAGTAGAGAGAGAGAGAGAGAGAGAGAGAGAGAGGGTATACGATATCAACAGGGGCCTTGATGTGTTTAACGACATAAGAAGTGCACTGGTAGTCTCTGGGGTCATGCCTGTGGTGGCTCCATAAGTATTGAGACTCCATTATTTGTATTTTTATTTCTACTTCTTCACCAACATAAAAATGGAAACACTCAAAAGGGTTGAAACCACAGAATTACAAACACCACCGCTTCAAAAGCAAATTTTTTTTTCCGGGATACAATTGCAGATGAGAGAGTAGGTTCCTTTTTTTTGTGTGGTAGTCTCCGCTTCTAAGTGATAAGAGAGATGTTCTGATTCTTATTTAACACCAACGGCAAACCCCCGTGAAAGCTACCCTCCAACTTGGGCACATTATATAGGTGTTTTTCTATACATAAATATTGCGTATACCGATAAATACCATGTGCCTCTTTTTGCATTATTATAGCGGTGCCTAAGACCTATTTATTTTTAAAAAGATATAGTGTTGATTTTTAGGGTAATTTATACTTTGATCCCTTCTTGATATTTTTTAAATATTTAAGGATAATTTTCTATTAGGTTTACTTGTTGTGTCACTAGCGTGAACTTTTACAAAAAGAGAATTAGTCGATTTAAGTGTTTAAAATTTATCAAAATTTCTTTAGTGCTTAAAATTTGTTTCCGAGTGATCTAAGAGTATTTTTTCTTATTTTTATTATACTTCACAACTATGAATTAAAATGAACAGTAGGTTGCTGACTTGAAAATTCCAACTAATTTCATTTATTTATCCTCTCTGGCCTCTGTAATGGGTAAAGAAAATGAAATTTGAATTTCTCATACCTCTAATGTTTTTACTTCGAGCAAACTAGCAATTCAAAATAAACATGCGTTATATTTAGGCACACCCGAAATTTATAAAAAAAACATCCAAACTTTATATTTTTAATACTCAAACATATATAAGAAACTAAGAAAAACGTTCAGGCATTCTCTACCTAGAAATGCAGGGAACCAAAGCTTAAATACAAAATGTTACAATGCATTTGGCAACCCCAACTACTAGAACATATGTCTCAATAATAAGGTTGTCAGATTCTTCTGCGAAACTTCCTTTAATAACTGTGCAATAGCTTCCCAACAAGTGTCCACGACAGTTACCAACTTGAAGACACTCATTAACCATTCACAGGTTATTAAGCAGATGACAACTTAAAATATTTTGCTCAGCCCACACATGCAACCCACGCTGCAAAATAAGGTTGGCTCGAAAAAAAATTCTCGATCACACCGCAAAACCATGCACTACCAAATCCATATTTAGGCATTTGATATCCCACATATGCCCATGAAGTTACCAAGAGCCTAAGAGCACTCATAGGCGAAACCCAATTCCGTCCCAGGAGGAACCCTTCCATATAATACCTCTAAAAGAAAATTCACGCGTGGTAGCAATAGACATCAACTACTATATGTGAAAAGGTTACTCACATACTCCCCCCCCCCCCCCCCCCCAAACAACTTCGAACTTTATAAACCACTTTGTTCAGCCACGTGCCTTGGCCGAAGTGAAGCTAAAACTTGCGTGTTGTCATGTCCATAACGTACTTTAAGTTATGGTGTTACAACCCCCCCCCCCCCCCCTCGAATTAACGACGTCCTCATCAAATGTGAGTCCAAATATCGACGAATCAAGTTTTTAAACCGCCAAAGTTGTGTATCATTCTCACATGTAACTTCTTCGTCTCACTTCCCTTTCAACTTCAAAGTTATTTTATTATTTCTACTTGCCCCTTCGTTTTGGTTATTTAGGAATCTTTCGACAACCTCCAAGTATTTATTACCAACCATAAGAGGATCCTTAACTCGATTTGCATGGATAGGGTAATATTTGTCTTTATTAAACCACTTTAAAAAACTTACATGTATAACAGGGTGTAGCTTGAGTCGAGATGGCAACCTCAATTGATTTCTCCTTGTGATTTTGAAAAGACCATCATACCGCTAAATTAGTCCTTTGTGTGCTATTTTTCGGCTTACTCTATTCCAAACCAGTGGAGTAAGATTCAACATTACCATATCCTCGACATTAAACTCCATCGGCCACCTACTTTCTTCAGCCCACTTCTTCATTCTCTTTATCGACTTGACCAAAACATTCTCATCTCCTTCAACACTCTCTTGCCTCCCACGTGCATATCCATAGTCTATCGCACAATGCCCTTGAGATTTTTATTTTCCACTTCATGCGGAGTGAAAGGTTTATTCCCGGTTAAAAATTTGAACAGACTCCGCCCTGTTGATTAACTTTGATGAAGATTAGAGAAAAATTGGGTAACATCAACTAATTCAACCCATTTTTTTTTGTAGTTGTTACATAGTGCCGCAAGTACTCCTCTAAAAATGCATTTATTCTCTCAGTTTTCCACCTGCCCGTTGAATCTCGTACCTTGATCTCTAATGATGTCAAGGGAAAACCCCCACCATTTTACAACATGTCTGAAAAATAAGTCCGATGTGACTTCTACTGGACAAAACTTCAAAGTCGGAATGAATGTATACTTGTAAAAATGATCAACTATGAGAATTATTGAAGTGAAGTCCTTCATTTTTGATAACCCGGTGATAAACAGTATCCTAAGTCCTTGTTGGAACGATGAGGTGTTCCAGAGTCTCTATTATCTTCTTTCTTTCTTTCCTTTTTATCCTACTGGAAAACCAAACACATTCGAACGTACAATTAAACATCAACTTCCATTTTGGCTTAATCGTAACTTTCAAACAGTAATGCAAGAGTTTTATATTGCGTCGGATGCCTAATGTACATTGCATTGTATGTATCCTTCATTAACCTTAATCTGATTCCCCTAATTTTCAGAGCATGAGACATGTTCCCTGTTGCGTAGAGAACACTTTCCTCTACCTAAAATTTTCAAATCACTCCATCATTAATCTATTGCAATAACACACTTATAATAGGACCTTTCTCACTCTTTTCTCTGATTTGTGGTAGAAAATCAACTGCAATTTGGCAAAGGATGACAAGTATAGATACACATGTTATCCTGATTTCTTCCTTATTTTAAAATTTCGGTTTCCTACTCAATATCATCCACCATCTTATTTGCAATCCTTAGTTTATACAAAAAGCTATAATCGAACATGGACATAAAATCTTTCCACCAAGCATTCTTCGGGGTTATCTTATTCATTGAATTGAAGTAAATAGTAGAAATGTCTTTCATATAAATTGTGAAATGATGCCCTAGTAAGTAATGCCTCCAATTATGGATGCAATGCACAACTACTGTCGTCTATGTCTCATGAACCGAATATCACCTTTCGATCTCATTCAAATTCGATCTTTCAAATAAAACTAAATGTCCATCCTACATCAAGACACTTCATTAGTATGAACTTCAAATATCACGAGCCCAACCCAATAGTAGTAGGGAATGAGTGTCTTGACATGATACCAAGGCGTTCAATATTCCGGCCTTAAAATATTTCTTAAAATAAATGCAACGGAAATATATTCACACGGTTATGAATCGAAAACTATTGAAAAAATAGAATTACGTCATTAGAGCTTTCTAAAAGGAAACTTCATATATATTAAAAGTATGAACGAATTACAAATTATGCCAAAATTAAAAACCTATCACTGAAGAGCCAAACATTCTCTATCTCATAATAATAAAAGTTATATATAAAAATATAACAAAAGAGTTCCTTAAGATAAATCTTCAACACAGTCCTTCTACAATCCAGTCTAATTATTTCCTAAAAAATCGTTACTTATACAACGTCAGCTAAAAGCTAAATAAGATTTAATCTTCCGACATTCCAAGGTTTTCAGAAAATAGATACATATTCAAGTTAAAAGAGAAGGCATATACATATATCGATAGGAACTTACAGTAAATAGATATATATTCTGAAATGATAGTATATATATCACAATTGGATAGCTCGGATTAAGAACAATGCAACAAATCAAATGTGATATATTTTTTTTAGTCATATCATTTTAATGGCCAAGTACACTCTAATATCGTGTTCTTCTACCGCATTATACCTCGATAGTTGAGGGTCAATCGAACTAGTTCGTCACAACACCTTATTTAGGGCACACCAGTGATAACCTAGCTGGGAAGGGCAGTCAGTAAGAGAGGTCCCTTAGGCCGAATCTTATTTCCAATATCCAATCTCATTTTCAATACTCATTTCAATCAGTATGTCTATATGGAGAGATATAAACATATCATAAATGAATCAATCATCGGTATTAGATGCATTTTGAGAATAAAATCATTTCACAAAATACATAGTTTGCATAATATCGTATAATTTAAATGTGCAAGAAATGACATAGAGTACTCACCTAAAATAGAGGCTCGTAAATACATATATTGAGTCTTGGATCACACGTTAATCTAATAAATATAATAAAGTTTTAATTATGTATTTTAAATAAAGCCCAGTTGTAATTATTGTGTTTTAATTCTATGGTACTTGCTATAAAAGGTTATTAAAAACCATTTTTACAATTTTTTTTATATTCATTATTCGAAATTGAAGAATTTCATTCCTAGTTCTTCCTAACCAGTCGGTTCCCAGTAAAGATGGAGGGTCACAGGGGCACCACTTAAAGACCATCTCATCTAGACAAAACATTTTCAGATTTATTCCCAATAGAGATGGAGGGTCACAGGGGCACCACTTAAATACCATCTCAACTAGACAGAATTTCACCAGGACTGACTTTGGAATTACTTAAATGAGATTCCATAATAACGAGCAATTACTTACAAAAAGCGTATATATATATATTTTCAAACAGGTTTACATATTTTGAAAATAAAATAAATTTAGATTGTTTCCAAATTTTAAGTTTTCATCAGTGGAGTCTTTTGTGTATTTTACCAGCATAACAATTAAGTAAAACTATAAAATACGAAATTAAAACTATAAAAATGTATTATAGCATTTAAATAAAATCATACCTACGAAATGAATTCTTTATTAGAAATTATGGAACTCCTTCATAAGATATTTACCAAGATTTCTATCACTCTTTCTTACTATAATTCTCAAGGAATTGGTGTGAGTTTCAAATGAACCCTAAGGCCCTATTTATAGGTTTTCAAAAGTATTACGGTGTTGACACGTGTATAATCACTAGCTTTTTACAATGGTGATTCAACGTCGAGGTATCGCGTTCCGGAGTGGGCTTGAAGTGTTAATATCACCAAATGATGACAAGTGTTTTGACTTTATCCCTAGAGATGACGCGTGTAAAGTCGAGGTGACCAGCATGTGGTGGAAAGGTGATAAGGGTATAAGGGTCATTTTGCATATGAAGGGTATTTTGGTAATTTCACACTATATATTTTCAATCTTTCGTAGAGGTCGTTGAAAATAATTTATTTATAAAATGTCCCTTTTATATTATTATTTTAGTCCCTAAAATTTCATAAAATTATATTTTCTACCCCAAAACTTATTATTTACCTTAAGATATTTCATAAGACTTAGATTTGATCCAATTTATAGTTGATTCTTCATATTTAAAAATGGGGTTTGTTATATTGATAACCAATAATACCACCAATTTAATAAGATAATATTTATAAGATAATAAGTAACACATGAGTGTAAAAATGAACTATATGTGAGCATATAAAAGTGGGGTCATTACATCCTACCCTCCTTATAAAAAGTTTGGTCCCCAAACTTGACTCATATTAATTTACAAACATGTATGGATATCTCTCCTTTATTTCATCTTTTCGCTCCCATATTGCTTCTTCAACTGAGTGATTACGCCATAATACTTTGACTAGTGGAATTACCTTGGTTCGTAATATTTTATCTTTACGGTCTAAAATTTCTACCGAATGCTCAATGTATGACAAATCTTCTCTAACTTGAAGAGGTTCGTGACTTAAGATATGTGTGGGATATGGGACATATTTCTTTATCATTGATACGTAAAACACATTATGTACACTAGAGAGTTCAAGTGGTAAGGCTATTTTATATGCAACAGCTCCTATCTTTTCAAGGATTTCAAAAGGTCCTATGTATCTTGGGCTCAACTTCCCTTTCTTCCCAAATTGTATTACTCCCTTTGAAGGAAATACTCACAAGAACACATAATCTCCTCTTTGGAATTCTAACTGTCGATGTCGATTGTCAAAATAACTCTTTTGACGACTTTGAGCGATTCGAAGGTGATCTTGTATCAATGTCACTTTCTCTGTTGTGATCTGAATCAATTCTGGTCCCAATAATTTTCTTTCTCCAACTTCTACCCAATAAGCAGGAGAACAACACCTTCTACCATATAGTGCTTCATATGGAGCCATTTGAATACTTTCTTGATGACTATTATTATAGGCAAACTCCACTAATGGTAAATGATCATCCCAATTCCCCTTCAAATCAAGTACACATGCCCTAAGCATATTCTCTAGGATTTGATTGGTTCTCTCAGATTGTCCATTTGTTTGAGGATGAAAAGCAATGATGAAATTCAATTTTTTTCCCATGGCTCATTGTAGGCTTTTCCAAAAGAGAGAAACGGATCTAGGATCACGATTAGAAATAATTAAAATTGGGGTTCCATAAAGCCTAATAATTTCTCGTACATACAACTTGGTTAATTTTTCCAATGAATGGGTAATCTTAATGGTAAGAAAATGAGTAGATTTAGTTAACATATCAATAATTACCAAAATAGAATCATTACCATTTCAAGTCCTTGGTAAATCTGCCATAAAATCCATGGTAATATGTTCCTATTTCCATTCAGTGATAGGTAAAGGTTGTAATAATTCTCATGGTTTCTGATGTTCATCTTTTACTTGTTGACAAACCAAAAAGTGGGATACAAACTCTGTTATCTCCCTTTTCATATTATTCCAAAAAGACACTTATCTAAGATCTCTATACATCTTGGTATTTCTGGGATGAAACGTAAATCTCGAGCAATGAGTTTTCTCCAAAATTTGCCTCTTCAGTTGGGCATCACGTGGAACACACACACTCTATTTCCAAACCTCAATATATCATCTCGTATTGCAAATTCAATTATCTTCCCTTAAATAACCTCTTCTCTAATCTTCTTCAGTTGTGGGTCATTTACTTGTGCAATTTTGATCCTTTCCATCAACGAGAGTTGTACTTGTGAGTTTACTATTATTCCTCATTTGATATAAATACGTACATCTATTTTCATACTTCTCAAATCCCTTAACAAAGGTTCCGGATTTGTAACGAGACATGCTAAGTTTGTTGTAGACTTCCTATTTAAAGCATCAGCTACTACATTTTCTTTCCCTAGGTGATAATGAATATTTAAATCACAAACCTTCATCAATTCTAACCACCTCCTTTATCTCATGTTCAATTTTTTCTGAGTAAATATATATTTTAAACTCTTATGATCGGTATAAATCTTACAAGTCTCACCATATAAATAGTGTCTTTAAATCTTAAGCGCAAAAATTACAGCAGCTAATTCTAAGTCATGGGCTGGATAATTCCGTTCATGTGGATTTAATTGTCTCGAGGCATAAGCTACTACTTTTCCATTTTTCTTTAGCACACATCCCAAACCATTTTTTGAAGTATCATAAAAAATCACCAATCCTCCTGTCCCTGAAGGAATAGTCAAAACGGGGGCAGTTACTAATCGATTCTTAAGTTCTTGAAAAATATTCTCAACTTCCTCAGACCATTCACATTTTACCTTCTTTTGTGTTAACATAGATAAGGGTTTGGCAATGCTAGAAAATCCTTTAACAAATCTTCGATAATAACCTGTTAATCCAAGGAAACTAAGAATCTCTATTACATTAGTTGGTCTAGTCCAATCGAGTATAGCCTTGATCTTTTGAGGGTCAACCGATACTCCGTCCTTGGAAATGATATGTCCTAGAAAAGAAACACTAGGTAACCAAAACTCACACTTCTTTAATTTCGCATATAATTTCTCCTTCCTATGGATTTGTAATACTATCTCTAAATGCTTCTCGTGTTCTTTAACACTCTTGGAATAAATAAGGACGTCATCAATGAAAATAACCCCATATTGATCCAAATATTTTCTAAACACTCTATTCATCATATCCATAAAAATGGTTGGTGCATTAGTAAGTCCAAATGGCATCACAAGAAATTCATAGTGACCATATCTAGTACGAAAAGATGATTTCGAAATATCAGCTTCCTTAATCTTCAATTGGTAATATCCTGGCCTAAGGTCAATCTTAGAAAATACTTGCGCACCTTGTAGTTTGTCAAAGAAATCATCTATACGAGGTAGGGGTATTTATTCTTAATGGTTACCTTATTCAGATCACGATAATCTATACATAACCTCATCCTCTCATCCTTCTTTTCAACAAATAACACTGGAGCACCCCAAGGGGATATACTTGGTCTAATAAAACCTTGTCTAATAGATCTTGTATTTGAACTTTTAATTCCCTTAATTCTAAAGGTTCCATACGATATAGTGATTTTCAGATTGGTATTGCTCCAGGAATAAGGTCAATCGTAAACTTTATTTCTCTACTAGGAGGTAGACTGGGTAAATCATCTGGAAAAATATCTAGAAAATGTTTGGCTATAAGAATATCTTCAAAACTAGGCTCTTTTATTTGCAAATTAATAACACTTGCAAAAAATCCTTGACACCCATTTTCAAGAAAATTATAGGCTTGTATTGCAGAGATAATACACATGGGAGATAGGATGCCAGTTCCTTCAAAACTGAATTTTGGTTGGTTAGGAATTTGGAAAGTAACTCTCTTCTCAAAAAAATATACATTAGCATGATATAATGCTAACCAATTCATCCCCAAAATGACTTCAAAATCTCTTATGTCTAAGACTATCAAATCGAAAAATAATTTATGACTACTAATATCTATAGGGCAAGATTTATATACTAATGTACCCGTCAATAAATCACCAGAAGGAGTAGAATCATGTATGTTATGATTCAAGGGTTCAGGAATATTAGGAAAGGGATTAACAAAATATAAATACACAAATGAATGGGTAGAACCCGGATCTATTAAAACTTGAAAAAGTTGTGCACATATAGAAAGTGTACCTGCCACTACTGCATTAGAAGCCTTTGCATCGGAAAGATTAAAAATTCTACCTTGTCTGCCATGATCCTTATCGTCATTAAAAGTCTTTGTTGGTGCCTTCCCTTTGTTAGGACAATCTCGCATTTTATGCCCCTTTTGGCCACACCCAAAGCAACTCCCCGTATCCAGGTAACATAGTTGTCCTCTATGAATATTACCACATCGTTGACATCTATCAACATTAAAGGGTTTGTTCACAAAAGGTCTCCCTCTATTGGGTATATTCCTAAAGCGTTTATTATTGAGGTTCCTTCATTTATATTCCCCAAACTTCCTCTTCTCCTTTCTAAGCTGATTATATTCTTCACTATCCTTCTCAGCTATCGTTGCTCTAGTTACCACGTCAATATATGATGTCAACTTCAGGATGGAAATTTGACTATGAATATTCAACCTTAACCCACGTTCAAACTTCTTAGCCTTTAAAACATCAGTTATCGCAACATGACGTGCAAAACAGGATAACTCGTTAAACTTCTCCTTGTATTGCACTACACCAAAATGAGAAAATTGTCACCCTTTCAACGTCTAGCCTTGTCACGGTCATTGGCCGTGACAAAAAAATACGCGTTTTTTATCACGGTCAATGTTCGTGACAAGCACAGTTGTCACAAACTTGTCACGGTCAATGACCATGATAATTTTATAAAGTTGGCCCGGTCAATGATCATGACATGATCGTGACATATCTGTCAGCAAAAAGCCCTTTCCCCTCCTTTTTTCCTCACCCCGTTACATCCAATTTCTCTCTCTCTACGAGCTTCTCTTACTCTCTCTCTCTCTCTCTCTCTCTCTCTCTCTCTCTCTCTCTCTCTCTCTCTCTCTCTCTCCCTCCCATTTATATATGTGTGTGTGTGTGTGTGTGTATATATATATGTGCGTGTGTGTATGTGTGTGTGCGTGTGTGTGTGTGCGCGCGTGTGTGTGTGTGCATGGTGGGGGGTAGGGAGGGGGTGGGGGGGGGGGGGCAGAGTGTGTGCGCGTGTGTATGTGGCGGAGTGGGGAGGGGTAGGGGCAGGGTGTGTGTGTGTGGTGGCGGAAGGGGGTGGAGGCAGGGATGGGGGGTGGGGTAGGAGGCTCTGTGTGTGTGTGTGTGTGTGTGTGTGCATGTGTGTGTATATGTGTGTGTAGGGTGCGTGTTTGTGCGTATGCGCGAGAGAGTAAAATGATGCGGGGGTGGGGTTGCGCGTGTGTGTGTATGTGTGTGCGCGTGTCTATGGGGAGGGGGGCGGGCTTGTTAATTTTTTTTTATTAAATTTTGATTGGTTTATTAGATATTTCCCCTCATATGCAAGTTGTGTCCCTTGTAAACGAATTGATTGATTATTAATTTTTTTAGTAAATTAATATATGAAAGTAGGATCGCCCCTCATTGTAAATTAGTAAATTAATAATTGTATACTTTAATTGTTAGTTTAATTGATGAAAATAATTATTTGAGTAGATGAATTAGAAGGAGTACGGGATACATATTTGTTGTTGACATTGCGGTTGGATTATAGTGGATTGATGTTGGGTTGGTTAATTTTAAAAGTGGCATGACCACTGGATTATTGTATGGAGGTGGGATTTTTCAACTTTTTTTGAAAATTACTTTGTATAACGAACAATATATATATATATATATATATATATATATATATATATATATATATATATATATATATATATATATATATATATATAATATGATAATTAAATGAAACATACTTGAAATTACATATAGTGCGCATAGATACTAGCCTTCTAGTTCTTATGCGTACGCATTCAATAGCCCTTAGACCCGTTCGAGAGTCATTACCCCTGTAATGAGATCTCTCGGCTTGTCCCGTTTGAACAGTTTGGGACTGCATAATTTCTGTATAATAATATTCTTAGTGGTTTAAAGTTGTTACTTTTGGAAGAAGTTTTGCAGTCGTATCCTAATGTTTTCTGGGTACATACTAGATTGAAAAGTATAACTGTTATTTCAATTGATCAATTGAAATAACACTCACACTTGCCAATCTACGTCGTGTACTTAGAGAACTACGGGGATATGCTGCTGAATTTTTTTCAAATTGTAACAATGTGCATGAGATGTTAAGTATATTATAGAAAAATGCAGTCTTGAATGGGATAGGACCACTCACCCTTAAGAAGAGATGGATGAAATAGAAATTTCTATTATAAATTGAATTTGAATTTGAAATTTAAAAATCAAATATAAATAAGACATAATTAAATGAAACATACTATAAATCTAAGTTTTGTTTATACTAATCCATGAATATACGCTTCTTACCTTTAATAGGTGATTAGTTGTGGTAGCTGTGATGCGATATTCGAAATACAAAGAGTGGATGGGTGATACAAATAGAATGGGGGATGTGTTTCGCAGACGTGTTAATGAATTTGTGAAATACACAAAGATATGTCATAATGATGAAGAGTTTTCATGTCTGTGTGTTAGGTGTAAGAATGGTAAGGTATTTGAGTGGAAAACAGATAAACTACATTTGTTAAGATCGGGTATACAAGATAGTTATTGATTTTGGAGTTTTCACGGTGAATTGAAAGTTCCTTTTGTCCCCGACCAACCTTCACAACAACCTTCAACAAGTAGGATAGATGTAGAAGGGGACGACGTAGATCATAATATCTTAGAGGATTTAGTTGATGATGGGTACGGGGTTTATGAAGCAGAGGAGAATGAGGTTACTGATGATGTACACGGTTCAAGTTCTCGTGAAGATATCACGATAAACCTTGACGATAACTACCAAAGTATAAAATTTAAGGCGACCCAACCATTATACTTTGGTTGTGAGAAAGATCAAACAACTTTACATGCCATGGTTGGTTTGCACAGTTTAAAGATGCAGTACGGTTTGTCTGGCAATAGCGTGACAGGAATTATGAAATGGGTGAAGGTCTTACTACCCAAGGAGAATACGCTTCCAAATATCTATCATGTTATGAAGAACAGTTTGAAAGGTTTGGGAATGATGTATAAATCTATTCATGCTTGTGTGAATGACTGCGTACTATACCGAAAGGAGTATAAAAATCTCGATTGTTGCCCAGTATGCGATGAACTTAGATATGTCCAATCTACTAGTAAGGAAGGCACAAGCTCAAAAGTGCCTCAAAAAGTGTTGAAATATTTTCCCCTTTGGCCTAAATTAAAGCGATTTTTCACAGTACCATGGATAGCGGAGGCAATGACTTGGCATGCTAGTGCAGAAGTAGGGGTAATATCATGCGTCATCCTATTGATTCTACAGACTGGAGGAGGATGAATTATAAATATTGATAGCGCGCGAGAAGTGTACGGGTGTAAAGTGCATAGTCGTTATTTTCTGTCTCCCCGCGACTATACAAACAAACCTAAATTACTACTACACTTGCGAGGCAAGCACAGCGGTAAGTCGGGTATCGAAAATCCACAGGGACGAGTTCTTGAATTTATATGATATAATATTCTAAAATAAAAGTGTAAAAGGTGATTACAAACTAAAAAGTAAAAGATGCATAAAAGGAAAATGATTAACTAAGCAATGTATTAAAACTAGATTATGAAAGCGAGTAAAACTATAGGTTGCGTCGAATGTCCCTCACCTGAGTTAATTTGTATAAAATGGTTACATGGGTCGACAAGTTATTTAGAATGCGTCTCGTTTCGATAGTTAATTGAACCAAGGGTTGTCACGCTCCTAAATCCGCATGAAAGCCTAATATGATTTTGGCATCAACAAATATCCCGAAAATTGCGCACGAAAGGTCGTAAGCACGGGACATACATGATATGCCCCGTCAAATCTCCTAGGTGCAATAACTAGGACAGCGTACCCAAAATAAACCAATAAACACCATAACCAAGCAAAGTAACACGTTAACCCGAGTGAGTTCCATTCAAACATAACCTAATTTAAATTACCTAGAAATCATCGTAAAAATGGGGTAAATAAACACAATAAATAGACGCGGTAAAACTATACTAGAAAGAGAGTAAAGAAAGCAACTAAATAAAGCATGTAAACCTAAACTAGAAATCTTGTAAATTTACTAGAAAGAAAGAAATTAAGAAATACAAACTATATTAATGGAGAGGATGATGAATAGTGAAACATTCAACCCAAATGGGGTGTCAACCCAAGAACAATTGAAGAAGAACTCTTCAAAACCCTCAAACCCTAAGCTAAACTAACCTAATATCGTGTATATATCTTTATTACATCAAAATTGCTTTATATAGTAAGTTAGAATTAAATTAGAAAAGAAAAGAGAAAAGAAAAGAAAAGCCAAAAAATCTGCCGAAAATAGGGGATCGATCGATCGACCCCTTTCGTCGATCGATCGATCAAAGGCAAAATATCAACTGTCGATGATGATCGATCGATCGATCAAGCAGGGCAGAGCCAAGAAGCACACTACATTCTTTTCTTCCTCTTCTCCTCCTCTTTTGATTTTCTTGTTTTTCCTTTCGCTGAAATCGTCGTAACTTCTTCATACGGACTCAGAATCGCTCACCGTTAGCGACCACACGAAGCTAGCGAGGAGGGATACAACTTTCGTGAAATGTTGAGCCAGGTGCCCAAGCTATGAAACAACTAAAATTCCCTTGAACATGCGATTTCATACGGAACTTCATCGGAATGCGTCTGAACTTCATACTTAGCATCCAATTACCTATAAAAGCTCAATTAACCCCTGCAAAACATGTTAACATAGAAATCCAATGTTGCCTGGTTAACGAATATAAATATTGGGAATAAGATACCCGAGGGGGATAAAATGCGTAGGTTCGAAGGATGAAATACGCAATATTTGTGTATCATCACCCCCCCTAACTTACACATTACTAGTACCTAGCAATGAAATAGGATGCAGCAAGAACTACAAGCAAACCAAAAATAGGAGATAGTTCAAAAGTATGGTATAAAAGCATAAGGCCACTTTCGCGAGCGATTCAATTGCATTTAACATATGCAATAAGCCGTTAAACCCCTAGGTCACCCTAGTGGACGAGTGTCGTCTCGTGAGGGTTTTCAGGGATGGTACCAACAAACATCAATCAGTTTCCTTAAAATATGCCCAATCCAACATGGGAGAAGCCCAACAATAGCGAAAAGGATTTCATACGCATTTTAGCACATTGAATGAATTCAAATAAAAGTCCAAATCATTAACATTATAGAATGCACCTCATAGAATTAAAACCTTAAAATGTTGGTGGGGGAGCGAGCACATGCAAAGTGTGATTTGGAAAAAACTTATATGAATCGGATAAACATTAAAGAAAGCATAGATTCAATCCTCATGGTCATTACACTCATCAAGCGAATTCACTCGAAACAGGGAGGTAACACATGGAACATGCAGGCTAAAGAGTAAATGTAAATGGAAACTAGGCCGCACACATGTCACAAATTAAGAACGCTATATATAAACTGAAAAACTGTAATTTCAATGAAAGGATACCGTACATTAAAGGAGGCAAAATGCATTTTCACAGATTATCAAAACTATTACGACTTTTAAATTACATCAACCTAAGATCACATAGGACTTTAATAGGGTTTTAATGTAGGTTAGGCTATGGTATGAAATGAAGGAATGTACGTACAGATTCAAAGTGTTAGGAATGAAAACTCGGGATAATTGGAAAATGCGGGCAACATCGAAATTGGAAAACAAGTTCCAAACAAGCATTAGATATATCATTGGGAAGAGTAATCAAAGCTTATTGAACATACATACACAACATTTACAACTTTCTCTTTCTTTTCTTTTCTTCTTTTGCTTTCTATTTTTCATCACTTTTTCACTCTTGCTTCTCTTTACTTTTCTCACTGTCATATGCCTAAATTGCAACCAACGTCATTCAATCCCAAGTAACATTCCAAACAAAGGTATGGAAGGTGTATGCATGGTTTAAAACTCCAATTTAGGGTTGGTTATGGGATTGGGGTATGAAATGAAAGGCTATATTTAGGCTCAAAGGGGTTAACGAGGGTAAACATATAAGGGTACGGTCAAGGTCAATATGGGTGATATAACAAAGAGGGCCTATGATCATTTCCAAAAGTTTACGCAATTCTCGAATGAAAACAATATATGAAAATCATGTTTAAGTAACACATTTCAAGTATGAACTCAATTAATGAACGATCAAATGAAAGAATAGTGAGATTGCCAACGAATTCAACGTTTTCAATGAGAAAAGAACAGTGTATACACTCACAAACGACGAAAGGTACAAAGCTTACTCGGTGTAAGTATATACAATGCAACAAAAGATTATCGAGTTATAAAAATCTTAAACCAAATCAATATAACAATAAAAGTTCATGTGTTCATGGGATTAAATCTTAATTCATGAAGTTATTCATAATATCAATAATGGAGACTAAAGTCTAATAAGTTCTAAAATTGAGAACATGCATTGTTGGGTTGTCTATTGGATCGGGAAATTATTAAAATTTATCATCGGAAACAAAGGCAAAATGCCCCAAAAAGGAGAAAAAAGAAAGAAAATCTTTTTGAAAATTTTGAATTTTTCTAAGAAAAGCCTACTAAGTAACTAACATGTGAGCAAAAACATTGACTAAATAATGAAATGGATAGAATATCCCACACACCCTAACTTAAAACTTGACATTGTCCTCAATGTAAATTAAGAACCAAGTCAAAGAGAGGAAAAGAGAGATATTACCCAAAAGCGGAGCGATCCCCATAAGAACAAGTCCAAAGAATCTACAAAACAAGTTAGTATCGAGCATAGTAAAAAGAAACAACAAAGAGTTAACTAATTACACCAGAGTAAAATAAAATGAAAGAAACAATAAAAAGCTAACTATATACAACCTACTATTTAGGATTCACATTAACTGTACACTAGAAGTCTAAATAGTTGAGGGTCCACCGTGAAAATGATTTGACTTTGGAGGATAACCGGTATACCCTCACATACAATCATGCCCTTCGAAAAATATGAATTTCGTTTGAAAAACGGAAGGCATGTGTAAGGCGTAAGAAAGGAACCATCGTCAATTAAATTTTTTGGAGGGACGATGGGGGGTTTGGATTCAACGGGTGGTAAAAACAAGTGGGGACTGAGAAAAGCCGAATATCCTCCCAAGGATTTTGAAATTGGAATGGGAGGCGGCGCACACAAAGGCACGAATGAGATCGTGGAAAGCGACTCGAGTAAGTACTACTCATCGGTAAAAAGGTTTAAAACATTAAAGTTTGAAACCTAATTATCGGGTACTCGAGACGGTGTGATAACAGAGAATGAAAATGGGGATTAAAGAAATTCAAAATCGTGAGATGAATCATCATTGCATGAAGTTTGAGTTTCGAATGAAATAATATCATTTTCAATGAAATGGTCTTCTTTAGGGGCCAAAGAAGAAATCATTTCATTGCAAATAGATATCATGTTATTTTCATCCTCACTTTCAATATCTATTACGATATAGGCAAAGTCTAGAATGGTTTGCTCCAAAGTAGGTACAAGTACCTCATTTGGTTCAAAACATTCCTCGACTTCAAAAGTCTCGAAAGAAAAATCGTCGTCGAACTCAAAAAGTAAATCCAAGTCATGTTCCCACGAACAATTTTCTTCCCGATAACTATTTTTAAGTTTCTCATTCTCATACATACGCAAACCCTCACCGAAAGTCATGGGTCGAGGTGCGGATGCATGATAATGAGATCTTCGAAAATTACCATCGGACTTAAATCAAACCTCATTATGATAGGAATTTTGAAAACTATTCGAATTCATTTCAAAATTCCAATTATAAGGAGGTAAAGGCTAATTTGTTTAAAATGGTTACATGGGACAACGAGTTATTTAGAATGCATCTCGTTTCGACAGTTAATTGAACCAAGGGTTGTCTCACCCCTAAATCCACATAAAAGCCTAATATGATTTTAGCATCAATAAATATCCCAAAAATTGCGCACGAAAGGTTGTAAGCACATGACATACATGATATACCCCGTTAAATCTCCTAGGCGCAATAACTAGGACAACGCACTCGAAATAGACTCGTAAACACCATCAACAAGAAAATTAACGCATTAACCTGAGTGAGTTCCATTAAAACACACCCTAATTTAAATTACCTAGAAAGTATCATAAAAACGTGGTAAATAAGCGCAATAAATAAACGCGGTAAAACTATACTAGAAAGCGAGTAAAGAAAGCAAGTAAATAAAGCATGTAAACCTAAATTAGAAATCTTGTAAATTAACTAGAAAGCAAGAAATGAAGAAATACAAACTATATTAATGGAGAGGATAATGAATAGTGCAACATTCAACCCAAATGGGGTGTCAAACCAAGAACAATTGAAAAAGAACTCTTCAAAACCCTCAAACACTAAGCTAAACTAACCTAAAATCGTGTATATTTGTTTATTATATCAAAATTGCTTTATATAGTAAGTTAGAATTAAATTAGAAAAGAAAAGAGAAAAGAAAAGAAAAGCCAAAATATCTGCTGAAAACAGGGGATCGATCGATCGACCCATTTGGTCGATCGATCAATCAAAGGCAAAATATCAACTGTCGATGAGGATCGATCGATCGACCAAAGGGGCCGATTGATCGATCAACCAGGGCAGAGCCAAGCAGCACATTGCATTCTTTTCTTCCTTTTCTCCTGCTCTTTTGATTTCCTTGTTTTTCCTTCCACTGAAATCGTCGTAACTTCTTCATACGGACTCGGAATCGCTCACCGTTCATGACCACACGAAGCTAGAGAGGAGGGATACAACTTCTATGAAATGTTGAGACAGGTTCCCAAGCTATGAAAAGACTAAAATGCCCTTGAACATGCGATTTCGTACGGAACTTACCGGAATGCATCCAAACTTCATACTTAGCATCCAATTACATATAAAAGCTCAATTAACCCCTGCAAAACATGTTAATATAGAAATCTGAGGTTGTCTGGTTAACGAGCATATATGTAGGGAATAAGATACCCGAGGGGGCTAAAATGCGTAGGTTAGGAGGATGAAATACGCAATATTTGTGTATAATCAAGTATTCCGATTTTGCTCGAGAATAGTGCAATATTCGTTTGGCTATATCAACAGATGGTTTCAATCTATTTGGGAATCTATGCACCAATCAGAGTGTATGGCCAGTGATCCTAGCCCCACTCAACCTCCCCCTTCACAATGTATGAGACCTGAATTTTCGACGATGGCTTTGTTGATACCTGGGCCAAAGGAACCAAGTGATGACATCGACATCTATCTGGATCCTTTGGTAGAAGAATTAAATGAGTTACGGGAAGAGGGTGTGCAATCATTTGACTCTTTTAAAAAAGAAGAGTTTATGATGAAAGCTATGTTAATGTGGGTAATTCATGATGTTTCATCTTATGGGACATTATTCGGTTGTGTAGTATATGGTTATTTGGGGTTTCCTATTTGTGGAGAGGGTACTGAATTTCTTCATCTATCCTTTAGCTCCAAAATGTATACCATTGAAATAGGAGGTTTTTACCCCCGACTCATAGTTTCAGATTTGAGAAAGGTTCCATTTTTTTATTAGGCCGGGTTGAAGATAGGCTATCGCCGAGATAACTTTTAGGTTCAGAAATTGAAAGTAAATCTTCTGAATCTGGCCCTAATATTCCAAGTAAGAATCCCAAATTTAAGAATGTAAAGCATAAGAATACCCCAACTGGGAATAAAATTAAGACAAGAAAGGTATGGTCTAGGAGGTCAATTTTATTTGACTTGCCTTATTGGAAGAATAACCCAATGCTCCATGTATTGGGTGTGATGCATGGAGAGAAGAACTTTGCTGAACATATTATGGGTACTTGCCTTGGGGGGAGTCATTCGAAGGATGGAAAAAATGCACAAAAAGACCTTAAATCATTAAAACTTAAGCCACAACTATGGTTGAAAGAAGATAGTAGGGGAAGGACAATAATTCCCCCTGGTGCGTTTACTTTGACGAGTGAGGAAAGGAAGGTGCTTCTAGACACAATATATAATTTGAAGGTCCCATCTACTCTTTCGTCCAACTTGCAAAGGATTGTGAATTATGTTACTCATGATTTACATAAGTGTAAGTCCCACGATTGGCATGTGATCATGCAATTGGTTCCTCTATTGTTTAAGCACTGTTTCTCCAAGAATAAGGATTTGCGTAGGGCTATTATGAAAATTAGTATTACCTTCTCCCTCTTGTGTGAGAAGTTAGTGAATCGAGAACACATAGTGGCCATAAAATTGGAGGTGATCGAAGCGATTTGTGTGTTGGAGAAGTACTTTCTCCCAGCATTCTTTGACATAAGTGTTCACTAGTTGGTACACCTATGCGACGAGACACTTCTTTGTGGTCCAGTTAGATATCGGTAGATGTATCCATTTGAAAGATTAATGAAAGTTTTTAAAGATTACATCAAGAATACACGATACATTGCAGGATCAATTACAGAGGAATACATCACCGTGGAGTCATCAATATATACTCGGGATTATACGTCTGACTCGATCAGCGTTGATGACACTGATGAGTTCGTTGATGATGGTGGTCATGTGATGGGAAAACGAGTTAAATTAACAAGTTTGCAACATGAACAAGTAGCTCGTTATCTATTTGACACGCATGAAGATGTCAAAGAATGGAAAAATTAAGTTTCGATTATTATAATGTTTAACATTATTTTAGTTTATTTTATACATGATTAATTTTGTAATATCCAGAAAATATGAAGCATGTGAGAATAATAAAAGATGAAAAATAATGGTACAATCAGACAGAAAATTTAGGCTATGGTTGACACAAGAGGTAATTATAATGAAAATGGTCGTTATATAATGTTACATTACACTCAAATTTTACAACTAATATAATTAATTTATCTATATTCTCAGCTCTTAAAGACGAGTGATGAGACATCAAGGCTTGCTCATCTATCCATTGAACCCTTGTTCGTGGCACAAGAGTACAAAAAGTATCGATTTAACGGTTAAGTTTTAGGCGCTAAAGTGTACAAGGAAATTACAAATGTACAGAACTCGGGCATTTCATACAAGGCTATTACTTTCTTTCGAGTGAGCGCAAAAGATAAAAACCTCATTGAAGCTGAAATGACTTACTATGGTGTAATCCAAAATATACTTGAATTGGATTATATAAGCTTCAAAGAGGTTGTATTTTACTGTGATTGGGTAAGAATTGAGGATAAAAATGCTTGTAAAGTTGATCATGTCACCAATTTGATCATAGCTGATTTGTCCAAGTTGAACAGCAACCACCACATGAGCGATGAGTTATTTGTTTGTGCATTTCAAAAGATTAACCAAGTATTTTACTCAGAGTATATCAACGACGAGCCGTGGTCAATTATCCAACATGCGCCAAAGCGTCTAAATAGCAATGTGGATGACTTGGCTGCTCCTACCGAATATCAATCCATTTTTTATGATAACCCGAATTTTAAACAATTTTTTAATTTGTAATAAATATTCCAATTTGTAACAAAACATCCATTTTTAATTCTTTTAATTGATTTTCACTTTATCATTTTCACTCTTGTGTAGTGTGCGTGTGTGTGGACAGTAGGGGTGGGGGTGGGGATGTTTAACAGTAACAATTCATTTTTATTTGTAGTAATTGTACATATTTGTAGTAACAATTCATTTTTATTTATAGTAATTGTACATATTTGTAGTAACAATTCATTTTGATTTGTACATATTTGCTCTCACGCTCTCTCTCTCTCTACTTTCAGGTTGGTTTCTCTCTCTCTCTCTCTCTCTCTCTCTCTCTCTCTCTCTCTCTCTCTCTCTCCCATTTATATGTGTGTGTGTGTGTGTGTGTGTGTGTGTGTGTGTGTGTGTGTGGTGGGGGTGGGGAGGGGGAGGGGGTGGGACTGTGTGTGTGTGGTGGGGGTGGGGCAGGGTGTGTGTGCATGTGTGTGTGGTGGGGGTGGGGGTGGGGCTGTTTGTGTGTGCATGTGTCGGAACTAGGGGTGGGGATGTTTAACAGTAACAATTCATTTTTATTTATAGAATTGTACATATTTTCATGTCTTCTTGTAATTCATTTTGATTTGCACTAATAACATTTTGTTACAGCAAATGTCTACTTCAGGTATTAAGGTGAGGATGATGATGCTGGTTATAATGATGTCGTCTGGTGTCGGTGGTAGCGGAGGCGACGAGGGCTCCTCGGTTTCTAGGCTCCCCAAATATGGCAAATTGAGGATGGTCATCGAGAACAAGTCGAGGCTATTAGTGAGATCCCTCGAGCTTGTAAAGACGATCATCGGCCCAGGGTACATTAGTTGGAAGGAAGTTCCATATGAGCTCAAGTTAGCTGTTTGGGTGGCACTACAGGTAATGTATTTATATTTATATTTATATGAATATTTCAATTTCAATTTCGATTTCGATTTCAATTTCATTTTCATTTTATATTTATTCACAACTAAAGTTGTATTTGTTGGACAGAAACAATTCAGCCTGGATCCAAAATTACGCGATTCCATCTTGGAGAGGTTGAGGGAGCAACACAAGACGTGGAAGAAAAATATGCTGACCTGGTACTTTGGGAAGACACGAGAGTCCTTTATCAGAATGCGTGAATCCGTCCCGCTGAAGGAGCCGATCTCATTGGCATAATGGCAAAAGTTCATTGACAATGAGATCGGGGAGCGACATTTGGCCTCTTGCCAATCGAGGAGGGAAAATCGGGGGGCAAAAAATACAAACGTGCACTACTCTGACCGGACGTCTTACGCCGAGGTGGATCATAGGATGATGATAAGATTTAATTTTTCTATAACTACAGAAATATATTGTTCTGTATTATTTTATTTTGCGAGGCCGATACTAATTTTACTTTATTTTATTTCAGCAGACAGGGAGTGGCCCTAGGGGTAGGCCACATAGGCTCGATACTTATGTGGCTCTTCGGACGAAGAAGGGGAAGTATAAGGAGGTGTCCCCCAGCGTTGCGGTCACGATTATAAGTAATTCGACAGTTTACTTTTTATTAATTACGCTATAATTTTTTAATTTACTTATTTTACTAATCACGTATTTTTTGTCATTTCATTCAAAGCTTAGGGAAGTGCATGAGTCGTAGTTCGATGCTAACAAGGCATCTTTATCCACTAACGCACTCAGTCAAGTGCTTGGTGTTGATCACAAGGGGAGGACAAGGGGGTGAGCTCACGGGTGGCCAAATCTAGGATCATCGAATTGTAGATGAGGGACACCGGGTTGGCTCGAACGATGGACTCGCATGACGCGAAGCTGTCCCGTTTGGAGGCGACGATCCAAGCTATGTTCTCATTTATGAAGTGTTTGTTGGAAGGAAACCGTAAGGGTAAAGGGAAGGAAAAGGAGAAGGTGGTGGAAGAGGAGGTACAGGAGGACGAGGATGTGGACCTCACTGCTTCATCGTCGACACGTGAGAACTTTGATAATCCACTTCCCTATTTGGCTCCCTTCGACCGACCAATGTTGACACTTGTTTGGCCGAACGTGTTTATACTGGACATATTTGATGGCCAGCGGATAGAGCGGGGGTTGAGGGACCCGAATATCGTCCAGGGTGCACTAGTTCATGGACATGAGCTTCAAGACATCCACTACACCAAAATGGGCAAATTGTCACCTTTCAGCCGGCCAGCCTTGTCAAGGTCATTGACCGTGACAAAAAAACACGCGTTTTATGTCACGGTCATTGACCTTGACACGACCGTGACAACTAATTGTCACGGTCATTGACCGTGACACGACCGTGACAACTTTTCCAGCAAAAACCCTTTCCCCCTTCTTTTTTCCCTCCCACCGTTCCCTCCCTCTCTCTCTCTCTCTCTCTCTCTCAGGTCCAATTTCTCTCTCTCTCTCTCTCTTCCATTTATATATATATATATATATATGTGTATATTTATGTGTGTATGTGTATATATATATGTGTGTATGTGTGTGCGTGTGTGGGGGGTGGGGCAGGGTGGGGGAGGGGGTGGTGGAGGGGGCAGGGGGTGGGGCGGGGTGGGGCAGGGTGGGGGAGGGGGTGGTGGAGGGGGCAGGGGGTGGGGTGGGGTGTGGTGTGTGTGGTGGTGTGTTTTGGGGGAGGGGGGAGGGGGTGGTGGAGGGGCCAGAGGGTGGGGTGGGGTGGGGTGCGGTGTGTGTGTGTGTGTGTGGTGTGTTTTGGGGGAGGGGGAGGGGGTGGTGGAGGGGGCAGGGGGTGGGGTGTGTGTGTGTGTGTGGTGGTGTGTGGTGGGGGAGGGGGTGGGGGTGGGGGTGTGTGGTGTTATGGCCGAAAAACACAACCCAAACTCTCCCTAAGATTTAGAAAGGATTAAAATGTAATTTTTAAAGAGTTAAAAATGTGTATATATTCAATTAAAAATACCCCTAAATAATTTTCAGTTAAGAAAAAAATCATAAAACAAATTTTCACACATTATTATCTCAAAATATCATTTTTCATAATTTTAGCATTAGTAAACATAGGATAAAAATATCTGATTAATTCCTAGGTTAAATTAAATTAAATTAATTTTAGTGCTTAAATATTATTAAATGGTTTTGAATTTTTTAAATATTATTAAATGGTTTTTAAGTGTGGGAATGGGTGTGTAGTGTAGTGGATTCCACCATATTCTGTTATGTCTTCTTTACTAACTAGAATCTTGTTGCAGATAGGATTCCCTTTAGGGTCTTATGTCTTGAATTAATCTGAAGTTGGATCTCAACTAATAAACTAGTTGAACACTTGATAGTATAGACAAAAAAAATACTAAGAGAGTCGTCTATCAAAAGGGGTTTAAGCATCATCAGGTGGTGTGTGGTGGGGGAGGGGGTATAAACAATTAAAAAAATGGGCGTATGCCGCCTATTTGTGAGCATATGATATTCTTTAGTAAAAGGCGAAATAGTAGTTCATTGTGTGCTCATTGTGTGGCCTCATCAATCTACAATACACTAAATAACTAAAAGTTCAATAAAAAAGCCGAGGACTAACATATATACACAACACTAAAAGAAGACATCAATTTTATAAATAATTGATAATAGTTGGATAATAATTGGATAATAAACATCGGGAGGGGGTGGGGGTGGGGGTGGGGGTGGGTGGGGTTTTGAATATTATTTACTTTCAAAATAAATAATTGATAATAGTTGGCTAATAATTGGATAATAATTTATTTTTGTATTTGAATTATCCCATGAATTTATTTTTGTATTTGAATTAACCCATTATATGAAACATACTTGAAATTAAATATAGTGCGCATAGATACTAGCATTCTAGTTCTTATGCGTACGCATTCAATAACCCTTAGACCCGTTCGAGAGTCATTACCCCTGTAATGAGATCTCTCGAATTGTCCCGTTTGGACAGTTTGAGACTCTATAATTTCTGTATAATATTCTTATTGGCTTAAAGTTGTTACTTTTGGAGGAAGTTCTGCAGTCGTATCTTAATGTTCTCTGGGTACATACTAGATTGACAAGTGTGACTGTTATTTTAATTGACCAATTGAAATAACACTCACACCTGCCAATCTACGTCGTGTACTTGGAGAACTAAGGGGATATGCTGTCGAATTTTTTTCAAATCGTAACAATGTGCATGAGCTGTTAAGTATATTACAGAAAAATGCATTCTTGAATGGGATAGGACCACATACCCTTTAATAGGATAATTAAATGATGGTATAATTAAATAAAACATACTATAAATCAAAGTTTTGTTTACCTTTAATAGGTGTTTAGTTGTGGTAGCTGTGATGGGATATCCGAAATACAAAGAGTGGATGGGTGAGACTAATAGAATGGGGGATGTGTTTCGCAGAGGTGCTAACAAATTTGTGAAATATGCAAAGAGATGTCGTAATGATGAAGATTTTCCGTGTCCGTGTGCTAGGTGTAAGAATGGTAAGGTGTTTGAGTGGAAAACAGTTGAACTAAATTTGTTAAGATCGGGTATGCAAGATAGTTATCGATTTTGGAGTTTTCACGGTGAATTGAAAGTTCCTTTTGTCCCTGACCAACCTTCACAACATCCTTCAACAAGTAGAATAGATGAAGAAGGGGACGACGTAGATCATAATAAGTTAGAGGATTTAGTTGATGATGCGTACGGAGTTTATGAAGCTGAGGAGAATGAAGTTACTGATGATGTAGAAGATTCAAGTGCTCGTGAAGATAACACGGTAAAACTTGATGATGACTACCAAAGTTTAAAATTTAAGGCGACCCAACCGTTATACTCTGGCTGTGAGAAAGATCAAACAACTTTACATGCCATGGTTGATTTGCACAGTTTGAAGACGCGGTACGGTTTGTCTGGCAATAGTGTGACGAGAATTCTGAAATGGGTAAAGGGCTTATTACCCAAGGTGAATACACTTCCAAATAGCTATCCTGTTATGAAGAACAGTTTGAAAGGTTTGGGAATGAAGTATAAATCGATTCATGCTTGTGTGTATGACTGCATACTATACCGAAAGGAGTATGAAAATCTTGATCGTTGTCTGGTATGCGATGAACCTAGATATGTCCAATCTACTAGTAAGGAAGGCACAAGCTCAAAAGTGCCTCAAAAAGTATTGAAATATTTTCCCGTTGGGCCTAGATTAAAGCGATTTTTCACAGTACCATGGATTGCAGAGGCAATGACTTGGCATGCTAGGGCAGAAGTAGGGGGTAATATCATGCGTCATCCTATTGATTCTACTGCCTGGCGGAGGATGAATTATGAGTATCCCAATTTTGCTCGAGAACAACACAACATTCGTTTGGCTATATCAACAGATGGTTTCAATCCATTTGGAAATCTAAGCACCAATCAGAGTGTATGGCCAGTGATCCTAGCCCCACTCAACCTCCCTCATTCACAGTGTATGAGACCTGAATTTTTTATGATGGCTTTATTGATACCTGGGCCAAAGGCACCAAGTGAAGACATTGATATCTACCTGGCTCCTTTGGTAGAAGAATTAAATGAGTTGTGGGAAGAGGGTGTGCAATCATTTGACCCTTTTAGAAAAGAAGAGTTTACGCTGAAAGCTATGTTGATGTGGGCAATTCATGATTTTCCAGCTTATGGGACATTATCCGGATGTGTAGTACATGGTTATTTGGGGTGTCCTATTTGTGGAGAGGAGACTGAATCTCTTCGTCTATCCTCTAGCTTAAAAAAGTTATACCATTGCCACATGAGGTTTTTACCCCCAGCTCATAGTTTCAGATTTGATAAAGGTTCCAATTTTTTATTGGGCGGAGTTGAACATAGGCTACCGCCGAGACAACTTTCGGGTTCAGAAATTAAAAGTAAATCTTTTGAATGTGGCCCAAATATGCCAGGTAAGAATCCCAAATTTAAGAATGTCAAGCATAAGAAGACCCCGACTGGGAATGAAACTGAGATAAGAAAGGCATGGTCTTGGAGGTCAATTTTATTTGACTTGCCTTATTGGAAGAAAAACCCGGTGCGCCATGTATTGGATGTGATGCATGCAGAGAAGAACTTCGCTGAACATATTGTGGGTACTTGCCTTGGGGGGAGTCATTCGAAGGATGGAGAAAATGCGCGAAAAGACCTTAAAACGTTAAAACTTAAACCACAACTATGGTTGAAAGAAGATAGTAGGGGAAGGACAATAATTCCCCCTGGTGCGTTTACTTTGACGAGTGAGGAAAGGAAGGTGCTTCTAGACACAATATATAATTTGAAGGGCCCATCTACTTTTTCGTCCAACTTGCAAAGGATTGTGAATTATGTTACTCATGATTTACATAAGTGTAAGTCCCACGATTGGCATGTGATCATGCAATTGGTTCCTCTATTGTTTAAGCACTGTTTCTCCAAGCATAAGGATTTACGTAGGGCTATTATGCAAATTAGTATTACCTTCTCCCTCTTGTGTGAGAAGGTAGTGAATCGAGAACACATAGTGGCCGCAAAATTGGCTGTGAACGAAGCGATTTGTGTATTGGAGAAGTACTTTCCCCCAGCATTCTTTGACATAAGTGTTCACTTGCTGGTACACCTATGCGACGAGGCACTTCTTTGTGGTCCAATTAGATATTGGTGGATGTATCCGTTTGAAAGATTGATGAAAGTTTTTAAAGATTACGTCAAGAATGCGCGATATATTGTAGGATCAATTGCAGAGGAATACATCACCGTGGAGTCATCAATATATACTCGGGAATATATGACTGACTCTACCAGCGTTGATGACACTGATGAATTCCTCGATGATGGCGGTAATGTGATGGGAAAACGAGTGAAATTAACGAGTTTGCAACATGAACAAGTAGTTCGTTATCTATTTGACACACATGAAGATGTCGAAGAATGGAAAAAGTAAGTTTCGAATATTATAATGTTTAACATTATTTTAGATTATTTTATACATGATTAATTTTGTAATATGCAGTAAATATGAAGCCTGTGAGAACAATAAAAGACGAAAAACAGTGGTACAATCAGACAGCGAATTTAGGCTATGGTTGACACAAGAGGTAATTACAATGAAAACAGTCCTTATATAACGTTACATTACACTCAAATTTTACCACTAATATAATTAATTTATCTATATTCTCAGCTCCTAAAGATGGGTGATGCGACATCAAGGCTTGCTCATCTAGCCACTGGACCCTTGTTCGTGGCACAAGAGTACAAAAAATATCGATTGAACGGTTACATTTTCGGCGCTAAAGTGTACGAGGAAAGTACAAATGTACAGAACTCGGGAATTTCATACAAGGCTCTTACTTTCTTTCGAGCGAGCGCAAAAGATAAAAACCTCGTTGAAGCTGAAATGACTTACTATGGTGTAATCCAAAATATATTTGAATTGGATTATATAAGCTTCAAAGAGGTTGTATTTTACTGTGAATGGGTAAGAGTTGAGGATAAAAATGCTTCTAAAGTTGATCCTGTCACCAATTTGATCATGGTTGACTTGTCCAAGTTGAAGAGCAACGACCACGTGAGCGATGAGCCGTTTGTTTGTGCATTTCAAAAGGTTAAGCAAGTGTTTTACTCGGAGTATATCAACAACGAGCCGTGGTCAATTGTCCAACACGCGCCAAGGCGTCTAAATAGTAGTGTGGATGACTTGGCTGCTCCTACCGAATATCAATCCATTTTTTATGATAACCCGAATTTGAAACAATTTTTCAATATGTAATAAATATTTCAATTTGTACCGAAATATCCATTTTTAATGCTTTTACTTGATCTGCACTTTATCATTTTCACTCTTGTGTAGTGTGCGTGTGTGGAGAGGAGATTAATACATAAATATTCCAACTACATCTAAGTTTTGTTTATACTAATCCATGAATATACGCTTCTTACCTTTAATAGGTGATTAGTACATAGTTATTTGGGGTGTCCTATTTGTGGAGAGGAGACTGTCGTCTATCCGAACACTAAGAAATGCCATAATCCTATGGAGCGATGCTCTGCAAATTCCTCCCAACCGTTATGTAGCCAAGCATCACCGGTTGAAGTTGTCAATTCCACTTTCCATACCCCACCACTTTCCATACCCCATTCAAAGGTGGAGTTGACAACTTCAACTGCTGATTTTTGGCTACACAATGGTTGGAAGGAATTTGCAATGCATACCTCCATAGGATTATGGTATTTCTTAGTGTTTAGATATGAAGAGAATTATAATTGACACGATTGCCCGGGGTACATTAGTTGGAAGGAGGTTCCATATGAGCTCAAGTTAGCTGTTTGAGTGACACTACAGGTAAAGTATTTATATTTATGTCAATTTCGATTTCGATTTCAATTACGATTTATATTTATCTATATTTGAGGGGCGGATACTAATTTTACTTTATTTCAATTCAGGGGACAGGGAGTGGCCCTAAGGGTAGGCCACATATGCTCTATACTTATGTGGCTATTCGGACGAGAAGGGAAGGATAAGGAGGTGTTCCCGAGCGTCGCGGTACAAAATCTCTTTTCCATGCAAATAGTTTGTAGATTTGAGATAAAATGATGGTGATGTTGTTTCTTTTTAAATAGTTTCTTATTTGAATATATATTTGCATTATCTTTAGTTTGTTCGGATATATGATGTTTGGAACAGGTACAATGTTGCTATAACAGGTACAAATATACTGCTGGGCAGTGGCAGTGGCCATACTGCCCAGCAGTTTTTTTTTAATTCTGCCCAGAATTGTCACGGTCATTGACCGTGACACGTCCGTGACAAAATTGACACGGACGTGTCACGGTCAATGACCGTGACAATATTTTTAAAAAGGTTCACGGCTTTGTCACGGTTTATAACCGTGACAAACGTGTCACGGTCATTGACCTTGACACGACCGTGACACAAAACGCGAGTTTTTTGTCAAGGTCAATGACCGTGACACGACCGTGACAAAAAAAGTTGTCTCGCCTCGAAATGTCACGGTCATTGACCTTGACAAGGTGAATTTGTCAAGGTCAATGACCTTGACAAATGGGAAGATTTGGTGTAGTGATCGAGTCCAAGGTAATCGTCACGCATATGATACCCGGGAAGGAGAACTCCCCATTGTGGTTACGCGAATAATACGGCACGATGTATATTAGTGGGTGTGTCAATTCGTATATCGTGTGTCCTACTCACCTCCTTAGAGCTAACCTTACCCAAGACATGTAGTGACATTATTTGAATTGAATTATTTTCAAGTTGGTACATTTGAATTATATTTGGATTATATCGTGATGCATATTGTCTCTATTTTGAATGTATATTTGCATTATCTCTATTTTATTTGGATATATGATGCTTGAACAGGTATAACGTTGTTATAACACGTACAAATATACTGCTAGGCAGTGGCAGTGCCCAAACTGCCCAGCAGATTTTTTTTCAATTCTGCTTAGAATTGTCACGGTTATTGACTGATGATGCTGAGATTTAGCACCACCGGATAAGTGATAATGAACTCAAACAGTAGCAGCTATGGCAGCCATAGAGATGTATCAGTGTATAAGTATGTAGAAGGGGATGAGTATAAGAGGAACTAAGACAATGATGTATAGTGGTTCAGCCAATTTGGCCTACATCCACTGTGAGTGTGTGATCCACTAAGTATGGGCACTAATGGCCTTGGATATAATGCACATAACCCTCTCTCTCTCTCTACTGTGTGTACAAGCAGAGTTTTAGCTAGGGCTACAGTTAATGGATCGATCCCCTGTAGGGTTGTAGGTAATAAGTATATATAGGTATTGGGGGGTGTAGTGTACCCCCCAAGTATGCATGGTGCATGTGAATCATGATCTAGCTAGTCCCCTGTGGACACCTGTAGATGCCAAATGATGACATAATATTCCCTCACGTGAGGGTGCGATTTTGTTATAACGGTCTCCCCTGTGCCATGTCAGCCTCACGCGCACTATTCCACGTGTCTCCCAAACCACGCGCTGCGATGATGTCACACTCGGCCTATGGGCCAAGGCCGAGGGTAAAGTTCCCTCCGGTAGTGAGTCTGGTCCAATTCTGGCCTCGTACTGTCGGCCCCTCGTAGGGTCATCTGGAGAGTAGTGAAGGGTCGGCCCCTCGTAGGGTCGGTTGGAGTCTGGCGAAGGGTCGGCCCCTCTGAGGGGTCGTATGGAGCTCGTTGGAGGGGTCGGCCCCTCGTAGGGTCGTCTGGAACATGATGAAGGGTCGGCTCCTCTGAGGGGTCGTCTTGAGCCTGATGAAGGGTCGGCCCCTGAGGGGTCGTCCGTTTGGAGGTAATCCTCAGCCAGGCCGAGGATATAAATGGGTATATCATTGACCGTGAAATTTTTTTAACCATTGTCATGGTCCTTAATTGTGACAAACTTGTTAAGGTCAAGGACCGTGACATGAGCGTGATAATTCTAACGAACTTGTCACGGTCTATGACCGTGATTAGTCCATGATAAAAAAAAGTTGTCACCCCAAGAATTGTCACAGTCATTGACCTTGACAAGTTGAACTTTTCAAGGTCAATGACCGTGATAATTCGGCAGATTTGGTGTAGTGTTGACTAACCCTCATATTTCCTTGAACTAAACTCATGAAGTCGACTGCTTTTTGGTCTTGTACCGTTTTAAGAAAGTATTTCTTGTAGAATATCACTAAGAAGTCATTCCAACCTATGGGATTATTCCTTTCCTCGTATATTCTCTTAGTCATTCTCCACCAATGTTCGGCTTCACCTTCTAGCATAAACGTTCCAAATGAAACTCTTTGTTCATCAGTACACTTAAGAACATCGAGTATCTTTTCTACTTACATCACCCAACTTTCTATTTCAGTGGGGTTAGGAGTACATTTAAAAGATGGAGGAATTAACTTCTTGGACTGTTCAATAGTACATTTACTTAGTTCAGGATTCCTAGGTACTCCATTATTCACCTGATGCTCCACAACCTTTGCTAGACTTTCGATCGCCTTGTATGCACCTTCCAGTCCTTCAATATTCGAATCACTAGTTCCCATAGATGATCTTATCTTGGTTATTTTCTACAGTCATGGCAAAAGGTAAGATCTACTATACTATATCAAGATTGATGAGTAAAAGACCAATTATAAATAATATAACATATAGGGAGGGTTATCACATAAATCAAATATTTAATACTATCACCTAAGGATGGAAACATGAAATATATATAACGCTCAAAACCTATGCTCTTATACCACCTCTATCACAACCCCAACCCAATAGTAGTAGGGAATGAGTGTCTTGACATGACACCAAGGCATTCAATATTCTGGCCTTAAAATATTTCTTAAAATAAATGCAACGAAAATATATTCACATGGTTATAAATCGTAAACTATTGAAAAAATGGAATTACATCATCAGAGCTTTGTAAAAGGAAAATTCATATATATTAAAAGTATGAATGAATTACAACTTATGTCAAAATTAAAAACCTATTACTGAAGAGCCAAACATGCTCTATCTCATAAAAACAAACGTTATATTTAAAAGTATAACGAAAGAGCTCCTTAAGATTCATCTTTAATACAGTCCTTCTACACTCCATCCTCCAGTCTAATTATTTTCTGAAAAATCGTTATTTATACAACGTCAGCCTTAAAGCTTAATAAGATTTAATCTCTCGACATTCCAAGGTTTTCAGAAAATAGATACATATTCAAGTCAAAGGATAAGGCATATACATATATGGATAGGAACTTGCAGTAAATAGATATACATTTTGAAATGATAGTATATATATCACAATTGGACAACAAAGAATAAGAAGAATGCAACAAATCAAATGTGATATATTTTCTTTCAGTCATATCATTTTAATGGCCAAGTACACTGTAATATCGTGTTCTTCTACCGCATTATACCCCGGTAGTTGAGGGTCAATCGAACTAGTTAGTCACAACGCCTTATTTAGGGCACACCAGCGATAACCCAACTGAGAAGATCAGTCAGTAAGAGAGGTCCCTTAGCACTACAACAAAAAACATCATTTATGTCAGTTTAAAAAGTGACGTTTATCAGACAAATGTAAACTGATATAAATGATATTTATTTATGTCAATTTGACTTTAAAGTTATATTTTTATTTCAATTTAAGTAAAATTGAGATAAAAAAATAAACCATTTATCTCATTTTTATATATAAATAGCATAAATATAATGTTAATTATTT
Source organism: Sambucus nigra (assembly GCA_949130495.1). Taxonomy (NCBI): domain Eukaryota; kingdom Viridiplantae; phylum Streptophyta; class Magnoliopsida; order Dipsacales; family Adoxaceae; genus Sambucus; species Sambucus nigra. The sequence goes on from OX422223.1 coordinate 247,945,557, forward strand.
TAGACTTCAAGTCAAAACTGAGTTAAATGGAAAAAGGAGCGGGTTTTTTTTTTCACACTCCCGCTCCAAAATTTTTGTTCCTCTTTGGCGGATGGAGGCTCTCTTTCTACAACACACATCTCGGTCGCACGACTCTCTCTCTCTCTCGGCCGCACGACTCTCTCTCTCTCTCGCTCTCTCTCTCTCGACCGCACGTCTCTCTCTCTCTGGTCGCACGCCTCGCACGACTCTCATCTTTGCGCCGACCAAACTCCATCGCAGGTAAAAAAGCTCTTGATTTACTTGCTTCGATTTGTGTATATGTGTTCGTGTGTGTGCGATTTGTGTATATACTATTTGTTCTTGATTTTGTGTATGCAATTTGTGTATATGTGTTTGTGTGCTTGATTTGTTTATACAAGGTTTGTTCTTGATTTGTTTATACGGGATTTGTTCTTGATTTGTGTGTGTGGTATTTGTGCAGGGGCGCCCCCATTAAGTCCTAAGTGGGTGAGGGCACACCCACATAATTTTTGGGATTTTTTTTTATATATACAGTGTCTTTTGAAATTATATGGGCCTTGGTGTAATTTTTCGAACTAAAATGTAGCTGAAAAATGCTGTTAGATAACTCAGGAGCGACCTCTGTAATTATTTTAAAATCTTTTAGAAAAATCCACTTAGTTGTACATCTCCTTGCGATATTTGGGCTTTTCTCATTTTAAAGAGGAAAAACCGTAACATTTAAAAACCCAATGTAACAATCTATGTGCACACCACTGCTAAATTATGTGTTTCTTTTTGTGGTTTATCAAATACAAATTTCAAGTTTTGATGTCTTGATAAGTTATTTGTCTCTTTCTTTAATGGAAGTGGCAATCATTTGAATGGTTGTTGTCATGTCGTAGTTTGATTAGATTTGTAAAACAAACATTTACATCTGAAAATTTTCCTTTAAAACAATTTCTGTTAAAAATTTCCTTTACATGTCTTAGTTTGATTAGATTTGTTGGTGATTAGGTGCACATTCTTATTTTTGTTTGGATATTGTTAAAATTAGTGGGGTGTTGTTAATATTGATTGGTTATTATTTTGCATTTCCAAATTTAGTTGGATGTTGTTACTTAGGGTTTGAAGTTGATTTGGTATTGTTCATTTAAATTAAGTATTGTTATTTGGTACCCAAATTTTTTTATTTGGAGTTCTTGATTTTATGTATTATGATAGTATAATGGAAATTTATACCAAATACAATCCTTAGAATTTCATTGAAATCAAATGAGAAAAAAAATGTTTATGTTGATTTTGTATTTTTGGCACTTAATGCATGATATTTAACAATCATGTGGGTTTCATACATAGTTGTAATCATCCAAACACTGATAATCCGAAAGTACATTTTTTTTAGCATTGTTGTCATGTTTGTGGAGAGAGGGGTTAACTAATCACCTATGTTTAATATGTATGTTAATATTTTATTGAGAATCGTGAACCAGTTAACTTTTACCACCTGGATTACTGATGATAATCATATCCTCCATTAAAGGAGCTCTGTTTTGTAGTATCTTCCAAAATTACTTCGCTATATCTATTTCTCTATGATGTTTTTGGGCAACTGACAAATATAAAAGAGATAATGAAATTAGGAAATTGTGTAAAGTATATTAAAGTTGTTTGTTAAGCCTTATTCTTAGTTTTAGAAAGCACAATTCCATATATTTGTGGGCATGGAATTGCTATTGAAATGAAGTGAATGGTACCATATATTGAAATTCTAAATAAGATAATTCACATTAGGGAACCGGTAATTGCTACGAATGATGAAGTGAGAGAGCACTAAAATTAGCAATGATTTGTAACTCATTAACACTAACTGATCAATATTACAGATTCGCAATATTTTTATTTTTATGCCGTCACTTGTAAGAAGTTTCAGAGCCCTTGTTTACTTTTATAGGTGTTAAAAGATGCTCAATACCTAATTCCAATACAATATAACACATCTTATTAAAATCCAGTTATGGTGCTTGTACATGCAATTTTTAACCCCAATTACACTGTCATTCGACATTTGCTCACTACTGTTTTGACGTAGCAATGCGTATACAAACATTTAGATAAAGATGTATTGGAAAAAGGAATAATGTACAAAGCCTATTGATGACAAGGTGATAATAACCAAGTAGAGAGTTGAAATAAGATTCAAAATCATGTTTTTATAGTATCCCTATTAAACTCAGATATTCATTGGATACCAGCAGATTTCCATTACTCCATGAATAGAAGGTGTTTAGGTATAATAATTTCAGGTGACTCGCTCCAGTTGTGTTCTTGTCCGTATGAATAGAAGGAAATTTTTTTTACCATAGGGTGTGTTCGATATGTTAAAGTTTTGGTTTTGAAATTTCAGGTGACTCGCTACAGTTTTGAAGTTTGGTTTTAGTATGTATATCATATACTCGCTAATGCCTCACTCGTGTGCTTTCATTAATTTTTTGCACTGCTTCATATGTTCTTGCCCCATGCTTATACTATGTGCTTTCATTATATTATAGGTATATAATCGCTAATGGTTGTTGCTTGTATGCATAATATGTATAACATCATAGTATAATTTTTATAATAATTTTGTGAATTGAAGTTCATTAGTCCAGATGTGTGGACTGAATTTGTTTGCAGCAGGCTAACCAAAGGATTTGAGGTATAATTGAAAAAACAGTAGAAGATTTGTGTGGTACTTTTTGTTATTCTTTTCTAATTTTTTTCTTTGATTTATAAGATTTTAAGTGAGGCACAAAGGGAAAAGCGATTCAAGGTCACATACAATCATCGTATGAGCAAGAAGGGTTACGTCGGTCTTGCTGAAGATTTGGTATGTTTTAGTTTGAATATTTTCATTAGATTTGTGATGGTTTGAACTTGAACATTGAATTATTCTTTAATAATATGATTTTTTTGTTTTACAATTGATACCAGAAAAAGAAGATGGGTTCGGAATATGAAGATGACAGAGCTTTCTTATGGTTGAAAGGTCGTGAAAAGAAAGATGGTGAATATGGAGATGATTCATTAAAGGAGGTGGCGGATAAAATGGTTAGTTTTTATATATTGCGACACGAGTTCCTTTATTTGGTATTTTTTAGTGTATGATTTGTAATTTTGATAATATTTAGATGACATTCTGAATGATTGAATCTACTTCATTGTAGGCTGAATTGAAAAGACAAGTTAAAGATGGTAGTTTAATCACCGAAGGAAGTAATGATGTTCTTACTATGACATTGGGTACTCCCGAACACTCGAGCCGTGTTCAGGGGTTGGGATTCGGAGTTGTTCCCACAAGGTACTTCAATCTTCCAAAGCGTGGTTCCAAGATACATATTACTGAGTTAGAATCTGAATTAAGAGAAGCGAAGAAAATATTAAAAGATATGGAAGCCCAATTGAAGTTAAGAAATGAGCCGGTTTCCGCAGCCCCAACAGTCTCACCCCAAGCTGAGAAAGTTGCTTCATATATGCGTGAAAGTGAAAATATAAAGCGTTCAAGTTCGGGTGGAAAAATTGCAACACAATAACTTTCTTCAAAGGTATAATGACACAAAGATAATTATACAAACACATACCATTAAGGTTTTGTGATTTTTGTTGTAATTGCAATTTGTTTTTGTGTTTCTTTGACATAGTTCAAAGATAGTGGTGTAACACATAGTGAAAAGTTACTACATCAATAAGTAGCTGCTGTGAAAAGTAAGAAACCTTCTTCGATAGCTAGTGATAAAAGTACGAAACAAGCGTCTTCTTCAAAGGTAATGGGATCACATTTCTCGATGGTGATAACTTTGTAGTTTTACTTGGTTGGATTAGTAGGGTATTGAATTTTATGTAGTTTTACTAGGTTGGGGCCAATAAATTGATCAATTTCAACACATTGCTAAATTTTTATGTGATTATGTTTCGTAATTTAGGTTAGAGAATGTAGGTTGGCTATTGGCAATAAAACTAACATCGTTGTCGAGGGGATCGTATTCGATAGGAATGGACCGAGCGAGAAAATTCATAATATAGCGTTGGGAGAAAACAATGTTTGGGTTTCCATTTCTAAAGTTATTTCTTCTAGTGCCATCCTCCAGATACCTGTTCCAAGTGAAATGTATTTTGTGAAAGAGGCTATTGGGTCATATGTTGCTTGGCCCAAAGAGTTAGTGTTGTTGGGATTTGAGGTAAGCCATTGGTTCTTATGTTTATCTATAAGTTTGTGTTTATGTTATGAATGACATTGCTTTCTGACATTTCACATGATTCAATGTAGAATGAAATGGAAGTTAGGAAAAAAGCAGGCCATGAGAAAGAGAAGGATATCTTCGGTGAAAGTAGATGTGATATAGTAAACAAGAATGTTGATTGCGATTTGATAACCGCCTTCACCCATAATTTATTTATAATGAAGACGAATCAAATAACGATTCCACTGGAGAAAGAGATATTTGGAGAAGATAAGGGTCAATGCTATGTTTTTAAGAACGATTTGTTGGACTTTTGTGCATTGAAGCCTTTAGATGTAACGTGCATTGTTGCATACATGAGGTATAACTTGATTTAATCGTGTTATTTAAAATGCGTAGTGACTAATTTAGTTACTTACTTTTACAGGTTCTTGTGTGATAAGTTTCAGTGCTCCCGAGAAGAGTTTCAATTCTTCAATCCCGAGTCTTTCAATGGTACAAAAAAATTTGGTTTAACTCGACTTATTGGAAAAAGGTTGGGGAATGCAAAAAAAAGTCAGATTTGTTTCATTCCTTACAATCTCGAAGATATGTAAGTAGTTAAATTAATTTTTTCCACATGAATAAACAAATCTTTATTATATTCTGTACTATATAATTATGACGAAATTCGTTTTACATGTTCCATTGGGTATTGATTGTCATTGATTTGTCCACAAGAACTATTTATTGGTTGGATTCATTGAATACGGTACCCAGTGACAAAGATAAGATGTATATCACTACGTGAGTATAATACAATTTTTAATTTTGTTTGACATGCATTATGAGTGCATTATTATTGCGATCTCCTAATACACGTCTTTGAATTCTCTTTACATGTAGTGGGATTAACACATTGAACATCGATGGGAAAAGACATAACGCATCATGGAGTTGTATTAAGGAAAATTTATCATATAGTTGTTGTTATGTAACTTGTATAGCTAAAACTTCAATCTTTACCCGTAGCTGGATTCCAGATAAAGAAAACTATAGGACCAATCCCATTACCAGACACTATAGAGTGTACTCCATAAATTGTGTAGACGTTGCTCCCATTATCATGCCTTAATGCAAAAAGCATATTTTGGTAAATAGATGAGTAGAGGACCGCCGAATCAGAACCTTCCTAAAATAAGTATCATCAACCATTTGAATAAACATAAGAATAATTCATAAAAGCATTGAATAATGAAAAGTTATCAAAAACTCGTGTCGTTAGAGAAATTGTTGAGTTTAGATCTTTCACAACCATTTCGAAAGTAGACTCTCATTGATGAACATGGATGACTTGATCCTTGCCATGAGGAACTACCATGAAGCGAGACATAAGTGAGGGAAGGAAAATACGATCGATACACACGGTTGGAGGAAAATACAATCGATACATAAGTCCATATATATGCAAGTGCATATATATGTAGCATATGCATATATATGAAGTGCATATATATGCAACTGCATATATATGAATATGCTGCATATATATGCAGTGCATATATATGCATATGCAACTGCATATATAATGCAACATATGCATATATATGCAGCATATGATATACATGCAGTACATATATAAGCATCATATTACATATATGCAGTCCATATATATGCAACTGCATATATATGCAGTGCGTGTGTGCATGTTTTTGTGTGTGTTTGTGTGCAATGGGTAAAGTTGAAGATCGTCACCCCATATCTTCTATTTTCCTAGTATTTGAGTAATGATTAGGCTTGAGTCTCCATAAGATTTAAATTTTGTGACTCCCATTTCTGAGGAAATTTCAAGACCTATGATGTAAGCCTCATATTCGATCATATTGTTGGTGCAATCGTAGGTGAGTTTGATAGATTTTGGGGTTGGCATAATTTGGGGGATATTATGAGAATTTCCATGGTGAAACCTCTTTTATTGGAAGCCCGTTGAAGTAGATCTCCCATACTTGTTTGTAGCCTATTGTAAATCTATGTACATTCAAACTTTGTCATTACTCTTAGGTCAGATTCTAGTGATGAGTTAGGTCAGATTCTATAGAAGGACCTTAGAGTAGATTTTAGGTGCTCTGTAGCCTTGGCACTGTCTGCAGGCTTGGGTAGGGGGAGTTTGTTGGGTCGAATACCTTTTCCTTGGGCATTATAATAGTGTCTTCAATCAAGTCCATCAATGGATCAGTTTATGAATGGTATGGGAGAGGGCTTGCAGTAAGTGCTGGTGGTTTTCCTTTTTCCGTTGATAATTATAATTTGGATAGGAGGCCAAATCTCGAGAGTCAGTCCGAGTGGTGTTTTTGGTAGTCTTTATAGTATCCATCCTTTTTTTGTTGTGTTAATCTAAGGTACAAAGGAAGTCTACTAGGCTTTGAATAATTATGTGGGCTCAAGTATGATGACCCCATCGTGGCAGCCAAGGCATTATCTTTGGAAAATAAGGAGGGTACCCCCCCATTACGATTCAAGTTACTGGCCTTACTATCTTCATTTATGACCCATGAGATGTTTACTTTTATGTAGTCAAACTAACATAATTCGATAGACAACACATCAAACATAAGAAATCATATATATGCGATGCATATATATGCAGTGCATATATATGCAAATGCATATATATGAATATGCTGCATATATATGCAGTGCATATATATGCATATGCAACTGCATATATATGCAGCATATGCATATATATGCAGCATATGATATATATGCAGTGCATATATATGCAGCATATGATATATATGCAGTCCATATATATGCAACTGCATATGATATATATGCAGTGCATATATATGCATATGCTGCATATATATGCAGTGCATATATATGCAGTGCGTGTGTGCATGTTTTTGTGTGTGTTTGTGTGCAATGGGTAAAGTTGAAGATCGTCACCCCATATCTTCTATTTTCCTAGTATTTCAGTAATGATTAGGCTTGAGTCTCCATAAGATTTCAATTTTGTGACTCCCATTTTTGAAGAAATTTCAAGACCTATGATGTAAGCCTCATATTCGATCATATTGTTGGTGCAATCGTAGGTGAGTTTGATAGATTTTGGGGTCGGCATAATTTGGGGGATATTATGAGAATTTCCATGTTGAAACCTCTTTTATTGGAAGCCCATTGAAGTAGATCTCCCATACTTGTTTGTAGCCTATTGTAAATCTACGTACATTCAAACTTTGTCATTACTCTTAGGTCATATTCTAGTGATGAGTTAGGTCAGATTCTATAGAAGGACCTTAGAGTAGATTTTGGGTGCTCTGTAGCCTTGGCACTGTCTGCAGGCTTGGGTAGGGGGAGTTTGTTGGGTCGAATACCTTTTCCTTGGGCATTATAATAGTGTCTTCGATCAAGTCCATCATTGGATCAGTTTATGAATGGTATGGGAGAGGTCTTGCAGTAAGTGCTGGTGGTTTTCCTTTTTCCATTGATAATTCTAATTTGGATAGGAGGCCAAATCTCGAGAGTCAGTCCGAGTGGAGTTTTTGGTAGTTTTTATAGTATCCATCCTTTTTTTGTGTCAATCTAAGGTATAAAGTAAGTGTACCAGGCTTTGAATAATTATGTGGGCTCAAGTATGATGACCCCATCGTGGCAGCCAAGGCGTTATCTTTGGAAAATAAGGAGGGTACCCCCCATTACGATTCAAGTTACTGGCCTTACTATCTTCATTTATGACCCATGAGATGTTTACTTTTATGTAGTGTATGTAAAATCCTTCTTCATAGAGGAATTCCATCCCGAGTTGTAAAGATTTATATTATTCATGCCACCAAGGCCCTAGGAGGCCTTGATAAGGAAAATCTCTCCTTATAGGTTAAAGTGACCGTTCCACCCATGATGGGGGTCTTTAAGGTGGGGGGTTTACTCTTTTCCATTGGAGGTGTAGCCAAGACTGACTTTGCCCTTATGTTCAATGGTCTTGTCGGCTTTTAGATTTCCCTATTAGTTTCTCCCTACTCTGAATTTGAGCATATATCCCATTTTATGAATTATTCAATGGACTACATTACGGATAACTGGTTCTTCCTCTATTCTTAATCTAGTGGGATAACCGAAAATCCTCTAAAGTGGATGTCGCTACTACCATGGTGGGTGTCTAAGAGTGAGGCAGTACAGGTGCTGGCGACTATGGACCCACTATCATTTCCTTGTGTTGTAATAATTTCAGTGTCAAAACAAAACTTTACTTTCATGTGTAGTGATGAGGGTAGTGGTCCCATGGGTGTATCTAGGCTCTTCCTAGTAAGAGACTAAAACTGTTAGGGACATCGAGTACCTTGAACTCAACGTTTCACTGGATGGGATTAATGATAAGTGTGAGGGTGATGGCTCTTAGGACTTCTCGACGAGTGTTGTCATAGGCACTGATGACGATAATGGGGGATGAAAACTTCCAAGTGATGTATCCCAAACAAATAGTTTTGCAATAGGGGAACATATGTTTTGCTTTTTACAATAGTGGCTCTCTACCTATGCTTTTTGCTTAGTCTCTTATAGACAGAGTAAGATATCTGTTATGGAAATAAGGTCGGTGGCAGGAGAAGTTGAATCCGGGTGTGACACCCCGACTAATTAAATACCGGGTAGCTACTCCTTTATAAAATTAATTCAAAATGCCAAGTTGGCTCAGTTAATAGCATCACTGTCGAAAACATTTTTATTATATCTAACCACCTAGTATTTAAAAAGCAAGTTGCCAAATTTTAATTTAAGTCTGATTAACATGCAACAAGTGTAATGAAGAAATAAATAACACCATTCACCATACTGAAGTAAAACGAATAACCATCACAATAGAGTAAATAAAGTCTGGAGGAAACCCCTCACTACAATCCCATAACTGAAATAAATAACTGAAACTGAAATACTACATGCTAAAGTCTGAAAACTGAAATGTAAAAGATGCTCTAAATAGGAATGGGCAACATGCCCTACAACTGATAGATAGATCGTGACTCTGGAATCCAAAAGATAGAAGCGTCTATGAGCAAATCCCTGTAGCTTCCACAAACAGCTACAGCTCGTCACCTGAATGAGTACCTATGCTTGGTGTCCTTGTGGCTGGGCACCTAAAATGGTTTTACAAAGAAAAAGAGATTTGAAAAGCAAACGGGTCAGAGCCCGAATGTGGAGTTATATTTTAAAAACCTGCAAGTGCTTTAAAAACATTTAAAACATTAAATGCAAAGTACATGTTAGGACGTACACTCGCATGATATTCTCACCTCTCGTCTAACTGTGCACTCCTAACGTAAGTACCCATCTATAACTACCCTTTCCACTAGCTAAGTGACAACGTAACTAGCTAGACTACCAAAGGTTCTACCCATTTTACTCGGTTAATTTAACATAACAACGCTCGTAATTTAATAGAGGTTTAACGTAAACTCAGTTACTAAATATGCCATTGATATAACTATCAGCTAACTCATTATATATCTCGAAACAATACCGTAATATTTTTACAATATTAACATGAGGATTCCCATTAATATAATGTATATTATTCATCTCATAAATATACAATACAAGCACCCCGCAATCTAAGCTGTAGTGCACACATACTCTGCTATCCATCCCGGTACATCACGTACATAAGGATCACATATTCCGAATCTCTCAGGAATAGTTCAGATAACACAAATCACAAATAGTGGAGGCGAACACAGTCACCATCACATGGGTCACGCACATACCTACGCTCCCATGATCATGCAGACTTATTAATATCACAATAAGTCCTTCTATGACCTATGTTCATCAAGGTACCAGTCTATATCCCCCCCGTAGGCACACAAGGATTAGAGGGTCCTAAGCGAACGCAACCTCCCGTGATAGCAAGTATGGTAGGTATGTCATACACACAATCCATATACCAATACTAAGTAAACACACATCTTAGTAAATACCGTATTTTAATCGTAGTACATATCGTATTCTCGTACTAACTATAATTATCACAATTCGTAGTATACCGGTTTGTAATTATACGCGCTATAATTCATCCTCACATCGTAGTAGACACTCACGTCTCAACCCAAATGGTTCATTTAATATAACTCTAGTGTATGATTTACTCATCTCAATAACCCAAAAGTCCCAAATCAATCACTATATCATCAAAGGAATACTAACTCTACCCTTGAACCAGTTCCCGGGACTCCAAAAGTCAAAACAGTCCAAAAAGGACCAAACTGTCAACTCGTTAGAAGTCTCGTTCGAACGAGGCTTCGAACGAGTTTGGACTGTCAGGTCGTTAGAAGTCTCGTTCGAACGAGGCTGTTCGAACGAGGTCCCAGTTCGTTCGAACGAACTGACCCTTCTAACGATATCTCGTTCGAACGAGATATCGAACGAAATCCCCACTCGTTAGTAGCGACTGGTCAACTCGTTAGAAGCTCGTTCGAACGAGTTCGTTCGAACGACCTGGGGGTTGCTTCTAACGAGAGGCCAGTTTCGGCCCAGAATTTCCCAAAAATCGTTTTTCACCATTTTTACTCCTCAAATCACCTCTAAAATTTATCCCAACGATTGTTTTAAAGTCTCTAAACAATTCTAAACATAGTATAACCACATCCTATCACGTTTGTATGGATTTACTCACCCAAATCATCAATCAATTTACAATTACATAAACTTTTCCCCAATTCATTTATGAACATGAACCCTAAAATTTGGAACCTTCAATTCATCAAATAGAATCCGTTTTTCTTTCACCCAAATCATGTATTAACATCAGATTAATCATTTACCTATCCTTCTACATGCAATCCTTCTAAAATTCCTCAAGTTTTATCATCTAGACTACATGGGTTTTCATATTTCATCAAGAACAACCATAAATCTGAATTTTCTAACATGGAAAAGACATTCTCAGTAATTAAATGGAAATAAAGTCACTTGCCTTGGTTTGATTTCTGAATTTGGTGTGGATTCGGTTTAGAATTTCTGCAGAATTCCTCTCTCTCTCTCCTTCTCCAAGCTTTCTTCTCTAAAAAGCTATGGTGGCTAGGGTTTGCTTTGGGGGAACTTAAGAAAACCTAATTTAATAAACCTCCGTAGCTTGTTGGGTTAATAAGGGTTGGTTGGGTCAAGTCCTTATCAGATTACAACTCTCAATTTTCGTCACTTTTAATTACCCAAAAATACCAAATTACTAAAATACCCTTTATGGTGCCGGAATGGCCTAAAAATACCCCGGGACCCAAACTATACCCCCGGCTAGTGTTTTCTGACTATCTCGACCCTTATGGACGCGTTGGCGCACTCAAAACGACCATACGGATTATAGATTTTAAATTCACTTTTAATATCAAAATATTATACCGTGACGCGGCGGTCCCACGCGTCTCACAAAATTTCTAAAATGCCGTATATAAATCCCACGACAAATTTTATAATACCAAGTTCATATATAATCATATATGCACCTAATCAAATGACAATTCGCATCATATTAGTATTTATAACCCGGATTAATTTCCAATTAATACGCATTTAATTAATTAATCCCAAAAATAAATATAGCCAAAAGTACGGGGTATTACATACTTCCCCCCTAATAACTGAATTTCGTCCCGAAATTCAAAACTAGAAAGTACCTGCTAAAAATAACTCTGGATAACGTTCGCGCATCTCATCCTCGCGCTCCCATGTGGACTCCTCAACATTGTGATGTCGCCACTGAACACGCACTAACGGGACTATCTTTGACCGCAGTTTCCTCTCGCTTCGGTCCAAAATAGCAATTAGCCCCTCCTCGTAGGAGCTATCCGGCTGGAGATCGATGTCCTCCACCGCAATGTGAGAATGAGCCAAATTATCTCTAAGGTATTTCCTCAGCGAGGAAATATGGAACACGTCGTGAATCCGATGCAAGTGCTCCGGTAGTCCTAGTCTATACGCAACCGGTCCGATCCGCTCAATAATAGGAAACGGCCCCACATATCTCGGTGCCAACTTCCCCTTCTTCCCGAATCGCATAATCCCCTTCATCGGAGATACCCTGAGCAGAACCTGGTCCCCCACTTGGAACTCCCTGAAAAACCTCTTCGCATCAGCATAACTCTTCTGCCTGTCTTGAGCTACCCGAATGCGACTCCGAATCAACTCAATCCTTGCCGAAGTATCCTGAATCACTTCTGGCCCAAGCAGTTTGTTGTCCCCCACCTCCAACCAACATGCTGGGGAACGACAAGGCCTACCGTACAATGCCTCAAACGGAGCCATGCCAATCGTGAACTGATAGGAGTTGTTGTAAGCAAACTCCACCAGTGGAAGGTACTACTCCCATCCACCCCCGAAGTCAATAATACACATGCGTAGCATGTCCTCCAACATCTGATTGGTGCGCTCTGTCTGCCCATCAGTCTGCGGATGATAAGCCGTACTCAACCGCAATTCCGTGCCCATGGCCTCCTGGAAACTCTCCCAAAACCTCGAAACAAATATCTTGTCTCTATCAGACACGATATTCAGGGGCACACCGTGAAGTCTCACAATCTCTGCAATGAAGAGCTGAGCATACTGTCCCGTAGTGTAGTCAGTCCTTACGGGTAAGAAGTGAGCGACCTTGGACAACCTGTCCACAATTACCCAAACGGAGTCGTGACCCCTCTGCGACGTAGGCAACCCCGTGATAAAATCCATGGATATGCTCTCCCACATCCACACCGGAACCTCCAACGGCTGTAGCAATCCTGCTGGTCTCTGATGATCCACTTTTACAAGCTGACAAGTGGCGCATTTCGAGACAAACTCAGCGATATCTCTCTTCATACCGCTCCACCAATACTGCCGTCTCATGTCTTGGTACATTTTGTCCCCTCCGGGATGTACCGCGAACCGTGAGCCGTGCGACTCTGCCATCACATCGTGCCGCAATTCTTCCCTTTCCGGAACTACCAATCTCCCATTGAAGCGCAATCCCCCGTCTGAGCTAACGGTATAGGACTCGGCTCCCTCTGCTAGCAACCGAACTATCTGCTCCTGACAGAACGTGTCATTAGCCTGTGCCCGTACTACCTTTGTGACAATCTGCGGGGTAACGGTCATCACAGACATGAAAGATCGGGCCACTGCATCCTGGTGTCCCAATTCCTTCCACTTAGCTTTCCACACCTCTGCCACCTCATCTGCTGGCCTGCGGCTCAATGCGTCTGCTACCACGTTAGCCTTACCCGGGTGTTACTGGATGTCGAACTGGTAGTCCTTCACAAATTCAAGCCACCTACGCTGCCGCATATTCAATTCCTTCTGCGTGAACAGATACTGCAGTGACTTGTGGTCCGTGAACAGCTGAAACTTCTCCCCCAAAAGATAGTGCCTCCAAATCCGTAAGGCAAATACTACTGCCGCCAACTCCAAATCATGCGTGGGGTAATTATTCTCATGAGGCTTAAGCTTACGGGAAGCATAAGCTATGGCATGTCTCTCCTGCTGCAACACACCTCCCAGTCCTTGCAAAGACGCATCGGTGTAAACCAAATACTCAACTCCCGGTCTCGGCAACGCTAACACAGGCGCTGAGGTCAATTTTTCCTTCAACTCATCGAATGCCAACTGACAGGCATCACTCCAGATATATGGTACACCCTTACGAGTAAGATGTCTCAAAGGACCTGCTATCTCTGAGAAACCCCGAATAAACCTCCTGTAGTATCCTGCTAGACCCAACAAACTACGAATCTCTGTTGGTGTCGTGGGCTGTCCCCACTCCCTCACCGCAGACACCTTCCCCGGATCAACCGATATTCCCTGGTCGGAAATAATATGACCCAAGAACTGGACTTCCTTCAACCAAAACCCGCACTTCTCATATTTTGCATACAGCTCGTTCTGACGAAGTGTCTGCAAAACCAGCCTCAAATGCTCGGCGTGCTCCTCCTCTGTCTGAGAGTAAACCAGAATGTCATCAATGAAGACAATGACAAACTGATCTAGGAAATCCCTGAACACTCTGTTCATCAAGTCCATAAACACAGCTGGAGCGTTGGTCAAGCCGAAAGGCATAACTCGAAACTCGTAAGAACCATATCTCGACAAGAACGCAGTCTTCGAGACATCCTCCTCCCTGATACGCAACTGATGGTATCCTGACCTCAAGTCAATCTTCGAGAAGAAAGAAGCTCCTCTCAACTGGTCGAATAAGTCATCGATTCGAGGCAACGGATACTTATTCCGTATCGTGACCTTATTCAACTCTCGGTAGTCCACGCACAATCTCAGTGAACCATCCCTCTTCTTCACAAACAAAACTGGAGCGCCCCAAGGTGAGGTACTTCTGCGAATAAAGCCCTGCCCTAACAGCTGCTCTATCTGATCCCGTAACTCTCGCATCTCAGCTGGAGCCATACAGTATGGTGCACGTGCTATAGGTCTCGTACCCGGTAGCAAATCAATAACGAAATCTATCTCTCGACTGGGTAGTAAGCCTGGTATCTCCTGAAACACATCTGAATACTCCCTGACAACCGGGATCGAATCCAAAGGAATAACAACCTCCTTAGAGGTATCCTCCTCTATGTAATACAGATGAGCGGTCGATCCTCCCTCTGGGCGAGGCATCGCCACTATAAACATCTCTTGCCCCGGAATGGCAAAAACAATGCTCCCGCTGAAGCAATCAATCATGGCCCTATATGCTACGAGCCAATCCATACCGATGATCACATCGTGAACATGCAAATCTAACACTAACATGTCCGCAGGTAATACCAAACCACCAACCTCTACCCCCACTCCCCGGCATATAAAGAAAATAAGTGACCCACTCCCTAATGGTGAGTCGACACACGTCACTGTGCTCTCTGCCGTAGCTAACAATCCTAAAGCTTTCGCGAAGTGTGTAGCAATAAAACAGTGTGTAGCACCCGTATCAAATAACACCCGACCCATAGTGCCATGGATAGGAAACGTACCCTCGATCGCGGGCGGTGCCTGTGGAACTGCAGCCTGGTGAACGTTGTAGACACGTCCATACTGTAGCTGCCCCTGCTGAGCGGGGACTGCTGGAATGGGTGGCAAAGCTGCCATCTGTGGAGGTGCAGGAAGAGCGGCGGGAAACATAGGTCTCTGTGGTTCCTGGCGAGCACCCTGCTGCTGCTGCTATGGGGCCCTGCCCCTATCAGGACAATCCTGCTTCTTATGGCCAGTCTTGCCACAAGTAAAGCACTTCCCTGGAAAGTTCCCTCCCCTCTGCCCCTGCTGTCCCCGGCCCTGGTGGCCGTTACCATTCCTCCCTTGGCCCTGCTGGCCCTGATGGAACTGCTGCCCATTCTGCCCCTGCTGGCCCTGATGGCCGTTTGGACCCTGATGGCCCTGGCGGAAACCTCCCTGTCCCTGCCTGTAGTTCCCTGACCGGAACCTCTTATTGTCCCCCTGCTGGGTACCCTGCTCAGTCTGTCTCTGCCCCTGACCGGTCTGTGCCCCGCTGGCACCATGTCCTCCAGTCCTGCCCTGATGGCTAGACTCCCCTGACCGCTTGCCCTCGGCCATATGAAAACGGTGGTCCTGGCAGTGTAATAATGCAGCGTTAACCACACCAGAATACGTGGCCAACGATAGGTTCCCAAGCAGATGCTGACGGATCCTCCAATTCAACCCATCAGTGAACTTCTCTATCTTCTTCTTCTCTGTTGGAATCTCGTCTGGAACGATATTCAACAGGTTAGTGAACTCGGCCTCATACTCGGCCACGGTCTTGCCCTCTTGCTTCAAACTCATTAGCTTCCTCCTCATCTCTGTATGAACTGCGGACGGAAAGTACTTGCGGTCGAACCGCACCCAGAACTCCTGAATCGTGAGTGTATCCCTCTCCTCCGCGGTGGTAATAGACTCCCACCACTGCAGTGCAGATCCAACTAGCTTGAAAGTAGCTAGCACCTGTTTCTGAACGTCGGTGCACTCATGCATCCTCAAATGCCTCTGCATGTCCTTCCTCCATTGGCTCGAGACTACCACGTCTGAGCTACCAGCAAACTCCGGCGGATGAGCTTTCTGAAATGCATCTCGTACACGTTCCCAAGCAGACGGGAATGCATTAACCTGTACTGGCGCGGCAACTGGCGCCTGAGGCGGTGCCTGCTGAATCACGGCAATCGCGGCATTTACCGCTTGGGCTACTATAGCAGCAACCTCAGCGGCGTTCAACATACCCTGAACTGGAGCGGGCTGGGGTTCGGGCGTTGCATTCCTGGGAACTCGTCGTGCACGTCGTGGAGGCATCTGAAATAAGAACAAAGTTTATAAGTTCACGGTTTATAAACTTAACATAGCTGAAGAACAAAGCATACACAAAAGAATACAACAGTCCTAAAATATAGGGCTCTATATCAAAGAAAACGTAGCGGAAACATAATAGCCGTACAAATCCTAAAGGACACTAGACTTGATGCTCTGATACCACCTGTGACACCCCGACTAATTAAATACCGGGTAGCTACTCCTTTATAAAATTAATTCAAAATGCCAAGTTGGCTCAGTTAATAGCATCACTGTCGAAAACATTTTTATTATATCTAACCACCTAGTATTTAAAAAGCAAGTTGCCAAATTTTAATTTAAGTCTGATTAACATGCAACAAGTGTAATGAAGAAATAAATAACACCATTCACCATACTGAAGTAAAACGAATAACCATCACAATAGAGTAAATAAAGTCTGGAGGAAACCCCTCACTACAATCCCATAACTGAAATAAATAACTGAAACTGAAATACTACATGCTAAAGTCTGAAAACTGAAATGTAAAAGATGCTCTAAATAGGAATGGGCAACATGCCCTACAACTGATAGATAGATCGTGACTCTGGAATCCAAAAGATAGAAGCGTCTATGAGCAAATCCCTGTAGCTTCCACAAACAGCTACAGCTCGTCACCTGAATGAGTACCTATGCTTGGTGTCCTTGTGGCTGGGCACCTAAAATGGTTTTACAAAGAAAAAGAGATTTGAAAAGCAAACGGGTCAGAGCCCGAATGTGGAGTTATATTTTAAAAACCTGCAAGTGCTTTAAAAACATTTAAAACATTAAATGCAAAGTACATGTTAGGACGTACACTCGCATGATATTCTCACCTCTCGTCTAACTGTGCACTCCTAACGTAAGTACCCATCTATAACTACCCTTTCCACTAGCTAAGTGACAACGTAACTAGCTAGACTACCAAAGGTTCTACCCATTTTACTCGGTTAATTTAACATAACAACGCTCGTAATTTAATAGAGGTTTAACGTAAACTCAGTTACTAAATATGCCATTGATATAACTATCAGCTAACTCATTATATATCTCGAAACAATACCGTAATATTTTTACAATATTAACATGAGGATTCCCATTAATATAATGTATATTATTCATCTCATAAATATACAATACAAGCACCCCGCAATCTAAGCTGTAGTGCACACATACTCTGCTATCCATCCCGGTACATCACGTACATAAGGATCACATATTCCGAATCTCTCAGGAATAGTTCAGATAACACAAATCACAAATAGTGGAGGCGAACACAGTCACCATCACATGGGTCACGCACATACCTACACTCCCATGATCATGCAGACTTATTAATATCACAATAAGTCCTTCTATGACCTATGTTCATTAAGGTACCAGTCTATATCCCCCCCGTAGGCACACAAGGATTAGAGGGTCCTAAGCGAACGCAACCTCCCGTGATAGCAAGTATGGTAGGTATGTCATACACACAATCCATATACCAATATTAAGTAAACACACATCTTAGTAAATACCGTATTTTAATCGTAGTACATATCGTATTCTCGTACTAACTATAATTATCACAATTCGTAGTATACCGGTTTGTAATTATACGCGCTATAATTCATCCTCACATCGTAGTAGACACTCACGTCTCAACCTAAATGGTTCATTGAATATAACTCTAGTGTATGATTTACTCATCTCAATAACCCAAAAGTCCCAAATCAATCACTATATCATCAAAGCAATACTAACTCTACCCTTGAACCAGTTCCCGGGACTCCAAAAGTCAAAACAGTCCAAAAAGGACCAAACTGTCAACTCGTTAGAAGTCTCGTTCGAACGAGGCTTTGAACGAGTTTGGACTGTCAGGTCGTTAGAAGTCTCGTTCGAACGAGGCTGTTCGAACGAGGTCCCAATTCGTTCGAACGAACTGACCCTTCTAACGATATCTCGTTCGAACGAGATATCAAACGAAATCCCCACTCGTTAGTAGCGACTGGTCAACTCGTTAGAAGCTCGTTCGAACGAGTTCGTTCGAACGACCTGGGGGTTGCTTCTAACGAGAGGCCAGTTTCGGCCCTGAATTTCCCAAAAATCGTTTTTCACCATTTTTACTCCTCAAATCACCTCTAAAATTTATCCCAACGATTGTTTTAAAGTCTCTAAACAATTCTAAACATAGTATAACCACTATCCTATCACGTTTGTATGGATTTACTCACCCAAATCATCAATCAATTTACAATTACATAAACTTTTCCCCAATTCATTTATGAACATGAACCCTAAAATTTGGAACCTTCAATTCATCAAATAGAATCCGTTTTTCTTTCACCCAAATCATGTATTAACATCAGATTAATCATTTACCTATCCTTCTACATGCAATCCTTCTAAAATTCCTCAAGTTTTATCATCTAGACTACATGGGTTTTCATATTTCATCAAGAACAACCATAAATCTGAATTTTCTAACATGGAAAAGACATTCTCAGTAATTAAATGGAAATAAAGTCACTTGCCTTGGTTTGATTTCTGAATTTGGTGTGGATTCGGTGTAGAATTTCTGCAGAATTCCTCTCTCTCTCTCCTTCTCCAAGCTTTCTTCTCTAAAAAGCTATAGTGGCTAGGGTTTGCTTTGGGGGAACTTAAGAAAACCTAATTTAATAAACCTCCGTAGCTTGTTGGGTTAATAAGGGTTGGTTGGGTCAAGTCCTTATCAGATTACAACTCTCAATTTTCGTCACTTTTAATTACCCAAAAATACCAAATTACTAAAATACCCTTTATGGTGCCGGAATGGCCTAAAAATACCCCGGGACCCAAACTATACCCCTGGCTAGTGTTTTCTGACTATCTCGACCCTTCCGGACGCGTTGGCGCACTCAAAACGACCATACGGATTATAGATTTTAAATTCACTTTTAATATCAAAATATTATACCGTGACGCGGCGGTCCCACGCGTCTCACAAAATTTCTAAAATGCCGTATATAAATCCCACGACAAATTTTATAATACCAAGTTCATATATAATCATATATGCACCTAATCAAATGCCAATTCGCATCATATTAGTATTTATAACCCGGATTAATTTCCAATTAATACGCATTTAATTAATTAATCCCAAAAATAAATATAGCCAAAAGTACGGGGTATTACACCGGGATCATTACTTCGATCCATTTGAGGACTGGGGACTATTTTGGGTCGATAGGAGATTTATTCTGAGTTCGATGGAGATCCCTGGATGCTGCATCAACTATCCAATGTACTGTCATGTTAGGATTAAGAGAGGGGGTATTACTCTGCCACTATTACGAGTATGTGATCGTCCTTTTGATAATCTGTAATCAGGGAGGCTTTGTATAGTTAGATGATATTTACTTGGCTTCCCAAATTTCATCATTAGAGGCAGGCTCTTCAAGATTTTCATCATCAAAGAGGTCTCGAATTTTCTCGAGTTTAGTTACTTATATATATATATGCTCATCATCAAACAACTTATATTTTCTCGAGTTCATCATCAAACAGCATATATATACTGTGATTTATATATATATATATATATATATATATATATATATATATATATATATATATATATATATATATATATATATATATATATATATATATGTATATGTATATATATATATGAAAGATTATTTAGGCACTTCGACAGCCGTTTACAAATTGAAATCAATTGGGTAAAACAGAGGCTACAAATGACAAAGACATAAATAGGAATAAAATTATGCACATGTAAAATAATACTAAATCTAATGGAAGTTACATTAGTAATTAATTGTAACAGGAAAAGACTCCCATCCACAAAAAGAAAATAAAAAACAATAATTTAATATTTTAAATGGAAGTGTCTAACTGTACTAAAAGTCACACTCATATTCATATCAAACTTCATTAATTAGAGAAAAACACGTGTACACACGCTAATTTAGACTCACACGATGAGTAACACTAAACATAAAAAACAATTGAACCACGAAGTTATGATCACTTAAAAGCATCCACTTATGAAAAGAACAACACCAAGACAAAAGTTATCGTCTAAAGATGAAAGTATCGAAATATGAAAATATTGAACTTCAAGAGTGATGTAAATAGTAGAATTTCACTCTAAAATGTAATGGGAATTTCCCTAAGCAGAAGTTGATAGGGAAATGGGAATGGCTCAAAACCAAAGTTGGGATGAAAATGGGAATGGCCCAAAACAGAACTCAATCCTTATCGAGGTGTGGGGCATTTCTATAGTTGGACCTTATTCCCCAAACTAGCCTCTTCATCCTAACACTCCGTTTGCGATTTTTCAAACAGGTTAAACAATTACAATATGAATATTTGAATCATCATTTTTTCAAATTAAAGGAGGCACTCAAAACAGGAAGAGAACAAATTTAACATGATCCCCTGGGGCATTAATGTGTTTCACATGGCTTCCATCACAAAGGGAGAATGATTCCAACACTTCTTAGTCAACAACCCCACTATTAGATACTAATAACAATACAAACAATAAACAATAACCCATTCTAATAAAAAAAACTATAAGAATTATACTTTATTTGAATTAATGATAACTGAATTACTCAGCTTTACGGAAAAACAGTAAAAGAATAATAAATCATCTAAATATTATAACAATCTCATCAATACATTAAAACTGTTAGAGAGAATAGATTCAATTCAACGGTCAAAGTGACTAAGGTGGTGCATTTTAGTAACTATTCAATTTTTCTTCCATGCCACATGGGTGAATTTTAATCAACCCGAAAATCACTCTAAACAAAAATCAACCCAATCGTTAGTTCATACATATCAACAGCAAATAATGTTTCAAAATACAAAATGAATGGCAGTGCAATTTCACAAAAACTAAATCATGTAAAAACTCCACAAAAGAAAATAAACATACATTTGGGCCATTTCACAAATACCAAGGAGCATATAATTTCCGCTCACAGCAAATATTATATATATATATATATATATATATATATATATATATATGTGTGTGTGTGTGTGTTATTTTGCTGTTATATATATATATATATATATATATATATATATATATATATATATATATATATATATATATATAACAGCACATCATATTATATATATATAATATGTTACTGTTATATATATTATATATATAATATGTTGTTGTTATATATATATAATATATATAACAGCATATTATATATATATAATATTTATATATATATATATATATATATATATATATATATATATATATATATATATATAAAACAGCAAAATAACAGCTATATATATGTGCTATACAGTATATATATATATATGTTATTTTGTTGTTATATATATATAACTGCCAATGCTTCAATCGGTAATCAGCTTAATTTTTAGACTCTCAACAACTCACATGTCTTTAATGATACAATATCCAAGAGTTTTTTTTTGTGTAAGGAATAGACAAATGTTCAATTTTGCTATCATAGAGAATGAGGTAGTTGGCATATGGCCATGTGAATTTGGAATTTTGAAATTTAGTTTTTGAGTACAATGATTTTCAGCTAGATGGATGAGGTACACTTGATAGTTTTGTTGTTGGAGTATTTTATATTTTTTGAATAGGGTGGATAGTCCTGTAAAGAGAGGAAATTCTGCCCAAAATTATTATAGTTTTTACAATTATTTGTGATGTATAAAAAATATTTTAGACTTGTACACTTTTATTATTTGTTCAGTAATAATATTTTGTGTTAACTAGTGCCCAATGCAAGGAAATGATACTCTTTATTTCGGATATTTTGTGTTGAAGTTCATGAAGTACTTCATGGAGGATCCTTCCATACCTTTTGAAATTAAGGTATGTTACCAATGTTCTCTTTTTGTCCTATTATATAAAATATTGTTTAGCTATTAACTATTATATACCGTAATAATAAATTCAATTCTATCTTCAATTTTTTAGATGAGAAGATTGTCCGATAAAGTGACATACAAGTTGAATGAACTAAATGAAGTTCAAATGGAGTTCATTGAGTTCATTACGGATTATATATATTCGGTATTTTCGAGTAATTGTATTTTGTTATGTTGTAATGACAATGTGTTGAGATGATTGTGTTTTGATGAAAACTATGTTGATTATATTTTATTGCAGAGTTACTCATTCCGGGTTGGATAGCGTCGAGAACAAATTGGATCGAATATTACGTTCGACAACGTCCTAGCTTGAGTATTATTTTGGATTGTGGTTCTTATGATGTAATTCACAATGCTAGTTTTTGGATATTGTGATGTATCATCACTATTTTTAGGATATTATCACGTAAATAACTAGACGTTAGCTAGTTTTTGGATAGTTAGTTTTTGGATATGATGTAACTTCACATCAATTTGATTCTAAATATCTTGATGTATATCAAGTTAGTGATATTTATGAACTTGGTTATTATCTATTTACAATGGTTGATTTGAGTTCAAATAATAGTTGTTTATTGATGGATTAATGATTTATTTTTTAATTTTTTATATTAACATTTATGTCAGTTTTGAAAAAACTCTCATAAAATTATTAAAACTGACATAAATGTGATTTTATTTATGTCAGTTTTTTATGAAAATGTGACTAAAAACATGTTGAATGTTGTAGTTTTTATGTGTGTTCTTAAAAAATGAGATAAATGTGGTCTTATTTATGTCAGTTTTACGAACATTTATGTCAGGACTTTATATGTCAGTTTTGAAAATTTCTAAAACTGACATAAATGGTCATTTATGTCAGTTTTTGACTGACATAAATGACCATTTTTCTTGTAGTGGGCCGAATCTTATTTCCAATATTCAATCTCATTTTCAATACTTATTTCAATCAGTATGTCTATATGTAGAGATATAAACATATCACAAATGAATCAATCATCGGAATCAGATGCATTTTAAGAATAAAAGCATTTCACAAAATACATAGTTTATATAATATCATATAATTTAAATGTGCAAGAAATGACATAGAGTACTCACCTAAAATAGAGGCTCGAAAATACAAATATTGAGTCTTGGATCACACGTTAATCTAATAAATACAATAAAGGTTTAATTACGTATTCTAAATAAAGCCCAATTCTAATTATTGTGTTTTAATTCTACGGTACTTGCTATAAAAGGTTGCTAAAAACCATTTTCTCAATTTTTTTTATTTTCATCAATCGAAATTGAAGAATTCAATTCATAGTTCTTCCTAATCAGTTGGTTCCCAGTAGAGATGGAAGGTCACGGGGGCACCACTTAAATAACATCTCATCTAGACAGAACATTTCTGGATTTATTCTCAGTAGAGATGGAGGGTCACGGGGGCACCACTTAAATACCATCTGAACTAGACAGAATTTCACCGGGACTGACTTTGGAATTACTTAAATGAGATTCCATAAAAACGAGCAATTACTTACAAAAAGCATATATATACATATTTTCTAACAAGTTTACATATTTTGAAAATAAAATAAATTTAGATTGTTTCCAAATTTTAAGTTTTCATTATTGAAGTCTTTAGAGTATTTTACCAGCATAACTACTAAGTAAAGCTATAAAATACGAAATTAAAACTGTAAAAATGCATTATAACATTTAAATAAAATCATACCAACGAAATGAATTCTTTCTCCGAAATTATAGAACTCCTTCTTAAGATATTTCCCAAGCTTTCTATACCTCTTTCTTATTATAATTCTCAAGTAATTGGTATGAGTTTCAAATGAACCCTAAGGCCCTATTTATAGGTTTCCAAAAGTATTACTGTGTTGACACATGTCTAATAACTAGCCTTTTTACAATGGTGATTTAACGTCGAGGTATCGCATTCCAGAGTGGTCTTGCAGTGTTAATATCACCAAATGATGACAAGTGTTTTGACTTTCTCTCTGTAGACAACATGTATAAGGTGGAGATGACTAGAATGTGGTGGAAAGGTGATAAGGGTATAAGGGTCATTTTACATATGAAGGGTATTTTGGTAATTTCACACTATAGATTTTCAATATTTCTTAGAGGTCTTTAAAAATATTTTATTTACAAAATTGCCCTTTTATATTTTTATTTTAGTCCCTAAAGTTTCATAAAATTATATTTTCCACCCCAAAACTTGTTATTTACCTTAAGATATGTCATAAGACTTCGATTTGATCCAATTTACAGTTGATTCTTCATATTTAAAAATGGGGTTTGTTATATTAATAGCCAATAATACCACCTATTTAACAATACAACATTTATTAGATAATAAGTAACACATGAATGTAAAAACGATCTATATATATGGGCAAATAAAAGTGGGGTCATTACATCAAATGCCTTGTCAAAGTCTGGAAGTCGAAGAATCAGATGGCTAGTCACTATCACTTTTAACTTATCTAATTCATCCTACAATTCATAGAACCAGTTCTAATGTTAATCTCTCCGTAAAACACCAGTAAGTCACATCACCTTCTTTGAAAAACCCTTGATGAACCCCGTATAATAGTTGGATAAACTTAGAAAATTCCTCAATTTTGTCACCTTTAAGTGTGTTGAACGATCACCAATATCACGAACTTTAATCGGGGCCATCTTTTGGGGAAAACAACTTGAGATTGGCAGTTGAAAAGCGAAAAAATTCCATCTATAAAGATCTTTGTTTAATCATGCATTAAAAATAAATCAAGAACAAGGTTTAAATTAAACTTATGATTTAAAGAATACAATACATTTATGGATCCGATTACAATCAAACGGGAGAAAATTATTTGTTAACAATGAAGTTTTTCCTTCTTTTGGATCCCCGAAAGCTTACTTAACCTTCTATAAAGCTCAGATCTTATAGTGTAGAATCCTCACAAAATCTAGGTAGGTTTATCTCCTTGTTTTGAGATGAAAATCCTTTCTTTTAGTTGAGATGTAATATTTTTTTCACCCCTCTAAAAATGTAATGATGAAACATATTCATTAAAACCCCATCCTGCACCTATATATACAAGTATAAACAGGGGGAGGGGGGCTTGGGCCAAACTGAGATTTTTAAGGCCTGAGCCTAACTACTTGGGTATATGGACTATACTAGGGACCCAAGATAAATAATTAAATTAGCTTTCAAATAAATATTCAAAAATCCCAAATTACAATTACCATAATTTATTTCCTTTCTTTATTTAATAATAATTAATATCACAAAATAATTTTGAATCAACTTCATTTTGATTATCTCAGAAATCACTTGGATATGAAGATGTATTATTTGCAAACTTTATTATGGTACATAATATGATTCCCCACGTTAAGTATCTCATACCCGCTTGGTTAAATCAATTTACTGTCAATTGAAAATCTTATCAATTCCTTGATTCCCACATTTAACTTATTTCCTACCCCACTAAGATCATAAAATAATCCATCGGTCGGGTTTTAATTGGTGGAAGCAAAACAAATATGTCTATAAAGGGGCTATCACAATCCATGGTATTGCCTTTACACGAATTCCTCTGAATTATTCTCACGACCCCGGCCCAAAATAGTATTAGGGAACGAGTGTCTTGACATGCCACCAAGGCAACAAATATTCCGATTTAATTATTTCCTTAAATAAATGCAACGGATGTATTATCACATGGTTATGAATCATAAAATACTGAAAGTAAAGGAATTACGTCATCAGAGCATTCTAAAGGAAACTTTGTATATATTAAAAGTAACAACGAGTTACAACTTAAGAGAAAATTTAAACCTTATTACAAGAGAGCCAGACATGCTCTAAATAAACATTTTACAAAAAGAGCTCTAAAAGCTAAATCTTCAATATAGTCCATTTTCGTTCCGTCTGTGAGCCTAAACATTTCCTGAAAAATGGTTATTTATGCAACATCAGCTAAAATCCGAATGAGGTTCAATCTCCAGACATTCCAGGGTTTTCAGAAAATAGATACATATTCAAGTCAAAAGAGAAGGCATATACATATATGGAGAGGAACTTGCAGTAAATAGATATATATATTTTGAAATGAAAGTATATATATCACAATTGGATAGCTCAGAATAAGACGAATGCAACAAATCAAATGTGATATCTTTTTCTTTCAATCATATCATTTTGATGGCCAAGTACACTCTAATACCGTATTCTTCTACTATATTATACCCCGGTAGTTGAGTGTCAATCGAACTAGTTCGTCACAACGCCTCATTTAGGGCACATCAATGATAACCCAGCGGGGATGGTCAGTAAGTAAAGAGGTCCCTTAGGCCGAATCAGATTTTCAATATTCAATATCCTTTTCAATAATCATTTTAATCGGTATGTTTATATGGACAAATATAAACATATCACAAATGAATCAATCATCGGTATCACATGAATTTTGAGAATAAAAGCAGTTCACAAAATTTATATTGTTTGCATAATATCATCTAATCAAAATACACAAGGAATGTCAGAGTACTCACCCAAAATGGAAGTCAAATTTACTGGTATTAGTCTTCGATCAAACGTTAATCTGATAAAGATTTAAGTACAGATTCTAAGGTCCAGTTTATACTATACTAGCCTCTTCTTTTAAAGGATTACTGAATCCCTATTTGTTAACTTTTAAAACTCATTGATCGTAATTGAAGAATTCAATTCATAGTCTTTCCTCATCAGTCAGTTCCCAGTAGAGATGGAGGGTCACAGGGGCACCACTTAAATACCATCTCATCTAGACAGAACATTTTCGAATTCATTCCCAGTAGAAATGGAGGGTCACAGGGGCACCACTTAAAGACCATCTCATCTAGAAAGAACTTCACCGGGCCTGACTTTGGAATTACTTAAATCGGAATTCCTAATAACGAGCAATTTCTTTAAAAAGAGTCATTTTTAAAAGTGTATAATTTCAAACAAGTTTATAAAATCAACTTGGATTTGTTCTAAATTTTAAGTTTTGATTAGTGAATTCTTTATTGTATTTTACCAGCATAACTACTAAGTAAAGATATAAAAGAATAAATTAAAACTATAAAGATGCATTATAACATTAAGATTACCTTAAGATGAATATCCCTAAGAACTTCTTCTTAAACTTTCTCACGCTTTCTCTCATTGTTTCTTTTTATAATTCTCAAGGAATTGGTGTGAGTTTCAAATGATCCCCCAAAGACCCTATTTATAGTTTTTCAAAGAAATCCCAGGGTTGACACATGTCCATGCTGACCAAGCTTTTGCTATTGGAGTCAGCGTTGACGTGTCGCGTAACGGAGGCGTCTTGCAGTCTTATTTCACCGGACTACAACACGTGTTTTAACTTCTCCTATAACGATGACATGTGTTTTGGCTTCTCCTCTAACGACGACACGTGTATGGTGGAGGTGTCAAAACTGAGCACGAGGTGTCGAGCATGAGGTGGATAGGTATTAAGGGTATAAGGGTCATTTCGGACCTGAAGGGCATTTTGGTAATTTCACACCATATATTTTCAATATTTCTTATAGGTCCCTGAAAATATTTTATTTACGAAAAGGCCCCTTTTTATTTTTTTATTTTGGTCCCTGAAACTTTCTTTATTAAAACCAGTCCCTAAAGTTTCATAAAATTACATTTTCTACCCCAAAACTTATCACTTAGCTTAGGATGTGCCATAAAATCTCAAACTGACCCATTTTACCGTTGATTCTTCAAATTTAAAAACGGGATCTGTCATATTAAGAACTCGGAATATCATATATGTAATAATATATCATTATTAGATAGTAAGTATGACGAAATTGAAAGAAGACAATTATATACTGGCATAAGAAAATGGTGTCATTACATCCTACCCTCCTTATGAAAAGTTTGGTCCCCAAAGTTTACTTACATTAATTTCCAAAAAGGTGTGGGTATCGCTCTTTTATTTCATCTTCCCGCTCCCATGTTGCTTCTTCAACAGAATGATTCCGCCATAATACTTTGACTAGTGGAATAACCTTGGTTCGTAATATTTGATCTTTATGGTCCAAGATTTTCACTGGATGCTCAATGTATGTCAAATCTTCTCTAACTTGAAGAGGCTCGTGATTTAAGATATGTGCTGGATTAGGGATGTATTTTTTCATCATTGAAACATGAAACATATTGTGCACACTAGAGAGTTCAGGGGGTAAGGCTATTCGATACGCAACAACACATATCCTTTCAAGGATTTCAAAAGGTCTTATGTATCTTGGACTCAACTTTCCTTTCTTACCAAATTGGATTACTCCCTTTGTCGGTGATACTCGTAAGAAAACATAATCTCCTCTTGGAATTCTAACGGTCGGTGCCGATTGTCAGCATAACTCTTTTGACGGCTTTGAGCGATTTGAAGTCGGTCTTGTATCAATTTCACTTTCTCTGTTGTGACCTGAATCAATTCTGGTCCCAATAATTTTCTTTCTCCAACTTCTACCCAACATGCAGGAGAACGATACCTTCTACCATAGAGTGCCTCATACGGAGCCATTTGAATACTTTCTTGATAGCTATTATTATATGTAAATTCCACTAACGGTAAATGATCGTCCCAATTCCCCTTCAACTCAAGTACACATGCCCTAAGCATATCCTCTAAGGTTTGGATGGTTCTTTCCGATTGTCCGTCTGTTTGAGGATGAAAAGCAGTGCTGAAATTCAGTTTTGTTCCCATGGCTACTTGTAAGTTTTTCCAAAAGCGAGACACGAATCTAGGGTCACGATCAGAAACAATTGAAATTGGGGTTCCATGAAGCTTAATAATTTCCCGTATATATAATTTAGCTAGATTTTCTAAGGAATGGATAATCTTAATGGCAAGAAAATGAGCAGATTTAGTTAATGTAACAACCCGCGTAATTTTCGGGGTATTTTCGAAATAAAGAGGAAAAATAAATTTTGAGATAAAATTATTTTTATTGCTCAAATATATTGTTTATTATTTTTAAAGGAGAGAATTTCAAACGATTTCGAAATCGGAATTAAAATGGAGTTTTAATTGAATTTTTATTATTTAGAAGAGTCCTCAAAATATAAAACTCTCTAAGAGTCCTCGGAACATAAAACTCTCTAGTAAAAATAATATTTTTAAAAGTCCGACCGTCCGATCAAGCTGAATTTTTGTCAGCAGTCCTGTCTCGCCATTGTCTACAACATAAAAAATTTCAAGCGATTCCAACGGTCCGATCGTCCGGAATAAAATTTTAGTGTTTGTATCTGATTAGAACTCTTTTCTTAATCAAACACTTAATCATTTATATATCAACAAATTTGTGGCTTGGCTTTTCAAATCACTTTTTCTCAAACTTTTCAACCAGAAGACCTCTCCAAAATTACTCTGTTTCATATACAAACCATAGCCCCAAACTTATTCAAGATTTCAACCTTAGATTAGAAGGTTTATTTGGTGTTTTCTCGAGTTTGGGCTAGAACGAGATTTGATTATTTTAGCGAGAGGAACGTGATTGTGTGAATAGATTTTGAGGCTAAAATTATGTGATGATTCATGTTGGTTCTTTTTAGTGGTTTAAGGTATGGGGTTTTACACAATATGCTCCTTAATCTCGCGAGTATTATTCTCGTTGTTTTCTTGTGATTATTGACTCATATTTGAATTGATAAATTCTTTTGGAAATCTGGAAATATTTTTTGGAATCTAATTTCGATTCATGTGGTATTATATTTGGTGTTGAGCATGTTGTCACGAGATTTTAATATGGCACTGAAGTTGTGCACCCGCCAATATTCCTTTTTCCGGATATGCTAGAAAAATGCATAGGCATGGTACGGTGGTGAGGCCTGGTGACCCGATTAATGTGTTATTGAGAAATTATATTGATATAATTGCTTATGAGATTCACGTTGATTTGAACATTCGTGCTCGTATTGTTACGCTTTATTCACTGCTAATATTTGTTGAGCATCTTTCCGGTCGTATTGTGTACTTTCCCATATTTTCTTTTAGTGGCAGGCTAGCGCGGATTTTGGGGCGCTATGGAGATTGATTTTTAGCGAGGATTATTTGGGAATAATTTTTAATACAAGAGATGAGAAGACTTGTATTTATTTTGATGTATAGAGCATGAGATTTATTTTATTTTCGAGATAGTTAGATTGTTGTAATTATTTGGAGAGTTTTGTTGTATTAATTTGAAGATGAGAATAGTGGTTTCTTGTTTTATTGTGGGATTTAGATGCTCTATACCTTGTTATTTGTGGATTAGTTTAGTTTTATCGATAGTAGCGCTCCGTTCGCTCTCGCCGGGCGGGCGGGGTGTTACAACCTATCAATAATTAATCAAATGGAATCATTACCATTGGAACTCCTTGGTAGCCCTGTCACAAAATCCATGGTAATATGTTCCCATTTCCACTCAGGGATTGATAAAGGTTGTAATAATCCTGATGGTTTTTTATGTTCAGCTTTTACTTGTTGACAGATCAAGCACTGAGATACAAACTCTGTTATCTCCCTTTTCATGTTATTCCACCAAAACATTTGTCGGAGATCTCTGTACATCTTGGTATTTCCGAGATGAACTGTGAATCTCGAGTAATGACCTTCTTCCAGAATCTACCTCTTTAGTTGGGCTTCACCAGGTATACAGACTCAATTTCCAAACCTTAATATATCATCTCGTATCGCAAATTCAATTCTCTTCCCTCCAATAACCTCTTCTTTAATCTTCTTTAGTTGTGGATCATTTACTTGTGCAACTTTAATTCTTTCCATCAACGTGGGTTGTATTTGCAAGTTTGCGATTATTCCTCCTTCGCTATAAATATGTACATCTATTTCCATACTTCTTAAATCTTTCAATAGAGCTTCCTGGCTGGTGATAAGGCATGCTAAATTTGGTGTAGACTTTCTACTCAAAGCGTCTGCAACTACATTAGCTTTCCCCGGGTGATAGTGAATATTTACATCATAATCCTTCATCAATTCTAACCACCACCTTTGTCTCATATGTTCAATTATTTCTGAGTAAAGATATATTTCAAACTCTTATGATCGGTATAAATCTCACAAGTCTCACCATACAAATAATGTCTCCAAATCTTAGGAGGTAAAATTACCGCTGCTAATTCTAAGTCATGGGTTGGATAATTTGGCTCATGTGGTTTTAAATGTCTCGAGGCATAAGCTACTACTTTTCCATTTTTCATTAGCACACATCCCAAACCATTTTTATAAGCATCACTATAAATCACAAATCCTCCTGTACCGGAAGGAATAGTCAAAATTGGGGCAGTTACTAATCGGTTCTTAAGTTCTCGAAAACTATTCTCAACTTCCTCAGACCATTCATATTTCACCGTCTTTTGTGTTAACCTAGACAGAGGTTTGGAAATACTAGAAAATCCTTCAACAAATCTTCGATAATAACCTGCTAATCCTAGGAAACTACGAATCTTCGTCATATTAGTTGGTCTTGGCCAATCTAGTATAGACTCGATCTCTTGAGGATCAACCGACACTCCCTCCTTGGATATAACATGTCCTAGAAAAGAAACACTAGGCAACCAAAATTCACACTTCTTTAATTTCGCATATAATTTCTCTTTCCTAAGGATTTGTAATACTATCTCCAAATGCTTCTCGTGTTCTTCAATACCTTTGGAATAAATATGGATGTCATCAATGAAAACAACCACACACTGATCCAGATATTTCCTAAACACTCTATTCATCATATCCATAAAAGCGGTTGGTGCATTAGTTAATCCAAATGGCATTACAAGAAATTCATAGTGACCATATCTAGTACGAAAAGCTGATTTTGAAATATCCTCTTCTTTAATCTTCAATTGGTGATAGTCTGACCTAAGGTCAATCTTTGAAAATACTTGTGCACCTTGAAGTTGGTCAAATAAATCATCTATACGAGGTAAGGGATATTTATTCTTAATGGTCACCTTATTTAGTTCACGATAATATATACATAACCTCATCGTTCCATCCTTCTTTTTAGTAAATAACACTGGAGCACCCCAAGGGGATATACTAGGTTTAATAAAACCCTTGTCTAACAGATCTTGTAATTGAACTTTTAATTCCATTAATTCTAAAGGTGCCAGGAAATAAGGTGGTTTTGAGATTGGTGTGGTTCCAGGAACAAGGTCAATGGTAAATTCTACTTCTCTACTAGGAGGTAGACTGGGGAAATCATCTGGAAAAACATCTGGAAAAAGCCTAGCTATAGGAATATCTTCTAAACTAGGCTCTTTTATTTGCAAATCAATAACACTGGCAAGGAATCCTTGACATCCCTTCTTAAGAAAACTACAAGCTTGCATTGCAGAGATAATACGCATGGGAGATAAGATGATAGTTCCTTCAAAACTGAATTCTGGTTGGTTAGGAATTTGGAAAATAACTATTTTCTCAAAACAATCCACCCTAGCATGATATGATGCTAACCAATCCATCCCCAAAATGACTTCAAAATCTCTTATGTCTAAAACTATCAAATCAGCGAATAGTTTATGACTACTGACATTTATAGGGAAAGACTTATATACTAATGTTCCCGTCAATAACTCACCCGAAGGAGTAGAAACGTGTATGATATGATTCAAGGATTCAGGAATATTAGGAAAGCGATTAATAAAACGCACAGACACAAATGAATGGGTAGAACCAGGATCAATTAAAACTTGAAAAGGTTGTGCACATATAGAAAGTTTACCTGACACTACTGCATTAGAAGCCTTTGCATTGGAAAGATTAAAGACTCTACCTTGTCTGCCCTGATCCTTATTGTCATTAGAAGTCTTTGTTGCTGCCTTCCCTTTGTTAGGACAATCTCGCATTT
This sequence comes from Sambucus nigra, assembly GCA_949130495.1. NCBI lineage: Eukaryota > Viridiplantae > Streptophyta > Magnoliopsida > Dipsacales > Adoxaceae > Sambucus > Sambucus nigra. Next base: position 247,978,857 of record OX422223.1, read on the forward strand.
TATTCCCCTTTTGGTCACACCCAAAGCAACTCCCCGTCTCCAGATAACACGGTCGCCCTCTATAAATATTACCACAACGTTGGCATTTATCAACATTAAAGGGTTTATTTACTAAATGTTGTCCTATATTAGGCATAGTCCTAAAGGGTTTGTTATTGGGGTTCCTTCCTCTTTATTCTCCAAACTTCCTCTTCCCCTCTCTAACCTGATTATATTCTTCACTATCCTTCTCAGCTATTGTTTCCCTAGCCACCACGTCATTATATGATGTCAACTTTAGGATGGAAATTCAGCTACGAATATTCAACCTTAACCCACGTTTAAACTTCTTGGCTCTTAAAACATCGGTTATCACAACATGATGTGCAAAATGGGATAACTCAGTAAACTTTGAATCATATTAACTAACCGTCATATTTCCTTGAACTAGACCCATGTAGTCAGCTGCTTTTTGGTCTTGCACCGTTTCGAGAAAGTATTTCTCGTAGAAGATCACTAAGAAGTCATTCCAACCTATGGGATTATTCCTTTCCCCATGCATTCTCTTAGTCATTCTCCACCAATGTTCGGCTTCACCTTCTAACATAAATGTTCCAAATAAAACCCGTTGTTCATCTGTACACTTAAGAACATCGAACATCTTTTCCATTTGCATCACCCAGTTTTCTGCTTCAGTGGGGTTAGGAGTCCCTTTAAAAGACGGCAAATTCAACTTCTTGAACTGTTCAATAGTACTACTACTTAGTTCAAGATTCCTTGGTGCTCCATTATTCACTTGATGCTCCACAATTCTTGCTAGACTTTCAATTGCCTTGTATTCACCTTCCAGTCCGTCCATACTCGAACCACTAGTTCCTGGAGTTGATCTCGCGTTGGTCATTTTCTACAGTCATGGTCAAACGTAAGATGCATTATACTAGCCCAAGATTGCAATTTAGAAGAACAATGATATATAAATAATTCATATATATTTAAATACATGTGGAGGGTTATCACATAAGTCGGATATTAAATCATGTATCCTATGTATGGAAACTTAAAATCTATAACGTTCGAAACTTATGTTCAGTAGTCTACGGGTTCATAACCTATGCTCTGATACCACCTCTGTCACGACCCTGACCCAACATAGTATTAGGGAACAAGTGTCTTGACATGCCACCAAGGCAACAAATATTTCGATTTAATTGTTTCCTTAAATAAATGCAACGGATGTATTATCACATGGTTATGAATCGTAAAATACTGAAAGTAAAGGAATTACGTCATCAGAGCTTTCTAAAGGAAACTTCATATATATTAAAAGTAACAACGAGTTACAACTTAAGAGAAAATTTAAACCTTATTACAAGAGAGCCAGACATGCTCTAAATAAAACATTTTACAAAAAGATCTCTAAAAGCTAAATCTTCAATATAGTCCATTTTCGTTTCGTTCGTGAGCCTAAACGTTTCCTGAAAAATGGTTATTTATGCAACATCAGCTAAAAGCTGAATGAGGTTCAATCTCCAGACATTCCAGGGTTTTCAGAAAATAGATACCTATTCAAGTCAAAAGAGAAGGCATATACATATATGGAGAGGAACTTGCAGTAAATAGATATATATTTTGAAATGAAAGTATATATATCACAATTGGATAGCTCAGAATAAGACGAATGCAACAAATCAAATGTGATATTTTTTTTCTTTCAATCATATCATTTTGATGCCCAAGTACACTCTAATACCGTATTCTTCTACCGTATTATACCCCGGTAGTTGAGTGTCAATCGAACTAGTTCGTCACAACGCCTTATTAAGGGCACATCAGCGATAACCCAGCTGGGAAGGTCAGTTAGTAAAGAGGTCCCTTAGGCCAAATCAGATTTTCAATATTCAATATCCTTTTCAATAATCATTTTAATCGGTATGTTTATATGGACAAATATAAACATATCACAAATGAATCAATCATCGGTATCACATGAATTTTGAGAATAAAAGAAGTTCACAAAATATATATTGTTTGCATAATATCATATAATCAAAATACACAAGGAATGTCAGAGTACTCACCCAAAATGGAAGTTAAATTTACTGGTATTGGTCTTCGATCAAACGTTAATCTGATAAAGATTTAAGTACAGATTCTAAGGTCCAGTTTATACTATACTAACCTCTTCTTTTAAAGGATTACTGAATCCCTATTTGTTAACTTTTAAAACTCATTGATCGTAATTGAAGAATTCAATTCATAGTCTTTCCTCATCAGTCGGTTCCCATTAGAGATGGAGGGTCACAGGGGCACCACTTAAATACCATCTCATCTAGACAGAACATTTTCGGATTCATTCCCAGTAGAAATGGAGGGTCACAGGGGCACCACTTAAATACCATCTCATCCAGAAAGAACTTCACCGGGCCTGACTTTGGAATTACTTAAATCGGATTCCATAATAACGAGCAATTTCTTTAAAAAGAGTCATTTTTAAAAGTGTATAATTTCAAACAAGTTTATAAAATTAACTTGGATTTGTTCTAAATTTTAAGTTTTGATTAGTGAATTCTTTATTGTATTTTACCAGCATAACTACTAAGTAAAGCTATAAAACAATAAATTAAAACTATAAAGATGCATTATAACATTAAGATTACCTTAAGATGAATATCCCTAAGAACTTCTTCTTAAACTTTCTCACAGTTTCTCTCACTATTTCTTTCTCTAATTCTCAAGGAATTGGTGTGAGTTTTAAATGATCCTCCAAAGGCCCTATTTATAGTTTTTCAAAGATATCTCGGGGTTGACACATGTCCATGCTGACCAAGCTTTTACAATAGGAGTCAGCGTTGACGTGTCGCGTAACGGAGGCGTCTTGCAGTCTTATTTCACCAGACTACGACACGTGTTTTAGCTTCTCCTCTAACGATAACACATGTTTTGGCTTCTCCTCTAACGACGACATGTGTACGGTGGAGGTGTCAAAATCGAGCACGAGGTGTCGAGCACGAGGTGGATAGGTATTAAGGGTATAAGGGTCATTTCGGACCTGAAGGGCATTTTGGTAATTTCACACCATATATTTTCAATATTTCTTATAGGTCCCTGAAAATATTTTATTTACGAAAAGGCCCCTTTTTATTTTTTTGTTTTGGTCCCTGAAACTTTCTTTATTAAATCCAAGTCCCTAAAGTTTCATAAAATTACATTTTCTACCCCAAAACTTATCACTTAGCTTAGGATGTGCCATAAAATCTCAATCTGACCCATTTTACCATTGATTCTTCAAATTTAAAAATGGGATCTGTCATATTAAGAACTCGGAATATCATATATGTAATAATATATCATTATTAGATTGTAAGTATGACGAAATTGAAAGAAGACAATTATATATTGGCATAAGAAAATGGTGTCATTACAATTATGATCTCAATCCTACTCATACAACTCTCACCCAATATGCGAGAATCATTTGACCTGATAAAATCATATTCCACCCCATAACAATTAAAGTGGCATGTGTGCAAGCATTTCAAACCTCATAATTCTCATGATTGAGAATCCATGAACCATTTGCACATGGTGTTATATTTCCCGAGTCTAATCAAGTTATACATTAAAATCAAATCTCACGCGTGGTCATGTTCAATTTTGAGATGAACTATCATAGAAGTTCTCGAACCATTACACAGGTTCACATAATTTGAGATGAAATACTAAGATTTCATCACAACCATTTCAATATGATGTAAACTCCCTATCTATGTTGTGAACATTTTAATAATGATAGAAATGGTTTCTCGATATGCTAGTGATCAACCCAATCTAGACTCATTGAAATTCCTACTGAGCTCTATTAACCAACATGCATACAATATATTTAAACTAAATACAAGGCATTCTCGCAATCATGATTCTTATTTGAAAATGTACTATAACATATTTACTCAAAAGTAAAAGCCATTTATGGTTTAAGAATAAAATCCCAACAATCTCCCACTTATTCTTAAACCCATATATCTAATTCCTAACTCATTTACACGGAAGTTTGTTGTGCATTGGTAGAAGGAATAACAATATGTTATCCGATACAACCTTAATCATAATCTTATCACCCATTTCATTTGATCTCCAAAACGAGGTGAAACCTACACTTAATGTGCTTAACTATGTTATGGGTTATGGGTTCTCTTGAACTTTCAATTGAACAACTATAAACACTAAAAGTGTAATAGCTAATCTTACTTGAAGGAACCTCACTCGAGTTACTTAGGAAGTAAGTGAGTCACATAGCCTTTTTATTGCCTCCTAAGTGGAAACAATATCGGGCTACCCCGATGAAGTCATCAATCCAAGATTTCTTCACACTCTTCCATATTATACCTCAAACATCCTAGGTAAAGGCATATTATGAGGTAAAAGAAATCCTTATTTGACTTGATTTAAGCCTAGATAATTTTTAATTTACATGTACTAATTTTTTTTCGACCTCCTATTTTATTCTTTTTAAAATAAAGCCATCTTTAGATTAAAATAAAATTTGAAGATCAAAATTTAATTTCTACCTTTAGAATAGTTACCCTTGTAATTCAATTTTAAACATAGTAAATAAAATGGATTTAAAAAAAAAATGGTGATCTAGGCCGATCTCAAAATTAATTCCATATTGTCCAATAAAGGATGTTCCTAATTATTAAATTATTTAGTAATCAAAATTATGCAAAATAATAATAAAGAGACAACATGAAAATATAAAATAATTACAAATAGAAATATAAGGAGAAAATTTCTCCTTTCCGTCATGGCCTAGAATCTTTGTTGAAGTAAAAAATTTAAAGTTAAGTGTCCTTGTTGTAGAAGACTTTTCTTTTACTTATATTCCATCTTGAATTACAATTCATCATAAATAAGATTTATTGAAGATCTTTCTTTCTAGAAACTGATCCAACTTGGTGTGAAAAGGAGATGAGGAAGAACCACAGAGAAAAGCCATCAAAAAACACCATAAAATAACCATCCAAGGCTGACAATTCCCAATCCGATCAATCTAACCTGGAAATCGGATCGATATGATCTCTAAATTGATCCGGAATAGATTTAGGATCGGTCTGAACCACCTATGTTGAAAACTTCTTCTGCACTTTGCAAATTCATGCAAAAATAATGATAACTCTTCTAAATCCTGACGAAAATCCATACAACTTTATCCTTTTAATAGTAAATAAATATTAAATCCATCTTCTAACTCATCTAAATACATTGATAATGAAATAACTACAAAAACCTAATTATCACATGCATATTGAATCTATGAGCAAAAAATAATTATATATAAATCGTCATAGGATCCAATAACATAAAATAAACATATGTTGCCATGATGGAATATATTTAAACATAGAATATTTATAAAACCATGTTAGTACAACACTATACACAAAGATGTATAATTATACAACATGCAAAAACTAGAGTTTCATGGTGGATAACATGAACATTTAAACTAACCTGATTCACATTTTTTAAAGCTTGGATCTTCAAGTGTATGATTCTCCCCAAAACTAAGTAGGTGTGTGGGAACCTTTTGAGATAAAAACCTTTACTTTTGATTGATATATGGTTGTTATTATCTAGGCCGCTTAATAAAAATGTGAATGGTGTTTTCTCTTACCCCTTTCAAACCCTAACGATAAATCACATTCATTAAAACCCATTTTCATACCTTTATATATATGTGTAAAAGGTGGCTTTGGGTCAAACTGGGTTTGTGGAGAATCTGGGCTTAAATACTTGGGTATTTGGACTATATTAGGGATCCAAGACAAATAATTAAATTAACTTCCAAATAAATACTCAAAAATAAAAAATTACAATCTCGCTAATTTATTTATTTTCTTTATTTAGTATTAACTAATCCTGCTAAATAATTATCACTACACTAAAAAATTACTCGGATATAAAAAGGGACTTATTTGTAAAGTTGATTATAACACATAATATGATTCCCCCTCATCAAGTGTTCGATACCATCTTGGTCAAATGAATTTATTATTAATCAATTTTAGCTAACATCTAATCAATTTTTTTATTCTCGTATGTAACTTCTTTGATACTCTGTCGGGATTATAAAATAATCCACTAACTGGTTTTACTTAGTGAAAACTAAAAATATAAGTGTATCAAGGGGGCATCAGAATCCATAATATCCGCTGGATGCGTATACCTCTGAATTATGATCTCAGACCTACTCACACAACTATCACCCAATATGCAATGATAATTAAGCTCGATAAAATCAGATCGCACCTATAGCAATCAAAGTGACATATGTGCAAGCATTATACTCCTCATAATTCTTAGGATTAAGAATCAATGAACACTTTGCAAATGGTATAACCCGAGTCTAATCATGACAACCCTTAGACTTAAATCTCACAGATGGTATTGTTTAATACATACTTGGTATTTACCAATCATAATTCTTTGTCTAACAATATTATAAGTTCTCAAACCACCATACAAGTTACTATAATATAAGATAAACTACTAGGATTGCATCGCAACTATTTTGATAGGATGTTAGCAACCTATTTGGGTTGTGATTGCTTCAATAGTGCTAGAATGGAAATCCCGATGTCCTAGTCATTAACCCGAAGCTAACTCGGTAGAATTCCTAGTGACACACCTCCACTCAAAAATAAATTCCATACATGATTTTAGGAATAAAACCCCAACACCATATTCGCAATCCCTTCAAAAATGAAAGGGCCAAAGAATATGATTTCCTCCTGGCCAAACTCACACTTTTTGGGGTTCAAGTACAAACTCACCTCCCGTAACATTTGATGGGCAATACGAAGGTGTTCAATATGTTCTTCTAAATGGTTATTATACACCACTATGTCGTATAGATAAATCATGATAAAATCATTCAAATAATCTTAAAAGACATTATTCATTAAGGTATAAAATATTGTAGGAGCATTAGTTAAGCCAAAAGGCATCACTAAGAACTCAAACGAACCATACCTTATTACAACTGTAGTCTTTGGCTCCCACCTTATACGATCCGAACTTGATAATAACCCCAAAGGATATCTATCTTTGTAAAATATCTGGACTTGCCCAAATGTCTAAACAACTTAATCGCAATTGGAACTGGATAGTTGTTATTCACCGTAACTTTGTTCAATGCGCGATAGTCCACACACATTCTCATGAATCCTTCATTTCTTTGCTAAAATAGGGATAAAGCACAGTAAGGTGATTTTGAAGGTTGAATATTCCATCCCTTCAATATTTTTAATTTCTTTTGCAACTCTGTTAATTTACATAGAGACATTCAATATGGAGCTATTGCAGGAGCTTTCACTTATGACTGTAACTTAATGGTATGATCAATTTCCAGACAAGGCAGAAACTCGGTGCGGAGTTCATTAGGCATTCCATCCTTGAACTCTCTCCAAACATCATTGACCAGTTCAGTCACACCTTCTTGTAAATGTTAGTCCTCTTCAAACAGTAATGCTAAATAAATTCCGTCTCACTACCTAATTCCATCCTTGACTTGCAATGGGGAGCACATTTTAACTCCATTATAGGACTTCTTTCAAGTAAGTAAACATGGATGGGGAATGTTATGAACATACCCTGCAAATGAGGCATCACCAAAACCTTAGCCTTTGTAAAAATTCCAAGCCCATAGTGACTAGAAAATCTTTCAAAAGTAAGATTATAAAAATGCAACTACAATGCCATTGTCCAACTTTGAGAGAAACTTCCTTTTCCACACCACCAATTAGTCCCGCCTCTGAATTTACTTCCTTGATTATACTATTGTCCTTTGTCAATGAAAATTTCAATCGTTGTACTTCTCGATCAGAAATGAAATTGTGATAGCACCGGTATCAACCATTGCCTGAACAGCCACATCATTAATTTAAATTTGAATGTCCACTTACACTCTTACAACCACTAGAATCTCTTCTGGATGAATAATGTTGAGAATAAAGTGGATAAATCCATGAAGGCTCGCAACTATTTTCATCACCATCTTCCATAACTAACTCATTTATCTTCTCCTTATTTAAATGGTTCTTCACCAAACAAGGACCCTCGTATATTAAGCACTTTGTGTTCTTGGAAGGGGATTTATCCTTAGGTTGGGGAGCATTAAAAATGATTGAACCGCTTATTCTCGTTTTTCCATTTGCATTTATTCTATTCTTTACTCTTGTGATTACCACATTCCTTCTTCATTGAACTGGTCTGCATCTAGTAATCCACTAAACCATCAGCAGCGAACATCCTTGTGAAAAAGTCTTTAACACCTTGCTGATATAGTTCAGCATGTGCCCAATTCTGAAGGCCATTAATGAACTTAAAAATCTCGTCTTCATCATACATGTTCTTGATATTCAACAGTAAGGATGAAAAAAAATGTTCTTGATATTACCTCACATATCAGGGTTACTTTAAACGGTGCAGGTTATCACGAGCCTGCTTCATAATGAGAAATTTCTCCCTAGTTTCTAAATTATCGTCATGTGACACATATCCAGTACGCATTCTTAAAATGCGGACTAGTCCGCACTAGATCATGATTGTATATATATATATATACACACACAGACACACACACACACACACACACAGAGTACTATTCTTGAGCGGACTATCCCGCGGACTATCCCGCATTTGAAAAAAATGGACTGATTATTTTTTTGAAATGCGGGATAGTCTATATATATATATATATATATACTCTTGTGCCGACTAGTTCGCATTTTAGAAAGGCGCTTTGTAAATATAGGACCTATTGTAATATGTATTTTGGAAACAGGACAACAAACATTTTATGTACGATTTTACTCCCTATTTTTTAGTAAAGCCGCTGGCGCGGACCCATATTCATAAAACGTCAATCACAGCATGCCACGTGTCCCTTTAATTTGAAAATAGGGACTAAAAAATGAAACAAAATGTTTGTTGTCCTATATCCATAATCAATATTATTTTAAGTCCTAAAATTATATAATCTATTTTAGAAATGTGGACCGAACATGTGTCACCTGACGGTGAGCTCAGAATAGAAAGTGTATGTATAATATATACGCTCACTGTCAAGTGACACATGTACGATCTGCACTCTTAAAATGCAGATTGATTCGCACGAAAGTATTAATATATATACAGTCCTGTTCTTGTGCGGATTAGTTCGCATTTTAAGAATGCGAACCGGGCATGTGTCACCTGACAGTGATCCTAGAAAAGAGAGAGAGTGTGTCTATAATTTAGGCGATAATTTCTAGGCGCACCGCTAGGTCACACATGTCAGGTCAACATTCTTAAAATGCGGACTGGATATGTGTCACGTAACGGTTCCCCTAGAAATTATTGCCTAAATTATAGGCACTCTCTCTCTTTTTTGGGTCACCGCCAGGTGACACATGTCCGGTCTGCATTCTTAAATGCGGAGTAATCCGCACAAGAACATGACTGTATATATACATATATACATACATATATACATATATATATATATATATGTGTGTGTGTGTGTGTGTGTACGCATGTGTATGTGTGTGTGTGTGTGTGTTTTAGTAGGAGGAGAGAGAGATAGAAAGAGAGAGAAGTGGGTTTTGAAAATGTTAGACTTTGAAAGAGCTGCCATGTATAATAAACAGTTTTTCTAGTCTTAAAAAAAAGTTAACGATGTCTTCTATTGCACTTTGAGGTTAATTTTACAATTTTTGAAACTTAAGGTCCAAAATTAAAAATCACCCTAAATATAAGTGTTAAATTTACATTTTATCCTAAAATTTAATATATTTGATCCATTCAAAAAAGCAAACTCAGCCAGGTATTAATAAAATATTGAAAGACATTTTTAGTATAACAACTCCGAGACCCTTTTTCCAAAAAAATAATGATCCAAAAAATAATGAAATGTGGAAACAGACTTTAAAGACTTGACTTTGTTGTGCACTTGGTTACATCAACTATGTCATCCAACATGGATAAAAGCATTTGGCTCATGGCAGACACATAGTAGTACCTTAATGCACTATGTATAGTGAAATTCAAAATTTTGAATGATTATGGGCCAGGCAGTGATTTTTAATGTTATAAATAACTTAATTTGATAATTTGTGAAAGGCTTAATACATATATGAGTATAAATTATACTGGAGTAGAAAGCAAGTATAAATTTCAACAAATAACACTCAACTTCTTCTTAATAAAATGCAGCATTTCTCTTTAATATCTAACCAATATTTTTTTCCAATCTAGTTCACTTACATATTATTTGAAGAGTAAGTTCTCTCACTTTTAATGGGTCTCTTATAACTCAGGATATAGAAAAACTTAACAAGTATATACATTATAAAATTCCAGGTATGGATTTATTTTTAAAAAATGTGTACATGTATACATTATATAAATTGAATATGCACTAATAGTGTTTTTAACCCAAAATAAAGTACTGACCAGGGAATTAAGTCAAAAATATAATACTCAACTGATTTTGATTTAGATTTCAATCATGTACTAAAGTCATTGGATTATTCCTTTAGTGTGAGAAAAATTTTTATGACAAAAGTTTACTTGAAAATTTGACAACAACTCCTCCCAAATAAACTTTTGACACCGCAAATTATCAAAATGTTCTTGGCATGTGGTCCTTAAGTTTACTTTATAAAAAACTTAATGACAAACAAAACAGATAAAAAGATGGCAAGTTCATAAGATCTGGTAAAATTTGTTTTCACAAAAGCTATCATACGGGAACTTTAGGCTAGAGATATTTGAATTACATTCTAAGCTATTTACCATTAACAGTAATAAATATTTGAAAAACAATTGGGTTTTTTAAACAAAATACACTAAAATTATGAAAACTATAATACCAATTGGATTACTGGACTATAATTGATATTGATGCTGGAGTTATAGATGGTATAACGCATGATTTGTCGTTTTATCACTTTTCTTGTTGTATTGAATAATACGATTCTATGTATAAAACTTATAAAAGAATATAAAGTTATTAAATCATAGTTTTTCATAATAGGCTCAAATAACATGATAAAATAAAATTATAGTATAATATAATAATAAGGAATAATTCAAAGTTAGTCCTATTTATTGGGTCAAAGATGCACCAAATTTCATTGACTTTTTTTTAATGCACCAAGTCATTTTTCATTATACACTACATATATTTAGACAAATATACCCTCACATGTACCCATTTTAAATCAACTTACTCTCTCTCCAAAAATAAATACATAATCTCACACTCTTTCTCTCTCTAACAACCCCACTTCCACCCCCACCCCCGCCCCCACCCCCGCCCCACTGGAGACTCACCGAAAACAGTCCACCGAAAAAACTCGTCGGCGGCCGCCGGAATTCTCGCCAGAGTGTTTCTCTTTCCTTGTTTCTCTCTCTTTTTTCGTCTATTTCTTTATTTTTTTTGGTCCGCGCCAGCGGCACCATCACCCGAGGTGGAGAAGAAGAGGTTTCGTATGAAAAATTGGAGGTTTGACCGGAAAAAATAGAGGTTTTACAAAAGGAGATAAATTTATCTGTTTCGATTTTTTGCTAAAAAAAATATCGAATATGGGTGTTGTTTGATAGATCTCGACGAGTAGATTTCAAATATATAAATATTATGAATTTTGGATTTGTAGATTCGAAATTATGAACTTTTAAAGATTTGATGATTTTTTTTTAAGAAAAAAAGACGCACAATTGGTTGAAGGTACTTTTTAAGTGTTTTTGTCATTTTAATGTGTTGAGATGGTGAAATAAGACTTTTGACATCATAATGATCTATTGCTTTATTGATCAAGTGAATGAGACTTAAAAATAATTACTTTTAAAAACAATTATATTTATACCGGTACGTAAGTGGAATTTTGGCATACATTAGCTGTGTGGTGTGGGTCCTATCGTCGCTATCTCATAAAACGCGCACCGACCAAGTGAGTTAAATAACTTTTTCTCAAGTGTTAATAGTCAACCATCTTGGTTGGGTGTGATGTTATCAATACTTTATAAACATTAAATAGTTATTTATATTGTTAAACAACGGAGACAATGTTATCTTTTTGTTTTAATAATATTTATTTCTACCGTTTCTATCTAATAAGAAACAGTTGCTTTCACTCGCTAGGAAAAAGTTTCCAAAGAATAACGTCACTTTTCGAATAATCCTTAAAAATTGCATTGAAGTTTTCAAAGAATTATGGAGAGGAATTTCCTATTGATCAAAACAGAGTCGTCACAAAATAGGTTCGGTTCACATGGTTACATCTTAGACTACATAAACTATTCTTTTAAATACATAAGAAAATATATTTTTTGGATTTAGTTATATTTTTAAAGTTTTATTAGTCTTTTATCTCCTGTATTTTTTAAATTCTTTAAAGTCTTATAATTGTCAAGAACTTTCCTCAACTTTCATGTAACCTCTCTTAACTGTCTATGTCTCTTTTTTAGAGAATTGCTAGTGTAAAAATATAGGATCAATAATAAAAAATAATGACATGAGATTAAACACGCATATATTCAAAAAATTAGGACTAAACACTTGTAATCTCAAAAGAAAATGGTGTTTAAAAACGATAATAGAAAAGTAAGGCAAAAATACAGTTAATTCTCGGTTGATACACAAAATTCATACCTTTTAATGTGACAAATTAATGTGTCGCACTCGTATTGATTTGGATCCGAATTTCATTGTTGTTGAGTCTATGTAGAACCCGAATATCAGCCAATACTAATACAGCACATCAATATGTTGTACCAAATATATTGATTGTTTATGTCGACATAAAGAACCCTAAAGATAAATAAGTGAAAACAAAATATATGCACGACTACTGTTATATTTTTAGTGTTGTTTTAGAAGAAAAAGAGGAAATAAACACTTACAACAACTCACATAGTCACTTCAATCATACTTTTTCATATTAATTGGGCGAAGTACGCTCTTCAAGAATTTTATTCCTAATAAGGCTTCACCCCCTTGACTTTTAATTAAAAAATATATACCTAAAATCCTTCAACCATCTCGGATTTACGAGTCACCCTGTAAAAAAAATACCCGACAAACTCACCCGCTTAGCTATCAACTCGTTGTAATTAAGCCCAGCGACCGAGTTCCCTCCATTTTCTACACAAATTATCTAAAATATCCCTCAACCAATTAATAAAAAAATAAAATTGAACCTATCTCTCACAAAAAAAAACACAACCAAATTTAAAATTCAAGCCCCTCCATCTCCACATCTACCCCACCCACCCACCCACCCACCCAGCCAGATGTTCTTCAATTGTCAAACCCCATCCATTCGCCCATATCATTGCCGAAAATCTCATATCTTGATAGATACACACAAAATACAAACTCATAATCACACGCACATTTACATACACACATTTACACATACACATAGTCTGTTTTGAGGTTTTTTTGTTTGTTTTTTCTATTTTGGGTTTAATATTGGAAGAGGGGGTATTTTAGTTAATTTATGTAAAAAAATGGACGAAACTCGGTTACTGGGATTAATTGTAATGAATTGTTTGTTAGGGGGGTGAGTTTATCGATAATTATTTTAAGGGATAATCCATAAATACGAGATGGTTGAAATGGGTTAGGTATAATTTTTCCTTTTTAATTTTATATGTCGATAAGTGTCATTACACTTTCTAAGCTATTTGATGAGAGAATTATCATTGGATGGTGAAAATGGCGTACTTTCAAAGTGAGTATTATAAATATCTATGAGTGCATATAATCACAATAAATGAATCTAAACAGTTAATGCCAAGGTACGAGAAAATAATCTCAGAACAAAATATTTACGTGATTCGATAATAACCTATGTTCACGGGGTATTTCCCTCTTTTATTATTTTCTTTATTTTAATATCGCAAAGTTACATGTCCTCTTTTTTCTGGGGTGAGAGTTAAATTTATAGCGGTGGAGGAGGTGAAATCGTGTTGGGCTTCTCTTAAATCTTGATGGATTTGCTTCTTGAATCATGTTAATCTCCTTCGAGTTCTTGGTATGATAGATTTTTCGCTATATAATTATCGCTTATGATATCTATCACTTATTATATATTAGAACGTCCTTACTTGTGGATCCGGACCTTTATGGGCCGCTGGGTTTGGGAGACTTAACTTACATTGCCCCCAAAGTTCTTTGGATTGAATGGGGAAGAGAGGTTTGAGAAGATGGCCGACTCGAATAGTTGGTCAGCCTAAGAGGCTAATTGTCATTGGAGATTGTATCTAAAAAAAATTCTTAAAAAGCAACTTTGAGCCGGTTGGATACTACTCTGACCATTGAATCGTAGAGGAACACGCACGCAATTATTTTGTTCTAATAATGGCACGCTGGTAATGTTCCATAAATGAAAAGACGATTGCATTAATAAGATATGGTCTACATTCATATTCACGACCAAGAAGTACTGGATTCTCTTTCGGATAGGCCCTGAAAGGCGAAGGAAGGCTGAAATGTCAACATGCATCTATTATTGAATATTGAATTCACCCGACCCGACAGTACCCATTTTGGGAACGTCCAGTGCCAAAGTCACTGAATGAATAAGTCGACAATCCCTAAAACGGACTATGTAATGTATTTTATCTGCTGGGTTACGGGTGGGCATTTTACCATAGGTTTCTAATCTACCCTTGTGTAATTCCTATTTAGACATTTGGAATTTCTCTCTAAGCTTCATCAGATGTTTGTATCATTATTTGTATACTCTACTTCATTCAAAATGCATGCATAGAACTTCAGCATTTGCACACTTTGAATGTAAGTCTTCTTCATCCTTGGTATCATTTTCCTTCATCATTTATGAAGTGTTTTGCTTCTTATGGGCATTTTTCTTTCTTTGAGTTTCCTTTCTGCCCTTTCTAAAAATGGTGTATTCTCTCCGTAAAATGACCATGGAGGAATTCAGAAAAACATATTTGATTCCTCTTTGGGTAGTTACTGAGTGTGCTAAAGTTCCAAGATAATGTAACCCTGTTGAGGACGGACATTGGTTCCACATCCTTTCAGTGTCTAAGGGGGGGGGGGGGGGGGAGGGGGATAAATTTCCCCAATCAATAATTTCTGGAGTTTTGTGAGTTTTTGAAGTAGTCCTTTCTCAATATGCCCCCAATACTTGGCGAATCGTCAATAGTGTTCATAAATTTAATGAACTGTATAGGCACCATATATGGATCCCAAAATTTAGGTATTATTATTTGTGATCCCACACAATTGATGGGATTCTTTATCTGAAGGTGAGGAAGGCTGTAAGGACATGATTTTATAAATGTCTGTTATCAATCTTGTATGTCGTATGCCAATACACTGTCGAAGGACGTTTAATATCATACAAGCATCGAGACCGATTCGAATATCAAGATTCTTGAACATTCAAGCCCAACACGGATGAATTTGATAAAATGTGTTTAAGTTCCATTTACATTTTACATTGAAAGTGTTGGGATATTTTTACAAAAAATAAAATATTTTTCTATTAATGAAAAATAATTTTAAATGTTTTTAATTTTTCAAAAATAATTTTATCATAAAAGTTTTGGATAAACGTCTCCTGATCCTGTGAACATTTTTGGTTTTTGAGGATTCCAAGTTATTTATATATTGAAATTTTTTTAACAAAATCAGTGACTTTCGTTCAAACGACGTCACATCTCGTTCGAACGAGATGGAGGTTCATTCGAACAACATCGCATGTCGTTCGAACGAAAGTTGTTTTGCTCTGACACGTCACCACCTCGATTTTTATTATAAATAAGGGTGTGAGGCTTCTATTTTTCGTGTGGAGAAAATATTGGTTTTAAAGAGAATACGTTTGTAGTGTTTTGATTTATTCTCCAATAATTTTTTAGGGTTCAACTTTTGTTTTGCAATTCACAAATTACAATATCTTTTATGTGAGTTATTTGTGGAAACCAAAGCATACTTTGCTGTAGTTTAACCTCTGTGGAGAAGGCATCTCCATATCTGATCGGTGGATATCGAGCATAGTTATTCTGCGTGTGGACGAGATGAAGATGACGAACTAACACTTGGAGGGTATTTCGTAGTGACGAAGACACCGTGCATTACACTTTTGGGCGATTATTAGGTTGTATGTAAGTCAATGGTCTTGTAAACTTTTCAAAGTGTTGAAAAAAGGTTTTTACCCGAAAGGATTTTTTTCCTGAATTTGTTGTCTTTGTTTCACATGCATGGTTTGAATGATTTATAACACTTAGATGCATGTTTAGGAGCTGATCTAAAATTGAATTTGGTTTGATTAAATTTAGACACCTAATTAAATAAGTGTTCAAATAAATAAATTTAATTGATATCACACAACACTTTTTACAAATTCGTATCAGAGAGGGCTACGCTAATTTATTGCGTGATCCTGATTTTTGCACGCACTTTTGTGTCAAAGTCCGTTGCACTAAGTTATTGTGTTTGATCCTGCTTTTCTTAAAAATGGATTTTGGTGGTATTAATGATTTTCGATGTCAACGTTTTAAAAAGTGTTGTGTGATATCAATGAAAAGTGCTTACACGTGATTCACCCCATGTGAGATCTTTTGGTTGATTGTGTTTATATTTGTGATATGCTGGTTGTGCATCATGACATATTTGTACTAGTGTTATGACTCTCTTTGTTGTAGTTTAAATTGCTTTTTCTTATGATGGCTACTGTTTTGAATTTGTCAGCATCTTTCAGGCATCCTTTTTTGAAAAATTTTTCACTCGGCAACACTACATGACATTTTAGGCAAACTGTGAAAATTTGATATCTAGTTCGAACGAGATTTTATGCCGTGTGAAACATTTCTTGCGAGATGCCTTGTCATTCGAACGACATACTGTCTCATTCGAGCGACCTCTGAAGAATTTTTTTCTCTGTTTGCAGTACCCTGTGTTCATTGGTTACATTATTGGTATTGTTGGTTGTTTTTGGAACATTTTATATGCAACTACTCTTGATATTCATGCTTAATTGATAACACTGCATATTTTCGTTTAATCCCACCTGCTTTAGCTGATGATTCATTTGTGTGATTTATGTTTGCTAGCATAGGATGATTTATATGCTGATACTATGCCTATTCCTAGTATGTACCATGTTTGTATTTATGTCTTTTATTTGTCATATATTTTAAAAAACCAAAAAGAGTTTTGTATTGTCACAATTTCATTCCATTGATCCATGTGACAATTTGATAGTGTTTTGAGACAATATATCATGTCATCCATTTGCTTTACAATGTTTGGAGTCATTGAGATGCTATTAGTTTATACTTCCTATATGTTTGACACATGATTTCCTTTATTGCACACATACACGGATTTGTTTAATTATTGTACTTGTCTATCACATGTTGGTCGAGTGTTTTCATCTCAATCCTGTCCTTAAAATGAAACCAAGTTCAATAATACGAGTGTAATAAAAGTAGTGCATGTAAAAACCATTGCCCCGTGAGAAATTTTTTTTAGGACCTAAAAAAGTGAGGAATTAAAAATTATCTGCGATCTAATAAGGTTTGAAAAGAGCCCGAAAAAATTGAATGGCAATTAAAAGAATATTATGCGAATAATGGGCCAATAGGTTTTCTCTAAGTTGAGAATTTAGTACATCATTAGATATAAAAACCTGCATTATTTTATATGAGGGAGTTTTGGTTGAAAAGTAATCAGTGGATTTGCACGCCCTTTGAAAATTTTTCGAAGTAGCACTAAATTGTTTTGGACGTTATTAGTGTGAAAATAACTTAGGCTTTGATTTTTTGATTTGATTTAGTCGATATCATCTAAATTCAACAATTTTACACCTAAGGATATTTTTATGTCTAATCGATAGGAGTACACGTATGCATCGTGCACATATGCATGATTGAGTTTATTACCTATTGAATTTGTTCACACACAGTCATTCCATATACATGATTTGGTTATCCTTGTGAAAATTCATGGTGTGTGTCTTTTGTAAAATTAGTTTTTGCATTTTTTTATGAAAAATTGAAAAATCAAAAATAGTTTGTGGATCCTTTGAGTATATTCTCTACTTACACATAGTTTGATCCATATTTGTGCTTACTTTTCGTGACAACTCCATACTTTATTGTGTTTATTCATTCTTTGTCTATTTAGGACAAATAAAAAGGGGGAGAACGAATTATGGGGGAGTTTTTGAATTATGGGGAAGATTTGAGATTTTATATATGTTTAATTTTATGTTAACTTTATGTTAATCTTATTTCAAACTCGATACGTCACGAAAGGTATTTGATTTGTCTCATGTCTGTACGTACGAAGAATTGCTGATTATTACTAGATTGCACACTTTGATGAGAAAATCTTGAAGTTTTGGTGTTGAAGACTTTTGAAGAAAAATGAAAGACTTGCATTTTTAGTACCTTTTTCTTTTGGGTTTATGGGAGGGTATTAGATTTGTATAGGCATTATGATTTGATAATTCAGATATTTTTATTTTGTACTGGCATAGACATAGGGAGAGATTTATAAGGACATGATTTTATAAATGTCCGTTATCAATTTAGTATGTCGTATATTGATACACCGTCGAAGAACGTTCAAGATCATACAAGCATCGAGACGGATTCGAATATCAAGATTCTTCAACATGCAAGCCCAACAAGGATGAATTTGGTAAAATGTATTTAAGTTCCATTTACATTTTACATTAAAACTGTTGGGATATTTTTACAAAGATAAAATATTTTTCTATTTATGAAAAATGATTTTTGAAATAATTTTAAATGTTTTTAATTTTTCAAAAACATTTTTATCATAAAAGTTTTAGATAAACGTCTCCTGATCCTATGAATAGTTTTGGTTTTTGAGGATTCCAAGTTATTTAAATATTGAAAACTTTTTAAGAGGATCAGTGACTATCTTTCAAACGACATCACATCTCGTTCAAACGAGATGGAGGTTTGCTCAAATGACGTCGCATGCCATTCGAATGAGAGCTGTTTTACTCTGACATGCCACCACCATGATTTTTATTATAAATAAGAGTGCCAGGCTTCTGGTTTTCGTGTGGAGAAAATATTGGTTTTAAACAGAATACGTTTTTAGTGTTTTGGTTTATTCTCCAATAATTTTTTAGGGTTCAACTTTTGTTTTGCAATTCACAAATCTCAATATCTTTTGTGTGAGTTATTTTTTGGAACCCAAAGCATACTTTGTTGTAGTTCAACCTCTGTGAAGAAGGTATCTCCATATGTGATCAGTGGATACCAAGCGTCGTTATTTTACGTGTGGACGAGCCAAAGACGACGAACCGACACCTGGAGGGTATTTCGTTGTGAGGAAGGCACCGTGCATTACACTTGTGGGCGATTATTTGGTTGTATGTAAGTCAATGGTCTTGTAAACTTTTCAAAGTGTTGAAAAAAGGTTTTTACCCGAAAGGGATTTTTTTTTCTGAATTTGTCGTCTTTAATTCATATGGATGGTTTGAATGATTTATGACACTTAGATGCATGTTTAGGGGCTGATCTAAAATTGAATTTGGTTTGATCAAATTTAGACACCTAATTAAATAAGTGTTCAAATAAATAAATTTAATTGATATCATAGAACACTTTTTAGAAAGGCCGATAGAGTCTTGGTCGAGAACCTTCCAGATTTCAATAAAGGTTATTAGAATTAAGGTTTTATTTCCAGAATTTGGCAACACCCACCTCATCTTGAGGGAGAACAATATCAAGAGTTTTTGTGGTCAGAGAGAGGAAGGGACATAGGTAAACTTTATTTCCTTTATCTGCACTTGTAATTTTATTTGTTGATGATGATATTCTTGTGTTTTTATTAAACTCAATCAAAGAAGAAAGATCATTATTCTTCTTATTTTAATAGGGAAGAACTTTTCGAGGTTTGGAGGTTGAGAAGGCTATTGGTTGTAGGGGCGATCATCCAAGGTCGGCATCTATCCATATTGAATATAAGAATTCCACCAGCAGTTTCACTGCACATCCTATGGGCACAATCCATGACGTACCCCTTCCTTTAGCAAGTGGGGGATCTTATGCCTCCTCCTTTTTTGAGTCATTGATCATTGACATCATCTTTAACGTAGTAGAAGAAGAGATGACCCCAAAGAGGAGGATTATTTTAGTTAATGATGATGATAGGATGACTTCTCCTAAGTCCAAGGTTCAAAAAAGAATGAGTTTGGGGGGCCTTCTTTGCCTATTTTTGTAATAGATCCCCCCCACTTGGGAGAAGAATAAGAAGAATAAGAATTCTTTTTTACCGCTGTTATTTCCTACCAAAAGTAAGACGACCTAAACCTTGGGACGGGCCACTAGGTAATGTCGGTGTCTAAGAACACATCTTTAGCCTTTTGCTTATTGAAGGGGGAGTTCTCACTCTTGACTACGAGAAAGTTAACAAGCTGACCCTTGATCATCTTTCTACACATGATGCTCAGGTGTTGTCACTGGTAAATACAATTTTCTTTCGGTTTTTCCTACTCTATTCTTCCTAGATTGATGAATTTAAATTTTTTTACATAATCCTTTTTTTTTTCATTTTGCAGTCTATGGCTGATTTTGTCGCCATCCTAGAAAAAATCTTAGATTAATCCAAGGTCAACGATGATATGACTAAGGATTTGAACAAGTCTAAGGAATCCCTTGCTTCTTTAAATAAGGCCTATGAGACTAAGAGGAGGTCCACTAACTCGACAATGTGCAAGCTAAAGACTGAGCACGAACAACTAGAGGACGAATGCGACCAACTAGTTTCTACCAAGGATGTAAGCTATAACAAGGGCTATGAGGAAACCTTTAAAGATAAAAAAATATGCCAAATGACTTTTATTAGAAAGTAAAACTTTAAAAAGGTTTGGATGTTTCTTTGACAATGACCAGCGTCCCACCCGAATCTGAACTTTTTGGTGAGCACGATCCAGGTTTTCCTCAAAGAGAAAAAAAAGTTGGTTAAGCAAAGGCAGCTACCAATCATGAATACTCTGAGGCTGGCAAGGACATATTTCCATAACCACATGAGCATGTGAAATAAAAATAGGCAAAAACTAGTTACAAATAAATAGATTGATGGTCCTTCTATTTTCTTTCATTACTATTTGTTTGTAACATCTTTGCCCTATTTTATTATAATTAAAGATTTTCATAAAGTCTGGCTTCGTATCTTATTGTTGTTGAGTAATTTCCTTTTATTCTTGTAGCTTGGCAATGTATTTGGAAAAATTCCTTCTTTTGTTGGTAACCCATATACCATTTTTATCAAGAATATAGTGTTCATGATCGTCATGCTTTTATTTCTACTCGAAAGTATCTTAAAAAAATAACCAAGGTTTACAAAGAGAAATATATCTTGGTTGCCAAACTGAAAGATGATGTCAAGGTCCTTGGCGATGTCAATGCAATTATGCAAGATGAGATCAACTCTCTATAAAAAAAACCTCTCCAGAGCTAAAGACATTGTTGATGTTAGTGTGCTATTCTAAGATGAGAATAATTCCTTGAGAAAATAGCTCGCTAAAGCCAAGGAAGACTTGTTAAGAGATGGAGTACTCAAGATAGGGCTGAGTCATGACATACTTAAGCACTCGTATCTCTTTAGGAAAGGACCTTGTGAGGCATAAGCCTCAGGGGTGGATGGATGCTCCTCTTAGGATGGATGAAGCCAAACAGTTTTCATACAAACATGGTTGGTTGAACGCTTTGGGGGTCATAAATGTCCAAAGAATTCTAAACTCTGGTATTAAGGCCAAGTTGACTATCTACCCTACCATTATCCCTTATTTGTAAATGAAGAGAGAGGAATTCCTCATGATGTCGTTCCTCTCCAGTTGTCCAAACATTATTTGGCTTCTCATTGGATTGGCGACTTCAAGCCGAACTCTGATGATGGTCGAAGAGCCATTGTGGTCAAGGTGATCACTCATCGGGGAAAATAGTTGTGCAAATTATTTTTATTTTATATAGATTCTATTTTGATTTTCCACCCACACTTCCCAATGGTGTCATTTTATATTATTTCATTTGTTCGATTCCACATTATGCATTTTTTAATTTTTCTTATGTCGAGCATGTTTATATTATTCGTCTTACCTTTTATGTCATGTCGTCACACTACTTTAGGCATAAAGCAAACTCTGGAAAATGCACCGAGTTTTAGGTCAATTTGTAAGGACATAAATTTTCAATTGAGTCCCTGTATTGTTTTGACTTAATTCCGTGAACAAAATTGTGTTTGTAATATGTCATAGGGAGAATTTTATTTTGTCACGATCCCACTTGGTCTATGACGTATTGAAGATATTGAAGACGTTGCGACAAAGCTTTAAAGAAATAATCATGCCGATGTTTATTTGGTGCAAGTTTACTCGTCTTCAATGTTAATGTCATTCTGAGATCACTCAGGTATGAATGCGTATAATTAATGGTGCTCGAAATTATTTTATAAAAGACAAGGATGTAATTTTTATATAGAAAAATATTTTTAAATGTTTTAAAAGTGTTTTAATGGTTTAAACTTCGTTTTATGATGATAAGATGGAAATAGAGTTTGACTAATTTGAATCTCTTTGTTAAGAGACGTTTTTATCCGAAATTCAAAGAAAGTCAAACTTTCATGAGATCGCTCGAGCGACATTGGATCTCGTTCGAACGAGATACAATGTTGCGCGAACGACATGCTTAAGTCGTTCGAATGACACATTTTTTGAGGCGGTGTTTAAATCTTAATTAAACAGTGTTTGCATCATAATTTCGTAAGAGTGCTTTCTGGAAAACAGTTTTACAAACCAGAACCCTGTTTGCACATATTTTCTAAACTTTAAAAGTCTTAAACACATCCTTAGAGTTTGCAAAGATCCGAGTTATCATTCTTATATGTTTACGTGATCTTGCTGCACCAAAGTTGTTTGTTCTACACATTGAACACAAAGGTTTTTGCGGTGAAAAAGCGACAGACATCGTGTTCGACATCGTAGACGTATAAAAGCCATATCGTGGACACCGAGACATACGTGGATGCGTGTGTTGTGGACAGAGATCGTGGAAGACGGAGTTTCTGCGTGGGCACTATTGAAGAACGGTTGAAGATCAGAAGGAGCGTCAAGACCCGTGGGGATCGAGTCTTAGTGTAAGGCTAATCTGTCTTTGTAAAACCATTATTCATAGTGATTGTCTAGCTTGGGCCTTCCGGGGTTGTTTTCCCGTTTTTGGTTTTTTTCCTCGTACATCCGGCGTTGTGAGTATTCTTTACTTTACTTTACTTGCTTTAATCACTAGATGCATGTTTAGGATTAATCAAGATAAAATTGGTTTAAAGTGAAGTATTGGTTTTTTACAACTTGGTTTGGTGCATTATTAAAAGTTCGATCTTTTTCGAAGAAAAATTGGTTTTGTTGAAAACACACACATTGGGCCACTCACAAGATTCTTTCAAATTGGTATCAGAGCTAGAAAACATATTTTTATTTATTTTGTGATCCCGTGTGTTTGTTTACCTCTCCTGTGTTTGTTTTCTCTCGATGGATTCTCTAAGCGTTGACGATCTATATCGTTTGAATTTAAAGTTTGCAAAACGTATTGAATTTTTGGAAAAAAAAATTCCGATTTTAAAAATAAGATTGAATATTTGCAAACGTTTCATATTCAAATAGGTATTTGTCGTGAGCACTTTAGTTCCTTGTTTAAAGATTTTAATATATTAAAATTAGGCAAAAAGGAGAGTGATGATAGAGTCCTCATTTTAGAAAAAGAGTTAGAGGATTTAAAAAATTCTAGTGTTTGTGCCGTTGAGGAAAATATTTTGATTAATGATTTTGTGGCACGAGAAAAGGCTCTTAGGGATAAGTTTGCTCACATTGAGGGGGAGCGAGATAACCTTCTAGGTGTAATTGAAAATTTAAAGAAGGGGTCCCGAAAGTTTGAGGAGTCTAATCGTTTGCTTCAGTCAAAAGTTTTGAAGTTAAAAAATAATTTAAATGACTCAAGTAGTGATGGTTGCGGCTTATCTTGTTCTAGTGCTTTGATTGTTAAAGGCAAAACCATAGTTTGTTTTAGAGCGTCAACCACATCCGAGGGAATTAGAAAAATCAACCTAAAAGTCCCATTCCTCGTCATGTTTTTACATGTTCGCATTGTGGTAGGAAAGGTCACCTTAGGAGTTTTTGTTTTGATCTAAGAAAATACCGTAAGAAGATTAAACGTAGTGTCTCATTGGTTCCCGAAACCCGTTGTGTCAGGTATACACCTATTTGGGTTAGAAAATCCATTTTGGAGATGCTAAATACTTCGTTGGTTGATTCTCACATGCATGCACATGATTCGTCTCTTGCTATTTCTTATGGATAGTAGCTTGCATGTTTGTCATATGCTAGATTGCTTCATGATATATTCATTGCTAGTATTATGACATATGTATCATTTTGTATTATAGTTTTCATTTGTTTGAGTCCTATTTGAAAAATACAAGAAGATTTTATTTTTGAGAAATGTTTTGAAAAATCAAAAATAGTTTTGTTTTCTTGTTTGGTTTTTATTTTTGAGTTTACATGTTTGATGTGGCATATTGGTATGCTTCGACCTCCCCCCCCCCCCCACAATCGTTTCATTTTCCATGTGGCTAGGACATTTGGTCATTATTATTGATACTTAGAATGATCTTAACCATTGTTTATATGGGGTTGTTTCGAAGTTGATATGCATCTTAATTCGACCTTGTATATATGCCAATATCGCATACATGCACGAGTTTATATGGATGTTTGACTTCTCTTGCATATTTGAATTTGATGAGGCATTTTTATCTCAATCTTGTCATCTATGCGTAAGTAGACTTAAGGAGAAGAGTGCATGTAATAACCGTTTACTGTGAGGATTTAAAATTGGTAAAAATGATGAGTGATTCACGGGAAAGGGCTGCAAGAGTTCAAAATTAACTCGTTGTGAAAGCCACTGTTTAAAAGAGCCCAAAAGAAAATGCAATATGCTAAGAAAAGGGACAATAAGATTTTCTCTAAGTTGAGAATGCTAGAAACCTCAAAAGAACTTGAAAAAGTATGTTTATATGAGGGTGTTTGGTTGGAGAAAATTCAAACGGGTTTGCACATCTAATCCTAACATTGAAACATTGCAGTTTGACACTATTGTTTGTAGAATCGTCAAAATTCTGGATTTGTGTGCATGTAGTATGTTTAGTTCATTAAGCTCACACTTTAATTGTCATTTGGCTATGATAAAGTTTGATGACTTATCGCTATCAATTAGAACTTCTTGATCGTTTCGATGTGTTGGAATTGTGACTCATTTGCTGTAGTTTCACGCCCATTCATTCCATGTCCATGTTTGAGCACATCGGTACTATGTTTGCATGTAACTCGCATTTTTATTTTTAATGAGTTTTTGCGTTTTGTGCGAAAAGCCTACTGTTTTAGCACTGTTTTTCTTCTGTCAGTCCCTTCCTGGAATTTTTTTGTGGAAATTTTTTCACCGGGCAATACTTTATAATATTTCTGGGAAACTGAAAAATTTTGGCAGGTCGCGCGAAGTCGTTCTAACGACATTGCATCTCGCACGAACGACTTCTGTACTTCGTCCGAGCGACTTCCTCATCTTGTTTGAGTGAAGTCCCTGGCTCGTTCGAACGACAGGGTGAAAAATGTCTTCTGATTGGTTTGCGGTCCTCTGGCTTAATTTGATATATTTTTGGTACTGCAGGAAGCATTTTTTGGATTAATTGGTTTATATGAAGTTTCTTTTATGTTCCAAATTGGTTTTTGCATATGAGACCGTTTGTGACACTTGATTTGATTGATATACTCTTTGTGTGATTCCGTGGTTTACTATCTACTATTTTGGCATTACATGATCTTGCTTAGCTGGTTGTATCATGTTTACCTTGTGGTTTTCATTTTTTTAAAAATTGGTATCAACTTGATTCAATTGGGTATCATATTCTCATGCTAGATATTTCATATTGGTTTATCTTTTCACCGGATTGTCTATTCGAGACAAAAAGGGGGAGAGATTTGGTATGTGATGTAGGTGGTATGTGATGTAGGGGGAGATTTGTTGTGCACTTATATTTGTTTAAAATTGGTAACAAATTGGTAACAAATTGGTATCAAATAATTGCTCACAGGTTTTCAAATGATATGCTCTTATTGAATATATAAATTGGTTTTATTTGTTCCTCCATACTTCACTTGGTATTTGTTTTTCTGTTTCATGTGTGTAGGTATGCTTCAGCGATTCGAGTTTTCAAGTCTACAGTACATTGAGACAGTTCATGCTTGCCGGTACTACATATATTAGTCCGTGTCCTGTATCTTTGATTTTGAGTTTATGGGATGGGATTTAGGCTTCATACGGCTTGATGGCCCGGTTAGGAATTTCACTGGTTTAGTTTTGTCCCAGAATAGTCAAAGGGGGAGATTTGTAAGGACATAAATTTTCAATTGAGTCCCTGTATTGTTTTGACTTAATTCCGTGAACAAAACTGTGTTTGTAATATATTATAGGGAGAATTTTATTTTGTCACTATCCCACTTGGTCTATGACGTATTGAAGAAATTGAAGACGTTGCGGCAAAGCTTCAAAGAAATAATCATGGCTATGTTTATTTGGTGCAATTTTACTTGTCTTCAATGTTAATTTCATTCTGAGATCACTCAGGTATGAATGCGTATAATTAATGGTGCTCGAAATTATTTTATAAAAGATAAGGATGTAATTTTTATATAGAAAAATATTTTTAAATGTTTTAAAAGTGTTTTAATGGTTTAAACTTCATTTTATGATGATAATCTTGAAATAGAGTTTGACTAATTTGAATCTCTTTGTTAAGAGACGTTTTTATCCGAAAGTCAAACTTTCGTGAGGTCACTCGAGCGACATTGGTTCTCTTTCGAACGAGATACAATGTCGCGAGAACGACACGTTTTTTGAGGCGGTGTTTAAATCTTATTTAAATAGTGTTTGCATCATAATTTCGTAAGAGTGCTTTTTGGAAAATAGTTTTATAAACCAGAACCCTGTTTGCACATGTTTTCTAATGTTTAAAAGTCTTAAACGCATCCTTAGAGTTTGCAAAGATCCTAGTTATCATTCTTATATGTTTACGTGATCTTGATGCACCAAAGTTAATTGTTCTACACATTAAACAGAAAGGTTTTTGCGGTGAAGAAGCGACGAACATCGTGTTCGACATCGTAGACGTATCAAACCCATATCGGTGGACACCGAGACATACGTGGACGCATGTGTTGTGGACAAAGATCTTGGAAGACAAAGTTTCTGCGTGGGCACTATTGAAGAACGGTTGAAGATCAGAAGGAGCGTCCAGACCCGTGGGGATCGAGTCTTAGTGTAAGGCTAATATGTCTTTGTAAAACCATTATTCATAGTGATTGTATGGCTTGGGCCGTCCGAGGTTGTTTTCCCGTTTTTGGGTTTTTTTCTCGTACATCTGTGGTGTTGTGAGTATTCTTTACTTTACTTTACTTGCTTTAATCACTAGATGCATGTTTATGATTAATCAAGATAAAATTGATTTAAAGTGAAGTATTGGTTTTTTCACAACTTGGTTTGGTGCATTATTAAAAGTTGGATCTTTTTCAAAGAAAAATTGGTTTTGTTGAAAACACAGACATTGACCCACTCACAATATTCTTTCACAATCCACCCATCATGATTTTTAGTCGAATAAAGTCGGGTTTACTGAGTGCCTAGGTATCCTCTGTAGGTTTTTTGCTTGTTTGGGAAATTTTTGAGGTTGTCTTTATTTTTTGTGATTAAAGTTATTAAAACTTGGCTTTTATATATGTAATCAAACGAAAGTGATAGTGGTCAATGTACGACCAAAACATGAAATGTTACGAGCAACATAAGTTGGGAACTAAAAATTAAAATTAGATTTAGCTTGCCATTTGTAATATTGTTGAATGACTAAATGAGACAACTGACCACTTAGACTTGTGCTTTATTGAATTCAAATCTTAAAATGTTTCGAGCAACATTAGTTGAAAAAAACTACAAGAAATAAATAAACAAACTAAAAATAAAACTTTCTTAAGTTGGCTCCATTCCAAGCCCTTGGTATCTCTCTGTCCTCCACTGTTTCCAAGTGGTAGGCTCTGTGCAAGTCATCCGGGATAATCTTGAATGGTCCTTCCTAATTTTCTCTTAACTCATTGTCCGGAGGTTTTCAGCATTCCCGAGAACCTTTATAAGGATGTAGTCATCGACCTATAATTTTCTTAGGCTTACGCCCTTGTTATACTGCCTTGCCAACTGTTGTTAGTAGGAGCCTAACTTTATCAAGTCCTACTCCCTTCATTCGTTAGCTAGATCAAGATCGGCTCTGATAATTTCTTCGTTCCAAACCTATTTGAAAATAATGGTCTTCATATTTAACAAACCATCTTCCAAAGAAATTATAACTTCTAATGGCGAAAGAGTAGGGAGTTTCCCTAGTTGGTCTTCTGGAAATGGTAAGATATGCAAATAGGATGTGGGGAAGTTCGTACAACTAAGCTCCTTTTGTCTTCTCCAATCTCATTATAATTCCATCGAGCATTGTTCTATTAGAGGCCTCAACATGCCCACTGCTCTTACGATATGTCACAGAGAAGAAAGGATGCTTGATGCTATGGTTTTTATAAAAACTTTGAAATAGTCCTCTTTCAAATTATGTGGCATTTTCCATGATGATTTCCTAGGTACACTAAATTGTGTCAGGATATTCCTCAAGATGAACCTGATCAAGTCATTATCCATGATTTTTTCCAATTGTTCTGCTTCAATTCTCTTTGTGAAGTAGTCTGTGCCAACCAAAAGGTATTTGCGATTCCCTAGTGATGTTAGGAGTTGACTTATGATATCCAAGCCCCATTGGGCGAATGACCACGGGTTAGACAGTTACTTTAAGTTGTTGGATGACTGATGGATCATGGGGGAGAATTCTTTACATTTTTCACACTTCTTAGTGTAAGAAATCACATTTTTTTGCATATATGACCACCAATACCCTTCTTTGATCACTTAAAAATCTAGAGATCTCCCTCTAGTGTGGCTCCCATGAATTCCATCATGAAGTTTGTACAAATTTCGATCGATGTCACTTGGATGCACACATTAGAGGTAAGGACTGGTGAAAGACCTTTTATAGAGTTAGTTCAGGTGCTAGATAAAATTGTATAGCTTTTACCCCGACTTGGTGGGCTTGATTCTTATTGGATGGTAGGATATCATTTTGCAGATAAGAGATTATTGAGACCATCTACCTAGGACTTTTTTCATGATAAGAACCCGCTGGGCGACCATGGGCTTTGCTATACTGGGCTTAGGGAGTAATTCTACTTTAATGGTTCTTCTCATAGCAAAGTCCACTATTGATCCCAATGATGCTAAAGTGTCAGCATAACTATTATTCCCCCCGTGGGAACTATGGATTTCCTCAAATTTGTCTATCGATTCTTGGGCGACCTGTAAGTATGCTTCCATTCGTTCATCACTGGCATTGAAATTTCGCGTTACTTTATTATATACAACCTTTGATTCGTAAATATCACTACACCAAAATGGGAGATTTATGAGTGCTATTAACAGTCACAAATGACCTTTATAACTTCTATTTACCGTCATAATTTAGGTGGTGACAAAAGAAAAATTATAACTCCTAACAGCAGTCACAAATTTTTATAACCCCTATCGGGGTTATGACTGTCAGCAATTTCGAATCGAATATTTATACCTATTGTCAATAGTTACGAATCTTATATTTGCAACTGCTATTAACAGTTACAAAATTGAGAGTAATGATAAATTTGTGAATGCTATTAGAAGTTAAAAAAATTGAGTTTGTTAAGTATGGTAAGAGTTGTTACAAATATCTTTATATTTTCATAAAATGATGAAATGATGAACATGTAAAAAGTCTAAAAAAATTTTGACAACATTTCATTTATATTTCTGATATTCCAAATATCTGGTATACATCAACTTGGTTAAACTTAATTTACCATCAAACAACCCCTTCTTGGGCACCAAGTATAAAATGAACATAGGAGAAAAATAAACTAAAAAACAATAACGACACAACACTTCGATGACACGAAATGTCATTAACATGGACAAATCATTCTAAACCTAGACCAGTGGTCATCACCGGGTGGATAAACTTCATGAAGTATAGGTATATCAACAGGGGGTATTGATGTTCTGACAGCCTCCCTCGTGTACTCAAAGTATATATGTTGAGTAAGTTCAATGGACTCAAATTTTTTATATGCGGCGCCTCGGTGTCTATTGACTTGTGCTTGTGTTGCTTGATACGAAGTGTAAACACCTAGTATTAGGCCTTTGAATACTACGTATGCCAGGTATGCCATGTTTATGCCTACAAACAATAGAATGTAACTATGTTTGTTAGACTAAAGAAGGTAGGGTATCTACAATATGATGCCTCTTGCATATTTTGCTTCGGACAATGGAATATTATTGTGAGAGACAACTCATATAGCATACCATACTCATTGTGTGCAAACAATTTAAAATAGCTTTGTGTTTCCATGTCTCATAGCCTAGTTGTCCTACCATTGAAGATGAAAGAAGTAGCTGCATGTCAATAAAAGAATTTGCTTTTTTATTTATTAAGTCTATATGGCAAGTTAGATAACATTTCGAGATATCATAGCAAATAATAGAAAAATGTTCCCTTTCATTATTTACTATTATTCAATGTTTTTGGTCAATCAATAAATGCCAAGTTGTCCATTGAATCAATGATAATTTAACACTCTTATATGCATAGGACATGAAAATTAATATTTTATTATTATGTTCTTTCATACGTCACCTTGATGAATTCTTGATCAAATATAACCTCTGCCTCAAAATCTGGGACTGGATTTCCAACTAGTTAAAGTATACCCTCTGCAAAATGATTAGAAAATTCAAATTATATCCACACAAGATGATCTATATGCAACCACATAAGCATATACAGATATGGAAAATACCTTATCTAATTGCCTCTATAGATTGTGGATCATCCAGTAATAATTTAACCTTTTCCATTGCATATAAAGGTTTAGTTTCTCTATTCAATGAAAGGAAACAATTACTATTTAGTGCAACATCATAAACAAAAGGGACATTGGGATTTTAACATAATGAAATGTATGAGAAACATGCACACCATAAATTGAAAGTAACACAAACCTAGGGATTATTGTTCAGTTGTACGAGAAACATGTACACCATCAATTCTTTAGGGACAATATTAATAGTAAGCCATAATAATACATAAGTAAAATCAATATCAACAACCAACCCCACTCATCCTTTTGGGATCTTCATAGCTATATTCATATACTTATCACTCTTTTTTTTTATACCAAACATACAAAAAGGACTTCTGTTTCTTTTCCATGTTTCGGTAGTGCTCGTGGTTTGCCAGAGCAGAGTTCTCATAGGCCAAGAAATGCTGATAGCCAGGGAGTTAGGTCTCAAAGGGACGTGATTTGAGGAGAAAGAAACACACACTTGCATCCCTCTGATAGTTTCTTTTGGAACACGTGATGAGAGATAGACTGTGATAATAATAATAATAATAATAATAGTTATAAAGAATATTTTCTCATCATTTTGACCCCTGTGTGACGAACTCAGTAATCAGATGAAGTCAGTTCCATGTCCTCGAGGGTGTGCTTATGTTCCTGTAGGGTGCGGAAAATGTAGACCCATTTGTCATTTCACGTGCTCCGATAAAAACCTATTGACAACTTCTGGTGATGCTACGTGCAACTAACACCATAAAAATAAGAATAAATCTAGGGAGACCTAAAAAAAAATCCATTTTGTAAATCCAGTGCATTAAAAGTTTATACTTTATTGTTGCGGGTCCCGTCAGGGTATCAAAATGTGCATTAAAAACTTGTACTCATTTTTATCTTATGCACTGAATTTACGAAGTGGATTTTTTTTCTGAGTCTCCCTACTACTACTCTAAAAATAATGTTGACTAAAACGAGAACATTGTATTCATTTTCTTTTATCTATAACTGTCAACTAATGGAAACGTATCCAAGAACTGAAAACCTCATGAGCAGAAGAAAATGTCCCACTTCCAATAACATTGTCGTGCTTCATTGCTTACCTACAAAATCGCAGTGTGATAGGAGATTAGATCATCATAGATGGAATAGAAAAACAAGATTGTTTAGCAAGTGCTACTTGAAACCACATAGAGATAGTTATAAATAACTAACTTATGCTCATAAAACTTTTGATGTTGTCTAGTCATTTACTTAATTCAAGTAAAACTTGATAGATAAGGTCAATTTACTCATTACACACAACAAAATGGCTCATAACCTTGAAGGCTAATGGAGTAAACAAACTTAAATTATAGCGGATGTGTCATCACACTGTACGGGTTCTCTTCATTCCGTATTATGAGAAGAAAATAAACTCATCCTTCCGTAGTATGAGATGCTAACCAAATTTCAACAATAACACCCACATGGTCATTTCTTGAAGTTTTGCACTTATTATATAGACATGTCGTTGCAAAATAAGCAAAAGAAGAAAAAATGAAAGAAATTGAAAAATTACTTTAAAGAAATTGAGTATAAACAGTGCAACCTAACACATTACAAATAAAAAATTTCATTCACTTCACCTCACAATTTTCACACTGCCTTGCCACCCAACACATTCATACCATTTACCCAATTCAGAGGAATATATATATATATATATATATATATATATATATATATATATATATATATATATATATATAACTGAACAAAACTGTATGTCCATGTGGTTCTCAGCACCAATAAACTTGGGTAGTGGTGAGTTTTATGGTGCTTATGAATGAAAATGTTGCAACACGGTATAACTTGTCACTAGTACAAATAAAGGCAATACTTCCAAAACTATACAAAAAGGGAAAAGTATACACTTATACACCTACCGCGTTCTCACAGTTAGACTCAAACTTTAGAAATAAGGCTTGTTTTCCGATTACCTCAAGCTAGCCATATCACTTAACCTTTTCAGTAGACCTCAAGCAAACCATAAGCAAAGATTGATCTTAACAAAAATCAAATCACAGCAAGGCTTAATTAAGCATAAAAATAAGCCTTGATTAAGCCTTCTACCCAAGCATTGAGCTTCTCATGAGCCTTGATCAATCCAAAGCATGACCTGCTCATGAGTAACTCAGTTTATTTAACTATCTATCACAAAAATAAGTTTCTATGGGTTCAAATGTGTAACCATCTAAAATTTCAGTTTGTCCATAGATGACATGTTATTAAAGAATTAACAAAGCATCTTCCTGAATAGTCACTTAATTTACACAAGTAAATATATCCATATGCTCTTCATCAGCCTTCTACCCAAGTATCGAGTTGCTCATAAGCCTTGGTTAAGCCAAAGCATGACCAACTCATGATTAAATCAGTACTTACAGATTATTTTGTTGAAACTTGAAAGACATGAAAGTATGCGAGTAATAATCTCATCTCGTAAATTTCTAATCCTGTCTTGATTATCTCCAGCTTTTTGTTTATTATCTCTAGCCTACTATCCATATGTCCATCTGGTAAATGTCTTTATATTTAATTTTATGTTTTTAGGCCATCCCCACTCTTTTTTGTCATTACAACCATGTGTGGTCTTAGCTAGCAAAATAAGAACCAAATAGTGGAAGGTATGTTTTAAGGCAAATATAGAATAATAGGCTAATAAACAAAAGACCTAAAGCAGGTCTTTGCCACGAATTGGAGTAGGCATAACATGTAGAGTTGGCTTAAAAAAACAGGTCTTGGCATAACAAAAGGGTAGCCTGTCTTTGTGTAAGTAGTAATAACAGATCTATTAATTGACATAAAATTGAATTGACACAAGTTGAATATACATGAGCTTGTACAAAAACAACTTATCTTACAGTTGAATAGACATGAGCTACT
This sequence comes from Sambucus nigra, assembly GCA_949130495.1. NCBI lineage: Eukaryota > Viridiplantae > Streptophyta > Magnoliopsida > Dipsacales > Adoxaceae > Sambucus > Sambucus nigra. The sequence goes on from OX422223.1 coordinate 248,012,879, forward strand.
GCAACTTATTTTATAGTTGAATGGTCACAAAATTCAACTTATGTCGTTGATGAATTCATTATTCCTATTTTGGTCGTCCCAAATTAACCGTCTACATTTCACAATAGTGAACAAGCGTCCAAGCAGATGGAGTAATAGCTAAAATCAATAACATATCCTAAAAAATCAGCAAACGTGTGCTAATACATATCAATGCGAGCTAAATACATATGAAAGGACAACACCTTATCAGTTTATAAGTGAACCTTTGATGAGTACCACAATATTTGGTCACGTCCACAACTTAGATGTTTAACCTCTACAAAAGAATTATAAATGTTAAATAAAAGTACAATCACCAATAAGATACCATAATAATGCTATATTCTACATATGTTAACTCAACCCTGTTTTCTAGGTACAACAACTTCATGTGCATATTGTCAGCAATCGTGGGGGAAAAGATGAACACATCTGTGTCCATTGGATTTCTATACAACAACTTCCATTTTCATCGATGCATATTGATTTATTTCACCATTATATGAACAATAGAACACCAAAATAGGTCATTAATTCAAATCCGGAGCAAGTATACCTAATATTCAAATAGATTAACGCAATCAATCCAATAAGTTATATCACTTGAGATTCAAAATAGAAGCCAACTAATGAGATTGAAAATTAACCACACTAAGTCAAAACTCCCTGTAAGTCAACAAGCAGTTCCCCAACGCGTGTATCAGTTGACCGGCCTCAGCTCTGTCGATTGTCCATCTTTCCCTCGACTCGCCATAAGGATCAAATGGCTCTATTGAATCTCGAAGCCCTCCCATAGCATGCACAACAGGCAGAGTCCCATAACTCATAGCATAAAGCATATTCTAATAATTTGTACCTAACCAACAATTTTTATTGATCCAACATATTAATCCATATTGAAGGAGGTTAATGCCCACATTACCACCCAAGAATTTACAGTCTAGGTGGTTAAATTTCTTAGAAGTTAGAGAAATGAAATGAAGGATTGTGTCCTGGTATGAAACAAATTTAATTTATAGTGATAATTATGCGAACAATTCTACTCAATATATTAGAAGAATCTTGGTAATGATCTTGAAGACACAACTATCTTAAGCTATGAGCCTATATTGTTTGATAGAATCAACGTCAATTGATTTGGGAATGAGAGCCAAGTGATTAAAGTTAAATCCAAGAAAAAACTAGTTATTGTCAAAGAATCTAATAACGGCCTTTCAAAAATTAATAACAATATCAAAACATTTGTGATAAAAAAATCCCCTTAATGCCATTTGGTCCTGGGTAATAGAAGAATGCATAAAGAAGACATTTGTTTTAACTTCATATAAATAGAGAATTGATTTCAAAATTCATTGTCTTCTTGGGAACACAGATTAGGGATAACAACATTAATAAGACCGGTGCCTTGTAAAGTTCCATTAGAGCTATAGATCTTATAAATGTACTGGATGATATGATCTTGAATTTCCTTAGGATTAGTAATGTATCCCACTTCATGTTTTTAACTAGAGATGAAATTAAATGCCCTTATTTGCTTAACAAATATATGGAAAGAGGCAATACACATATCAACACCAATGATTTGTTTGAATTTAGATTTATCCTTCTAATAAGACTCTTCAATTCTCAAATCTTGAAACAAATAATTCCTGGCTACATTTTGAGTTTCATCTTTGACATGGGGATGCCCCACATTTTCAACGTCCATTTGAATTTTAGAGATATGTAAAACCAAACTTAAATCTTCTTATTAACGTCGTGTTTGATGGGAATGCCCCAAATTTTCAATGTCCATTTAATCAAACACGAAATTAATCAAACAAGAAGTTAATAACAAGATTTAGCAATCCAACAACGGTCGCAAATTTTAAAATTTCACCGCAGATTTTAAAATTTCACTGGATAACAAGACGTTAATCGAAGTATGCCAATGAAACATAGAGATGTAAAACCCATACAATTAGTTACTATCTGACCGACCCATCTCCTACTGTCACACACTTAATAAATTTAGGTGTAGTCACTTTTCTATTTTATAAAATTTGTCAGACATAAATAAAAAACAACTGAGATCTGTAATATTAATGATTGAAACTAAATGAAATAAATATGAAACAATAATATTATAAATGATACGAAAATGAAACTAAATGAAACGATAATGAAGAAATTGGAATTAGAGATCTGTAATATTAACGGAATGAGTTAAGATTATAGATTGAAACTACATATTGAAAAATAACGTTTGTGGTTTTATGAAATCGGTACTACAAAATGAGATCTTACCTTGGAGAGATATTTAAGAGACCATGAAAAGCTTGGAGAGAGGAGAAAGAATAAGGAAATGACAAAAAACATAGATCGAGAGAGATTTTAACCTCATTTTGGCCTAGGTTAATTTCCCTCATATGTGCCAAAATTTTGTCGAGAAGGGCGCGAGAGATTAAAGATGGATAAAGGAGGGAGCGGGAGATTGAAGAGCACATAGGAGAGAGAAGAGGGAAATTAAACTAGGCCAAAATTTTGGTGACCCCTAATAGAAGTCAAAAATGAACTCTTAGACCGAAATTTGTGACCACTACGAGCAGTCAAAAATTTGTGACCACTCATAGAGATCACAGATTAAGTCTAAAGCCAAAATTTGTGATGGCTACGAGCAGTCACAAATTTGTGACTGCTCATAGTAGTTTCAAATTTATGACTACTCATAAGAGTCATAACTTAAACCTAGCGATAAATCTGTGACTCCTTGTGGAAGTTATAAACTTGTGACTCCTTATAGAAATCAAAAATTAAATATATGGTAAAATTTATGACTCTCATTAGCAGTGACAAACCAATTGACTTAAAATTTTCATTACCCAAATATTTTATGACTCCTAATAAGAGTTACAAATAATGTTGTGACTCATAATGGCAGTGATAAAGTTTGTCAACCCCATTAGCATTTAAATTAAGGCAGTCACAAAATTAGTATTTTGGTGTAGTGTATATCAATATGGTTTTCCTTCATTGAGTGATATTTGTGCAGTCCAGCAATGAGGGCTTCATACTCAGCCTCATTATTGAAAGCTTCAAAGATAAGTCCGATCCTTTGCTCAATCACGGCTTTCTCCTAGGAAATAAGCACAATTCTGACTCTTTCCCCCTTGGAGTTGGATGCACGATCCACACAAAGGGTCCACGTTTTGGACTGGTTAATCTCCCAGGTTCTAAATGATATAGTATTTGTTGGTCATTGGGCTCATCTTCTTTAGTAAATTCGATAGTGAAGTCTACTAAAACTTAAACCTTAATCATCATTCTTGGTTGATAATGTATATCAAATCTCCTAAGTTACACCGACCACTTGGACATTCGCCCAGATCGATTAGCCTTTGGAAGAACAACTTTGAGGGGAAAGGAAGTGATGACTATGATTGACTGAGCTTCAAAATAGAGCTTCAACTTGTATAATGAGATGACTAAAGAGTAGCATAATTTTTTAAGTGGGAGGTAGTGATGCTCATTGTCTAGGATTGGAGTAGTAAATGGGGGCTTGACGTCCCTACTTCTCACACATTAAGGGTGAACTAATTATATGATTAGAAACTGCTAGGTAGAGATAAATAAGGCTTTTAGATCTGGATTAATTATCAGGGGATGTTTTCTCAAGTAGGATTTCATTTATTTAAGGGCCTTTAACCTTTCCTCAATTTAGATGAGAACTTTTTTCTTCTTCAACATCTAAAAAAATGGTTGGCATCATTCGAAAGACTTTGAGAGAGGCGGTTGATGGATGCTAATATTTCTGTTAACTTTTGGATCTCGTGCAATGTCTTTGGAGGTTGAACATTTTTTATTGCCACTATCTGGTGGGGATTGTCCTCAACACATCTTTTACTGACTAAATACCTTTGGATCTTTTCAAACTCAACCCCAAAAGATAACTTGGCCACATTGAGCTTCATTTAGCAATGACTAAGGATCTCAAATGTCTCTGCTAAGTTCTTTAGATGGTTAGGGTTGAGCTTGATCTTCACGAGAATGTCATCAATATTCATGTCCATTTTGTCTCCCAACTATTGCCTGAACATCATCATAACCAGTCGCTAGTACGTGGCTCTTGTATTTTTAAGGCCAAAATGCCTGGCCTTGTAATAATCCAAGACTAGATTGTTTATGAATGAAGTTTTGTCTTGATCTAAGCTGAATAAAGGGATCTGATGATATCCTGAATATGAGTCCAAAAAAATCGTCCGTTCATAATTGGCTATGGTGTCGACCAGCTGATCAATCTGAGAAAGTGGAAATATATCTTTAGGACAGGCTTCATTGAGATTCTTGAAGTCCAAGCTTACTCTTAAATTATCATTAATATTTTTTAATACCACTGGATTTGAGATCCATTTTTGAAATTGAACTTCTATGTTGGACTCTACCTCCAGAAGTTTCCATACCTCTGTTTCTATTGTCTTTTGCTTTTTGGGGGGCAGTTCAATAATCATTTTTGCATGATCGGTGGATAAGGGGGAACAACGTGAAGTCTGTGGCATGTGACTTCACGATTAATCTCAGACATATCATAAAGCTGCCATGTGAATACATCTTAATTCTGCTTAGAAAAATGAACTCCTCATTTTCTTGCTCCGATTATGTAGTGCTGATCAGGAATTTCATTCTCAGTTGAGCATCATCACATCTACTTCTTTTAGTTTCTCCATGACCCTATCTGCAAGGTCAAATCTTATTTCTTCCTCCCCTAGTCTTCCATACTTCAGTTGTTATTTAGACGATGTAGTTCTATCTTGAGATGCTTCAGGAACGACCTAATTCTCTTTCTTCTTCTTTTTTTTAGGCCTGATGAAAGTGTTGAAACAATTCTGAACAATGGTCTGGTTGCCTCTGATCTACATTATTTCTTGATTTGTGAAGCATTTGAGTTTTTGGTGGTAAGTAGAGGGTATATCCCGCACAGCGTGCAACCACCCTCTCCCAAGAATAGCATGATAGGGAGAGTCATTGTCTACCACTAACAACTCGACTACTTTGTGAAGTTTCAGTCCCTAACTGGTGGAACCATCTTTCCTAATGGCACGGTCATCTTCTTCATAATGCCGACGAGAGGGATGCTTACTTCCTTCAAATCCTACATCTTCAATTTGAACTTGTGAAATAATTCCAAGTACATGACTTCATAGGATCTCCCTTGATCGACTAATACCTTATCAACGTCCCAGTTTGCAATCCCAAGGGTGATTACTAGTGTATCATGGTGTGGGGTCCTTATCCTAATCAAATAATCTTCATGGAGACTATATGTATGTTGTAGTCTATATTTTCTAGTCGCTTGTGCTTACCATCCGGGATTTTTGCAGGGTTTATCAATAAGGCTTCTATAACTGTAGTGATCTTCTTGAATTCTATCCGAATTGTGTTGCCTTGGATATGCTTGGAGCTTGAGGCACCGTGGATAATGATAAAATCATTCCCCAACTCATATTCCAAAACATAATTTGGTTTTTGGTAGGCACTATGGGAGACCTTTTAACTTTTTTTCTCAGCATGTTCATTTAAATGGACCGTGTGATAACTTATCTAGATGGGATTTGAGGGTCTTGCAGTTCTATATTTTATTCCCATTTTCTTTATGATAGGAAAATCAAAGTTCTTTGTTTCTCTTGATTGGATCTCTACTCATCTCTTCGGCCACTTAAGGAACTACTAATCTTTGATCTTACCTAATATCTTATATATTGGTTCCTTGAAAGTAGTTGTTATTGCTTAGAAGACTTTGAACGGGTATGCATTATCCATATTCTTAGAGCCTCTATTTTTCTTCTTCCCCCCTTTTTGGGGATGCTCTCTTTGTCTTTCCCTTTAGTCACGTTCGTGTGACCATTATCACCATAGTTGAGGGTGAACACATCTTCCACTTTGGCATACTTTTCTATATAGGACATAAGTTCTTCGATGGTGTCTTCTTCCTTCTTGTTGAGTGACCGGTGCAATATGGAGTTATGGGGAAGTCCTGTCTTAAATGATGCTAGGATGACTTGCTCTAAGTAATCTTCAACTTCGTTGTTGGTTTCCGAGTACCCTCTGACATAATACCACAGAGTCTCATAGGGTTTCTTCCTCATGGTGAGGAGAGAATCCATACTTTTTGGATGAGAACGGATTGTGACAAAGAGAGATGCGAAGGATTCAGTAATGACTCTATTCATCATGTGCACTAATATAGGGGAATATTGACCCCTTGCCTATATTAGTGCACATGATGAATAGAGTCATTCATTCCATCGTACACTTTAAACCATAGTGTTGTAAATTTCTTCGAGGGATCTTACTCCTTAATTGTCCTGGAGAAGGGAGATTACATCTAAGTGATGAGGGCTATTTTAGCCAATTCCTTGGTGGATCTATTACCGCGATTAGTTGGATGTTGGTTTATCTCCCTTCGTACCAGACTTTGAATATCGTGTATATAATGCCCCCCATCTTGATTCCACCTTGTTGTGAAACTTTCGTTCTTTGAGTGCTCCTCCTTATGGTGTGAACTCCTTCCTTAGCAGCGGGTTTTGCTCTCTTAAGGACTAGGCGTCTGACAAGGATTCTTGATTTTATCTCCTCACCCTATGTGGTGGTAGTCCACCTTATTTATTGCCCCGAAACATGTGTGCTATGAGGGTGAGACATTGTTTAACTTATTGGATTTTACTTACTTAGGGAAAAAGTCATTTCCCATAGACAGTAATAGTTATGAATGGAAAGAAACATAATGAATGAATCCAAGTAGTTAATGACAACCTACGAGTAAAATAGTCTCACAACAAATGATTTACGTGGTTTGGAAATGGCTTACGTCCTCTGGGCATTTCTCTCTTTTATTTATTTTGTATTTTAATATCGTAAAGTTACATGACCCCTTTTCTATGGGGTGAGGGTTACATTTATAGAGGTGCAGGAGGAAGAATCGTGTTGGACTTCTTTGAGCTCTTGATGGATCCACTTCTTGATTTATGTTAATCTCCTCTGAGATCTCTGCATGACAAATTTATCTCTATTTAGTTATCGCTTATGATATTTTTCACTTGTAATTTATTGGGATGACCATACTTCTAGATTCAGACCTATTTGGGACACTGTTTTTGGGCCGATTGACTTATACTCTACAATGTCATTATTTAATTATGGGTGTAAACGTGATGTAAACATATGAATATTATTACCATTTCACATATTGATTAAAAAAACTGTTTGTGAAGATCTCAATTGCCATATAAATAGAGGTGACCCCTATCATCATATTAAACACATGAATGGGGTCCCACTTTTATCCTTTCTTTTTTCAAAAAATATAATAGTAAAATAATCATTTTTCTTTTAAACAAGCCAAGCTTCGTGCATCAACTAAACAAATATTTCGTGTAACTAATTATGGTTGTATGGTTGTATCAGCTCATACGGTGCTATGTACCACATCGGTGGCCATACTTTTAGCTAAGGATGCATTCTCATCCTCGTCATTTTTTCTCCTCTAGAGGATAAGACATTAGAAGCACCTTTAAATCCTCATGTTACAACACAATTAGAAAAACCCTCTCTAATGTTGTAGAGGAACATACTAAAACCACGCTCTTCCAAAATATCGCCAATATAGTAGAGCAAAGAAACACATTCCTTTAGCGTGTTACAAATTATAGCATCACAACTCCAAAAGGGTCTCACTAGTACGTCCAGGATACTTTGACCCATTATTAGAACAAGAAAAAAGACTCATATATGTGATACAAAGCCCGAAGATCAAAACTCCAAGATAGAATCACCATCTCTTACAACCTTTCTTTTGCAAAGTTATATTGGGAATGAATACTCATCTTATGATTTATAATGCCTGAGGATTAGCAATTTAAGATGTCATTACCATGTATCTAAAACCTTGCATTATTCATATGTTACAAGGGGGATGAAGACCCTCGATGTCAATAAACATCCCAGCTTTATTAACCTCAAAAACTTGCATTTCTTGATTTCATCACTCATAAAGTAAAACTCTAGAAGGATTCATCGTAGCCTATGAATACTTTTCACTTCATTATAAATGGACTAAACTCCTTATACAAAGAATCTCCCAAAATAATGTTTTTATACTTTAAGCATCGAAGTCAAAGGCTATCCTGATTTAGATAGTTCTTACCATTAGTTAGGTTTTAGCAAGGCTTCCATGCTTACGGTATTGGATATAATCTTTTAATCCTTTAAATAGGTTCAGTATGTCCAATCTCATCATTAAGGCTTAATGCACATGATATGGATTCATGGCTTTATGACTCGATGACCTATGTTAAATTTGTGGCCCATGCCTCCTATTTATTTAATTCAGGTATTCAATCCTGCTGCTGAGTGTGGTTTAAACAGATCTAATTCTTATTTTGTTTCTTTCTGAACTTACTTGAATTTTAAACTTCTATAAATTATATCCCTTTTGCACCCCAGTTGTGTTTCTAATATTGATTACAAGCAAAAAAATAACAATCACTCCATTTTCGACCTACCAAATGTCAAAATTTAGTGAACTGAAAAATTAAAAATAGTATCTTATTTGAATTATTATTCCATTTATGAAAATATTATATCAATAAAAATACTGAATCAAAAGGTCTACTCATTTTAAGAAAATTCTATAAAAAAAATGGCAAAAGCAATATATAAGAGAATTTAAGGCCATCGAGGCCCAAAATCCCATTAAAACTAAACTCTTGGCCGAACAAAACCTAAACTGTATAGACAATACACGCACTAGATACCTAACAATAAACCACCTGGACGGATTAAAATTAAGAGAATGGAAATATCTAGATGCAACCACCCTAACAAAGGACACAAACATAAGCCAAACTCACATCTCACAACACTTCACCACTCTCAACACTCCACTTCTAGTAAAACATCAGTGTAACACAATCACCTCATAACCCACTAATGAGAAACTAAGATGAACAAATTAGATCTATGTAAAACCAAAATCCTAACCAAATATAAGATATTAACATAAAACCTCAACAAATTGCCTTGACTGAACATAAAGATCAAGAACTCACAAGCTACGGAAGCTAAATCAGATCAGCAACGGTGATCCTCTAATACAAGCAAGTAAAAGATATAAATTTTTCCATCACTTTGCATCATGTTAGATCCTGAGCAATTAAAAATTAATAAAAACTTTTAGAGCATCCAAAACATGCATCTACCCAAAACACACTAAATGGAAAGGGATAACTCTTAGTAGAAGATCCATTTAAACTAGAGATGAAACTTAAAAAATCAAGGTAAACCTGAAGATTCCAACTCTTGAACACTCCATGTGTGATTTAGACTAAAGATCTTCAATAAAAATTAATAAACGTTGGAGTAAGTAACTAAAACCATATAAAAACCCAACTACACATGTTTATAACCTTTATAAAATTGGATTGATAAATATATACCTAAAGAAAGCTAATTCTCTATCTATAATTCTATCTTTGGATCTGCAGAAAATTTTGATAAAACAAAAACTAGGTAACCAAAACCATCTTAAGGATTAATTACAATCGAGAAAATTAAACTCAAATAAAATAAACTCAACTAACTATTTTCGTTTCTCTACATGGAACTGAGGATCCAACCTTTCACAAAGAAGAAGCAAAGTGCCTAGATCTGATATACACAACAAGACAGTCCAAAGAGTTACAGAAATTGGTTGTAAATGGATTATGAATAGATAAGGTATATATTAGGGGATAGTTCGATGTCAGGGTGATGATAGGATATGTAACTTCTTGAGTATTCCGAGGGGTTTTATCATCTTTCTCTCCATTATATAGATAATGAGGTCCTAATGCCTACCAAAGAACTCCGCCAATTCATTTCCTAGTAACCATGGTTGCATAAGTGAAGGATACTCAAACGGGATGAAGAACATGATAGTGCTCTTTGGAAAACTAGGTGATCACTTGTGGTCTCAGGCCTTGAAGACCAAGCTCAGAGACCTCAGAATAAATAACAATAAGTCTTAGACGAATTCAAAAAACCTTTGCATAGCTAGGGTTGGCCTTTTCTAGTTCTTAACTTCCTATCTCAAGGTAAACTCCCCCCTTGTTAAGGTAATAAGCTCAAACTATCCCAATGTAATCATATCCACATACATATACTCGAGACAACGACAAATCTCTCACAATTTCTTTGGAGGGTAGGTGGAAGGTGCATACACTATTGTACCTACTACAACCCCTTATTTCCACTATCATTAAATGGTCTAATCTACATTTAATCCTAAATTCAATAACCTTACTCCACCTTCAAGCCTTTCACCAACACTCCATCATGATAATGTAGCCATTAGACCTTGGTGTCACTCTTCTCATGCTAATTTAGTCACACATGCTCTTTATAATGGGTTGCCTATATATTATATGCACATGGAAGGTTAAAGACATAAAGAAATAATTGTGCAATTACTAAAGCAACTAGAGAACCTTCGCATCCTAGTTATTTGTCATTTGATCATTTATTGACCTAATATTGGATATCCACTCAAGAAGGATATGATTGCCCTCATCCTTCCATACTTGTATGTTCCGTCATGTCTTAAACTAAGATATGAAGCCCCATAAGGAGTCCATTAGTTTCTACCAAGTGATTCTTTGGTTAGTAATGAATACTGCGAAAACGTTAGACTCATTTGGACAGAGCCCGATAAGTCTCTAATTTGTTATACTCTTATTTACAACAAAATATAAATAAAAATATTGTTCATAGTGGATGCAAGATCCTCAGCAAAGGTTTCAAAATTTTCAATTTTAACCCTCCTCACTACCTAGTCTAAGGTTGTATAAGGAGAAATTATTGGAGATGAAGTCTCCAAATAAATTTCTATCTCCATTATACGGTATACTGGTAGGAGAGGTGATTCAGTTCATCTATGTATTCGAATGGGTTAGCCTGAGAGCATTAGAATCTTCAATAAATAATATTACAAGAGTCCTACGGTGGGGAGATCTTGGGACATGGAAGTCAACTCGGGGTAAAGGTAATCAGGTTAATAAGGGCATTAATTATCCATGATTTGGGTACAATAAGGTCCTCTAATCAACGAAAAATGGTACACATGGGCTTATAGGTAAGGAAGTGAACAATTGTATCCACTAAGAAGCCAGGTCAAAAGGTTATACCAATTTTCCACTTTTAAAGGGAGAAGAAATTAAAATTAAATCTTACTTAAAAGGGTTATGAGATGAGAAAAACGATGGGAATGGAAGGATAAGGACACAATTGCCCAACCTTATTATAATTAAGGTTTTACTTGCATTATTATTCTCATGGGGTGAAAGAAAAATTTCGAATAAGAGTCAATTTTAGAATAATGGATAAGTGTACGTGTTACGAGAGTAAGACTTGGTTCTCGACTCATGGGCATGGTCTAGTTTAAAAAATAACTGAATGCTTGATGGAGAAAAAATGGTTCATAAGGTGACCAAAATTTTAGTTTATTTTCACATTGAAACTGGCTATCTATATATTAGCGTCCTAAGGAAGATGCCTCTATGAAGGTTGATGCAAGGTTCATATATGGGTTCCCTCCTTTGGCATGACTTCATGATACAACTCTTTCGTAAAATGGAGATCATTCATCAGTACATGTGGAAGAAATTTGATAAGCATGAGTGTACATATGATCCACTTCACTATATACTTCGTGGTTGTAGTACATGTGAGATAAGATTTGATATTCTACATGTATAAGAGAGAATTACTATGATATACCTCTCATCATAAGTTCAATCAAGAGGTATGATGCGGGAAACCACTTAATATACATTGAGGGTACAAGGCAAAGAGGGAGTGGAGGTTTATCACTTAGGTCCACAGCAACCCGTAAGATTAATGAGACATCACGAGTCAACCTTCCATTATAAGTAGAAAAAATAGTGTAATTATTAATGCACATGAAACTAGTATGAAAAATGCATGGATTTTATTGCTATATTATGAACATTTTATTCATGATATATGTAAGAGGGACATGTGAAAACATTAGTATATATATAGGGAGCATGTGAAAAGGGTATACTAGAATAATCATGTTTTAAGACATGGAAAATAATGTACAGGGGGCATGTGAATAACATAGCCATATAATGACAAATATATATACAATCACACATGAACATGAACCAATTACAAGTATCATGTTATGAGAGAAATAAAATAGGATCTAGACATCCAAATGTCCCCAACAGAGTCTCCACTTTGGAAATCCCAACCCAAGAGGATGCGTATCCAAAGAGGGTGGGTACTAAGAAGAATTTATCAATAGAACTCGAGGAAGAAAAGGGAAATACAACCGCTATTGGCAAGTGATAAGTCTAATTATGTAAAAGTCAGATTCACCAGCGTATTTTATAAACAAAACATGAGAAAGAAAGAAAATAGCCCCAAAATAAGGGTTATAAGGAAAAGGATTAATCCAATACTAAAGAGAAATAAGATTGGGGACTAAGTTATGGAGAGGGAAGTTATTATGTGCCCTCTTCACCCTTTCGATTTATACATCAGAACAACATGTATTCTCTTTTGCTCTTATGTGTGAGGACTAGTGAGGGTTTGTCCAATACAAGTGTATAAGAAAGTGTTGAAGGTGCAAAGTGTATACAAATGTGTTTGTCTATATGCACAAGTGAGTGAGAGAGTGTATGTGCATATATGTGTAAATAAGTGAAAGTGTGTTTGTAGGGTACCCGTTACTCGCTGTTGATACCAAATTTAGTCTGCTGACATGGATCAATTAGGTGAAGACACGTGGCAATCTACATGGCAACGATAAACACTTACGAATAACACCTCGACTCCGAGGAACCATACCACAACGAGGAACTCTGCTTCCCCGATCAACCCAGACGCTCCGACCTACAAAACTCTCCGAGGAACTTTTGAGTACCGAGGAACTTTGAGCACCGAGGAACTTAGGCGGTCCGAGCTGCACCTCGAAAAAAGCATTAATAGCAGGATAACCCAACAGTTTGACTGCGCATTAAATGCTTATTATCATACAGATGTATACGCCTAAGGGGCATTTAATATATTACCCTTTTACATTACAGCCTTAGGGCTATAAATACATTGTATTATCCTCATTGTAAGGGGACCAAAATTTCTTGAGAAAACTTGTAATCGAGAATTCCCAAACAGTCAGCAATAACAAAAACAGTGGACGTAGGCCATTCTTATAAGGCTGAACCACTTTAAAAGTTCTTTGTCTCATTTTATTTATCTGTAATTAAATAATTAGATATCATCTAATTTTTTACATCAACAGATTGGCGCCGTCTGTCGAAAGCGACTGGTAATATCGTTTTTCATCAAGAACAATTCATCACAAATGGCTGATATTCCAGAACCCAGCAATCGAAACACTGGAAGCCCTCCTAATCCATCTGCTCTGCCAAATATTCCAGATCTGGCTAGAATAATGACAAATCTGGCCCAGGGCCAGACAGTCATGCAAGAAACGATGCGATAACTCATACGAACCCTCCATGGCGGTGCACCAACCCATTCAGAATCGCGAAGTATTCAAAGAAATACCCGTTTACCTTCTTCACGTACTAGGCATACCGATTCCTATCGTACTGATGAGTATGGAGTTTTTTTTATTAACCTAGATGAACTTCGTCGTTACGAGCCACAAATACTGAACAATGTATCACTCTCTCTCCAGAAAGGACTAGTGTGCTAGAGAGGTTAAGTAGGGTATCACCTTTTTATCGATTAGGACCTAAAAGGAGTAGAAGTCCTCCTAAAGTCGCATCGAGGATTTTTCGATGACCATCAGATTTAAGGGAAGGATCTGCCCAGTCGCGACCAGCTGCTCGTCAAGATAGATCCTAGGAAGCCACATCAACTCGATCAGTTACTCAAACCAACAGGCCCGAGGAAGGAAATGATGCATGGAAAGGCTCTATTCAGAGGCTGGAGGATAGATTAAGGGAAATGGCTAAAGTCAAGAACCCTTTACAACGAACTTTTGTTCGAGGAACACCTTTTGTCCAGGCCATTGTAGATTTTCCAACACCATCAAAGTTTAAAGCAACTGTTGTGACCCCCAAATATGATGGAAAGACCGACCCTGTCCTTCATATAGAACAATACCAAGCTGCAACCGATATCTATGCTGTTCCAGATGAGATGAGATACAGAGCATTTTCGGGAACTCTTACCGGATCTGCTCAAATGTGGTATAATAATCTTCCTCGGGGTAAGATCTCAACTTTTCTTCAACTGGCCGAGTTATTCATTGGGAATTTTTGTTTTGGGGCAAAGCCTGTTAAACGAGTAGCGCATTTGTTAAGTGTTAGACAAAAAACTGGTGAAAGTACTAGAGATTATATAACTCGTTTTAATAATGAGATGCTCGAAGTCATTGATTATGAGGAAAAGACAGTGATTACCGCCTTGATGAGTGGACTACTTCCCAACAAGTTATACTACACTTTGGCCAAAGATCCACCTAAAACTATGTCAGATCTGATGGGAAAAGCGGCCAAGATTATGAATGCCGAGGAGGCTATGGCTGCGAAGAAGAATATAGATGCCAAAGAAACCAAGGTCGAAGGTGATAAAGCTAAGAAGAAAGAGCATAAGAACAATGGTAGTAACAAACACTCAAGATTAAGGTCGTCGTGGCAAGTATTGAAGAAATTTGATAATTATACTCCTTTGAAGAGAGACATCAACCACGTTCTAGAAGAAATCAAGAACAACGAGGAATTAAATTGGCTAGAGAAAATGAAGGCAGACCCCGAAAGGAGACATAAGGCAAAATATTATGAGTTTCACAAAGATCATGGCCATATGACCAAAAATTGCGTAGCTCTTCAGAATGAGATTGAAACACTCATCAGACGAGGAAAACTGGCAAAGTATGTTGATCGCAGGAATGAGAGAAGAAACAATAACCGAACAAGAGAGAGGTCTAGATCTCCTCGTCGAGCAGAGGAGAGCAAGAAAAGAGACCATGAAGTTAATCCAGAAAATGACCCCGATCTTCCGAAGAGACCAAGGCAGCCAGAACGTGAGGTATTTTCAATACGCTTTGGGTCATTTGACTGTAATGTTATTACAGGTGGAGATGCAGGAGGAGGAGACCTTACTTCAGAAAGAAAAGTTTATCTCTGTGAGGCTCAAGCTTGCTCATACATTCAACGAATAAATTTAGCTGAAGAGGATCGCCCGAGAAAGGTAAACAAAGAGAAATTGGTCATTGGCTTCTCAAAGAACGACCTCGCAGGTGTTCTATATCCTCATGATGACCCATTGGTGATCAAAAGGAGGATGAAGGAGGTAATGATTTCAAGAGTACTGGTAGACAATGGTAGCTCGGCAGACATCATGTTCTACTCGTGCTTTGACAGTTTAAATCTAAAGTTATCTCAACTGGAACCTTATCATAGACCCCTCCTTGGTTTTGCTAGCGAGAAAGTATTTCCACTTGGGACGATCAAATTGGATATATTCATTGGTACGTGGCTTGCTTGTCGAACATAAAGAATACGCTTCTTCGTGATGGATAAGAATGTTCAATCATCATACAATATCATCATGGGAAGAGTAGGATTTAAGAAGTTCGAAGCTGTACCATCCATGGTACATCAATGCCTAAAATTTTCAACAAATTTTGGACTAGGAGTTGTGAAAGGTGATCAGAAAGTAGCTCGGGAATGCTATTATTCATCCGTCGAGCAAGAGGAACTGGAGGAATCAAAGAAAAAGACTACTAACTATCAAGTGGATGAAGGTGCAAAAATTGAAACATTGGATCCTAGAGATGAGTCGCAACTTGTGAAAGGTCAAGTGGTGGAAGCTACTGAAAACATCATCCTGGACGACGAGCACCCTGAACGAACTACTCAAGTAGGTTCGTCGTTGGATGCCTCACTAAAAAAGGAATGATAACTTTCCTAAGAAGCACAAAGCAAACTTTTGCATGGAGTCATGAGGATATGCCTGTGATAGACCCAAATTTCTTATGTCACGAACTCAATGTGAATAAGGAGATCAAGCCTGTGAAATAGAGAAGAAGAGTATTTAGTCCCGAGAAGAATCAAGCTATACATGAGGAAGTCGAGAAGCTCCAGAAAGCTTGTTTTATTGAAGATGTTAAATATCCAGACTGGTTAGCAAATGTGGTGATGGTGAAAAAGAAGAACAACAAATGGAGGATGTGTGTAGACTTCACCGACCTCAACAAAGCATGCCCAAAGGATAATTTTCCGCTACCCCAAATTGATCAATTAGTGGATGCTACCTCGAGACACGAGCTGCTGAGCTTCATAGATGCTTATTCTGGTTACAATCAGATTAAAATGAAACCTGAAGACAGGGAGAGTACTTCTTTCATTACCCCTAGGGGAACTTATTGTTATAATGTTATGCCTTTTGGTTTGAAAAATGCAGGTGCAACATATCAGCGGCTGATGAACAAAGTGTTTGCAGAACAAATCAGTTGCAATATGGAAGTCTATGTTGACGATATGCTGACAAAGAGCAAGAAAGTTGCTGATCATCTAGTTTACTTAAGCCAGGCCGTTAATCAACTAGATAAATACCAAATGAAGTTGAACCCGACGAAGTGCATATTTGGAGTATGAGAAGGCATGTTTCTCGGGTACATTGTCAATCAGCGAGGCATTGAAGCTAACCCTAAAAAGATCAAAGATCTGTTAGGGTTGCAATCCTCGACGACGAAGAAAGAGGTGCAGAGTCTTACAGGACAAGTATCAACACTCAACAGATTTGTATCGCGAGAAACTGATCGATGTCTTCCATTCCTCAAGATGCTTAGAAAAACTTTTGAGTGGAATGATGAATGTGAGAAGGCTTTCCAAGACTTGAAGAAATATTTGGGAACACCTCCACTATTATCCAGGCCACTAATGGGAGAAAAATTATACTTGTATCTGGCAGTGTCCGAGAATGCAGTTAGTTCGGCATTGATAAGAATGGATAATGGAGTACAAAAACCAATCTACTATACAAGTAAGGCCTTCCTAGGAGAAAAGATCAGATATCCAAGGCTGGAAAAATTGTCACTAGCATTGATCGAGGTAAGTAGAAGAATGAAGCCATACTTTCAAGCTCATACCATAGTAGTATATACTGATGTGCCATTGAGGCAAGCCCTTCATAAACCAGAAAAGTCAGGAAGATTGATGTGCTTGGCAATAGAACTCGGTGAATATGATATAGTCTATGAACCCAGATCATCGCTAAAAGGGCAAGCGGTAGCAGATTTTATAGTAGAGTTCACCTATCCTGATACCCCCGAGGAACAAAAGTTGCTCGCTGATCAACCTGTGGATGTTACAGGATCATCAAATGCAAGCCCAGACCAACTTATCTTGGTAAAAGGGCAAGTTGATGTTACAGGATCATCAAATTCAAGTCCAGACCAGCTCAGGTTGGTAAAAAGGCAAGAAAAGATGATCGACGAACAACAAGAAAAATCAGGAGATGGTGAAAGGATGCAACAAATTTTCCATCGAGGAACTCTGTCAGATCAGAAATTTAAAGACGAGTTATCTATATGGAATCTGTATGTGGATGGTTCGTCTTGCACTACAGGATGTGGCGCAGGGATAGTTTTGAGCAGTCCAGACGAGGTCGACATAGAATACGCCCTACGTTTCCAATTCAAAGTTTCGAATAATGAGGCTGAATATGAAGCCATGATTGCAGGTCTTAGTTTGGCAAAAACCATGGGGGCGGAACAAGTTATTTGTTTCAGTGATTCGCAACTGGTCATAAATCAAATGATGGGAGTATATGCAACCAAAGGAGAATTAATGATCAGATATCATGCAAAGGCAAAGGAACTGGTGTCGGAATTTGCTGCTATTCAGTTGGTCAGAATACCAAGAATGGAGAATGCAAGGGAAGACGCCTTAGCTCGATTAACATCATCTACTCGTACCGAGCTGCGAAGAATAATCCCAATTGAAGTTTTAGCCGATCGGAGTATAGATGAAGATCTAACAATGAACTTTATTACTCTCGATTTAGGATCATCATGGATGGATCCCATCAGGGCATATATTGAGAAAGGGGAATTACCAACTGAAAAACTTGCAACCAAGAAACTGAAGTTTAAGGCTGCTCGTTATGTACTGACCAACGGTATTCTATACAGACAAGGAGTTATAGCAGGTTTACAGAGATGTGTGCATCCCACCGAGGTGAAAGATTTAATTGAAGAGGTCCATGAAGGGTCCTGTGGAGCCCATGTAGCAGGTCGGACTCTTTTGCAAAGGGTGATGATGCAAGGATACTAGTGGCCAACGATGAGGGCTGATTGTATAGCCTATGCTAGAAAATGTGACAAGTGTCAGCGCTTCTCTTCCATTCGAAGAACTCCCAAAGCATTATTGGCACCCATTACTTCCCCTTGTCCATTTTCCATATGGGGAATAGATTTGGTCGGGCCACTGCCGACGACCAGGGGAAGATTTAAGTATCTCATGGTCGTTGTGGATTATTTTACTAAATGGGTTGAAGCTGAGCCTCTCATTGATATGACGTACGACAAGGTGTACCAATTTATTTGGAAGAACATCATTTGTCGATATGGTCTTCCTCATGCCTTCATCACAGGCCATGGAACACAATTTGACAACGAGGAGTTCGCTGCCTATTGTCATCAGTCAAATATTTTGAAGATCCACTCAGCACTAGGCCATCCTCAAAGCAACGGACAAACTAAAGTGACAAACAAAACACTGCTGAATGGCTTGAAGAAAAGACTGGATGATGCGAAAGCAAATTGGATCAACGAGCTACAATCAGTACTATAGGCTTACCAAACTACTCCCCGAGTAGCAACAGGGGAATCTCCATATATGCTAGCATTTGGAAGTGAAGTTGTTATACCCGCCGAATTGGGTCTCCCAACACATAGAATAATGAATTTTAATTCCCCTGTCAGCGATTTAATAAGAAGGTTAGACTTGGACATGCTCGAGGAGGTTAGATAAGAAGCAACCATTAGAAATGTTGCTTACCAGTAGCGAATAACTATGTTCTACAACAAGAGAGTGAAGAAGTGTGACTTGAAAGAAGGAGACTATGTGCTAAAGAAGGTGATTCAAAAGCACAACAAACTGGAAGCAAACTGGCATGGACCCTACCGAGTTAAAGAAGTTGTTCGACCAAGGACATACAGAATAGAAACTTTAGAGGGGGAAGATTTTAAGAATGCATGGAATGCTGAACACTTGCGAAAATATTATAAGTAATGTAAACTCTCATGTAATGCAGTTTCATCAGTATGAATAAAGCGACAACGTTCTGCCCAGTTCTTTCCTTTTATTGGAATTTTTTTGCGGAATACTAGTGCTACACAGTACTCAGCAAAACTCGGACTACTCTACTCAAATGTATTCCTACGTGAAGTAAAACTATTCCTAAAAATACCAACTTATGTTGGTTAGGAAATGTATTCCTAAGAATGCCAACTTATGTTGGTTAGGAAGTAAATGTATTCCTAAAAATGCCAACTTATGTTGGTTAGGAAATGTATTTCTAAGAATGCCAACTTATGTTGGTTAGGAAGTAAATGTATTGCTACGGGAAGTAAAACTATTCCTAAAAATGCCAACTTATGTTGGTTAGGAAATGTATTCCTAAAAATGCCAACTTACGTTGGTTAGGAAGTAAATGTATTTCTACGGGAAGTAAAACTATTCCTAAAAATGCCAACTTATGCTGGTTAGGAAATGTATTCCTAAAAATGCCAACTTATGTTGGTTAGGAAGTAAATGTATTCTAAAAATTGCCAACTAAAGTTGGTCGGGAGGTAAAATTATTCCAGAAAGTACCAAAACTGCTCGTAGAGGAAAAATCCACTAACTGTAGTTGGTCGAATAGGAAAATTTACCGACCTTGGTTGGTCGAAAACATTTTATGAATACGAGAAAGTGATCGAGAAAATTTTTTGATACTCGTAACTTTTTAAATTACTACTAAGTTGGTCGAGAAATAAAACATCATTTTTACCAAGTGACTACCACAAATTCAAATTACTCGACAATAAGTTGATCGACAAATAACACAATATTGTTATCTTTTTAACAGATACACATGCACAAATGTAAAGTGTTATAAGACAATGGCAGTCAAGATTTGCAAATAAAATTATTTCATTAAATGTAGAACAAAATACATCAGGAATGAAATACAAATTTATTACATCAATATTCCTATTCTATTTGTTTCTTCCCCTCTGCTTTTGAAACAGGTTCCTCGCCAGCAGGTGGATCATATAAAGCAAGAGGGGAATTTATGAAGTTAAGATCTTCAAGCATCCTGATATTCATCATAGATGGTCGATCTAGGAGGTGCTCGGGACGAGATATCTCGACATTGGAATGGAGATTGTAATCGCCAAGGTATTTGGAAATCAGACATCGAGGGATGGCCCGAGTAGGGATCCAACTCATATCAAGCTTGAATGGTGGTACTGGTAGGTCGAGCAGCCCAGGATTATGGTAATCCCACATGTAATGACCCTGTTCTAGTTGTAGCACACCTAAGGCATTCAACCATCCCTGTTTGTAGCCCTCATTATTTGCATTTTGGATACGATCGTCCAAGTGGTAGAGACCCTCGTTGTATCCATCCATATAGAACTCCCTGGGATGCTTATGGAATTGATATGTCAATCTTTCCAGTTGCTCGTGGAGATTTTTTATGAAGATTTCTTTATTCTCCAAGATAGATTTCTGCGCAGAAAGCTGCTCTTCCAGACCCCTGATCTTCTTAAACATCTCAGCCAATTCCTGGTTCTTCGCCATCAGTTGGAAGGCCTGGTTCTCTAAAGAAGATTGAGTCCTCTGTTCCTCGACAGGAATCTGAGCAGCTCTTGCTCGTCCCCGAGGAGCTCTTTGTCGTCCACGAGAAGATGTAGAAGGGCCAGCCCTTTTCAAGGTTTCCAACTCATCCCTCAGGTTGGAGTTCTCGACCTCCAAGAACGAGAATCCCTCGGCAGTCACTAGTATCAATGCATTTGAGGTGGAAGCTCCAGACTTCAACTGAGACACCTCTCTTTGCATGTTATTATTTTCTTTCTCTAATAACTCAGCTACCTGTCTGTGCTCTTAGACCTCAGCCTTCAACATTCTCTCCCGCATGTCGTAAGCAGCAAAATGCTTATCATATCCCTTATCAGCACTGATTTGCTGATACTTCTTCTCGTACCCCTCATGCAAAAGGGCAGTGGATTTCTTATATTATTGCTGAAGTTCTTCAAGAGTGCCTTGGAGATCCTCAATCATATCATAATAAATTACATTATTGGCCACTGTACGATCAAGCAGACACTTCAAATATTGGTAGGCTTCAATTGCCTATTTCGAAGCATCTTGGCCGAGGATGTCGACGATTTGTGCTGCACTCAGATCTGTGTGACCAGCCTTAAAATATTCATTGCATTTCTGTAACAGCTTTGTATCATGAGTAGACAATAATTCCATCCTGGCCAGAAACTAGTAGAGGAAGAAAAAATAATAATTAATAAGAGTACCAACAGAGCATGAAGAGGAGAAACAACAGTATGCATAAATAAAAGTTCAAATTTTATTATGCCATAAAGTTCAGAGTTACATGTTCAGGGTTATATTTGACAAAGAAAAATAAAATAACGAGAAACCCGAACAACTCTACACCTTTTCCTTGTCTCCCAAAACTTTCTCGGGAGGCTGGGACGAGGAGGTAGGTTGATCGGAGGGAACAGATAGTTGCTCGGGGATCCCTGGCAGTTGCTCGGATGAAGTAACGAGTTGCTGAAGTTCCTCATTTGTAGGCTGGATGGCTGGGGGATGAGAAACTTGATCTCCCACCACCATGGAAGACTCCTCAGAGGCAGCTTCGTCCTCTTCTTCGTCTTCAGGAGTTGGAGGGGGGCCAGGGATGTGTCGTTGAAATAATTCAGAAGTTTCATCAACTTTCATTTCTTGTAAAGCAGCGACCCATCCATCTTTAAAGTATTTGAGGCTGCATATTCGACTTGCGACATCATGGCAGTCAAGCCTTTGTTCCACCCTTTATCCCAGCCAGCGCTAAAAGATTTCTTCACAGACAAGTTCCTCTTTGTCTTCTCCGAGGAAAGCTTCTTGGAAAGAAGGTCATCAGCAGCTTTCAATTTATTCTCAACCTCCTCCTTCTGACGTCTTACTTTCCGAAGTTGACCCAACTCCTCTTCAGCAGCCTTGAGCTTATTTTCAATATCCCCAGCATTTTTGAGCTTCTCTTCGAGCTCTTTATTCTTCTCCTCCAGACTATTTAATTTTTTCTCCAACCCCTTGGAGACCTCAATAACCTGAGCTTTCTCTTGCTCAGTCGAAGTAAGCTTTTTCTCCCAATCTGCCTTATCATTAGCATATTTTTGACGAGAATCTTTCAGAGACTGTGCCAGGACCATCAAAGCTTCCTCTACACCAGACGAGGAGCTTGAAGCTTTAATAGCTTCATCTTTTTTCAGGATTGTATTAAAGCAGCTCACCAACTGTGAAAAGAAAAACAAAGCAAATCAGTGCACAGATACAAAAAGGAAAGAATGAAAATTTAAGACTATAGGACTTACAGAAGCAATGTGACGAGATGCTAGTGTAGTAACAGTGTCCCGAGAAAGGTTTTCTTTAATACCTTGGACCTCGAGAATGATCCAAGTCTTCACCGAGCTCATAGCAGAACTCGGGGGAACAAAAATGGGAACTCCACTAGTCGGGGGCTGAGAGATGGTTTCAGCCAAATTGATAGAGGAGCTTTTCTTCAGCCTCCTCAGAGGAGCATCAACCTTCTCGACTAATGATCTAGTCTTAGTCGGAGAAATGCTAATCACCTCGCCTGGAGTAGCAGACTTGCTCGGGGCCACTGGGGGCTTCTCGACCACCTTCACAGGAGAAACCGAGGAAGATGCATCAATTTTCTTTGTCCTTTCTCCTGGGACATCAATCTTACTTCTTTTTGCCTCTCCATCACCAGAGACAGTCTTCTCAAAAAGGGTAGGAGGACTTCTTTTCTTCATCCTTTCACTCAAAGGAATGTGTGACTCAGGTGAAGAACTTGTAGAGGCTGGTATGGGTTCTGCGTCACTTATCACCGGACGAGCAGTAAAAGAGGATGTGTAACTCTTGTACTAAAGCAGATATGAAGCTGACCTAATATGCTCGTCAGCAACAGTCTGATGCAAACTCCAGATAAGTTTCAAGTGCCTTATATTAACGTCTACCTCTTTTGGACACTTTCTTTTGTTGTCAACTGCAAATAAATCAAAATTAAAATATCAGTGGCACATTTTATTAAACACAAAGGAAGCATACTTTTGAAAATAAAATAAAAACAACCTATCCCATTACCATAGGGAGGACATCTGGGACCCTGGTAAACATTATCTCCAGTCAATGGAGTGTGTTGCCAATTTTTCATAACAACCCCGTGCTCAAAGTAGTCCCTATTGGCATCTGGGAGATTGACCACTAAAGCCCTATTTAAAAATCTAGTTTTTAAATAAAAAGTATTATCACCAAGAACCCATCTATAACAAAACATGATTTCTGGAATTCCTATGCGAGTTCCATGAATTTTATTTAGTCTATGAACCCCATTAACTATTCTCCATGTATTGGGGGCTATTCTTGCTGGAACAACGTCAAAATATTGATAGAATTCCAGACATAAAGGATTTGGCAGAAAAGAAACGCCACATTCAGCAATAAAGAGACTGGGGAACCAATGTCCCTCAGCCAAACGAAAATAATCGGAAGGTTCAGAAAGTTCCTCCAGAACAACCCATGAAGGAATAGAAAAATCAGAACAAAATTTATCAAGAGATTCAACAAGGTAAACCATGATGAATAAAGGAAATGAAGAAGAATGAAGAAGATCTTACAAAAAAAGAGTGGATCTGTTGACAACAAACGATGAAAAGGATGAACGCACAAGAGAGTAAGACAATGGAAAACTCGAAGATACAAATTTGAAAAAGTAGAAGACGATGGGATTGTCTGTGACGCTTAAATAACTTATCTTGGGAAACGGTAAAGTTAATGATTACAAAAAGAGACGGTTACATTACCGGCGGCTAAACAGACAAAAGGGGCACGAGAATCGAAGCGATTAGAGTTATTCAAAAAAGGCCGATTCTACGAATTTGGAAGGAGAAATAAATTCAAAAGAAAATACTCCTAAATTTCAGGATGACCATTTAAAATCGCCATATATCGAGAAAGAATGTTCCACACTCATCAAATTTCGAACTATGAAACATTGGGGGCTTCTGTTGATACCAAATTTAGGCTGCTGACATGGCTCAATTGGGTGAAGACACGTGGCAATCTACATGGAAACGATAAACACTTACGAACAACACCTCGACTCCGAGGAACCATACTACAATGAGGAACTCTTCTTCCCCGGTCAACTCAGACGCTCCGACCTACAAGAAATCTCTGAGGAACTTTTGAGTACCGAGGAACTTTGAGCACAGAGGAACTTAGGTGGTCCGAGCAGCTTAGGCGGTCCGAGCTGCACCTCCAATAAAGCATTAATAGCAGGATAACCCAACAGTTTGACTGCGCATTAAATGCTTATTATCATACATATGTACCCTTTCACATTAATATATTACCCTTTCACATTACAGCCTTAGGGATATAAATACATTGTATTATCCTCATTGTAAGGGGACCGAAATTTCTTGAGAAAACTTGTAATCGAGAATTCCCAAACAGTCAGCAATAACAAAAACAGTGGACGTAGGCCATTCTTATAAGGCTGAACCACTTTATAATTTCTTTGTCTCATTTTATTTATCTACGATTAAATAATTAGATATCATCTAATTTTTTACATCAACACTCGCAAAAGGCGATTTTAATAAAAAATTACGACACTAGTATTAATTATGCCGAAATGACTTTTTAAACTGGTTTTATCTTGTTTATACTAATCATGCAACTATGTGATAAAATAGATAAATTAAACCACGCAAATACGACAGGGTCAATATGAGGCAAAAAACCCTTTCAGGTAAAACCTTTTATTTCACTATAAACTGTAAATCGCAACTTACACGGATTACAATGAAATCTGCAATGGATTATCGTGAAAAAAACCCACAAAAATTGCAACTCTAAATCAACAAGGAAAACCCTCGAGTCGTCCCAATTACCACAGTCTTCGTCATCAGCCCAGGACATCCCTCCAGTGATACTAGCCATGGAGTTCCTCTCCACAAGGTGTATGCAAATAGATACAAACAATCTAGGGTTCAAAACTTAATTCACAATAATCATATTCAAGGATGCTTTGGTTGTGCATTACAAAGTTTTTTGACACACAAAACTTAAAAAACTTTTGCCTAAAATTTGGCACTGCATTTTCGTCAAAAGTATTGAGAAAAGTGAACCACGAAACAGGTATTTATAGTGATAAAAAATTTCTTAAGGCGTCGGCTCGTTCGAATGAGATCAGATGTTGCTAGAATGATATACATGTGTCGTTTGAACGACACTTCGCACAACATTGGATGTCACTTGAACGAATAGCTGTTTCGTTCAAATGACACAAGATAATTTTTCCTCCTCCGCTACAGTACTTAGCCTAAAAAATTTAAAACCAAAAAACCTAGAGCTGTTCAAACATTTTTGAATTTAAGGAAACTTTTTATAATGGACATTTTATAAATATTCATTTTTACTTCAAAAAAATCATGTTCGTGTTTTTATTAAAGCAAACATCACAAATATAACTTTATGAATTATATCAAAACTCTAAATTAATTTTATACCTTTTGGTATGTCGAGAAATCTTCATTCTTTGGAGATTTTCGTGCTTGGTTCGTCTTAGCATTATGTGACGATGTGTAACAGTATATGCCAAACTAGCCTAAAGCTATGCTATGAATATTGTTGAAATTTTTTTTCTTACAAATCTTCCCCTTTGGCTATGCCGGTACAAAACAAACAAAATGTTCGAACACAAAATTAAAATGAAAACTCTCCTATTACAAAGTTACTAAAACCCTTCCCAACCCTAGAAAAAATGGAACGGTATAGTTTCTTCTTCTTCTTCTTCTTCTTCAAAAACTTCATCTTCCCTTTTCCAAACATGTCTTTATCCGTGTGTTTGGGCATTCCACAATTAGGTATCTACACACATGAGACAACAAACATATACCCTTGTGACACATCGAGTTTGATATGAGATAAACATAAATCAAAATATCAATGAGATAAGTATCAATGAGATGGACATAAATCATATATCGAATCGAATCAAGTCTCTACCATGATTAGGGGTGGTAAACGGACGGATATAGATCGGATACCATGTTTTCCATATCCGTATCCGCTATCTGAATGTACTATCCATATCCCTATCCGCCCGAATAGTTAAAACAACTATACATATCCGTATCCACTTGGATACCTCGGATTCAGATAATATCCGTATCCGTTTCCATTATTTAGCCATCGCAAAAAATAAAAATTAAAATATCCAATGAAATCCAATCCAAACAAATATTTAACAAAATTACTGTCTCCTAACATAAAAAATTATGGATTCCAAAATAATAGTATCATTCCATAATGATAATATGGCTTAAAGTCATCCATACTTTACAACCATATAAGCTTAAAGCCATCCAAAAAAAATAGCAGTCGCATTCCATGACAGTAGAAATAAATATGCACCTTTTAGATTAATCAAATTTATTGAGAATGATAACCCCATGGACCTTTTGTCTTCAAAACATACTGATATGTTTATTTTAATAAGTATACATTTTTATTTTGTATATAATATACATGTTGTTAACTTCAGTTCTCATTACAATCAAAACCATCTCTTTACTTTTATGTTTCTCTTTTACATTCTATTATGTTTCTCTCTTACATTCTTTTCTGTTTCTCTCTTACATTTATTTATAATTAAGGAAACTAACGAACAACCACATGAGAGTTTCTTTTCTCTTGTTTTGTACGAAGGATAAATGAAACAAAGTTAGTTTTTTGTTTAGAAGAGTAAATGTTCTTTAATCAGTGTACTTTGTGTGTGATAAGGTGTATTGTAACTTTAGTGTAACTCCATAATAATATACCCAATAACATAATAATACATGATATTTTATAATATACCCAATGAAATAACAACTTTAGGGTGTTTTTGTTTTGAGTGGAGTATGTGTTTATTTTGTTTTGGGAATAAACGATTAAGATTTTTTTTATTATTATATTATTATAATACTAATGTTAATATTATTAGTAATATTTTAAACATATGTTTGATGGATACGGATATCCGATAAAATGGTTACTTCGCATCGGATACGGATTATCCGTGTCGGATACTACACTATCCGTATCCGTTTTGTCGGATATTTTTAAAGAGTATCCATATTTGTATCCGTTTCCATATTTTCGGATAAATATCCGCAAATTCGGATTCAAATATCGAACGGATGCGGATTTTCGAATATCCGTTTACAGCGCTATCCATGATACAAACTCTAAAACACCACCCATAAATAAAACTCCTAAAAAAACTCCATTTTGATTTTTTCTCCCCCTTTGTTTTTATCGAAATAGACAAAAAGACAAATAAGTAAAACAATAAGCATTACGTGCAAGGCATCACGACAATAAAATTCACCAACTATTTTTAATAATTTCAATTTTTTTAAAAAAAAATGACATACTGCAAAAATATCATACAAACAATCACAACACGCGACACAAAATACATAAGTCGTGCATACTAGCATAGTATCAATGTGTTCAAACGTGTGAAATGAAATGAATGGGTGTGAACTAAAACAAATGAATTATAACCCAAACACTCAAAAATGTTCAAGAAGTTCTTATCAACCGTTAATGACACACCCCAACACAGACATCATAATTACCTTAACCAAACCATAAACACAAGTATCTTTATTCAATTATTAATATGAATCAATGAAACCAAAAGCCTTTCAAAATTTTAAGGTAATTATGCTTATTCAAACTTACAGAAAAGATAAGTAGGCTTAAATTACCCCATTTACGTTTGACCAAATTACGGTTTTTATGCATCCCTTGCTAATCCCACTGAACTCCTAAATTTGGCAGTGAGATCACAATACTTGAAAAACATAAACATAGGAACCATGAGCAAAATAGCCCAGCAAATGCATCACTACTACACTATTGCATAAAATTAAATGCAATAAGTCGTATCTATGTAACAATATAAAACATCTCACCATATCTTGGTTGTTAATAAGTAATAACATCTCTTGGTTGTTGATAAGCCATAACATCTCTTGGATATAATAAGCCATAACATATCTTGGCTGTTGATAATCCATAACATCTCTTGGCTATAATAAGCCATAATATCTCTTGGCTATAATAAGCCATAACATCTCTTGGCTATAATAAGCCATAATATCTCTTGGTTGTTGATAAGCCATAAGATCTCTTGGCTATAATAAGCCATAACATCTCTTCATAACACATATATATCATATCTATAATCAACTTAATAATTATACATATCATATCCATAATCAACTCACTAACAACACATATCATATCTATAATCAACTCAGTAACCACACATTTCATATCCATTTTCAACTCAATGACTACACATATCATATCCATATCCAACTCAGTGACTACACATATCATATCCATATCTAACTCAGTAAGTATCACATATCATATCTATAGTCAACTCAGTAAGTGCCACATATCATATATATATTCAAATCAATAACCATATCCGTATTCAAGTCAGTAACCACACACATCATATCCATATTCAACTCAGTGACTACACATATCATATCCATATCCAACTCAGTGACTACACATATCATCTCCATATCCAACTTAGTAAGTATAACATATCATATCTATAGTCAACTCAGTAAGTTCCACATATCATATATATATTCAACTCAATAACCATATCCATATTCAAGTCAGTAACGACACACATCATATCCATATTCAACTCAGTGACTACACATATCATAACCATCTCAGTGACTACACATATCATATCCATATCCAACTCAGTGACTACACATGTCATATCCATATCCAACTCAGTAAGTATCACATATCATATCTATAGTCAACTCAGTAAACATATCCATATTCGACTCAGCAACCACACCTATCATATCCATATTCAATTGAGTAAGTATCATATATCATATGTGTACTGAACTCGTAAGTATAACATATCATATTGATAATCAACTTGGTAAACACAATATATCCAATTCATAAACATGTATAAATACATCTTACCAGTGAGTACACTCATCTTGGCCACTTCATGTGTTTTCCCTTGCCTTTGTCTAGCACTTATTCAACCGGTTCTTCTTCCCTTATGGACACTTCCTTAATTTCCCATAGATTTTTCTCCCATTTGTCCTCACCTTTCTCTTCTTAAACTTCCCGTTTCTCTCTCTTCAGGCCAAACTCTCTAATGGCTGAGTTTGGATGAAGAAGTAGTTCATTTCAAGGGGCTTAAGTCGGCCAAGCTTCCCCCTCTTACAACCAATGAAATCCATCAACTTGTTATACATATAAGACAAAATACCACTTAACGAATGGATAATTTTTCCCCTGCTTCGTAATTCAAGCATAACTTCTTGCTCGAACCTCTATTTTACACACCGTTTGTTGTGTTACAAACTTAACTCATATATATACAACTATCTAGTTTTAACCTCAAGTCAATTATTATATTATAGTGGCCAAAACTAGTCCCGAACTCGAACATTCCTACCGAAGACTTCACAAATTTGTGTTTGTGACTAATTCAATATTTCATAAGTTACGAAGGTAGGATTATACTAAACACAATAACTTAACATTATATATTCTAAAAACACATTATCCCCATCCCATACGGTAAGCATGATTGAAACATGGTTTATCATAATCATATCCGGGTCGTCACAGCTAAACTTTTCAAAATTAAGCATTAGCCTTTTATGATAAATAAATTTGAACTTAAATGAACAAAACAAGAACAATGCATACAAGCCTCGAATTTTAATAATTCCACAAATCAATTGCGTCATGACAAAAAGCTTAAAGAGGATGCATTATCATTGTGCAAACCCGTTGATATTTCCATCCAAACTCCCTCAAAATATTTCTTTGCTTTTGAATGAATATATCAAACTAAACAAATTGACCCATTTTTGGCATATTATTATTTTTATTGCCTTAATTTTTTTCAGGCTCTTTTAAACGGTGACTTTCACGACGAGTCAATTTTACAATCTTGGAGCCCTTTCCCGTGCCCTCTTTTTTTTTCAATTCAAAACAAATTCCTCACGGTAAACGGTTATTACATACATAAATCCTCCATAGTCAAATAAACATGCAAATGATAAGATTGATAGAAGAACATCTCACCAAGCTCAAATATACATCACGAAGTCAAAATTCAATAAACTCGTGCATGTGTGTGTAGGCATCAACAAAGTCGAATCCATAAAGAAAATCAATGTCAAAACAACTCCATAAACATGATTAAGATCAATTCAAGCATTTAAAGTCATAACCGAATGTCCTAGTCACATGGAAATTACGTAGTGAATAGGATCTAAACACACCAATATGCCACACCGAATGTGTAAAACTAAACACAAAGAACCGAAAATCTTTTTGACTTTTCAAAAAAATAAAATCTTTTTGTATTTTTTCAAAAAAATATAAACCCAAAATCTTTTTGTATTTTTTCAAAATTTTTAAACCAAAAAAAAAATCAATACAAAAAGTACATGTCAAAGCACTACAAAAAAAAATCATGAAACCACAACTAGTGTATGAAAAAAATCATATAAGCAATCAACGATATGAAATAGCAAGGGATGCATCATGTGCAAGCATGTAAGAATCAACACGTCTAAAATCTAGCATCTCTAAAAGTGATTTCCTAAACCAAATGAATGTGAAATGATGACACGATATTTTGGGAACCAACAAAGCACTAGATTTAGACATCCTATAAACTTTTCCAAGATAAAAACAAAATCTCCTAAGGTGACCTTTCCTACCACAGTTTGGGCATGTGTAAATGGGAGGAATGTTACCTAAAGTGTGATACTTTCTAATGTCCTTGGGATTTGTTGACCCTCTAAAACAAATAATGGTCTTGACTTTAGAAACGTAAGCACTAGGAACATCTGAGCCATTATCATTACTACTAACATTACTCGAGTCTGATGAATCATTTTTTAACATTCAAATTTTAGACTCCAGAAAAAAAATTGACTCTTCCAAAATTCGAGATTCCTTCTCTAAATTTTCAATTATTCCGAGAAGGTTATCACACTCATTCTTAAAATAAGCACACTTATTCCTAAGAGTCTCTTCAGGTGCCACATAATCAATAAAAAAATCTCCTCTTTGGTACAAACACAAATCCTAGAATTTTTAAAGTCTTGCCATTGTTTTTCTAAAAATAGGACTATATCATCACTCTCATTTTTGAAAAATTTTAAAATATTAAAGTCACGATCCAAAGCAACAAATTGCTCACGATAAAAATCTGTTTGATTTTAAACTGTTTGCAAAAGACCCATAGCGGATTTAAAATGAGAATTTTCTTTTTCCAAAAATTTAATTCTTTTCGCAAACGTCAAATTCAAACTGTCTATATCATCAAAACAAGGAGAATTCATCGAGAGTAGAAACAATCACAAGAGCGATGAAAATAAACTTAATCACCCAAAGGGCGGTAAACTAGATCTAACACAATAACTTAGCAAAACCTGCTTTGACACAAATTTGTAGGGTTCCCGTTACTCGCAAAGGGTGATGTCAACACAAAATTGCGACACTAATTTTAATTATGCCTAAACGACTTTTTAAACTGATTTTATCTTATTTATCCTAATCATGCAACTATGTGATAAAACAGATAAATCAAACCACGCAAATACGACACGGTTAATATGAGGCAAAAACCCCTTTCGGGTAAAACTTTTTTTCACTATAAACTATAAATCGCAACTTACACAGATTATAATGAAATATGCAATGGATTAACGCATAAAAAACCCACAAGAACCGCAACTCTAAATCAGTAAGGAAAACCCTCGAGTCGTCCCAATGACTACAGTCATCGTCATCAGCCCAGTACCTCCCTCAAGTGATACCTACTCATCCATAGAGTGTCTCTCCAGAAGGTGTATGCAAATAGATACAAACAATCTAGGGTTCTGAACTTAATTCATAAGAATCATATTCAAGGATACTTTGGTTGTGAATTAAAAAGTGCATTGACACAGAAAACATAAAGAACTTTTGCCCAGAATTTGGCAATGCATTCTCATCAAAAGATTTGAGAAAAGTGAACCACGAAATAGGTATTTATACTGATAAAAAATTGCTTAAGGCGGCGGCTCGATCAAACGAGATCAGATGTCACTCAAACGAACGACACGTCTCATTTGAATGACACTTCGCACGACAGTGGATGTCACTTGAACGACCAGCTATTTCGCTTTAACGATGCAAGCGAATTTTTCCTCCTCCACTACAACACTTAGCCTCAAAACTTTAAAACCAAAAAACCCATAACTATTCAAACAGTTTTGAATTTAAGGAAACTTTATAAAAGACATTTTATAAATATTCATTTTTACTTCAAAAAAATATTGTTTATGTTTTTGTAAAAGCAAACGTCCCAAATATAATTTTATGAATAAAATCAAAACTCTAAATTAATTTTATACCTTTTAGAAGTCAGGAAGTCTTCATTCTTTGGATAATTTGTGTTCGATTCATCTTGGCATTGCGTGACGATGTGTAACGGTATACACAAAACTACCCTAAAGCTATGATATGAACATTGTTGAAAAACATGTTCTTACAGTGTCCAGTCATAAATTTATAAATAAGTGAAAGTGTGTGGAAGGTGAGGGAGAGTATAATATGTAAAATGCATGTAAGCATGATTGTGCATATAAGTGAAAGTGTGTGAAAGGCGTATAAGAGGGTAAATACTCTAGTGTGTTTAATATAGCTATTTATATGTGTATAAAAAGGGTACATCATGACTTTACCATAGAAAATATGGACAAGAATAGCCCAAAGAGAGACATAGATGTGCGCGGGTTTATATGAATCATGCCATTACTACGAGAAAGTGAGAATGGAGAAATAATTCACTCATTGTGAAAATGATATACATGGTATAAAAAGGCATATTAAAAAGGGAATAAAATATGTACAAAATCATACTTATTTCCCAATGTAGATCTAGAATGTGCACGTACCCTTGTGAAGAGAGATCAAAGTCCACATAGTTCGAATAGAGTTTTATAAGGTGGATTTATATTGTGTTTGCAATTTAAGGGTGCTTATGAGTAATTTATGAAAAGAGAATTTTGGAACCCTTTTGTGAAAAATGGTTGTTTAAACCCTAGGTTATGCAGAGTGGGTTTTAAAATTCTATTATTAAAAATGGGTGTTGAAACCCTAGTTTTGAAAAGTGGGTTTGAACCATTTTGGTAAAAAGATAAGAATGGGTTTAAAACCCTTTTGCATGTAATATGGGCTTAAAACCCATTTTTGTATTTTTATTATGAAGAGAGGGTTTAAAACCCTTTTGTATCTTTATTGTGAAAAGTGGCAATTATATCATCTATGTGAAGAAATCAACTATAGAGCACCACTATATTGTCAAATGCGATGGTTTTTTCTTTTAATTTATGAAAATAAATTTGAAAATATTGTTTTTAATATAAAAGGGAAGTGATCTATTACTAATATTTGAAGTAATGATAAAAAAGGCACAAGGTAATTAAAAGAAGGTGATGAAAATGGTTAACATGTATGAAAATGATGCTAAAAAATGAACAAAAGAAATTAAATCTAAGATCTAATTATACAAAATACTTTGAAACCTTTATTAAATATTAAAGAGTATTTTTATAAAGACCCTCCTCCAAATGTGATTCAATATCTTTTGGTGGTGCAAGGAGATGATGCATGAATGAGTTAGTTTGTTAAAAATGATGTTTGGGTGATGAAATGAGTATTTGGAGGACGTTTGAAGTGAATATAGGGAAAATGGGTGTATGGAAGCTTGTACAAGTGTTTTTTTTCACAAAAGTGATAAGGCTGAAGAATAGAGTGGATGATATTTATAAGGCTTAGGTGACATGTCGATCGAGTGATATTTATAGGGCTCAAGAATGGATTTTCTTTGCAAGAAAATGAGTTTCCAAGGCATTTTCGATTTCAACAATAGGTGACCTGTCGATCGGAAGTCTATCTTGATTCCGATTCAGTTTTAGTGAAATTTCTTATTTTGGTCCATAAAGTTTAACTTGGGTGTCCGATTCACGCAAAGTTGTAAGCTTTAGAAAGACAATTCAAATGTTTACAACTATATTAATAATAACAACTTCATATTTGAAAGTTTTATTGGTTGAAATTTTCTTAGAAGTTGAGTGAATGGTTCAAAAGTACATATTGAAAATGGTTTTGAGTTCGTTGAGTCATGGGAAAAAGTTTTCTCTTTCTAATACGTAAAAATAATAGAGGTATATCATTGGGGTATGGTATGAGGTATTGAACAAGCTTGGATAGCCTCGTGGAACATAAAAGGAATCATTAAAAGGAAACAGTGTCACCAAAATAGGTTGTCAACATGAGTTACCCATATAACTCCTCTAGTATGTTCAGACAAGTAAAACCAACTATTTATGGTTCCCACCAGCAATTACCATGTTTTAAGACAATGGCCATAGTCTAAATTGTCCTATTAAGGTCGCACACACAATTCACTGGGTCAATGATACACACAGATATGCCCACTGAAGCCAAACTCCTAGGTGAACAATTAGACGTTGAGCGATTCTACCTAATAAGGACCTCCTCCCTATAATACCCCTTAATAAAAAAATTAAATATTGTAGTAGTAGACCTCAAAGCATAAACACCTTATTGAAAATCACATGCCTTATTCAAAATGAAACTAAAATTTATGTGTTTGATTGACCATAAATTAGTGTAAGTTAGGGTGTGATAAACCATATCCAAGTTGAATCGATGATATCCACGTAAAGAGTGAATCCAAATACCAAAAAATCACATTCTCAAATTGCCACATCTACATGTCCTTCTCCCGTGTAAGTTACTATTCTTCCTTCCATTTCCACTTGATAGGGTAAAAATTTCTTTTATTCTGTCTACATTCTCCCTTAATCAGGTGATTAAGAATTTGTTCGATAGACTTCGAGTATTTGTTGTCCTATCGTAAGTGGTGGGTTAACTTGACTTTAATAACTAGGATTAGACTTATCTTCGGCGAACTTCTTTAAAAAATAATATGAAATATGCCAATCTACTTAAGTACCATTGTAATGATGGATTAGTCCTAGTGGTGATGGATAAAGAAAATTATTCTTCTTCTCTTATTCATGTTTGTTTTTTCTTTCGATCTCATTATCTAGTTTAGTTCAAATCTCAGAAGTTCATATGGTGTACTTCGAGATCTGAAGATCAACTTCAAGATTTAGAATATTTAATTCAAGATCAAGATAAAATTCAAGATTAAGGTTCTTGTAATCAAGATCTATATTAATTGATCTAATATTCAAAGTATGGGTCAAACTTAAAAGAACCTATTAAAGTAGCATAGTATTTTTGACAGAATGTGACACCATTAGATTGATATTTTTATAGATTTATGATTAACTTTTGAATACGATTTTTCATATAATATCAAAAGATAAGAATAATTAATTCCCAACAATTCTAATATTATATTTTGTACGATGATTCCCACCCCCCCCCCCCCCCAACCCTAAGAGGGGAAATTTCCCATTTAATTAAAATAAATTGAAATGTCAGTAGTAAAAAAATATTTTTTTCAAAAATTTATTTGAATGGATTATGAATTAGGCAGGCCACGTGGCATGACATTTGCAGCTAAAATATTGTGGTATTATGGTTGTCCAAATATCATAGGCTCATTAAGGAAGAATAAATGGAGATAGCAATTAGATTTGGGCGGATACAAATTTAATGCTACTTTACTACTCTAAGAATAGTATCAAGGATAACAACCAACCACTATGAAAAAGGCCTAGAACTATAGGATATTTGTATCCATTTATTGATATGACCCTAATGACTTGGGGAAAAACTTAACACACAATTGTATCCATGACATAGAGTCTCATCTAGCAATACCATCACTCCAAGTGTTCTTCTTCTTTCTCTATTAATAAATCCCTCATATCCATTCCTTGTGGGCATAAAACGCCCGACCTTCTGAACCATGTAAATTTGTGTTTTTTTTTTCATACTGCACTTACATTTTGTGTCTGAATTGGTGTTTAGCATTTTTGCAGGCTCAATATCCCCTATAATTCAATGAAATCTGTTCGAAATCTCACACAGAATCCCCCCCACTAGAGAATACCATCCCTTATTTAATATGTGACCACCAATCTTACCTTTCTAATTCCTAGATCTACATCGAATCTGAAATAAGAGTTGTAATGAGGGAGAAAACTCATCAAATGTCCTTTCCACCTCCTGATGAAATAAGTTCTAAGGGAGGCACACCACAAAGGTCCGGATCTAGCCATTAGCTTTACACTCCCTTTAAGTATCCCCCATTGAGGAAGTAAATGTCATGTCTAGTCAACCTTTACGAGGAATAGTTAAACAAACGAGACAATAAAATAGCTCAGTGGAAGAGGCAACTAACTGAGCATTCTGAGTAACATGGGCCTAGTTCTCACAACCTTGAGCATCATAAAAGGTAGTGAATCTGATCCCCCAAATGCCATAGGGATGGCCGTAGCGATAGGGCTTCTAGATCAATAAGTTTGCTTATGATGTGATTTAGTCGCTCTAATGTGGATCATATTTCTATCAATAAAAATACAAGCCATGTTCTTGATCTAGTCCAGCTAGAAGAATCTAACGATAACCATAATTCATCCAAGACTAGGCCTATAGTGAATAAAATTGATAGTGAAGATCCTTGACAATTTATTAAGATAGAGTTAGAGAGGAAACTTAACTCCAACTTAGCGCCCACTCGAAAGGATCTTGCTAAGAGATCTTTGGGCATGGGACGACATCTTAAATCCCCATTGGTATAGAGACATCATAACTCTAAAGAATTTCCCCCATTCCAGGTATTACCACATATGATGGAAATCCAAATAAATCTCTTCATGTTATATATTATAGGCAATTTATGTCCCTATGGAGCTATTAAGATACACTTATGTGTCACATTTTCCCCTCGACTTTGGGAGAAATTGATCGTAAGTGGTTTAAGAAGTTAAATACTATGTCAATATCTCCCTTTAGGCAACTGTATGGGTATTTCATGACTAGCTTCATCACCAGTAGCAAAGTGATGACGGAAGTTGAGACCTTAATTGACCTTAAATGAAAGAAAAGGGTGTCCCTCAGAAAGCACACACAACGATATTAGGAGTTATTTAATGAAACTGATAACAATAATGATCAATTAGGAAGGAGCTCAACTGACTTATACCAAAAAATGGACAAAAGATAAAACTTTAAGGCATGGGAAAATATGCCAACTAATGAGAATGCCTACCAAATGATGGATGATTTCTTTAAGGAGTCAATCTATAGATTCCTACCTCATATAAAAGGATAAGTATTTTTGTAAAATACCCTAAGATGTCCACCGACCCTTATGATAGAAACATCAACCTATAAGGTACCTGTCACTAAAACTATGCCTATTGAATAGAGAATTGTAAGATGTTCAAGGAACTCATAGACGATCTTATCTAGTATGGTCAATTCAAAGAGCATATTAATACCGATAAGATAAATTCCTTAGCATGGGTCAATACAATAAAAAATAAGGATATTTGGGGTGATTGTATCCATACATGGCTAAACTAACCCATCAAACTGTATGGGGAAATGGCTGAGGGAAAGAGTAAGGATTAGAGATAATTAGGAAGCCTTCCAGGTTGAGGTTTTAAAGACCATCCTTACTAAACGAGAACATTATGACATTAATATTAACTGGAAATTTTATTCACCGATGAGGATTTTGTCAATGTTAATATATCCCATAAAGATGCTTTGGTCTTTACTCTTCATATAGAAAAAATAACGTAACGAGAATACTAGTCGACCAAAGAAGTTCATTAGAGATCATGTGCATCAATATTTTGCACAAACTTTGATATACTATCATGTATTTGGACACCAATGTGGGCCTTTTGATCTATTTCAATGGGTATGTGGAGACTATATTAGGAAAGATTAAGTTTCTAGCTAAGGTCAGCCCTATTAATCATGAAATTGAATTACATGCGATTTTATCAGATTCAGCCTACAATTCCATCTTAGAGTGTGGCTCTACACTATGACAACTATACCATATTCACTTCACTAGAAGCTCAAGTTTGTGAGAGACAAGAGAATCATCGAAGTTATAAGAGATCAAGTAATGGGATGAAGCAAATTTTTCACAATCATCTTAGTTTGTCACCTTAATATAAGCTAAATAGGCCCAGGCAAAAAAAAAATCAAGATAATGATGATTCATATGGATATTAACCCAAATAATAATCAAAGAGAGCTCATGTGGAGGTAGAGAAGACCATACTAGTCCTAAGCGATCGAATAATGGAGTAATTCTGAACCATTCCTCTAGAATCATCTGAAGCAGGAAAAAAATTCTTGGTCAATTTTGAATTTCAATAAGATGAGGCAAAGCAACTCATCTACTTACTTAAGATAAGTGTTAATGGATTTTCTTACTAACCTTATGATCTTTCGAGAATTGTTCCAGATATCACTTGCCACTGACTACACGTGAATCCTTTATATTGAGAAGTTAAACAAATGTGAAGGAATTTATCTCCTCGGAAAGTAAAAAAGATGGGTAATGAAGTTGATAGTCCAATCCACGCTAACTCCATCCAAGGGGTCCAATTTACAAACTGAATCTCTAACATTTTCGTGGTAAAAAAGAAGAGAGAAAAGTGGAGGGATTTCGATGACTTCATAAATCTCAATAAGGCATGCCTAATGGATATCTTTCCTCTTCATAAAAATTATTAGCTCGTTGATTCCACAACGGGTTATCAATTGATGAGTTTTATGGACTCTTCCTTAAGTTTTCATCAGATACCTATGTTGATCCCTAAGATAAGACATCATTCATCACAACTCTACTAATTTATTCTTATAAAGTCATGCCTTTTAACCTTAAGACTACTAGAGAAACATATTAGCAACTCGTGATGAAGATATTGAAGATGTAGATCAACTTAACTATAATGGTTTCATTGATGTTATGCCCGTTAAGAGAGGGATAAAAGAAAATCCAGACTAAATTAAATCCCTTCAAGAATAAATAAGTTGACTACTATTAAAGACGTTCAGGTCCTGATCGAGAGGTTAGGCGCGCTTAATCAGTTCATATCATAATTGTCTCATAAATCTCACTTATTCTTCCAAGCTTTAAAGAAGGAAAAAAACACATTCTCGACAGAGGATTATGATCAATAACTTGGAAAAGATCAACCAATACTTGTGATATCCCCTTTTGCTATAAACGCTGATTACTAGTGAAAATTACTAATTATATTTAGCCAACTCTCAAAATGCGACTAACAAAGCATTGATTTGGTATTAAAACAGATACAAATTTTCAGTGGTACTTAGACACTCACACTCCATTTAAATTATATTGGAGATTTCCCATTAAAAAACTAACTATAACATTAATAACGTCCTTAGAGGAGCTAGGATATTATTTCTATACTCACACCATTCATCCTAACCTTTTTCCTGTAAAAGAAGTTCTAAACAAAGTAGATATGTGATTAGCATATATTCTTCACATTTATCCCCTTAATTGCGGTATTTTTATGATCTCGTGCAGTGTAAATAACTTGGATTTGTCTCGTATTTATGCTACTAACCTTTTTTGGCAAGTATTTCTTGTTTTGTGTATATCTCATGTGTTTTATAGGTATTTCATGCAAATTGGTGCGAAGGAGAACTCAAAACAGTGAAAGAAACCAAGAAATGGAGAGTTGAAGGGCATTTTCGTAATTTTTCATCCTTATTCTATAGGTGGGGCCAACTAGAAAGTTGAATATATCTAAATTACAAGAATACTGGAAAAAACGGCACCTCAATCCGAGCTACGGTGAAGACGTTACGATGTTTTGAAGTTGCGCGATAATGAAGAGTCTGAATGTGCGGATTTCTGTCATTAATTATGCAGATTTTATGGTGATTGGTTGGAAAAAACTTGTTCCACAAGCGAAATTTGATGCCAAATTCGTGCAACTTGGTTCTATAAAAGACCAAGCCCTACCTCATTTTCAAGGGGAGTTGAATTCTAGAGAGAGGGAGTCAAATTCTAGAGGGTAGGAGTAGGATTAGAGAGAGAAAGTTAGATTGTAGTTTTCTTTGGTAGAAGTTTTCATAATCCCTAGTTGTAAGTTTGAAGAAGAAGTTTTGCTGGATTCAAATTCATCTCTTTCTCCTCTTGCTAAATACAAGTATCAATTTCTATTCTCTATTTTATTTTTCCATTCAATTCTCAATTGTTTTGCAAATTGTTAACAATGTTTGTTAGAGTTTTCTTTTGTTTTCATCATGTTTAGCTAATTTTTAAGGGTTGGGATGCATGAACCCATCCCGATGTAATTTATCTACGTAGGAAATAGAATTTAAATTTAAATTTGAAAGAATCGTGTAAGAGAAGTTCACAATCATCCTAGATCTTTTAATCTCTCTTGCCCTAGGTACTTGGGATATTTAAGAATATGATGTGCGTGTAATTATTTAGCACCGCTTTATATTTTTCTTTGATTTCATATGATGCGGGCTTGAACCTCATATATGTAATGCTTAGGATCTATAAAGACTGGATTCATTCAAATTTATAATTTATAATTCTAGTATTCTAATGGGTAATTACTAGGGATTGGGGGATTGTATTCCAACCTATTTCCTCATTCATTTTAATTAGTTTTATAAATTTGTTCCAACTTATTTCCCCTTGTCAACCATCATCATCTTTTTCACTTATATTTTAGAAGTAATAAATCAATTAAATTCTATAAAACATTCCCTGTGGATTCGATACCCAGACTCGCCACTATACTCCTTAAGAAGTGTAGTTACAAGTTTAGGTTTTTTTGTATTGAGGTTGGAAGCCGATAACAACGACTAGCGTATTACACGGACGCTCGATTTTTCCACTCGATCAAAAATGGCGCCGTTGCCGGGGAATGTTTTGTTATAGATTATAATTGATTTACTATTTCGAAAGATTTTTTTTTTCTTTGGATTTTTTTTTACCTTTTTTGTAGCCTTGCACAATTGAGCACCAAGAAACGTTGAATCCTCAATCGCACACCTCTGTACTCGAATTTCCATTTACATACTATTCGGTAATCATGTCTTTTCATGGTGAGTTCGGTAATTATAATGGTTCATATGGTAATCGTTTTCAAACTTTTTATTCTCAAGAGTCCGCGGCTCGACCTATTACCATTGGTGAGGCCATTCTAACTCTGGAGTATGAAAGGCTTGAAAATGAATATAGGAGAGAAATTTATATTAAATATTCTCAAGAATTTGTGCCTCGACCTATTACCATGGGTGAGGCCTTTCTAAATCTTGCGTATGAAAAGCTTGAAAACGAATATCGAAAAAAAAATCATTTTGGGGAATCCAATGAAGATTTTTCTTCCGATATTTGTGAAACTATAGAAGGTTTTCAACCAAATGAGGAATCCGAGGTTTTAGAGCTAAGGGATACTACTTTGGAAGAATACACGCTTTTTCTAACAAAAAGAGTACTGGATTTTCTTTCCACCCAAAGCACAAAGAATATCGACTATGGTCTTGTGAAGGAAATGGTCACACTTTGCGATGATGTGCGTTCTATTTTGGAAAACAAAGAGGAGGTTGAGACTTGTGTGTCACCTCAAATTTTTGAAGAACATCTCATTGAAAGTGAGTCTTGCTCCCTTGAAATTCAATCTCCAAGTGATGATGAATCACTTGAGATTGAGTTTATTTCATCACCATTTTCGTTCACGGTTATTGAACCATTAGAAGTACCGCTAAATTCCTATGAGTCGGTTGAAAATTCTGAAACGATTACACCTTTTACCGACAAAGACACTTTGCTAGAATTGTTTTCTAATATGGACTGTTCCTTTTTGTGTGCCCCTCTCCCCATACTACTTGAAAAATCTTTGGGGGGTGATTATATTTTTCTTGGATCTCAATTGTACTTAGCACCCAAACCCCCATCATCCCGTTAAATTTTTTAATTGGTGATGGTTCATTTTCTCCCTCTCACACATGCCTTCCGTTTTTCAAACGGAATTCTTACTTTTCGGGAGGCATGCATCCTAATGAGGGTACACCATTAATCCCTCAAAGTCAAATTGTATT
This sequence comes from Sambucus nigra, assembly GCA_949130495.1. Classification (NCBI taxonomy): domain Eukaryota; kingdom Viridiplantae; phylum Streptophyta; class Magnoliopsida; order Dipsacales; family Adoxaceae; genus Sambucus; species Sambucus nigra. The sequence continues at coordinate 248,055,445 of OX422223.1, forward strand.
TTGGGTGGACCCTCAAATTTTTTGACTTTTAGTGTATGATTTATTAGACGTTCAAATTTTAGGTTGTAAATAGTTAGTTTTTTTTTTCTCTTTTATTATAGTCTAGTTTCGATAGTTAGAGTTTTTGTTATTATTTTTGTTATGCTTGGTTCTAACATGTTTTGTAGATTCAATGGACTTGCACTCATCAGGGATCGCTCCATTTGGGTAATATCTTTCTTTTCCTCTCTTTATGTTGTGTTCTTAATTCGCATTGAGGACAATGCAACATTTAAGTTAGGGGGTGTGGGATATTCTTCCCGTTTATTGTTTAGATTCATTGATTCAATCACATGTTCTTTCCAAGTGTGTTTTTTAGAAAATTGAAAAAAAAATCAAAAATATTTTTCTTCAAAATAAATAAAAATTGGAATTTAAATTTTTCAAAAATATCACCGTTATTCTGTTTGAAGTCTCAAATTGTTAATAATCAATTGAACTAAGCCAAAATTAACCAAAGATGGAAATTGAAAGAAAATTGATGACTTTACGAATAAGTGTGGAGATTAGTCCAACCCGGTGAGATTTCGAGCCTTTCAATTTTTTTTTTGAGTTTTTAAATCAATCCGAGTTTATGATTAACTCAAAGTTCTTTTCAGCGTTTTAATAAGTCGTTGATCATCTCAATCCTTTGTTTTGATCGGTTATGGGAAATGTGTGAAATTTTGTCTCGAAATTCGTGCTAAATATATCTCTAAACTTAATTAATCTCGAGATGCATATGGTAATGTGATTAGCAATTTGGACAATGAAGAAGGCCCTCATTTGTTACCCAAAAATATTAACCATAAAAAGTTGTGAAAAATTATCCCTTTGCAACCCACTTTGAGCCTCATATAATATTTCCCTTTCGTTTGATAACCCGAAAAACCCAAATAGCTCGGAATTGTGAAAATTGAGAAAATTCAACAAGTAGGTCCAAATTGTGCAAAAAAAAAAAAAAAGGGGGCAAGAAAAGAAAAATAGCAAGAAAAAAAAATGAAAAGAGAAAAATGAGTAAATGCCCGAAAAAGCACAAATGGACGTCATAAGGACATTTTCCAATTCCGAACAATCCGCCTATTCCCATTTTTATCCTTTACACCTTTTAACCCAAAAAGTCCTAACCGAGTCCGAATGGCGAAATTGATTACCGCGTGGAGAGCTAAGACATGAAAAGATAATAAAAGAGATAAAAATGGTGTGATTAAGAGATGATGTTTCCCATTTCCTAATAACTGTATTCCGATGATGAGATCTTTTCACCATATATTTCCTTCTTTTCAATTTTGTATGCATGAATTTGTGTCCATTATATTTACTCTTTATATCATGCATACCGAGAGAAAATAGCCACAATTCGAGTGATTCGTTTGTGAGTGCAATCCGAAAGAATTTTAATCAAAATGAATTTTCGGAAAGTAACGTAATGCTCAATCGGTGGAAATTTGAGGTTTAATTTTTGGCTTTGCACACACACACTATGGTTTGAGACAGTTGAATATGAGTTGATGGTGATTATTTTTTGAAAATTTTAAATTGTACAATTTTTAAATATTTTGATATTTATTTGAGTCAATAAAGAATTTTGTGGGTATATTCACTGCAAACCCTCACGAGACAAAACTCGTCCTACTAGGGTAACCTAGGGGTTTAAAGGCTTGTTGCATACGCTAAATGCAATCGCTTGCCTGCGAAAGTGGAATTTTATTTTAATAAAAGAATTTTCAAGAGTAGAATTTTGGCTAATTTCATTCACATTGCTCGAGACGAGCAAAGTTCTAAGTTAGGGGGTGAAACATTAATAACGTAGATATGTCCTTAGAGGAGCTAGGATATTATTTCTATACTCACACCATTCATCCTAACCTTTTTCCTGTAAAAGAAGTTCTAAACAAATTAAAAAACTAACTATAACATTAATAACGTCCTTAGAGGAGCTAGGATATTATTTCTATACTCACACCATTCATCCTAACCTTTTTCCTGTAAAAGAAGTTCTAAACAAAGTAGATATGTCTAATAGGATTTCTTGAGTGGTCTCTTGAGTAGGAATACATTGACATTGTTTATGAGCTCGGAATAACCATTAAGGGGAAGGTCCTAACTGACTTCATCGATGTGTTCTAATCCACCTGAAAAGGAGAGTAAGTTCAACTGACCACTATTTTAGAAATGTTCAATCTACGATAGGTTGACCAAAAGAAAAAGTGGAAATTGCTTGTTGATGGAGAATCTAATAAAATGAGGAACTAATGCGGGAATTGTATTTTTCACCTCACAAGGATGAGTCATTATGTAGGAGGTTCATCTTAGATACAAGGGATCCTACACTGAAATAGAGTATGAATGTAGGGTGACTACCATTGGAGTGATTCTCGTCTAATCCCTAATCAACTTAGAGGAGAATATGAAGACAAATGCCCAAGGATGCTCGTCTATCGGGATAAGGCGGTGTCTATAGAACAACTATAGAGGAACTACAATAACCACATTGACACCTTAGCTACTAGGAGTGTGCAAAAAAATAAATAAAAAACTGTTAAAATGAACCAAATTAGATGTATTGTATTGGTTTGATTTGGTTTTTATGCTATTGATCCGGTGTAGGATCATAAAAATAAAAATCGTTTTTGGTTCTTGATTACAATATGAGACCAACCCAAAACCTAAACTATTTCAAAATTGAACTGAAACTAAACCGGTATATACGCATAAATATCTTTTTGAATACCCAATGAAATAGCTAAATCCCAAGTCGTGATATAATCCTGATTAATTAATCATTATAGGTTAATTTATTAATTCAAATTCAAATTAATTAAAATATAGTAAATATGGTGATTAAATAACCAATTTAGATTTGTTTATAACGAAAAATATATTAAATCAATTTTATAATTTATTAATGAATTAATTAAGTTTAAATTTGTATGAGGAGATAATGATTAACAAAGGGACAAAATAAATGAAATCACACAATTTGGGACACGGTCATTTAATGGGGAAATCATCTCAGGAAAAAACCAATTGTATCCACCCCACACACAAGTACATAATTACAAAAATTTAGGGATTATAAAAGACAGGCACGACTTGCATTCCTTTATTTGGCCACTATAATAAATCTTCATCGTTCCTCACTTTAAACTTCCAAAGTACTTATTTTGTATGTATTTACCATAGCTTTGACTTGATAGTTATAACCCTTGACTCTCGGTGTTCACCGACCAATTAAAATAGATGCGTTTACATGAAGCTCCACTGCATCTTTTATTCAAGGCTCACCAATCTTGCAAATGTGTCTTGGATGGAAGCCCAAGTCAATTGGGTCATCGATGTTGAAAATCTCCTTAAGATTTGATCATATCGAAACTCTGATTCCCGAATCACCAATCTTGTAAATGGATCATAGATGGAAAATCAAGTCAATTGTCTCATCAATCTCTAAAATATCCTCAAGCTTTGATCATAACTAAAGAAAACGCTCCACATAATTTTAATTGAATTTGTAAAAAAAATTATTTCAGAAAAAGCCCCATTAAATAACAATTTCTATGTGAAAAAGGGTTTTTGAAGACATAAAAAGGAACCAAAACCAAATTGTGAGTTTGGGAGTTTTTGGGGGTTGAAAACTCTAAAAAATTAACTATAAGGAAAATGAGACTAACTCGAAACTCACAAAATTACTCTTATAAATAAGGTCAGATGTAAGTTTGATACGCCAAAAGGACCATCAAAAGAGTTATAAAACTTACTCACTACGCAACCTAATCAAAGAAAAGAACCGAAACAAAACTAATTAAAAACTAAAACAAAAGTCCCAGCGTCTGAACTAACAAAGTAATATAAACAAACCAAAATGAATAAATAAATAAAATGCCTAACAAAAAATACCATAAGGTGATAATGTAACCCCCAATCAACCAATATGGTTAGTCCCTACCCACTATAGTGGTAGAGTGAGCCACTATAGCAGCAAGCCAAAGGTCGAGGTCACGGGCTTGATAAATTCACGGTCACGTTGTAACAAAAATGCAGGGAACACTAGAATGCATACCACTTTTTCTTCTTAAAAGAGATCAACCTGTGTAGGTTTGACAAATATATAATTGACGTTTTTAGGTTCCACAAAAAGTTCTTCACTAAAAATACTGTAGCAAAAAATGTAAAAAGAATCCAAAAAATATTTTTAAACATTCTTTTAAAAAAATTACCAAGGCACAAATGATCTTATGTTTCAAAAACTAAGTATTTTGTATGTTATACCCATTTGTGTGGCTTGGAACTTTTGTTTGATGGATCATTCGTGTCGTGTTGATGACATAGATCAAGATGTGCAGATGATCTTCAATACAATTGACAAGAAAGTAAAATTAATTTTGAATCCAGAATTTGGGCAAGGAGGACTATGTTCATACAAATTTTCCTCATTGTTAATTATGGGACAAAACTAAAAATGACACGCCACTATAATGAATACATTAATTGTTAACCTATCCCTAATCCTCGAGACACGATATACATCATAGGCTTGCTCCATCTTCAAAATGTACTCATCGAATCATTCGCCTACGCAAATGTAACATATATCGCAAAAGTACAAAAGATACAAGAAAGATATAAAATAATCAAATCAAAGATGAGTAGTTAAATTATAGTGCATGAACATATAAAAATTACTCTTCCTCCGTAAAAGAATATCTCCTCCTCAAAACAATCTAACCCTCATCCTATAAAAAGGAAGAAAAAATTTCACCCTCGCTCTAAACAACTTCTCCCCCTTTTTGTCATTAATATATAAAGGAAAAAAGAAAAGAAAAATAGAGACGTCCACCGTAAATAATCTCACTAAGCGTATAGACGAAGGATAAACACTAAGGGATAATCAAATGTATATATTCCTAATATCACCCAACCTAAAAACACTAACGACATGTGTAGAAACCACACTTTAGGTACACCTAAGTCTCTCCTTAAGTCCCTAGAACCTCCCCATTTCACTATAAACCCTTGGTCATACTCCGAGTATTGATCTAGAGGCCATCGGGTGCTCCTGAGCCATGTTTTACTCCAGTGAACTCTATCATCAGAGCAAAAGCTCATTGAATTTTCGAATGGAACTAAATCCCCTTTCCAATGGTATTCACCTTGCGTGAATTGGCATAACGGTTTAGACGAATGGACCATTTTACTACCAAAAATTGATCTGGAAGCCACCGCGAGCTCCCGGGGCCCGATTTGACTCCAATAAACTTCATCGTCAGAGAAAAAGATCTTTGAATCTTCGAAGGTCACTGAAAACCCTTTCCCACCGTCCACCCCATGTGAAAAATGGCATAACCATTCAGACGAACGATGAGTTTTCTCCCAAAAATCAATCCGGATACCACCGGGCGCTCCTGGGCTCCATTTGACCAAGGTCAAATCTTTAGCTCAAACGAGACTGAATGAATATCCAAAAGTCCCTGAATACCCTTTCCAAAAGTCTGCCCCATATGCAATTTTGACTTATGGTACAGATGAATAATTCGTTTTACTCTAAGACGTCATCGGGCACTTTTGGACCCCGGTTGAAAAAGGTTAACTTTCAAAAATGAGTGTCAAAGTACATAACCTAAACTTTCTAAAATTCCACTCTGTGGGCGATTCTGACTTACCGTTCAGACAAACGATCTATTTTCGACTGATGATCTCCCATCCAAAGGATATCGACGTGCGCTTCCGAGCCACATTTGACCCGAAGTCAACCCCCGAACTCAAGAGCATACCAAAGGAATATTAAATTTATCTGAATTAACTTTCTAACAGTATGCCTCATGCGTGATTTTAAATCAACTAATTGCATTCTACAACCATTTTTCTGACCATTTTTCTAAAAAAATCTGCACAAGATTGCCAATTAGCAGGTCCATTCCCCTCCCTATCGGCAGTGTGCCAAGGGTAACCCATTAATTGGAAGGCTGGGACCATACCAAATATCATCACACCTAACCCTAAAAATATAGGGCATGACCTTACTCCGAAAGCACACCTCAGATCCATCAGCATCAGTTATCTCAACAATATTCTCTCCAAATCAGCAAAGTTTCTCCTTATAAAATTTCATTCAAGCTTACATTCCCATCCTTTACATATCCAATTTGGAAAAATCTCATTCTCTCTCATCAAACCATCATATCGCATTCAAGGGAGTTCATCCAAGATCAAAGATTAAGCTTCAAAGAAGGTCAAAATCCTTCCCTATCTCTTTAAATTTCTTACTTTTATATAAAATTCATTAGATTCATAATCTAGTTTTATTTTAGTTCATTCACATTAACATATTACATTTTTATTAGTATATTGCACATACATTATTTTAAATAAAAAACAAAACAAACAAAAAGAGGGTTATGCCCATAAATTTCGAATGAGATTATCCATAACACTTTTTCAAAACTAAAACACATTTTCTACACACTCAAATATACTAAAATCTAGTTCGAATCTATAGGATAAACCCAACCCCTATGCCGCATGCGAACTACGTGGACTTTGATGTATTTATAGGCTATGTAGGAGTTTTGTATTAAAACCCTAGACTCAAGTCTAATTTCATAATTTTCAAAATTCCTACTTTTTGTAGGTGCTCCTTATTTAATAAATAAACTTTTGCTGGAGCAGAATTAAGTTAATAATGAATGCAAACTAACTTTCTCTTTCTGAAAAACTCTTTTTCAATTCAATCAAAGTAAGTTGTGACACAAATTAACTTAACCAGATTTTATCTGGTTTAACCCTAAGCATGCAACTAGTGATTAAAACAAGTAAAATAAAGTAAAGAACTACTCACAACGCCGATGTACGAGGAAAACACCAATCGGGAAAAAACCTCGGACAACCCAGTCTAGACAATCACTATGGCAATGGATTTACAAAGTTAGATGGTAGTCTTATACAATGATTCGATCCACCCGCGAGACTTGACGCTCCTCTGATCTTCTACCAATCTTCACAGTGCCCACGCAAAAAGTAACCTTCTTCTACGATGCTCGTCCACAGCAGTCGCCTCCACGAATGCCTCGGTGTCCACCGGTATAGCTTGTATCGTCTATGATGTTTAACACGAAAGTAACCTTGTTCGCTTCTCCACCGTAAAACCAGCAATGTTCAAGTGTTGATAAAATCCAACTTGTTGCAACAAAGATCACCTAACATATGGTAATGATAAATCAGATCTTTGTAAACTCTAAGGATGTGTTTAAGCTTTGAAACATTAGAAAAACAATTATTGAATTATGTACTCTTTAAAAACTGATTTCGTTCCTCAGACCCTTTGAGAAAACTGGAACACACCTCTATTTATAAAAAGTTTGAGGTAGTAGCAGATTTCGTTTGAGCGAGACACTGTGTCGTTCAAACGACATCAGGTCTCATTCGAATGACATCATATGTCGTTTGAACGATGTCGTCCAGATTAGAGTTTTAATGAATCCAACTTTGAAAACAGAGTTTCACTTAAAACCAACTCTTATCCAACTCTCATCCGTCCATATCTGATAAAACGAAGTGTAAAAAAAATAAAACATTTAAAAAACATTTTCCTAAAAAAATATCTTTATTTTTGTAAAATACAATTCTGAGTTTCATTAACATTATGCATTCATACCTGAGTGATCTCAGAAATGCAATTAAACTTTGAAGACGAGAAATTATACCAAATAAACTTTGGCATAATTAATTCCTTATAGCTCGGTCGCAACGCCTATAATTAATCTTTGAAAAGTCATTGTTTTGTAGTGATCGGACAATAAAAATCTACCTATGACTCAAACTTGTTTTATTATGAGAATAAGTCAAAAACTACATTGAGACTCAATTGGAAATTTGGTCTTTACAAATCTCCCCCTTTTGACTATTCTGGGACAAAACTATCAGTGAAATGCCTAAGCCGGGTCGTCAAGTCATATGACGCCTAAATCCCATCCCATAAAAACCAAAAATAAAATTACATCATCATTATAGGATAAGACTCATAAGCGGTGGACCGACAAGCATGAAACTGTCTCTAAATGTCTGAATGTGATGTAGACTTGAAATCTTGAATCTCTTTAAGCATACCTACACACATGAAACAGACAAATACCAAGTGAAGTATGGAGGAAAAAGTTATATAAATCAAAATGAAAACTCAAATCAGAATCATTGTTATGTGTGAAAAACATGATACCAATATGTGCAAATGTGAAAAACATATAAATCAGGATATCAAGTACACAAAACTCCCCCTACATCACAGACATCTCTCCACCTTTTGTCTCGAATAGATAATCCAGTAAAAAGACAAACACATCTAGCACAATATAATACTAATTTGATTATATCAATTATCAAGAATCATTAGATAAACATGTAAAAACTAGCTAAATATGATTAATCAACGTCAAATCAATAGCTAGAAAATAATGAATCACACAAAGACTATATCAATAAAAGCAAGTGTGATTAAACGAACCAATGTAGAAAAATATTCCAATGATCAATGTAATCTGCATAAACGAAAACCCGGTACCAAAATATGAATTAATATATAGCAGGGTACTAAAACAGAAATCAACCAGAAAAAGTCAAAACTGGTCAAACAACAGTCGTTCGAACAATCCAGGGATGTCGCTTGAACGTGATGCGACATCGCTCGATGAAATAACATGTCGTTTGAACGACATAAACAACTTTACACAGTTTCCCCAGAAAATTAAATAGTGTTGCCCAGTGAACAAATTTCCATAAAAAAATAACTGGAAGGGGCTTAAAACTGTGAAACAGTAGAAAAAGAGTGGCTATACTAAATAAACTCAAAAAAACAAATATGATTAACATGCTAACATAGTCCCGATGTGCTTAAACATGAACATGGAATGTATGTGAGTGAACTAAAACAAATGAATCACAATTCCAACACATCGAAAATGACTAAGAAGCATTAATGAATAACAATCTATCATCAAACTTTATTATAGCCATATGTGACAACTAAAGTATGAGCTTAATGAAATAAACAAACATCATGCACATGGATCCCGAATTTTGACGATTCTACAAACAATAATGTCATGACACGAATTTTCAACTATAGGATTCTTTGTGCAAACCCATTTGAATTTTTAATCCAGCCAAATTCCCTCAAATATATATCATATTTTTTTTTCTTCTGAACGAACTAAACTAATTTGGTCCATTTTTGGCATATGATTCTTTTTACTTCCTTATGATTTTATCGAGCTCTTTTAAAATGTGGTTTTCACGATGAGTCAATTTTACACTCTCGCGGCCCTCTCTCGTGAACACTCATAATTTTTTCAATTTAATCCTCACAGTAAACGGTTATTACTTATGCATTCCCTCCTTAAGTCTACTTATGCATACATGACAAGATTGAGATAACAACGTCTCACCAAACTCAATTATGCAAGAGTAGTCAAACATCCATATAAACCCACGCATGTGTGCAAAGATGGCATATATATAAAGTCAAATAAAAACGCATATCAACTTCGAAACAACCCCATAATACAATGGTTAAGATCGATCTAATCATAGATAATAATGATCCAATGTCCTTGCCACATGAATAATGGAAGGAAGGGGTTCCAAGCACACCAATACGCCACATCAAAAATGTTAACTCACGACACAAAAACAAACCGAAATATTTTTGGCGTTTTCAAAATATTTTGACTCAAATAAAAGCAAAATCTTTTTGTGTTTTTCTCAGAATTTTTCAAAATTAAAAATATTTTTGTATTTTTCAAAAATTTTATCAAAAACAAAATCTTTTTGTATTTTTCAAATAAGATGCGATAAATGAAAAATGTAATGCAATATGATAAACATGGTAACACACTCAACCTTTAGATCTAGTATGTGAAGAATCAGGTGCAACCAAATGAGAACCATCAAGTTTTAGACCTAAAGCCTCTAAGTTCGATTTCGTAACCCAAGTAGGTGTAACATAACGCATGGGGGTGGGGGGAATCGAGGCAAATTTATTCCTTAACTTACGATGAGCATTCCTAAGGTCATAGCAAAACTTTCTGAGGTGACTTTTCCTACCACAAAACGTGCAAGTGTAGCGATGGTATGGAAAGTGACCTACATGTGGACCTTTTCTCACGTTCCTATGTGGATCTCTCACATTTGCGGGGGGAATGGGAACAACACGATCATCAAATCCAATACCACCCCTATCTCTTTTAATTTGGACAGTGCCTAACATCCTATCCAACTTCTCACTTTTAGCCTCCAAGTCAAACTTAACTCTAGACAAGTCTCTCAAACTCTCCTCTAACTCCTTAAACTTAGACTCAAGTAGACACCTAGACTCCTTAAACTCTAGAACCTCCTTTTTAAAGCCTCCATCAAACCTTTAAGGGCGTGTCTCTCTTTCTTGATGTACTCTAGCTTCTCCATAAACTTTTTCTCCTGTGACCTAAGATCCCCAATTAATGCATCATTATTTTCTACAACAAGTTCTTTCAACTTATCTTCCAATTTTGAGTTTGCCATTTTCACCTTCACCGTCTCCTCAAACAACTCTCAAAATGCAACTTGCAATTCTCATACTACAATCTCCTTATCCTCTCTCCCATCACCCTCACCCTCTCGATAAGAACTCTCAATAACCTCAGAAGTTCAATGCACATGAGTATCCTCGTGGGAAGATATATCACCATCGCTCACATGACATGTCATAAACGCAATAAAGTTATGTTCAATTGGGGAATCCTCTCCATCTTCTGGTTCACTATCACTTAAGGTGGCGTTGTATGCTATCGATTTCTTTCCCTCTTTCTTAAGTCTAGTGGGACACTCAGCTACTTTGTGACCATACCCCTCACACCCAAAACACCTCTCAGACTCATCTCTCTTAGGTTTCTCACTCTTATCCTTAGGGGTGGAGTCTCCCTTATTCTTGAATTTCTAAAACTTTTTGTCACCTTTCGATTGTTTATGAATTTGAAGAAACTTCTTGAACTTTCTTGCCAACAAGACGACATCCTCAAAGTCGGAATCAAAATCTTCATTCGAAACTTTAGTTTCCTCCTTCAGGGCTTTCAAATAAATGCCCTTTTATTTCTTTGGCACTTGCTTAGAGGTAAACATATCTAGATCATAGGTTTGTAGGTCACCAACGATCTCTTCCAGTTTCGACGAGTTAAGCATACCAAGGGAATTCATAACAGTCACTTTCGCATCAAACCTACTCGGCAACGATCCCAAAATTTTCTTAATCACTAGATTATGGAGAATGTTATCACCTAGGTTAAACGCTGCATTAACAATAGTGGACAACCTAGTGTAAAACTCATCAAACGTCTCACTCTCTAACATATTAATCGTCTCAAACTGTGTAGTGAGATTTTGTAACTTAGATGCCCTAACCGTGCTCGTGACCTCATGAGTGAGTGTCAGTGTATCCCAAGGTTCTTTCAAAGTTTCACAAGTCATGATACGATTATACTCTTCAGGTGTGATATGTGTGGAAATAACGTGGAGGCCTTTAGAGTTATATTCTGCAAGCCTATGTCCAGTCGCAGTCCACGACTCAACGGGTTTCAAACTAGTGACCTCACACTCTTGTTTGATAGGTGGTGTCCAGCCTTTTTCAACAGCTAACCTGACACGCTAATCAATAGATTTTAAAGCACTTCTCATTCTCATTTTCCAATAAGCATAATTAGTTCCATAAAAAATAGGAGTGTGAAAACTATCATAATTTCCAAAATTCATCCTTACAAGAAAAAATGGATCAAACACAATAAAAATCTATTTCTAGCCCTGATACCAATTTTTAAGTCCTCCTTATTTAAAAAACAAGATTTTTCTTGAGCGGAATTAAGTTAAGGACGAATGCAAACTAACTTTATATTTTTGAAAAACTCTCTTTCAATTTTATCAAACCAAGTTGTGACACAAATTAACTTACCCAAATTTTATCTTGTTTAAACCTAAGTATACAAATAGTGATTAAAATAAGTAAAATAATGTAAAGTAATACTCACAACGCCGATGTACGAGGAAAAACCCAATCGGGAAAAAATGTCGTACGGCTCAGTCCAGGCAATCACTATGAAAATGGATTTACAAAGTCAGACGGTAGTCTTATACAACGACTCGATCCACCCACGAGACTTGACGCTTCTCTAATCTTCTACCAATCTTCACAGTGCCCACGCAGAAAGTAACGTTCTTCTATGATGCTCGTCCATAGTAGTAGCCTCCACGAATGCCTCAGTGTCCAACGATATAGCATGTATCGTCTACGATGTTGAACATTAAAGTAACCTTCTTTGCTTTTCCACCGTAAAACCAACAATGTTAGAGTGTTGAAGAAACCCAACTTGGTGAAACAAAGATAACATAACATATAGTAATGATAAATAAGATCTTTGTAAACTCTATGGATGTGTTCAAGCTTTAAAACCTTGGGAAAACAATTATAGAATTACGTACTGTTTGGAAAATGATTTCGTTCTAGACACCCTTTCGAGAAAACTGGAACACGCATCTATTAATAATAATTTTGAGGTAATGGCAGATCTCGTTTGAGCGAGACACTGTGTCGTTCAAATGACACTAGGTCTCATTCGAACGACATCATATGTCCTTTGAACGACATCATCCAGATTAGAGTTTTAATGAATCTAACTTTGAAAACATAGTTTCAATTAAAACCAACTCTTATACAACTCTAATCCGTCCATATCTAATCAAACGAAGTGTAAACAAAATAAAACATTTTTAAAGCATTTTCTTAAAAAAATAACATCCTTATTTTTGTAAAATAAAATTCCGAGTTTCATTAACATTATGCATTCATACCTGAGTGATATCAAAAATGCAATTAAACTTTGAAGACGAGAAATTTCACCAATTAAACTTTGTCATAATTAATTCCTTGTTGCTTTGTCTCAACGTCTTTAATTAATCTTCGACAAGTCATAGTCTCGTAGTGATCGGACAATAAAAATCTACCAATGACTCAAATGTATTTTGTTCCGAGCATAAGTCAAAAACTACATTAAGACACAATTGGAAATTTGGTCCTTAAACTTTCCAATTTTTGTATTTCCTAAAACTCCCCATTTCCGCATTTATTATATTCTCTCATTATTATACATATTATGTTTGCGATTCTTATTAGCCTTTCATCCAACATATATTACCGTTTCACCATAACGATCAATATCATGATAAGCGCATAAACCGCATTATATATATATATATATATATATATATATATATATATATATATATATATATATTATTTTAGGAACATTCTTATGAATGGACTCACTCTAATTCCTCGAGTTGGGTGATTCCGATCTCCATTATATATACACGTACACACACTTCATGGAGAAATAAAGAAAAATAATAGCACAAGCCCATGAAAGACCGAAATGGAGGAATGGGTGCCTAACACCTTCCCATTCCATAACTTAGCCCCCGAACCTTTTAACTATTGGTTTCGTAAGCGTCAATTTTTCTTTAATGTTACTCGCTCGAAGCAGAGACATGTTCTTTTATGTGTTTTGTGCAAAATAGGCTGGCGACTCCATCTCTTTACATTCACCCCACACCGAAAACGACTGAAGCTTCCTAAATCAGAAAAGGCGTGAGTCCTTTCATCCCTTTTCTTTCCCCATCCCCCTTTTTTGGGAAGAAGGAGAGAGGAGGGGCACTAATTTATCTGGATGGCCATAGTGGTGGCTCCACTGGGGACGTTTTTAGAATAGGGATAGACGCTGTTCACATGGGTCTTTTGTTTTGCTTGTGCGCGTATGCACCTATCTGTATGTTCCCTTTTTGTCATCTATTATTTCTTGCACATGAATATCTTATGATTATATCACTACTCACTCACACACTTGTAGATACTCTCCATGTACACTTCACACCGCGTTCACCTAGGATCAATTATATCCATATGTTTCACACGTCACTTAGAAATCCATGCTTAGGCGTCACTAACACACACCTCCACTTATCACACTTTTATATATCCTTGCTCACTCACACTTGTCACATACCACTTATAGTTGATTCATGTTTAGGTTTACTACCACGCACTCACTTGTAGATAGCTACACATCACTCACTCTCACATATCCATGCTTAGTACAGATTTACTTTTTATACCTTTACATTATCCCTTGCTTAGTATAATGCCAAAAAATAAAGATACCCTCTCTATAATATTCTAATCAATAATCATGCATTTTTCACACTACATCAGCAAATAACGTGGATATTAACCAAATTTTGTCCCGTAAATGGGGGGCCAATTCATAATGGGTGCTGGTCTGGTAGGTTGCAGTTAGCCTAAGTGATATGACTTTCACCTTCCATTATCCAAGTACCTTTGACGTATATCTAATGGTTCCCCTCACATCATACCGTTTGATCAAAGTCATGATGGGAGGTATATCACAGTAAACTCGTTCACGTACGTCAAGTATATCAAAGATGCTCTCACTCATATTGTCCCCACGAGGTATATAGTGAGGCAATCAAGTACACTCGGGTATATCAAATGGCTTGTCCACATGTGTTAATTTCCTCAAAAGCAAGGCACATATCATGGAAGTCATGATAAAGGGGGAAACCTTTCCAATTAACCCAACAATTGTATACCCTTATATAGGTGTCAAACCTAGGCCACTCATATTTAGTTTATTGATTTTTACCCTAAATTCTATCGAAATGATGGGGTATCATGCCGCCCAAATTTTCATGTGATTTCTTAGTTTTTTAAAATGGGACCATATCCATGAGCCTAGAAACAAGTCTAACCATATTTTTACATATTTTTCCAACCTAATTTTTAAGGCCCGGGTCCCGTCCGACATTTCCTTTTGCATTTTGGTAAACCTAATACAAGTGAGAACCTATTAAACATAAAAATAATCATGCTGAGACCATATTTCCATTTTCCTCATTCTTTACCAAAAGTGTAAAAAAAATATTTTCGTCTCTTATAAAAAACACCAAAAATATTTTCCCTTCCTTATACCAAAAATATTTTCTCCCTTTTCCCAAAAACACTTTGTCCTCTCTTTTCCAAAAAAATGCCAAATTTTTTTTATTCCTCTTCAAAAATAGCAGTTTTCCCTCTTTTTCAAAAATAAGTTCGAATTTTTCTCCTTCTCAAGTTGATCGCACACCCTTGGCTGGCTCCCTTTTAGCTTTGGTCTTCCGTCAAACCGCCCCGAGGCTCCGTCAGTTCCCTCACTTCATTCGAGTCTAGAATATATCTCTATCAACTTTCCATGGAGAATACAGACCAAGCACTGAATGTACAGCTAGATTTGATGATGGTTCTGTCCCACCTCACGGCCAAGATTGACAATCTTCTAACCGAGGTTAATGAGATGCAATAAAATTGGATCTCTATTCTCAAAGAGTGAGGTCCCCTTCCCTCACGATATGGGTTTGCTTGCACTCGAGCCAATTTGGGTTCTCGAGGAATATCTGCATGCTCCACATGCTCCTTCTGCTAATGGGCCATTGCCAGCCCAACTTCCTATGTCGAATCTTGCCTAGCCAGGGACTAAGTTACCCTAGACGGTTGACCTGAAAGAGTAAAGTTGAAAAAGGTCAAGGAAGCCCTCAAGATGTTAACAAAGAAGTTTGACCAAGTTAAAATCTCTAGAAATTACATGGACTACACTCACATGTTTCCTTGTCCTAAAGCAAGGTTGTCAGAAAAGTTCAACATGCCTAACACTGAGAAATTAGAGGGTAGTGGACCCTCAATTCTTCATCTCCGAAACTATCACCGAGCCATGACTCTCCTAGGTGCCTCTGAGAAAATAATGGCCCAAATGTTCCAACAAATTTTGAAGGACAACTCTCTTTCGTGGTTCTTATCTCTCGAGGAATTAAGAATCCATAGTTAGGAGGATGTTGCTCATGAATTCGTGTCACAGTACAAGTATAACAAAGAATTGGAGGTTCCCCGTCGTGATTTAAAGCTGCTTAAATAGAACCTTGGGGAATCAGCTAATACTTCATAACAAGGTGGAGAGAAAGAGTAGCCACCATAAACAACCGGCCTTCCGAAGAGTAGGAAGTCAACATTGTGAAGAATAGATTCTTACCCCATGCTCGAGCGAAGATGGGAGGACAGTACTACCCTCATTTTCGAGATCTTCGAGAAGCAGGAGTAGAAATCAAAGAAGGTCTTATCAAAATGGATGTGAAACCAAAGAAATCATCTGGATAGTTTGTTCCCAAAAAGTATGAAAAGCCTGCCAATACCTTAGTCTCAACCATCAACAATATCTCTCAGCCTCACATTTCATGGTCACCATAAAATCGCCCTAATCGAATCCAAAAGGAATACATCGAGCTTCACGCTCCCCTCTCTAAAATTTACCAGGCCTTTTTAAGATGTAATCTTATCAAGCCATTGGACCCTTGTCCATTACCAAACCTACTTCCCAAAAATTTCAAACCATATTCTCATTGTGACTTTCACCAAACTGTTGGTCGTACCACTGACTAATGTTTCCACCTTTGAAATGTAATCCAAGGTTTTATTGACAGGGGTACCATCACCCCACCAACTAATCGAAAACACGCTACCCATAATCCACTCCCAAATCATACAAATGCCATCTTCTTAGAAGAGGACCCAGAATTTGACCCATCTACCAATATCGTACCAAGTAAATAACTAATCATACCCATATGCTCTCCTAAAACTCTCCAAGTGCGCCCATATTTTCTCCTTCATCCTACCAGTTTCTCCGATAAGGTTCTGTCTCTCCTTCTAGAGTACGCATCGCTATTTATACTCGTTCCAGAGGTAAAGATATGGAATTGTCAGAAGTGCTAAACCAACTCCTAGAGTTTGGGTTGAAATTGCCCTCCCAAATGACTATTGACTGCCAAAGATTCAGTGCACTATTCTTGGAAGCTTAGAAATAGGCCCGAGAGTCAGACAGTTGGGTGGTACCGACCGATGAAGTCAATTTAGATGATGTCTTCTAGATCATGGTTGACTTATTTCGACAGATTGGTTAAATTTGTAGTATGTTTGAGATAATTAATACTTTGAAGCTACAGGGGTGCCTGATCCCTTATCTTCTTCATCTCCCTTTTGAATGGGAGGAGTTATATGAAGAGGATGTTGAGGTTGTAGAATGTATTAACTTTTCATGGAAAGATGATGCCGTTGCCACCGAATAGGGGGATGAAGTCGATGATTTAAATGATGAACAAGGCCCTAAAAAGGTAACCAAATAGTCACCATATGTGGAATGATATCATTTGAGGAGCTACTAGTAGAAATCAACAAGGTGGCTGAATTACCCGAGATCGATAAGGAAATAGGGTTCCTATTTTCCCCATCTTTCGTGAACTATATGACTAGGTTAGGGAGGCATTACCAAGTCAAAATTTTGCCACCATCAAGAAGTGACAAAGGAAAAGGTGTGATAATGTCCCTATTATATAAATGACCCTCGAGGAGAGAAAGATCCTCGATTAGCTGAAGAAAGCCAAGATAACATCACTCTGTGGTGACTATTTATGTCCTCCCAACTGAACAAAAATGCCTTGATCAAACTACTCACAGGTCCTATCGTCCCTCCTTCCACCATGCCAGAAGAAGTAGTGAATCTATTCGGATCCCTAACCTCTACTAAAATGCTCTCCTTATCTGAAGAAGGAATCCCTAAGATTGGGCGAAACCATAATTATTCTCTCAATATCTCTATTGAAGTAATGGGAAAGACTCTCTCTCTCTCTCTCTCTCTCTCTCTCTCTCTCTTGTAGATACTAGATCAACTCTTAATGTCTTCTCATTGAGGACCCTTAATTTTTTAGGACTGAAAGTGAGAGACCTTTCTGTAACCTTCGTCTAGATACACGATTATGATAACACTTGTTAAGAAGTGATGGGATCCATAAAGCATGCAATAGGGGTTGGACCTATAAATCCTATTATTGAATTCCAAGCCATTGATATCCTAGATTATTTCAATCTGTTGCTTGGGTGACCATGGATGCATAACATTAAGGGTGTGTCTTATTCCCTTCATTAAAAACTGAAGTTTTTTGCCAATGGGTAGGTCATCACCATCTTGGGTGATGACGACAGTGTTGAGAATGCAAGCACTAGTAATCAAGTATTTGAGATATAAAATGGGGTGAATGGTATGCTTCTATGAGGCTTCTAAGTTGAACCACTTCTACTCCCAATAGGGGATGATTTCAAAGATAGGGTTTATCCAGAGTATAATCATCATGGCAACGTCAATGTGATCCAGATGTTCAAAAACACGCACTTCATGCCTGAACTGGGGTTAGGACGAAGACAATAATAGATACTTGAAACCATTTGTGTTGAAGAAAGCTTTTCCTCTTTGTGGCTTGGAATATTAACCATTAGAAGAAGAACTCAGACTAATCGGCCATCCTTGACTAAAGAGAATGATAGAAAGCACCAAGACTGTCTCAAGGGATTTCTTGAACGAAAGATCCATCAGAGAGGGTGAAGATTTCCCCTTCTGTGGATTTCCTGAACCGTGGTATGATCATGTGGACAAGAAGATGAAATCAGGATGGAGATATTTTTCTAAGATAGATACTAATGAGTTGAAAGTTCTTAACATCATGTGCAACCACTCATTGATGAGACCATAGCCTATACTGGAGATTTAGAGGAAAGAGACTCCAAGGATTCTTTTAACTTGCACACACTGGGGCTGACACTCTGCATGATCCACTCAAGCACTACATCATCGGACCCATCCCGTCTGATCAAATCTGATGATTCACTTCTCCTCAACTAGCATGATATACATATTCCACCCGCTCAAATTCAACACAACCTAGATGTTTATCCCATTTCCTCTTCTTTTGTTATTACTCCTTAGATGAGGGTCTCAATGTTGTTTTTCCTAACAAAGAAATAAATGAATATTTTGAGTATTTTGTTGTGCCTTACATTAAATGTCTTGATTCTAATCAAACTCTTGATGATGATGATTTTGCAAGTGAAAAATTGTTAACTGATCTTAATAAGGTTAATAACAAATAACATAAGTTAATGAAGATGAAAATGTTGTTATTAAGTTAATGAGGATAAAAATGTTGTTATTAATCTCAATTCTAGTAGCCAACTGTATGAGATTAGGATGGGGACCACGTTTGACGAGCATGAGAGCACATAACTCAAGGAATTATTGAAGGAATTTGTGAATGTCTTCGCATGGTCCTGTGACAATATGCTCGGCATTGATCCCGATATAACTCAGCATGAGATCCCAACTCTCCCAAAATACAAAACGGTCAAACAAAAACTGCGAAAGCTCTGCACCGAATGGTCGCTCAAGGTTAAGGAGGAAGTAGTCAAACATTTGACCGTGGGTTTCATTCATTTGATCGAATATCCTACATGGCTAGCCAATATT
The DNA here is from genome assembly GCA_949130495.1 of Sambucus nigra. Taxonomy (NCBI): domain Eukaryota; kingdom Viridiplantae; phylum Streptophyta; class Magnoliopsida; order Dipsacales; family Adoxaceae; genus Sambucus; species Sambucus nigra. Next base: position 248,074,929 of record OX422223.1, read on the forward strand.
GTACATGTGCCTGAATCAGGAGGAAAGGTTCTCATGTGCATTTATTATGGAGACTTAAACAAGGCCTCTCCAAGGGATGATTACCCTCTACCCAATATTGACATGAATGTGGAAAATACGGCCAATCATTCTCTTAAGTCATTAATTGATGGGTTAGACGGATATAAACTGATTAAGATGCACGAAGATCATCAAGATAAAATACCATTCATCAACCCTTTGGGAACCTTTTGCTACATCGTTATGCCATTTAGTCTAAAAAATGCAGGGGCTTCCTACCAAAGGGCTGCCACAATCATTTTAATTGATATGATACACAAAGAAGTTGAGGTCTACGTGGATGATATGATTAATCATGTCAAAGACTAGGTAAGGTCATGTTCTCTCTCTTCGGAAGTTCTTCAAGTGATTGCGATAATATCAAATGCGACTTAATTTACGTAAATGTATCATTTGTGTCACCAAAGGAAAAGCTCTTGGGATTCATGGTTAGTGAGAAAGGGATTGAAGCAGATCCAACTAAGATGAGAGCCATACTCGAAATGCCACAACCCCAAACAAAGAAGTAAATTCGAGGATTCCTTTGAAAATTACAATATATCCATTAATTCATCAGTTAGTTGACTTCTATCTGTAAGAGCATCTTCAAACTCCTTAGAAAGGATTCAACCAAATTCTGGACTGACGTTTTCCAATAAGAGTTTGACAGAATCAAATAATACCTAACCAAACCATTGGTACTCATGTCATCGCAGCCGGGTCTTTCCCTACTCCTATACCTAATAATAACAGATATTGTAGTTAGGGATTTTCTAGGACAATACCTTTAAGAAACTCGCAAAGCGAAGGACATCTACTACGCCAGTCGCAAGTTGGCAGGGTATGAAGTTTACAACACAACCTTGGAAAAAGCTTGTGTGTCCTTTATCTGGATCACCCAAAAACTACGGCACTACATGTTCGCCTTTCCCATCAAACTTGTGTCCCAAATGGATCCCGTCAAGTACCTACTCGAGAAGCCTATCCTTTCCATCTGAATGGCCCGATGTAGATGTGGAAAAAATGAGGCGCGACATGAACTGACACAAAGTTATAAGTTAATGGGTGGACCCTTAATGGGTTCGAGTCATATTAATCCCAACCCGATAAGACACGATAGCTAACGGGTCCGATTAGTGTTGACCCCCTTCACCCGTTAATACCCGATAAGACCTATTATAACCCATTAAGTTAAGTAAATAAGATATACTCTTGGAACTTATAAATAATTTATGTAGCTTAATGTTAATTTAATCATAATGAATTTTAATAAATGAGAGATTTTGTAATTTCAATGAATTAATGGGCCTACTTATGTTAAAAAATGAGATAATATGCCAACATGTATACAATTCAAAGTAATTCATTATCTTAATGGGTATGAATGAATGAACACAACACGACACTTTAACATAATGGGTCGGACTTGAATATAATTTTTTCACACGATAAAAAATTCACCCGTTTAGACACGAACCCAATAAGACCCGAACACGACTCGACATGACCTATTGACAGGTCTAGCTCTATGGTTGATGCCTCTAGCCGAGTTTGATATTTTGTATGTCAAGTAGAAAGCCATAAAATGTAGAGCCATCTCTAACTACCCTATAGAAGAAGTCGATGTTTGGATTTTTGAATTCTCGGATGAGAATATTCTTTGTACCTACCAAGAAGACCTCTGATGGCAAATGTTCTTCGACAACGCCTCCAACAAGAAGGGGTATGGCATTGGGATACTCCAAATCGCCCCTAATGACTCTCATACTCCTATTGCCATAAAGCTGCATTTTTCCTATACCAACGACATGACCGAATACGAGGCATGCACAGTAGGCCTCAAAGTTTCTCTCAAGAAAAAAATTCGATACCTAGATATCTATGGGGATTCAGCCCTCATCCTTGGTCAAGTACTCAGTATATGGAAAGCCAAAGATGAGAAACTCTTACCCTTCCATACCCACCTAGAGGAGCTAGCCTCCCAATTCAAAGATAACACATTCCACTACTTTCCTCGAGAAAAGAACAACCTAGTCGGTGTCCATGATACCTTAGCTTCCATGATCGACATGCTCGAAGGAAGAACAATGGCCCCTTTCCTAGTCCAAAAGCAAGATAAACTAATCCACTGCTATCACATTGAGCTCATAACAGAATAAGATTATGATATAATCGACTTCTAGTACTATGATATCCCCCCCCCCCTCAAGCATGGTAGGTAGTCCCAAGGTTCTAACAAGAAATATAGAGCAAGCCTTCGTAAAATGGCTACCAAGTACATTGTGTGCAATAAGGCAAAATTTAAGAGAAATTTTGATAGAACCCAGTTACACTGCATGGAAGGGGATAACATTGAAGAAATGATGCAGAAAATCCACAGTGGGGAGTGTGGACCCCACATGAATGTCCATATGCTTGCCAAGAAGATCATCCGATAGGGTTACTGCTGAACTACCATTGCTTAGGATTGCACCTCCAACACTTGCCTCCGTGGGAATTGTACGACATGACTTCTCCTTGGTCATTCTCCATATAGGACATCGACATCATAGGGAAATTTACACCCAAAGCCTCCTCCAATGGGAATGAATTCATACTATTCCCCATTGATTACTTCACCAAATGGATTGAAGTTGATCCATACATAGTTCTGAATGCCAAGAAAGTGGCAAAGTTCATCCAAAAAAATATCATCTGCCTATATGGGGTCCCGCATGAGCTAGTGTCAAAAACTAGGTTGCATTTCGAGGCAGAAGTCATAAAAGTGGTCGATGAGTATGGGATCCAAATGCACAAATATTATCCCTATCGTCCTCAAACTAACGGAGTCGTTGAAGTCTCTAATAAGAACCTCAAAGCCATCATTAACAAGATGACCGAGAGTTGTCAAGATTGGGCTGACCAGATCCCTTACGCCCTTTGGGGCTACCACACTTCAGTTCAAACATATATCAGGTCTACCCCTTACTCTTTAGTTTATGGCATTGAAGCAGTCTTACATGTGGAGGTAGAAATTCCTTTATTACGTGTCATACTTGAAAATAAAGTCAGCGAGAAAGACTGGCATTGGATCCATCTTAACGAGCTGTCACTATTGGACGAAAGGATATTGAAGGCTCTATAGAATATACAAGTTTTACCATCGCCAAATAATGCAATCATTTAATAAGAGAGTCAAGAATCGTGGTATCTAAGAAGGGGACTTAACCCTCAAAGAAATAGTAGAGTCCATATGGGACCCCGAAGGGAAATTAAGTCCAATTAGAGAGGCCCCTACATTGTAAAGAAAATCATGTCCGGCAGCGCTGCTATGCTAATGACATTGTTGGAGAAGAGATGGCTTATCCAGTTAACCTAGACCATCTCAAAAAATGCTACCACTAGTCCAGAATCTCAGTGCGCTGTGACTCTTCTCATCTCCCTTTTATTCTAAATATTTTTCTTAATTTTCCTCTGCTCAGAACTACGTGGGTTGTGATCCTCTAAAAATATTTTTCTTTCAAAAATGGAACTCAAAAAATTTTCAAACCCCCAGACGTACGTTGGCATCTCATACGCTTCACATGAGCACGACCCCCTTCTTTTTCACAAAATGTTATTCTTTTCTTATCCCCGAGAATAACAGTTCATTTTGACATGTACATGAACAAAAGGATTATGTATGCTTTAGCAATTGGTATAAATAACTAAAATGAAAAAACTAATTAAGAGGAACAACAATATAATTAAAATTTTCTTTATTCATTAATAAAGTTTTGTTTCGATTACATCAGTATAGGGAGTCAAATGACTTCCCTTACCAACCTATCCCTACTTTCCTCAAAAAACATAGAAACCAACTACTCCTAAAACAAACCTTCCAAAATTTATTCCCATAATAAGAATAACCAGAAATATAACCAAACCCATCACAAAAAGCTTCACAAAATCCCCCGAGATCCTACATGCGGCTTCTAGAGGAACTGGCCCCATCATCATCCACATCCTAGGGTCCCTAAAATTCCCCTGCCTGAAAAGAGTGCCGCTGATGCTCCATGGAAAGATAAGCCCGAACCATCTTCGAGAAAACCAAAATAAATCCTTCCATAGTGTCAGATATGGTAAATCACCTCCACCCGGTCTCGATAACCAGGATCTTGGCAACTAATCTTCTCCACAACCACTTCATATAGTACCCTAAAATATTCCAGACTCTATTCACAGACTGGGACAGACGTGTCGATGGTCGATGATTCTCCCACAGAGAGCCCAGCAGCATGCACATACTCTCTGTCAAGTCCTTCACCGGAAAGAATTCTAGTGTCCGAGGTGGCACAATATGTTCCCAGCTAAATTGGCACAAGATTCTCTATGGAAAGTATAAAGAATTTGTCTAAGGACAACCAACCTAACATAATGGTATTCCTAACTGAACAATGTAAGACTCGAGCCCCGTGCTCTATAAAATAATTCTTTCAGCTCTCGATGTCCAGGCCTACACTGATAAAATAGCGTGAAAAGAAGTTTGGCATAACCACCAAAGGATACTCAAGTGGGGTCTCCATACAGAATCTCTCTAACAACCACATGAATAGCATTACGGGGCTACCCCTTAGGAAGTTGGAATGTCCTTCCCTCCAGGCATCCAAACCATTCAGAGTCTCTGCCAATATCATCGATGTAGGATTGTGATGGTACGACATCCACAAAGTGATGGCTATAAGCTTTGGGTTCACCAGTAGGTCCCCTATCGCCAATATTAGCATCAAAGTTAAATCCAGGGCAATAGGTCCAACATCAATATAGTCTCTTCAACACAATAGATTCATCACAATCCAAGGAAAGCGACAAGTTACACTTTATAACCAAGCTTTCTATCCCTTCTTCCGTATACGAACCAAGCCTCCAAGGCCTTCCTTCACTGAAAAATTCTGAAAAGCCCATTTTTTCTACTTTTTCTCAAAATAAATCCTTTTAAAAGGGAAGCTCTTTTTCAACCAAACCATCGAGGTCATCTTCTACTCAAGCATATTTAAAAAAAATTAAAAACACACTCTTTTTATTCTTTCTCAAAATAAAAAATCAGCAGCAAATTAAAGTACATGTAGAGTAAGCCACTAAATCAGGATTATCAACTGAAATATGCATATCTTTTTGCATTTTTGAGTATCTTTTCAAGTTCAATGTCACTGTATCAAGCATGCAAACACTAAGCTCCCACAGTTAACGATGAATTGGATTTCACCTCTTCTGCCCCGCAACCTTCTCTCCTAGGTATCAAACAAACATCGCATCTGTGCATCCCCCCTTATCAACCCCGTATGCTGGATGGTCATCCCCCGGGGATAAAAGGTCACCTATAAATTCCTAAGTAGATAGAGATCAATATCGAAAGAAAGAAAATTTACTCGCTCGCTCATCAGGCCATTTATTACCTGACGCTCCGCTTCCAAAGAGAGAGACTTGTTCGATTGTCGGTTGGACCTCAACTACTGGTACATTCGGCAGAAGTCGCTAACAGACTCGTCCTTTAAAGCTATCAATTGGGTGTTAAACACAATCACCTCATAGAACCATGTTTGCAAAGGACCAAAGGTCACAATCAAGAAATCAAGAATAAAATGCATAAAGGAAATGCGAATGCATAAAGCAAAATGCGCAAAATAAAGAATAACTCAGGATGATATGTGGCTCCATTAAAGGTTTGTCGATAGCACTGGTTGATTGCATCCAGATAATAATAAAAGGTCGCCAAGGTCAGGCTCCCCCACTCATAAAGAAGGACGTTCGAAAATGTCCTTACAAATGGCAAAAACCATAAGTGGACGACGTTGCCACTAAGAAACCTCCCAACACAAGCAGAATAAACAAATATGCCATCTACCACACCTTCCTCCCATCCTCCTCATAAATGTTTTGACTCAATAATAACTCCCTCAAAAGAGATAAACGAATATAGTCCCGAGAGACTATCCTCTCCATGTCACCCAACACCATGGTCATTGCTATTGGCGTCACCCGTAAGGTCTTATCTACCTCTATTTGCACCCCATCGCAGTCCATCCTTAGTAACTGCTGTATGTCTATTGGAGTCACCGAAATATCCTCAAAACCAAAAGTCATGGTGTGGATGGTATCCCACTACCTCTCCCCCAGAGCACATAGAACAGTCGTAGAACGAGGTGTCTCGTCTAGTGCAGACGCTAGTCTCCCAAAACTGATCAATACACCACCCAACGCACCACCGACAAAAGGTGCTCCCAGATATCCTTAAACTCAGTCATCCCTGGAGCACTCAGAGCAGAAATAGAGATGTCAAACTGTCAAAGACAAAAAGGAAAAATCCTTGTCAAAATCCAAGAAAAAAGGAAATATCACCAAGAAAGAAGAAAAGGATACCAAAAGTCATCAACACTTACATAATCGCCAAAGTTCACCACCCTAGAGTAATGATGAAATGGAGGCTCACAAAAGAGAGTCCGTTCATCCACAACTGGCTCGAATAAGTCAAAGGAATTTTCACTGCCCAGTGAAAGGGACACCCTAGCCCTCCATTCCAAGTTCGACCAGTCATCGATATTTAGCCACACCATGTGTGTCGTGCTGCATGAGAAATCATCCATTTCTTGGTTTCAGATGATAAAATGATTTGCAGAAGGTAATTGCAGAGGAAAGTAAGTCTAACAGTTTGAAAAATGAGGAGAACCCATCCCATTTTTATAGAAGGTTAACGGTTATGCTGAGCGGTAGTCCCCTGCCACCCACCGATCGACATTGTCGCTTCACCTAATTGAAGTACCCCAAAAGACCTTGCCACTACCGTTTGGTACCTCTCACACCATGTCGGTTGGCACCCTTTCTGAAATTTTGTACACAAATTCCCTAAAAAAGGTCGAAAAATCCCCCCCAAAACCCTAAAATTACCAAATGAATTTTAGAACATTTCCACCAAAAAAATCATATTTACCACACTTATTTCCCTAGAGAAACTCTTACCTCCCCAATGGAATTATCAAAATCAATTGGATATCCCCCCAGCAAAATTGAAAACATCCAATCCACGGATTAATTCCTCTTCCCTAGCAGAACCACAAGATAATTTCCCCACGGAGTCTCCAAAAGTCCCCAAGAAAACTACAACTTAGGACCTCAAAATGGGCTTTGACCCGCATAATTGGTTATCTCTACCTAAGCCCGCAGAGTTGGTTTTGATCTGCAGAATTTGTCACCTCATCTTGAGACCACGAAATTAGCTTTGACCCTCAGTATCGATCATCTCTACTTAAGCCCTCAAAATTGGCTTTGACTCGCAGAATTGGTCAACTCTATTTAAGCCCTCAGAATTGTCTTCAACCCGCAGAATTGGTCATCTCTACTTAAGCCCTCACAATTGGCTTCGACCCTCCAAATTGGTCATCTCAACTAAAGCCCTCGGAATTGGCTTCGACTCGTAGAATTGGTCACTTCAACTTAAGCCCTTAGAATTGGCTTTAACCCTTACAATTGGTCATCTCAGATTGAGCACTCATATTTGGCCACGACCCTGAGAATTGGTCATCTCTACTTAAGCCCACAGAATTGGATTTGACCCTAAAAACTGGTCATCTCTACTTTAATCCCTTGGATATGGCTTCGACCCATAAAATTGGTCATCCCCACCATTAGGTCCTAAGAATTGATCTCCTCCCATACAATCGGTCATACCCAACATTTTCTTACGTCCTCAGAATCGGCCTCGACCCTCTAAATCAGTCATCCTCATCCCTTAGGTCCGTAGAATCGACTTTTTTCCTAAACATCATGTGGTGTCTATTCGACGGCTTTCACTTGTTCCAAGCTCAACCATTAAGGGGAACTATATACACCACATTCTAGGGCCCCCTAACTCTCTCCTTAGGTCCCTAGCACCTCTTCATTTCACTAGAAATCCTAGGTTATACTCAGAGTATTGATCTACAGGTCGTCGAGCGCTCCCGGGCCCCATTTGACTATGGTAAACTCTATCGTTAGCGTGAAAGATCATTAAATCTTTTAAAGTCTCTAAATCCCCTTTCTAATGGTAAGTCCCATGCTCAAATCGGCATAACGGTTCAGACGAACAATTCATTTTACAACCAAAAATTGATTCGGAGGCCACCAAGTGCTCCTGGGCCACAATTTGACCACAATTAACTTCATCATCAAAGCAAAAGATCATTAAATCATTAAAGAGCACTAAAACCCCTTTCCAACGGTCCACCCCGTTCCCAAAAAGTCATAATCATTCGACGAACGATCAATTTTCCCTTGAAAATTGATTCGGAGGCCATCGGGCTCTTCGAGCTCTGTTTGACCAAGGTCAACTCTCCAGCTCGAACGAGACTTAATGAATATTTAAAGGGAACTGAATACCCTTTCAAATAGTGCACCCCATGCTCAATTTTGACTTACAATACGGATAAATAATTCGTTTAAGTCCAAAAGATGATCAGGTGCTTTCGGCCCCTAATTGACCAACGTCAACTTTCTAAATTGAGAAAATCTCTTTGGAATGTCAAAGTACATTACCTAACCTTTCCAAAGGTCCTCCCCATGCACGATTTTGACTTACCAATAGGCAAACGATCCATTTTTGTCTGATGATATCCCGTCCAAAGGGTTAGGTTGCGCTCCTGAGCCACAATTGACCCAAAGTCAAAACCAGAGAGCGGCATAAAGAACTCCTAAAGGTATCTAAATTACCTTTCTAATGGTATGCCTTGTGCATGATTAAGATCAGCGAATTACGTTCTACGACTATTTTTTTGAAAAAAATCTACACGAGACTGCCAATTAGCAGGTCCATTCCCCTGTTTATCGGCAACGTGCCAAGAATTACCTGTCGATTGGCAGGGATGGGACCATTTCGATCGGCACCACCCTTGACTCTATAAATAGAGGGCATGACCTCACTCCCAAATCACTCGTCAGATCCATCAGCATCAGCGATCTCAACATTATTCTCTCGAAGTCAGCGAAGTTTCTTCTTGTAAAATTCCATTCAAGCTTACATTCCCATCATTTTTATACCCAATTTGGAAAAATCTCATTCTCTCTCATCCAACCTTCATCTCACATTCAAGGTAGTTTATCCAAGATCAAAGATCAAGCTTCAAAGAAGGTCCAAATCCTTCCCTATCTCTTTAAATTTATTGGTTTTACATAAAATTTATTAGATTCATAATCTAGTTTTACTTTAGCTCATACACATTAACATCTTACATTTTTATTTGTATATTGAACATACTCTATTTTCTATATATAAAAAAATGGGTTAGACCCATAAATTCTGAACGAGATTATCCATCACATTTTTCAAAACTAGAACACATTTTCTACATGCACACATATAATAAAATCCCGTTAAAATCTATGGGATAAACTCCAGCCCTATGCCTCATGAGAACTATGTGGAATTTGATGCCTTATAGGCTACGTAAGCGTTTCAAATTGAAATCGAAGAGTAGAGTCCATTTTCATAATTTTCTAAATTCCTACTTTTTCAATTTTCTATTTTCCTAAAACTCCCCATTTCCACATTTATCATATCCTAGAATTATTATACATATTATGTTTGTGATTATTATTAGCATTTCATCAAACATATATTATCTTTTTACCATAACGATCAATATTATGATAAAAACATAAATCGCATTTTATAAATATTATTGCTAATGTAAAAAATTAGATCGTATCTAATTATTCAATCATAGATAAATAAATGAGACAAAGAAATTTTAAAGTGGTTCAGCCTTATAAGAATGGCCTACATCCACTGTTATGTTATTGCTGAGTGTTTGGCAATTCACGATTACAAGTTTTATCAAGAAATTCTGATCCCCTTACAATGAGGATTGTACAATGTATTTATAGCCCTGTGGCTGTGATGTGAAAGGGTAATACATTAAATGATGTACATATGAAAGGGTAATACATTCAATGCCCCTTAAGTGTATGTGTTTGAATGAAAAGAATTAATGAACAGTAAAACTGTTGGTTATCCTGCTATTAATGCTTTGTTCGAGGTGCATCTCGGACAGCCGGAGTTGCTCGGACCGCCTAAGCTTCTTGGTACTCAAGAGTTCTTCGGAGAGTTCTTGTTCCTCGGAGCGTATGAGTTCCTCGGGGAAGCAGTGTTCCTCATTGTAGTATGGTTCCTCGGAGCGTGTGAGTTCCTCGGAAGTGTTTGTTGTTGCCACGTAGATTGCCATGTGTCTTCACTCAATTGAGCCATGTCAGCAGACTAAATTTGGTATCAACAGAACCCCCAATGTTTCATAGTTCGAAATTTGAGGAGTGTGGAACATTCTTTCTAGGAATATGGCAGTTTTAAATGGGCCTTGTGACTTTTAGGAGTGTTTCCTTTGTATTTATTTCTCTTTCCAAATTCGTAGAATCAGGTTTTTTTCAATTTTTTATAACCACCTCGATCTCCGGGTACTTTTTGTCCTTCTAACCGCCGGTAGCATAATCGTTTCTTTTTGTAATCATTAACTTTATCGTTTCCCAAGGCATAGTATTTAAGCGTCACAGACAATCCCATCGTCTTCTACTTTTTCAAATTTGTATCTTCGAATTTTCCATTGTCTTACTCTCTTGTGCGTTCATCCTTTTCATAGTTCGTTATCAACAGATCCACTCTTTTTATGTAAGATCTTCTTCCTTCTTCTTCATTTCCTTTATTCATCATGGTTTACCCTGTTGAATCTCTTGATAAGTTTTGCTCTGATTTTTCTATTCCCTCGTGGGTTGTTCTGGAAGAGCTTTCTGAGCCTTCTGACTATTTCCGTTTGGCTGAGACATTGGTTCCCCAGTCTTTTTATTGCTCAGTGTGGATTTTCTTTTCTGCCTAATCCTCTATGTCTTGAATTTTGTCAATATTTTGATGTTGTTCCTGCAAGAATAGCCCCCAATACATGGAGAATAGTTAATGAGGTTCATAGGTTAAATTAAATTCATGGAACTCGCATAGGAATTCTAGAAATCATGTTTTGTTATAGATGGGCAGTTGCTGATAGCACCTTTTATTTAAAAATTAGATTTTTAAATAGGGCTTTAATGGTCAATCTCCCGGATGCCAATAGGGACTATTTTGAGCACGGGTTTGTTATAAAAAATTGGCAACATGCTCCTTTATCTGGAGATGAAGTGTATCAGGGTCCCAGCTGCCCTCCCTATGGCAATGGGATAGGTTATTTTTATTTCATTTTATTTATTTTGAAATTATGCTTCCTTTATGTTTGATAAAATGTGCCACTGATATTTTAATGTTTATTTATTTGCAGTTGATAGTAAAAGAAAGTGTCCAAAAGAGGCAGACGTTAACATAAGACATTTGAAACTTATCTGGAGTTTGCATCAGTCTGTTGCCGACAAGCATATTAGGTCAGCTTCATATCTGCTGCAGTACAAGAGCTACACCACTTCTTTTACTGCTCGTCCGGTAATAAGCGACGCAGAGCCAATACCAACCTCTACCAGTTCTTTGCCTGAGTCACACGTTCCTTTAAGTGAAAGGATGAAGAAGAGAAGACCTCCCACTCTCTTCGAGAAACCTGTCTCTGGTGTTGGAGAGGCAAAAAGAAGTAAGATTGACGTCCCATAGGGACAAAGAAAGTTGATGCGCCTTCCTCGGGTGCTCCTGTGAAGGTTGTAGAGAAGCCCCTAGTGGCCCCGAGCAAGGCTTCTTCTCCAGGAGAAGTGATTGTCATATCACCGACCAAGAGTTCCTCCTTGGTTGAATATATTCCTGCTCCCCCGCGGAAGCTGAAGAAAAGCTCCTCGGTCAATTTGGCTGACACCGTCTCTCAGCCCCCGACTAGTGGAATTCCCACTTTTGTTCACCCGAGCTCTGCCATGTGCTCGGAGAAGACTTGGATCATTCCCGAGATCCAAGGTATCGAAGAAAACCTTTCTTGGGACATGGTTACCTCATTGACAGCTCGCCACATTGCTTCTGTAAGTCCTTTTATTTTGAACTTTTCATCTTTCCCTTGTTATATCTGTCTCTGACTTGTTATCATTTTCTTTTCTCAGTTGGTGAGCTGCTTTAACATAATTTTGAAGAAGGATGAAGCCATTAAAGCTTCAAGCTCCTCGTCTGGTGTAGAGGAAGCTTTGATAGGCTTGGGGTAGTCTCTGAAAGAGTCTCGCCAAAAATATGTTGATGATAAGGCAACTTGGGAGAAGAAGCTTGCCTTCATCGAGCAGGAAAAGGCTCGAGTTATTGAAGTCTCCAAGGGGTTGGAGAAAAATTTAAAGGACTTGGAAGAGAAAAATAGAGAGCTCGACAAGAAGCTCAAATATGCTGGAGAGTTTGAGATTAAACTCAAGGTTGTTGAGGAAGAATTAATCCAACTTCGCGAAGTAAGTCGCCAGAAGGAAGAAGTTGAGAATAAACTGAAGATTGCTGAAAATGTTCTATCCGAGAAGCTTTCCTCGGAGAAGTTAAAGAGGAAAATGGGTGTGAAGAAGTATTTCAGCGCCGACTGGGATAAGGAGTGGAACAAAGGCTTGACTGCCATGATGTCTCAAGTAGAATATGGCATCCTTAAATACTTTAGAGATGGGTGGGTCGCTGCTCTACAGGAGGTGAAGGTGGATGAAAATTCTGAACTCTTTCAGCGACACATCCCTGGTCCCCCTCCAACTCCTAAAGATGAAGAAGAGGACGAAGCTGCCTCTGAAGAGTCTTCCATGGTGATGGGAGATCATCCCCCAGCCATCCAGCCTACTAGCGAGGAACTTCAGCAGCTCGCTACTTCCTTCGAGCAACCTCCAGCACTTCCCCAGCTACTATCTACTCCATTCGAGCAACCTACCTCCTCGTCCCAGCCTCCCGAGAAAGTTTTGGGAGACAAGGAAAAGGTGTAGAGTTGTTCGAACTTCTACCCATTTTATTTTTCCTTGACAACTGTAATCCTGAACCATGTAACTCTGAACCTTGTGATCTAATAAAACTTGAACTTTTGTTTGTACATACTGTTGTCTTTTCTTTATGCTCTGTTTTGATTATTGATTACTGCTTTTTCTTCCTCTACTAGTTTCTGGCCAGGATGGAATTACTGTCTGCTCATGATACAAGGCTGTTAAGGCAATGTAATGATTATTTTAAGGCTGGTCATACAGATCTGAGTGCAGCACAAATCGTCGACATCCTCGGCCAAGATGCTTCAGAATAGGCTACTGAGGCCTACCAATACTTAAAGTGTCTGCTTGATCGTGCAGTGGCCAATAATGTGGCTTATTATGATATGATCAAGGATCTCCAAGGCACTCTTGAAGATCTTCAGCAACTACAAATAATCCACTGCCCTTTTGCACGAGGGGTATGAGAAGAAGTATCAGCAACTCAATGCTGACAAAGGATACGAGAAGTGTTTTGCTGGCTACGATGTGAGGGAGAAAACTCTCAGGGCTGAGGTTGAGGAGTGCAGATAAATAGCTAAATTATTAGAGCAAGAGAATAACAACCCGTAAAGAGAGTTTTCACAGTTGAAGACTGCAGCTTCCACTTCAAAAGCCTTGATCCCAGTGACTGATGAGGGATTCTCATTCTTGGAGATTGAGAACGCCAACTTGAGGGATGAATTGGAGACCTTGAAGAGAGCTTGCCCCTCTACATCTTCTCATGGACGAGCAAGAGCTCCTCGGGGATGAGCAAGAGAAGATCGAATTCCTGTCGAGGAACAGAAGACTCAATCTTCTTTGGAAAACCAAGCTTTCTAATTAATGGCAAAGAACCAGGCGTTGGATGAAATTTCAAAGAAGATCAGGGACCTGGAAGAGAAGATTTCTGCGTAGAAGTCAGTCTTGGAGAATAATGAACTCTTCATCAAAAATCTCCACGAGTAGCTGGAAAGATTGAAATATCAATTCCACAAACAGCCCAGGGAGTTCTGGATGGCTGGGTACAATGAGGCTCTCTATCACTTGGACGATCGTATCCAGAATGCCAATAATGAGGGATACAAGCAAGAATGGTTGAATGCCTTAGGTGTGCTGCAACTCGAACAGGGTCATTACCTGTGGGACTACCATGATCCTGGGCTGCTGGACATATCCGTGCCACCATTCAAACTTGATATGAGTTGTATCCCTACTCGGGCCATTCCTCGATGCTTAATTTCCAAATATCTCGGCGACTACAATCTCCATTCAAGTGTCGAGATATCTCGTCCCGAGAACCTCCTAGATCGACCATCCGTGATGAATATCAGGATGTTAAAAGATTTGAACTTTATAAATTCTCCTCTTGCTTTAAATGATCCGCTTGCTGGCGAGGAACCTGTTTAAAAAGCAGAGGGGAAGAAACCAATAGAGTAGGAATTTTGATGTAATAGTTAGTATACATTTCATTCTCAATGTAATTTGTTTTTGATTTTAATGAAAGACTTTTCTTTTTGTTCGCAATCTTAATTGCTATTGTCTTGTAAAACACTTTACATCTGTGCATGTGTATCTATTAAAAAGATAACAATATTGTGTTGTTTGTCGATCAACTTATTGTCGACTAGTTTGAATTTGTGGTAGTCATTTGGGAAAAATGAAGTTTTATTTCTCGACCAACTTAATTAAAAAGTTACGAGTATAAAAAATGTTGCTCGATCACTTTCTCGTTTTCATAAATTATTTCCGACCAACCAAGGTCGGTAAATTTTCCTTTTCGACCAACCACAGTTAGTGGGTTTTTATCCCCGACCAGCCATAGTTAGTGGATTTTTTCTCTACGAGCAACTTTGGCACTTTTTGAAATAATTTTACCTCCCTACCAACTCAAGTTGGCATTTTCGAGAATATATTTACTTCCTAACCGACATAAGTTGGCATTTTTAGGAATACTTTTACTTATGGAGGAACATATAGTTTTACTTCCCGTAGGAATACAAGTTTTACTTCCCAGAGGAATACAAGTAGCTTTACTTCCCGGAGGAATACAGGTAGCTTTACTTCCCGGAGGAATACAAGTTTTACTTCTCGGAGGAATACATTTGTTTCTCGACCAACCTTAGTTGGCATTTTCTAGAAAAATATTGAGTAGCCCGAGTTTTGCCGAGTTTCGTCGAGTAGTGTGTAGTAGTACTAGTATTCCTCGAAAAACTTTCAATAAAGGAGAAAATATACATCACTGATAATACTTGCGCAGGTGCTCTGCGTTCCATGCATTCTTAAACTCCTCCCCTTCTAAAGTTGCTATTCGGTAAGTTCCTGGTCGAACAACTTCTGTAACTCTGTTGTTCCATGCCAGTTTGTCTCCAGTTTATTGTGATTTTGAATCACTTTCTTCAGCACATAGTCTCCTTCTTTCAGGTCGCACTTTTTCACTCTCTTGTTGTAGAACAAAGCTGTTCTCTGCTGGTAAGCAGCATTTCTAATGGCTGCTTCTTCTCTAACTTCCTCGAGCATGTCTAAATCCAATCTCCTCATTAAGTCGCTGACAGGGGAATTGAAATTCAGTACCCTGTGTGTTGGAAGGCCCAACTCGCTAGGTATAGGAGCTTCACTTATAAACGCTAGCATATATGGATAATCTCCAGTTGCTACTCGGGGAGTAGTTCGATAAGCCCACAGTACTGACTGTAACTCGTTGATCCAATTTGCTTTCGCATCGTCCAATATTTTCTTCAAGCCATTCAGCAGTGTTCTGTTTGTCACTTCAGTTTGCCCATTGCTTTGAGGATGGCCTGGTGCTCAGTGGATCTTCAAAACATTTGATTGATGACAATAGGCAGCGAACTCCTCGTTATTAAATTGTGTTTCATGGTCTGTGATGAAAGCATAAGGAAGACCATATCGACAAATGATGTTCTTCCAAATAAATTGGTACACCTTCTCGTACGTCATATCAATGAGAGACTCAGCTTCTACCCACTTAGTAAAATAATCCACTGCGACGACGAGGTATTTGAACCTTCCTCTGGTCGTCGGCAATGGCCCTACCAAATCTATTCCCCACATGGAAAATGGCCAAGGGGAAGTGATGGGTGTCAACAATGCTTATGGAGTTCTTCGGATGGAGGAGAAGCGCTAACACTTGTCACATTTCTTGGCATAGGCTATACAATCAGCCCTCATCGTCGTCCAGTAGTATCCCTGCGTCATCACCCTTTGTAAAAGTGTCCGACCTGCTACATGGGCTCTACAGGACCCTTCATGGACCTCTTCAATTAAATCTTTCACCTCGGTGGGATTCACACATCTCTACAAACCTGCCACAATTCCTCGTCTATATAGAATACCGTTAGTTAATACATACCGAGCAGCTTTAAACTTCAATTTCTTGACTGCGAGCTTGTCAATTGGTAATTCTCCCTCCTCAATATATGCCCTGATGGGATCCATCCAAGATGGTCCTAAATCAAGGGTAATATAGTTCATCGTCAGATCTTCATCTATACTCCGACTAGCTAAAACTTCAATTGGGATTGTTCTCCGGAGTTCGGTACGAGTAGCTGAGGCTAATCGAGCTAGGGCATCTGCTCTTGCATTCTCCATTCTTGGTATTCTGACCAGCTGAATAGCAGCAAATTCTGATACCAACTCCATCACCTTTGCATGGTACTTGATCATTAATTCTCCTTTGGCTGCATATATTCCCAATATTTGGTTTACGATTAATTGAGAATCACTGAAGACAATAACCTACTGCGCCTCCATAATTTTTGCCAAATTAAGACCTGCAATCATGGCCACATACTCAGCCTCATTATTGGAAACTTTGAATTGGAAATGTAGGGCATATTCCACGTCGACCTCATTCGGAGTGCTCAAAACTATCCCTGCCCCACTACCTGTTATGCAAGATAAGCCATCTACATATAACCTCCATATAAGTAACTCGTCTTCAAACTTCTGATCTGACAGAGTTCCTCGGTGAAATATTTGTTGCTTCCTTTCATCCTCCCCTGATATTTCTTTCTCTTCGTCGATCATATTTTCTTGCCCTTTTACCAACCGGAGTTGGTCTGAGCTCGAATTTGATGATCCTGTAACATCCACTTGCCCTTTTACCAACCTAAGTTGGTCTGAGCTTGTGTTTGATGATCCTGTAACATCCACAGGTTAATCAGCGAGCAGATTTTACTCCTCAGGGGTATCAGGATAGGTGAACTCTGCTATAAAATATGCTACAGCTTTCCCTTTCAACGATGATCTGGGTTCATAAACTATATCATATTCACCAAGTTCTATTGCCCAGTACATCAATCTCCCTGATTTTTCTGGTTTATGAAGGGTTTGCCTCAACGGCATATCAGTATATATGACTATAGTATGAGCTTGGAAGTATGGCCTCATTCTCCTACTTGCCTTAATTAGTGCCAGTGCTAACTTTTCCAGCCTTGGATATCTGATCTCTGCTCCTCGGAAGGCCTTACTTGTGTAGTAGATTGGTTTTTGTACTCCATTCTCCACTCTTATCAACGCCGAGCTAATTGCATTCACCGATACTGCTAAATACAAGTACAATTTTTCTCCCATCACCGGTCTGGACAACAGTGGAGGTGCTCCCAAATATTTCTTCAAGTCTTGAAAAGCCTTCTCACATTCATCATTCCACTCAAAAGTCTTTCGGAGTGCCTTGAAGAATGGGAGACATCGATCAGTTGCTCGTGATACAAATCTGTTGAGTGCTGCTACTCGTCCTGTAAGACTTTGCACCTCTTTCTTCGTCATTGGAGATCGCAGCCCTAATAGAGATTTGATCTTTTCAGGATTTGCCTCAATGCCTCGTTGATTGACAATGTACCCGAGAAACATGCCTTCTCGTACTCCAAATATGCACTTCGTCGGGTTTAGCTTCATTTGGTATTTATCCAGTTGATCAAAAGTCTGACTTAAGTCAACTAGATGAACGGCAGCTTTCTTGCTCTTTGTCAACATATCGCCAACATAGACTTCCATATTGCAACTGATTTGTTCATAAAAGACCTTGTTCATCAGCCGCTGATATGTCGCACCTGCATTTTTGAAACCAAAAGGCATAACATTATAACAATAAGTTCCTTTAGGGGTAATGAAAGAAGTACTTTCCCTGTCTTTAGGTTTCATTTTAATCTGATTGTAGCCAAAATAAGCATCCATGAAGCTCAGTAGCTCATGTCCCGAGGTAGCATCGACTAGTTGATCAATTCGGGGTAGTGGAAAGTGATCCTTAGGGCATGCTTTGTTGAGTTCGGTGAAGTCTACACACATCCTCCACTTGTTATTTTTCTTCTTTACCATCACCACATTGGCTAACCAGTCTGGATATTTAACATCTTCAATGAAACAAGCTTTCTGGAGCTTCTCGACTTCCTCCTATATAGCTTGATTCTACTCGGGGCTGAACACTCTTCTTCTCTTCTTCACTGGCTTGATCTCCTTATTCACATTGAGTTCATGACATAAGAAATTTGGGTCTATCCCAGGCATATCCTCATGACTCCACGCAAAAGTTTTCTTTATGCTTCTGAGGAAAGTTATTAATTCCTATTTTAGTGTGGCTTCCAATGACGAACCTACTTGAGTAGTTTGTTCAGGGTGCTCGTCGTCCAGAATGATGTTTTCAGTAGTTTCCACCACTTGACCCTTCACGAGTTGCGACTCATCTCTAGGATCCATTGTTTCAATTTCTGCCCCTTCTTCCACTTGCTAAGTAGTAGTCTTTTTCCTTGATTCCTCCAGTTCCTCTTGCTCGGCGGATGAATAATAGCATTCCCGAGCTACTTTCTGGTCACCCTTCACAACTCTTACTCCAAAATTGGTTGGAAACTTTAGGCACTGATGCACTATAGATGGTACAACCTCGAATTTCTTCAATCCTACTCTTCCCATGATGATATTGTATGATGATTGAACATTCTGATCCATCACAAAGAAGCGTATTCTTTCTGTCCGACAAGCAGGCCACGTACCAATGAATATATCCAACTTGATCGTCCCAAGTGGAAATACTTTCTCTCCAGCAAAACCGAGGAGGGGTCTATGATAAGGCTCTAGTTGAGATAGCTTTAGATTTAAACTGTTGAATCACGAGTAGAACATGACGTCTGTCGAGCTACCATTATCTACCAGTACTCTTAAGATCATTACCTCTTTTATCCTCATTTTGATCACCAATGGGTCATCATGAGGATACAAAACTCCTGCGAGGTCTTTCTTTGAGAAATCGATGACCAATTTCTCTTTGTTCACCATTCTCGGGCGATCCTCCTAAGCTAGATTTATTCATTGAATGTACGAGCAAACTTGAGCCTCACAGAGGTAAGCTTTTCTCTCGGCAGTAAGGTCTCCTCCTCCTGCATCTCCACCTATTATAACACTACAGTCATATGAACCAAAGCGTATTGAAAATACCTCTCGTTCTGGCTGCCTTGTTCTCTTGGGAAGATCGGGGTCGTCTTCGGGATCAACTTCATGGTTTCTTTTCTTATTATCCTCTGCTCGATGAGGAGATCTAAACCTCTCTCTTATTCGGTCGTTGTTTCTTCTTTCGCTTCCACGGTCAACATACTTTGCCAACTTTCCTCGTCTGATGAGTGTTTCAATCTCATTCTGAAGAGCTATGCAATTTTTGGTCATATGGCCATGATCTTTATGAAACTCACAATACTTTGCCTTATTCCTCTTGTCAGGGTCTGCCTTCATTTTCTCTGGCCAGTTTAATTCCTCGTTATTCTTGATTTCTTCTAGAACATGGTTGATATCTTTCTTCAAAGGAGTATAATTATCAAATTTCGTCATTGCGTCCCATACTGACCTAGTTCTTAAATGTTTGTCATTACCATTGTTCTTATGCTCTTTCTTCTTAGCTTTATCACCTTCCACCTTGGTTTCTTTAGCATCCATGTTCTTCTTTGCAGCCATAGCCTCCTCAGCATTCATAATCTTGGACGCTTTTCCCATCAGGTCCGACATGGTTCTAGGTGGATCTTTGGCCAAAGTGTAGTACAACTTGTTTGGCAGTAGTCCACTCATCCAGGCGGTAATCGTTGTCTTCTCCTCGTAATCAATGACTTCAAGTTTCTCGTTATTAAAACTAGTTATAAAATCTCTGGTGCTCTCACCAACTTTTTGTCTAACACTTAACAAATGTGCTACTCGTTTAACTGGCTTTTCCCCAAAACATAAATTCCCAATGAATAACTCGGCCAGTTGAAGAAAAGTTGAGATCTTACCCTGAGGAAGATTATTATACCATATTTGAGCAGATCCGGTAAGAGTTCCTGAGAATGCCCTGCATCTCATCTCATCTGGAACAGCATAGATGTCGGCCGCAGCTTGGTATTATTCTATATGAAGGACGGGGTCAGTCTTTCCATCATATTTGGGGGTCACAACAGGTGCTTTGAATTTTGATGGTGTTGGAAAATCTACAATGGCCTGGACAAAAGGCGTTCCTCGAATAAAGGTTCGTTGTAGAGGGTTCTTAGCTGTAACCATTTCCCCCAATCTATCCTCCAGCCTTTGAATAGAGCATTTC
The DNA here is from genome assembly GCA_949130495.1 of Sambucus nigra. Taxonomy (NCBI): domain Eukaryota; kingdom Viridiplantae; phylum Streptophyta; class Magnoliopsida; order Dipsacales; family Adoxaceae; genus Sambucus; species Sambucus nigra. The sequence continues at coordinate 248,095,429 of OX422223.1, forward strand.
CATGCATCATTTCCTTCCCCGAGCCTGTTGGTTCGAGCAACTGATCGCGTTGAGGTGGCTTTCTGGGATCTATCTTGACGAGCAACTGGTCGCGACTGGGAATATCCTTCCCTTAAGTCTGATGGTCGTCGAAAACTCCTCGATGGGGCTCTAGGAAGACTTTTACTCCTCCTAGGACCTAATTGATCGAAAGGAGATATTCTGCTTAATCTTTCTAGCGTACTGGTCCTTTCTGGGGAGAGAGTGATACGTTGTTCAGTATCTGTGGCTCGCACTGACGAAGTTTGTCCAAGTTGATAAGAAAAAACTTCAGACTCCTCATTGCGATATGAATCGGTACGTCTAGTACGTGAAGAAGGTGCATGGGTGTTTCTTTGAATACTTCGTGGTCTTGAATGGGTTGGTGCACCGCCATGGAGGGTTTGTATGAGTTGTCGCATAATTTCTTGCATGGCGGTCTGGCCCTGAGCTAGATTTGTCATTATTCCAGCCAGATCTGGAATATTTGGCAGAGCAGATGGATTTGGAGGGCTTTCAGCGTTTCGATTATTGGATTCAAGAATATCAGCCATTTGTGATGAATTATTTTTGATGAAAAACAATATTACCAGTCGTTTCCCACAGACGGCGCCAATCTGTTGATGTAAAAAATTATATCGTATCTAATTATTCAATCAAAGATAAATAAATGAGACAAAGAAATTTTAAAGTGGTTCAGCCTTATATGAATGGCCTACATCCACTGTTATGTTATTGCTGAGTGTTTGGGAATTCTCGATTACAAGTTCTATCAAGAAATTCCGGTCCCCTTACAATGAGGATTGTACAATGTATTTATAGCCCTGAGGCTGTGATGTGAAAGGGTAATACACTAAATGATGTACATATAAAAGGGTAATACATTCAATGCCCCTTAAGCGTATGCGTCTGAATGAAAAGCATTAATGAACAGTCAAAATGTTGGTTATCCTTCTATTAATGCTTTGTTCGAGGTGCAACTCGGACCGCTTGAGTTGCTCGGACTGCCTAAGCTTCTCGGTACTCAAGAGTTCCTCGGAGAGTTCTTGTTCCTCGAAGCGTATGAGTTCCTCGGGGAAGCAGTGTTTCTCGTTGTAGTATAGTTCCTCGGAGCGTGTGAGTTCCTCGAAAGTGTTTATTATTGCCACGTAGATTGCCATGTGTCTTCACTCAATTGAGCCATGTCAACAGACTAAATTTGGTATCAACAATTATTTTGGGAATATTCCTATGAATGATCTCACTCTATCTCTTCCATAGTATGAGTTGGGTGATTTCGATCTCCATTATATATACACGCACACACACTTCATGGAGATATAAAGGAAAACAATAACACAATCCCATGAGAGACTGAAAGGGCATGATGGATGCCTAACACCTTCTCATCCCGTAACTTAGCCTCGGAACCTTTGAACTATTACCTTTAATACTAAAAATTATCCACTTACGTGGACCAATCAGATATGGACACGTGTTATCCCACATGTCAATAATCCTAGTCAGCACGATATAGACTTGCCGACCAACATATAGGAGGACGACCAATAATAAGAAGACTGACTAACATGGTCCGCAAAGTGCCAACAGTCATGTTCATTATGAACGTCATGTACTTTTATAAATTCCTAATTTATAAAGGCATTTCATCATTTTACATTCCATCTCTTTATCTCCCCACGAGGCTATAAATACATTGTAATCCCTTCATCAAAGGGATCAATACGTTCAATACGTTCAAAACATCTAAGTCAAAGGCAATAAGAAGAACAATGGACATAGTCTTTCTAAAACAGCCAAATCACTTTAAAAACACTTGTGTCTTACTTATATTTATCTGTGATTAAACAATCGGACCTAGTCTAGTGTTTTACATCAACAGATTGGCTCCATTTAGGGGAACGTAATTCTAAACGTTTTCACTCTCATTCATTTACGATAACCCAAATATGACTTACATTCCTGAGCCCAGTGCTAGAAACGATGGTAGTCCGCCTATTTCATCTGCTCCTCTAACAAATAATGATTTGACTGGAATTTTGACAAGTCTCACTAGAGGAAAGGATGGCATGCAAGATACGATCAGGCAATTGGACCAAACACTGCAGGCTGAATCTTCTGCCTTGTCTATTCATAGAACTATGCCACCACCATCACCAAAAACCAGTGGGCATAGACACTCTAGGACTTCCATAGATATGTCCTATCATCCATGAGCAAGGTATTCCCTCAGAAGTCATAACCACTCCAGGATTTCCATAGATACGTCCTATCATCTAGGTGTAAGTTCTTCCCTTATGACTTCAGAGTCATAGGATGAGCAGTCTTTTTCTCCTGAAAGGGTAAGTGCCTTAGAAAGGTTGAGCCGAGCATGAACATTTGATCGTTTGGAAACAAGAAGGAAAGTGCCTAATATGGAGGTGTATGTGGGTGATATGGTAACGAAGAGTAAAAAATTCTCTGATCACATTGTCAACCTCAGCCAAACTTTTTATCAGTTGGAAAAACACTAGATGAAGTAGAATCCAACTAAATGTGTTTTTGGTGTGCAGGAAGGAATGTTCCTCGGGTACATAGTAAATCAGAGGGGAATTAAATCTAATCCTGATAATATAAAGGAGTTGATTGAAATGCAATCCCCGACTTGCAAGAAGGATGTTCGGAGGCTCACTAGGCGAGTATCTGCATTGAACCAATTCGTATCCTGAGCAACAAACATGTGTTTGACATTCTTTAAGGTTTTGAAAAAGACCTTTGAATGGAACGATAAATGTGAGAAAGATTTTTATGAGCTGAAGAAATATCTGGGATCACCATTATTACAAGTTTTGGGGGACAATTGTATTTCTACTCTAAGTTAGCTATAAGTTCATCTTTGATACAAGCAGATAATGGAGTACAAAAGTCGGTCTAATACACCAGTAAAGCCTTTTGGGGAGCAGAAATCAGATATCCACGACTGGAGAAACTAGCTTTGGCGCTTACAGAGGCAAACAGATGGATGAAGCCTTAGTTCTAAGCACATACTATAGTTGTGTACACTGATATGCCTCTTCGGCAAGCTCTTTATAAACCTAAGAAGTCTGGGAGATTGATGTACTGGAAAGTAAAACTGCGGAGTATGACATTGACTATAAGCCTAAGTCCTCATTAAAGGGACAAGCTCTAGTAGACTTTATTGCAGTGTTTACTTATCCAGAGGTTCCCAAGCGATAAGGAATTGAGGTAGAGCAGACCCTAACAGGGGTGAGCTCAATTGAAGTCACCACCGAACAACAACCCGAGCAAACGCCAGTAGGGGAGAGCTCAGACGAAGCAATTTTTTACCTACCGGAACAGTCAACCAGGATGCAGGAGATGGATAAGAAATATGATGAGATAAGAAAGAAGATATTCCATTATGGGACATAGTCAGACCAAGGTTTTGATAACAACATTCCAGTATGGAACTTATATATGGACGAATCTTCATGTACGATAGGAAGTGGAGAAAATATTATACTTAATACCCCCGATAGGATTGATATTGAGTACGCACTTAAATTCCAGTTCCAGTCCTCAAAAAATAAAGCGAGGTATGGAAAATTAATTGTGGGATTAAGTTTGGCTCACTCACTAAACGTCGAACAAGTTGTGGCACATAGTGATTCTCAATTGTTGGTCAATTAGATCGTAAATTTTTATGGAGCCAAAGGTGAATTGATGACAAGGTACCTAGACAAAGATTTCTAAGCTATATCCAAATCTCTCGCTGTTCGAATGAGAAGAATTCCAAGAATGGAGAATGCTCGAGCTGATGCACTTGCTCAGCTAACGTCAACAACCAGGATTGAACTTGGGAGAACAATCCCCATTGAGATTTTATCCAGTTGGAGTATTGATGAAGATTTGATTATTAATTTCATTGTAGTAGATATGGGACCTTCCTGGATGGATGCCATCAGAACTTACATTTAAGAAGGAATTCAGTCAGCAGATCTAGTTGAGGCCAAAAAGCTTAAGTACCAGAGGGGACTTTACAGCGTTGTGTTCACCCAATGGAGGTTACAGATATGATAGAAGAAGTTCATGAGGGGTCTTGTGGAGATCATATATCATGAAGATCATTATGACAATGAATGAACACTCAAGGATACTATTGGCAGATCATGAGGGCAGATTGTACATCTTTTTTAAAGAAGTGTGACGAGTGCCAGAAGTTCTCCAATATTCACAAAACTCCACACACAACTTTCACTCCCATTACTTCACCCTGGCTATTTGCTATTTGGGGAATATATTTTGTAGGGCCATTAACCACCACCCAAGAAAGATTCAAGTACTTGGTCATAGATGTTGATTACTTTACCAAATGGGTTGAGGCAGAACCATTGTTGGATATTCCCTATGAGTAGCTATACCAGTTCATCTGGAAAAACATCATTTGTAGATATGGTTTTCTATATGCCTTCATTACCGATCATGGTATATAGTTCGATAACAAGGAGTTTGCATCATATTGTGCCCAATCTAAGATCCAAAAGTTACATTCTGATCTAGGTCATCCTCAAGGCAATGGGCAGACCGAGGTGATGAACATGACTTTGCTCAATAGGTTGAATAAGAGACTTGATGATGCAAAGGAAAAATGGATAAATAAATTACAATCGGTATTATGGGCCTACCGAACAACTCCTAGGGCTACAACAAGGGAAACACAATACATGCAAGTATTTAGGATTGAAGCAGTGGTACCAACTGAGATAGGTTTACCAACTCATAGTTGATCATTGATTCTCACGTTAATGAATTGATGTGAAGTCCAGACCTTGATGTGTTGGAAGAGGTGTGAGAAGATGCAGACTTAAGGAATGTTGCTTATCAATAACGAACAACACATTTTCACAATAAGAAGGTGAAGTCGACCATTTTAAAAGAGAGGGATTATGTACTTAATAAGGTGATCCAGAAGATCAATAAGCTTGAATCCAATTGGCATGGGCCTTATCATGTATCAGCAGTTGCTTGACAAGGAACTTATCGAATTGAAACTTTAGAAGGGGAAGATTTCAAGAATCCTTGGAATGCTGAGTATCATAGGAAATATTACCAGTAATGTAACGAGAAATAACTCTTGTAATAAATTTGATTCAGTATTTAATAACAAGTTAGTTCCTCCAATTTTTATTTTTTTATTTTTGTTAGAGTACTGGTGATGTTCATCCCCATAAATATTTGGTCGACAGAAAACTCAATACTTGGTTAGCAAGTCAGTAAATATTCAAAACTTGATCATCAAAGTACAGAAACCCAAGTCAAAATAGGATTTTAAGTCCTCGGTACTTGATCAAGAAAAATTAGGGATAAAACTTTGTATAAAAATCAATAAGTTTTATCCGATCTGTATAAAAATCAATAATTTGAATCCGAATTGAGAAAAATGGAGGAAGACCGTTGTAAAGATTCCTAAATAGGAATGTAGACACATATTTCACATATGCTTAGTCACCACTAGTAACTAATGCTATAACCCAAAAATTTAGGTGCATTAGTAGAACCTATGGTAATACCATGGGTGACTAGTGCTAAATTTGGATTTTAATCTAGGTGCACTAGTTGAACCTATGGACACATCAATGGCAACTGGTATTAAACTTAGAAATCTAAGTATATCTTTTGAACCTATGATAATCTCATTGGTAACTGATTCTAAATTTAGGAAAATGTCTAAGTGTATCAGTAGAACTAATAAAACAACAAATTCATTCAACCATTCAAAGAATAAATAAGATAAGTCGATAAAATTGCATTTTGTTTATATTAATGATGATTACATGAAAATATTGTTTATAAATGAAATACATGAATAAGTTGTTCTCCAAATCACTCTACATGGCGCTTTCCTTCAGCTTTTGAGGAGATCGGCTCTGGCTCCATGCCTGTTGGAGGACCATCTAAAGTGAATGAAAATTGATGAAGTTGAAATCTTGAAGCATTCTTATGTTACTGTTTCTCAGCGTGCCCAATAAATAAGGGGTCCTAATTACCTCTAACTTATCATGCAGTCCATAATCCCCTAAGTATAAGGATATTAGGCACTAACGTCAAGCTCTAAGGGACATTTGTCACAATCTAAGGACCCAGGATCAGCCCAGTACCACAACCTACTATTCTGATCAACCTTCATTATAGTCAATCAGTTGCTCTTGCCTCACTTATAACCTTCGCGCTGAGCTTGAATGAAATGGTCATCAAAACACCCAAGGGCCTCATTGTATACTTCCATCCATACCTATCTAGGCTACTTGTGAAACTGGAATGTCAATTTTTCAACCTAATGCTAAAGTTTCTTCAACACTCCATCTTTCGCTAGAAACTGAGTGGATTGGTTGGAAATTGTGTTATCTTTAGTCTTGAGCTTCTGGGATAACTCAATAATTTCTTGATTCTTAGCCTTTAGCTAGGAAGCTTGGTTGGATAGGATTTTTTGTATTCTGGCCTCATCAGTCGTTGGTCGATTGACTTTTTTCCTAGAAGAGGAGGTAGATTTACACTTCTTCAGAGTTTCCAACTCTTCTATCAGATTGGAATTCTCACTGTCTAGGAAAGATGCACCTTCGTCGACAGCAGCAGCAGCAGGAGGGTTTTTAAAAGTGCTCAGTTCACTCATTAGTTTGTTGTTTTCTTCCTCTAACAGTTTAATAATCTTCGTGGCTTCATCAACCTCGTATTTAAGTGGAAATTATTTTTTCCTATATATAGAGGCGTGCTTCTCCAACTTCTCCTCAAAGCCCCGAGCTCCACTTAAAGCCTTGTACTTGCCCTCATAGTTAACGTGAAGGAGAGCCTTAGATTCTTTGTGTTCTTCTTGAAGTTCTTCGATCATCTCGAAGTAAGCCACGTTATTGGTCACTACCCGATTAAGAAGACACTTCAGATATAAATAAGCTTCCTTGGCTTAATTTGAAACCTTTATGCATAGAAAGTTTGATAGATCTTCCTCAAATAAAGTCATGTGACTAGCTTTAAATAAACTCTTGCAGTGCTTGAGTAACTCACAATCATTGGAAGAGAGTTGTTCCATCTTGGACATGAACTAGAAAAATAAAGTAACATTCAATCAACATCAGAACAAGATATAACAATAGCCAAGAAATAACAAACAATATAAAAAAATTCTTTTATTGATATAAAAGGAAGTTATAAGTACAACAGAAAAGAAACAAAATTAAGGTAAAAAATACAAAGGCCAAACTACCGAGAAAACTACATCTTCTCTCTGCTAGTTTCAAATCCAGGTTGGTTTGCAGAAGGGATGGCTGGAGTGACTTGTTCGATGGATGGGATGACTGACTCAACAATATTCTTAAGTTGGTCAGCTGAAGACTCAACCACCAGAGAAAACTCCCCAGAACCAACATTGTCTTCAACTTCATCGTTCATGTTGGGGGAGAGCCAGGCTCATGTCTTTAGAAGATTTTAGAGTCTTCTGTTGTGGCGGCCTCCTTCAGTGCATCCATCCTTGAAAAATTTCTTCGTTGCATACTCAATATGATCAGAGGCAGCAGTGATAGCTTTATCCCATACTTTATTGAAGGAATTTTCCCTAGCCTTCTTTCTCTTAGCCTTTTCAGAGGAAAGATCATTCCCTGGCTTGGCTACTTGTCCTTCTGTAGTCTTTGTCCTGTGTTCATTTTCAAGGACAATCGTTTCATCTTTTTGCCAAGATTTTTTAGGAAGTTTGATCTTTACCTCCCAAGTTTTCTTCTCTATCTCCAAGTCTTGTTGAGACTCTAGCAAATATTGTTTAAGACCATCAAAGGCCTCTTCCACACCATTCGAATAAGAACGAAGAGCATCGTCCTTCTCCAAAATCTAGTTGAAATAAACCAGGAACTACAAAGAAGAAAAACGAAGTTTTAACAAAAGAAAAAGATAAAGAACAAAGAATGTACAAGAAGTCTCACGAGAGCAAGGATTTGGGCATCCCTTTCAGAATTTTTTAGTCGAGGCATAGAAGCAGCAGCATCCCAATAGTCTGGAACAGTACCATACTTGATTAATTTCCTAGACAATCCAGGACCTATGGCTACAGAGGATAAAACACAAGATGGAGTAACACTGACCAAGCTTTGTTGATCAACATCAATAACTTTCTCAACCTGCTTGTCAGCAGGACCTCTCCTCAGTCGTTTAAGAGGTGATTCATCATCCTTGTTGGTTGGGGGCTTTTTGCCAAGATCATTTTTCTTCTTTGACACACCACTATCAATAGGCTTAGTGGTTCCAGCAACAGCAGCATCCCTAAGAAGATTGGAAAATTTCCTTTTTCCTATACTCACTAAAAGAGGAAGGTCTGAATCAAAAGAAGAGGAGGGGACAATAGAAGGTTCACCACCACCAGATTGTAACACCCCATAAATTTGAGGATTTAGTATTTAATTATTTTTGGGAGAAATAAAAATACTTAAATTGGAGAAACTAAATTTTATGATTTGAAGAATTTAATTGAGTGGGAAGAATTATTTTAATTGACGACATTAAGTTAAATTGTTCGAATTGATGTGCGTCACATTTTTTAAGGTCAAATTTGAAAATGTCAAAAAGTATCTCGGATGACAATTCTGAGTGCGTGGTTGAGTCCTAATGGGTCGAGATAGTCAAAAAAGAGTGCCCGGGGATAGTAATTGGGTCTGGGGATATTTTTGGGCATAGCCGGGCCCACACGGGGTGATTTGAGCTATTTTAATTAGGCCCATATGGCCAAAAACGGGATTAAGGGTTTTAAACCTAATTCATGTACTAGTGAATGGCAGATAGAAAATTCTAAACCTAGGGTTTAAGAGGGGATTAGAGGAAGTTAATGAAGAAGCCAATTGGGGATCTTTTTGGAGCCAAATTAAGGGACTAATTGGGGTGTTCTTCATCAACACCTTAACTACAGCAACGGATCAGACTCTACGAATGATTCCAGGCAAGTAGTTAACTGTTGTAATGCTTAAATTGATGATAATCAATTCATATAATGGGAGGTGTAAGCCAAAATTTGTTTTGGGTAAGTTTTCATGTAAAAATTGGATTTTTGGAAATTGATATACTTTCATGGAATTAGGGTGAGATTTATTATGTTTATGATTCTAGAATGTAGAGGCATGAATCATATGCTAAAACCAGTAAGAATCAATGTTTAGTTGTTGTTAATAGGGATGAAAATCGTATTGGAGATTTGAAATCCAGATAAAACCCAAATCGGGAAAATGTTGGAAATTAATGGATTTTGATGATGAGTTAAGGTCTTTAGGATGTTTAGACCCTTTTCATGTGGAGTAAATGTTGATTTTAATTGGGTGAGGGTTTAGAATGAAAATAAAAGCTTTAGGGTTCGTCCATTGCCGAACAGTAGGCTGGAGAAGACGATGACTGGGACAATCAATCGATCGACCCAGAGGGTTCGATCGATCGATGATACAGGATTTTTGGTAGTGACGCCAGTTCTTAATTGTATGGGAGATTTTCATTGGAAAACATTCTTAGGTTGATTTAAATGACAAAAATTAATTCGGGGCACGAATTTTGGTAAATATAGGTAAATATAATTGGGGAACTTGGGAGAGATGAACGCGTGACATATTATGGGAGAATATTGGGAATTAAATTATGAGATTTAAGATACGGGCTAAGTGAACGAGTTTAGGTATATTGGTTGAGTGACACCAAAGTGTTAAATTAATTACCGAGAGGAGTAGATTAATTTGGAGTGGGATTGTTGACTCGGGAAATATGAGGTTACGAACCAAGTAAGTGGGTATACGGGTTGAGTAACACCGGAGTAACAAATTAATTAAGGGATAAATTAATTAATTTAGAGTCGGACCATAGACTCAGATTGGTAATTAATTAATATGTAAATTAATTAATTTAGAGTCGGACCATAGACTCGGATTGGTAATTAATTATTGTGTGAATTAATTATATTAGAGTCGAATCACAGACTCGGGGAGATGATAAATTAATAAGTGAGAAAATTAATTAAGTTGAGTCGGGCCACAGACTCGAAAAATTACAGGCTAGTGTTACAGGTTGTTGAGTACACGGTAAAGTCAGGATTTATATTATATATATATGGTGTAGTGATAGTGTGTGTGTGTGTATATATATATATATATATATATATATATATATATATATATATATATATATATATGTGTGTGTGTGTGTGTGTGTGTGTGTGTGTGTGTGTGTGTGTGTGTGTGTATTGTGTGTGACATTAAATATTTGACTAGATATTTATTTAATTTATATACTCTAGTGCTATCAATGGAGGTTGCGCGATGTGGGTGAATCCCCTAGCTTGAGGAGTAGGGTGAGTATATCCCCAGGTCATAGCGTTCGGTATATGGGTGAGGGGCCTATCTCACTTTCAGGGAAGGAATATGACCGCCTCCATTACGTTTTTATTTTGGGCCAGGTTGGTGAGAGATTCCAACTTGGGGAACTAGGTTATGTGAGCACACCTAGTGAGATAGAATTTTAGAGGGAATCATATGGAGAGGGTATACTCGAAAGGATGGATGTACATATGATATATGTGTGGATGTTGTCCTAAAGGTACGTATATAAGGGTAGTAAATATTATATGCGGGTAATAATACAGTGTGTGATGTAATTGTTTTATATAACTTGTGTCACAGTTATATGTTATTGTTTAAAGGAAATTAATTAAGTTAATTAGTGAGATAACTTATAACCCATGGATAATAATACTCGATTTAGAGTGGAAAGGCAAGGGGGGATTATAAGGACTAGTTGGACGGGGTAGTACAACTAGGTGGGGTTAAGGTAATCATTAGGTGTGCACTTTAGTGGAGGGGTGAGAATGTCCTCAAGAGAGTGCGACACTAACTTAAATATGGAGCGCATTCATATATTTAAATTACTGTAGTTAATTCACTTTCTAAATATTTTCAAAATATTTTGGGTTCTAACCCTTGTTATAAAACTATTTTCAAAACCTTTTAGGTGTCCAGCCACAGGGACGCCAGCATTGATATTCTATTCCAGGGACACGGAGCTGAGCCATATGTGGATGCTAGCAGGAGCTTGGATTAGATGCATCGTTCTTTCATTCCTAGAGTATGAATCATTTATCTGTTCAGTTTTATTTAGGGCATGTTGCCCAGACTTTCAGTTCAGTTTTCAGATTTATTTTATTCCGGTGTTGAATATTTGTATTGGACTATTTACTTTGGTGGTCGATGGTTTATTCGGCATGCCGTTTTATTATTTGTTCAGGTTATTTAATTCAGTTGTGTGAATGGATTATATTTATTTCTGTATGTACTATTTGATTTAATTAAAAAGATAAAAATTGGCACCAACTTTTTTGGAATACTAGGTGGTTAGTAAGTTTTAAAAAGGTTTTCGACACTGATGCTAAGGATGAACCAACTGGAATTCCTGTTTTAATTTGGTATAGGACTGATCACCCGGTATTTTATTAGGTAGAGTGTCACACAGATGTAGTGGCAGATGAAGTGGACACATGGTCTTTGTCCAAATAAATCACAATGGAGGGCACAACAGCTATTGGACGAGCTACAAAGGAAGTGAGAGAGCTCTTGTATTTTAGCAAGTAGGATGTTGACCTAGTATGTTCCTCAACAATTCTTTTATGGACGCCCCATAGAAATTTGAGCACGTCGAGTTTAATGTCACCCTCCTTGGGACATTTTCTCTTCTTCTCAACTACAATCAAATAAGAAACAAATGTTAATTAACATATTAAGAAGTAATTCATCAGCATGGATATATAAAATATATTACAACCTATGACATGACCCTCTTGATGGCATCTTGGTCCATTGTATACTTCACCCCCTTTAAGAGGTACATATTGCCAATTTTTGGCAATAACACCATGATCGAAGTAGTCCCACTTAGAGTCGGGCAAATTGACAATTAGACCTCTATTAGCATACCTAGTCTTCAAATAATATGTACTGTCACTGGTGACCCATTTGTAATAGAACTTAATCTCAGGGATACCGATACGGATCCCAAGGATTTGATTAAGCCTATGAACACCATTAACTATTCTTCACGTGTTAGGGGATACTCTACTAGGAAAAATATCAAAGTATTGATAAAATTCTAAGCAAAAATGATTTGGGAAAAAATTGAAGCCACATTCAGCTATGAATAATGAAGGAATCAAATGACCTTGGGAAACTTAAGTTTACCTAGTCTGGTATATTTCATTCCTTTCTAAACTCATATAGAGACAATAACGTAAACCATGATTCAATATGAAGAAAATAAGAAAAGGAAAGGAATCTTATAGAAGATTAAGGATTCCGCAAGAAATAAAAAAAGGAAGAACGATCGCACGAAAGCTCAAGGGTAGAAGTAACACCTAGAAGGTTTGGAGTAAAGAGATGATCGGGAAATTTTTCTCCTTTTATAGATTGCCTTGAAAATCGACGAACGTAATGATTAAAGTGAAACAACGATTGAAATTATAGCGAAAACAAAAAAGATGTATTTACTATGAGACGGTTCGCTGTAAGTCGGGATATTTACAAAAATACCATTGGCAACATATACCACCAGCAATACCGGTAAAGTTTTACAAGTGTGGGAAGTCAGCAATCGACCAAGCATCATGAATGTAGACCGAGCTACTACCAGGACTAAATTCTCCATACTTTCAAGCAAGCATCAAGTGTGGAACATTGGGGTATTCTGTTGATATATAAAAATATCCACTTACATGGAGCATTCAGAAACAAACATGTATCATCCAACATGGAAATAATCCTAGTCAGCAAGATATAGACTCACCGACCAACACATGGGAGGCCGACCAATAATAAAAAGACCGACCAATATGGTCAGCAAAATGCCAACAGTCATGTACATTATGAAGGTTATGTACTAATGTAAATGTCCAATTTATAAAGGCATTCTATCCTTTTACACTTCATCTCTTTATCTCCCTATGAGACTCTAAATACATTGTCATCCCTTCACCAAGGGGGAGGTTCAATACGTTCAAAACATCCAACGCAAAGGCAATAAGTAGAACAATGGACACAGGCTTTCCAAAATAGCCGAACCACTTTAAAAACTATTTTGACTTACTTATATTTATCTGTGATTAAATAATTAGACCTAGTCTCGTCTTTTATATCAACAATCGTTGATACCTTTTTTTTACTCTCTGGAGAGTTTAACTACTAAACCCTAGGTACTTTTTCCTGCCTCATAAATTTAATGTATCATATATACCTACTAGTTTCTCTATTATTTCTACATTAAAATTTTAATAGTTTCCTGATAATAAATTATCTTTTTTTTTTCTTTTGTACACTCATAAAATCATAAACCTGAATGTACGCATCCATTTTACGTGAATATATGTAATCATTACATTTTTTTCTTAAAGGTGATGTTCATAGAGTTGATTTTTTCTTTTCAAATATAAGAGAATATTTTTTTCAAGTATACTTATATTTATATATTTCATCAATTTTGGAATATGACTTTAGAAGTAAAAAAATGATCCGAACCAGACTAAGAATCATCTATTCGGTTTAATTCAGTTTTACACCGTACCAATTTTGTTTACATTCTAAAAATTAGAAAGCGACCGATCGCGATTACGATCCCAAGTTAGTAGTGAAATTGAACCGTGTGCACCCCTATATATACATTGGTGTCAGTAATTCACACCAATATGAAAGTACAATTGATGTGGAGTACATTAACTGACCATGCATTGATGACCCATTGGTCACTCCAAAAGTGTTGTAGGCCCGATCAATACATTCTTGGTTGGACCCCATCATCTCTCATCTAGTGAAATACATTAAAGAATATCATAAAATGAATATCCAGTAGATAACGTTTTTCCTCCACTGTGTGGGGAAACTTTACCGACGATCATTCATTGGCCCCCTTTTGTAGCTATCTCTCGACATTCGACTAGAGGAGCATTGATTTGGTATCAAGATAAAGAGAAACTATCGGTGTACTAAATCATTCACACTATCCTTGAATCAGATTGAAGATTCATACCCAACACAACTCAATAAAGCCTGTTCCTAATTATTTATAGTCGGCTACTTGAATCCTAATTTTCCATTCCATTATGTCCAGTGCAATATCTTCGGTTAAACCACATGACATCATGTCTTTTCTTAAAATATTCCACCAAGTCAATTTTGGTCTACCTCTACCCCTTGTGTTACCATCAATACTAACTAAATATCTCTTCCTTACAGGAGTATCCATTGGTCTACGCTTGAGGTATCCAAACCATCTAAGTTAATTTTCTCTCAATTTATCTTCTATAGGATCTACTTTTACCGTTTCGTGAATTTTTTCATTTTTAATTTTATCCTTTCGAGTTTTTTTACTACAAATTCATCTTAGCATTTGCATCTCCACCACACTCAGTTTTCGTACATTTTATTTCTTGGTTGCTCAACACTCTGTCTCATATAACATAAAGGGTGTAATAGCCGTCCTCTAAAATTTTCCTTTTAACTTTAAAGATATACGCCTATCACAGAAAATGTCAATAGCACTTCTCCACTTAACCCAACCTACTCTAATCATATGAGGAACATCATCACTAATATCTCTATCTTTTTTGATAATTGATCCTAAGTAATGAAAATGATCATTTCTAGGTATCTCTTGACCCTCTAATTTCACGACATCTCCATTTGTCCTCCTATTACTACTAAAGTTGCACTCAACATATTCTGTTTTAGTTCTGCTTATTTTAAATTCTCTTATTTCTAAAGTTTCTCTCCACAATTCCAAACTAGTATTAACCCCCATCTTAGTCTCATCCACTAATACAATATCATCAGTAAATAGCATACACCATGCCACCTCATCTTGTATTTGTCCAGTCAACTTATCCATAATAATAGCAAAGAGATAAGGATTTAATGACGAACCTTGGTGTAGACCTACTATAATTGAAAATTCACTACTTTCTCCGAATGATGTTCTTACTGTAGTCATCACACCATCATACATATTCTTGATCACATCAATATATCTGCGAGTCACTCCTCTTTTATGTAGAACCCACCATATTAGATCTCTGGGTATCCAATCATATGCCTTCTCCAAATCTATAAAAATCATATGAAGATCCTTTTTTTTCTCCTTATACCACTCCATTAATCTCCTCAATAAATAGATTTCTTCCATTGTTGACCTCCCAGGTATAAATCCAAATTGATTCTCAGATACTGTTGTCTTCAATCTCAATCTATATTCAATCACTCTCTTCCAAAGTTGCATTGTGTGGCTCATTAACTTAATACCATGATAATTTGAACAACTTTGTATGTCCCCTTTATTTTTATAAATAGGTACTAAAACACTTTTTCTCCATTCATCAGGCATCCTATTAGTCATTAAAATTTTATTATATATTTTCTCGAGTCTCCCTTAGTTCCTGTATATCTAATCTACTCCCATTATCTCCATTTAATAAACTCTCAAAGTAGTTTTTCATATTTCCATAATTTCATCATATTCGACTAGGACTCTCGAATCATCACTTTTGATACACTTAACGTTATTAAAATATTTTATTTTCCTATCCCTGAGTTTAAAAAAATTATAAATACTTTTTTCCCTTCTTGTGCTCCTAATTTTGTATAAAGAACATCATACACTTTTAACTTAGCATATCTTACCAATTTCTTAACTTCCTTTTTAGCCCATTTATATTTATCAAAATTTTCTTCATTTCTAATTTTTTGCTATGTTTTAAAGCACTTCCTTTTAATTTTTACTATATTTTGTACTTCTTCATTTAACCACCAAGTTACTTTAGACTGTGGCCCTTTTCCTTTTGATTCTCCAAGAATTGCTTTTGATATTCTCTTAATGCACGTGGACATCTTATTCCACATTATGCATTCTCTTCTTTAGTATTTCATGTTGCTTCATTTAATACTTTATCTTTAAATAGTTTTAATTTCTATCCTTTTAAGTTCCACCACCTAGTTCGTGAGTTAATCTTCACTTTTCATACTCGTAATTTATTTTTAATATTTATATCCAACACCATTATCCTATGTTGTGAGGTTGAGATCTCTCCCGGGATAATCTTACAATCTTTACACGTTAATCGGTCTCCTTTCCATGTAATGAAAAAATCTATTTGGCTCTTATGGGTTCCACTTTTATAAGTTATTAAGTGTTCAAGCCTTTTTTTAAAATATGTGTTTACTAGTACAAAATCATAAGCCATTGAAAAATCTAAGATAGACTCTCCCCCATAATTTTTATTCCAAAACCATATCCTCCATGCACTATCTCATATCCTACACGATCTTCTCCTACATGTCAATTCAAATCTCCTCGTTTATAGATTTTCTCACTTACTGGTATTTCTTGCATTAGTTCATCCATTTGTTCTCATCTAATCCAACTTGGGGTGCATAAGCACTAACAATATTAATTTTGCTTTCAACTAATACCAATTTTACAAGTATAATTCCATCTACTTTCCTAATAACGGTTACGATATTTTTCTTAAAGTTCTTATCTACTATTATTCTAACTCCATTTTTATTTCTATGTTTTCCTATATAATTTAATTTAAACCCTGTATTTTTTATTTTTCTAGCTTTCGCACCGACCCATTTAGCTTCTTGTATACAAGCTATGTTAACTTTTCTATTATCATGGTATCTACTAAATCCATCTCTTGCCCTGTCATAATCCCTAGGTTCCAAGTCTCTAACCTAAGTCTCTAGTATCCTAGACTAGCTTCTTTGCCCACACACCTCCAGCATGTTGCAGGAACCCTTGCGTATTTATTGTCTCATTCGAGCATCGATGCGACGCCTCTTGCCTATTTTTTGAGACACCCGGTGGCAGGTGCAATGCCTCTTGCCTATTTTTTGAGACACCCGGTGGCAGGCGCAATGCATCGCTTAAGGGGAATGCCTCATAGGATTTATTTTCATAAGGATCTGACAAAGTTTTATGCTGGCCGTCAGCTACCTAACGCAACCCTCCTCCTTTATTCAGGCTTGGGACCAACAGTGTTGAAAAAATAAGAACTTAAGAATGAGACAGGCGGATTTAAGATTCGTACCCTTTTAATAAATATCTCTAGCATTCGTAATGTCCTTGAGGAACCCGTGACACTACTTCAATTATCATTCCATGGTCATCCTAGCTTCTTTTCCTCTTAAATAAGTGCTATAGAAAGAAGATATGTCTAATAGTATGACCAAGTGGTCACTTTTGTTAGAACAATTTGACATCATTTATGAGCCCTAAATAACCATTAAAGGGAAGGTCCTAGCTGAATTCGTTGAAGACTTCTCAACCACCCCCTAAAGGAGAGGAAGTTTAACTGAGTTTAAATTTATAGATGCTCAATCAGCAATGGGTTAATTAAGAGTAAAAGTGTACATTTTTAATTAATGAAGCATCTAATAAAATGAGGAACCAATGTGGGAATTATATTTTTCACCCCATAATTGTGCCTCATTGAGTAGGCATTTAGCCTAGAATAAAGGGATCCAATAAGGAGACAAATTATGAATTTATGATCTTTGGCCTTCAAAGGAATATTGCAATACATTGTGATTCCCATTTAATCCCCAATAAATTCGGTAGGGAATACGAGGCCAGAGACCCAATGATGCCCATCTATTCGGATAAGGCGAGAAAATTCTTTAAGGCTTTTAAGTTGTTGTCAATAAAAATATTCTAGGAACTGCAACATCCATGTCGATGCCTTAGCTATAGTGGCATCAATAATTGACACCGATATAAAAAGTCCTATTAAAGTGGATTACACCGACCAAGCATTGATGACCTAGAAACCCATCATCTAATATCTAAAGAATTGAAACCCACCTCAAGACGGTAAAATATCTCACAAATTAAAAATTTAGTTGACAATGTTTTGCCTCAACTCTGAGAGGAAAAACCATCGATGATTGTTCAGAATCCCCCTTCTCAAGTGCGTAAACCCAGGTCAAATGGAAGGCATCCTCAACGAGATACACAAAAGAAGTTTCAAAGATCACACGGGTGGAAGATTACTATCTTATAAGTAAATATGTAAAGTTTAAGGGTTTCCTTTTAGAAAAAAGGACGTTATTCAATTCGTCCATATCATTAAACAACCGATTGACGATCTTAACCCTCTTACAAGTTTGTGGACTTTTGACTAGTGGGTCATTGATATAGTAGGACCTATGTATGAAGCACCAGGGAATATTAATTACCTTTATAACTGCAACATATTACTTCAGCAAATGTATATAGGCTGAACCTTTAACTCATACCAAAGAGGTCCGTGCCTAGAGATTTGTGTGGAGAAACATCATCACCGAATATGGTATTCCTAGAGCTTTGGTGATATAAAACGAAACTTAGTTAGACAATAATATTTTCATATATTTATGAGCATAATATATTATTAAATTCATTATACATCAATGGTCTTCCCACAATACAATGGATATGAAGAAATCACTAACATGACACTTCTCTCCAGGGTAAAATAGAGACTATATAATGGGAAGTGAAAATGTGTGGATGAAATTCTTCTAATCCTCTAGGCTTATAGATCAACTTCGAGATGATCAACAGAAGAACCCCGTACTCCTTGTCATACAAAATGGAAGTTTTCACCACATTGGAAATCAGCTTAAAGCTTCTATGAACTGAATTTTTTTAGGACGGATGCAATGATGAATATTTGTCTCACAATCTTGACTTCTAAGAGGAATGAAGAAAGCATGCTCTCATTCCCCTTGCATCATATCATAAAAAGATCAACAAATAACACGATAGGAAGGTTAAAATTAGAGAGTTTCATATTGGAGATCTAGTGCTCAGAAATCTTATGTCATTTGGTAAGAAGACTTCCGATGAAAATTGGGACCACATTAGAAAGGTCCATACTAAATAGTCTCAAAAGGAGGAGACGTATCATACCACCGAGAGGTGTTGAACAAGACACCAATACCTAGGTCGTGAAATGCAATGAACCTCGAGAAAATTTATTACAAAATAGATTGGTTAGTTTGTGAAGATTTTATCATAAAATATGATTTATGTTAATAAATATGACATATAGTAAGCTCTACATCTCAAATATTTTATCATAAACTGGATAGGTTAATTTTTAAAGGAGTAGACGGGACATACCAACTTGAGGTGTTGGACAAAACATTAACATATAGGTCATGGAATGCCATGAACCTCAAGAAATTTTAACATAAAGTGGATAGAGTGCTTTTTATAAATGTTTTAGTTCAATTAATATGACACGTGTTAATAAATGAGATATATATATTAATCTCCATCATACAACCCATTTGAAAACAATGGTATAACCCAACATGTATTGGTAAATCTAGAATAGGCATACCCCCCCCCCCCCCCCCCAAAAAAAAAAATGAGTTGTACAACATATAAATAATGCAATCACCTAAGATTTGGTATCAAATCCACTTGAAAATAGTGGTATAATTAAACATGGGTTGGTCAACCTAGAATAGTCATAAAACCACATAAGAACGGATGGTACGAGTCGAAAATAAGTCGGTCGCCTAAGATTTGACATCAAATTCATTTGAAAACAGTAATACAGCCCAACATAGGCTCGTTAGTCTAGAATGGACAAAAACTCAACTAAGAATGAGTGGTATGACTTAGAATACGTCGGTGACCTAATATTTAGCATTAAACCCACTTGAAAATAGTTGTACAACCCAATGTCGGTTGTGAGTCTCCCAAGAATGGGTGGTACAACTTAAAATAAGTTATTTGACGAAGGTTTGGACTAAAACCCATTGGAAAATAATGATAAAGTTTATCAATTAATTTAAATAAGAAGGTTAACTTAGATTTTTTATCAAATAATTAGTAAATTTGCCAATTACTTAATTATATAAGTCAATAGAGTCACTCGTAGATTATAGTTCCATTGACTACCAGTTAAGTCAAACTAGGTTATTAACTTACAATTTTGGTTTTCAGTTAGGAAAATTAAGTGTAAAGTTTACCTGTAAAATTAACTAAACAAATTAGGAACGATGAAAGGAAAAAATAAACTCTAAATAATTTAAAGATAAAATGGCAGAAGGTCTCCAAGAGGCATCCAAATGGATTACAATAAAATGAAAAGATGGGAAATAAGGAACAAAAACCCAAGGTAGCTAGGGGTGATGACTCCTTAGCTGCAAACAACGTTATTTACTTGGTCGGACACCTAAGTAGTAGTAGGTTCAACAAATGTATGTTAAACCTCCTGATTATTTGCTAGGGAATCTTGTCATTCACTTATGATCAGATTCTCCAAAGGGTGGTGTTCGTCATATGTTAAAACATTTTTTCAAACATTGACCCTTTAAAGATCGGCTAGCCATCTATGAATGAAATTGACTGACTAGTGATAGTCTAGTTATGAGCAACCTCTTGTATCCCATCCTTGAATACTTCATCAAATGACTTCTACAGGTTGGCCTCCCAAATGGCCTTAAGGTTCTTTTTTTCCTCTATAGAGTCATATTATATAGGATCTTTTGGTTAAAGGCATTTTTTAGGGTCTCTATCTCGGTGTCAACCTTGCTCAACTCTAACCGCATGAGTTTAACCTCTCATATCACTCTATCTTTTCAAGTTATCTCCTCTTTCTATTTGTCTTCTAGATCAATGATTATATTACTCTTTTATGTAAAAGTGTTTTTAATGACTTTGGTGCGGTGATGGAAAACATCATTCTTCCTTAGTAATTGATTGGCCCTTGTGGTCGCCTCATGCATCACGTGTAAAGTAAGAAAAGTAAGAAAAAAAGTAGCAAAACAAAAATCAAAGGCTTGTCCAAACAAAATTAAAAATCGACTTACGAAAATAGAGATGAACCCCTTCCTTAGTAAGGCAATCAATAAAAAAGATAATTAAAGCCCCCATGTCATTGAGTAACATGGTGTTTTAAGCCATTGAGTACTTGACCTCGATGTTCTGATACGATGAGTCTGCAGTTGTAGTGGACTCCTTGCCATTTATAAAGTTGATCACCTAAGGATGAACTATGGATGTAAAAGATTGAGGCAGAGTCCGCTATCGTGGGGTAATAACTAGTTGGTGGCCAGTGGCGGATCCAGAAGTATGAGAAAGGATGGGCCAAAGAATATATATCTAGTTTTGTGGGGGCCAAAACTATACAAATTTTAAAAAAAAATCACAAAATTTAAAAAGTATAGGGTTAAAATTAAAATTTCTCAGAAGTTTGGGGGGCCAAGGCCACCCCCCTCCCCCCTTGGATCCGCCTTTGTTGGTGGCTCTACACCAAAAGGTGGGGGAGAAGTACTTTTATTAGTCTTCCTTTTCTAGGATGTTCAGCTTCTCTCTTTCTCTCTCTCTCTCTCTCTCTCTCTCTACCTCTTCTATTTCTTCTTTTCCAGGAGATCCTTCCCTTGGCCACTCATTATCCTTTTTTTTGTTCAATTTGCACTTTGGGATATCTGTTCATCTTGTCCGGCCTACTTTTTTTGGTTCGTATAAAAGCAAGTATGGTTGACGATGCATCTTCTTCATTCGGTCATCTTTTCAAGATTTTCTAGAACAGGGGAAAGTAAAAATCCTCTTCCTCTGTATCTTCTTACTCCTTTATCTCATCCTAAAGACATCCTGATGTGCCGACTTCTTCTTGCAATAATAATGGATCAAAGTAATCAAAGAGTAGATGATGTTTATGTTTATCCGATTCATCCTCCTTAGAGTTTATGGAGATCACGTAGGTAGTCAACAATGATTTAACAACATATATGCCTCTCATAATTGTTAGTCTAGGGGTAGTTATTGGAATGGATGAGTCACCAACGACCTTATAATCGACAATTATAACCTCTAAGATGCCCATGAAGTTCTTGATTGATGCAATAGTTAGTTCGTAGCCAATAATTATATGGCATTCTCTCTATTGAGGTCTGACGCCGACCAGAGTTTGCCTTAACCAAAATTTATGGAGATCTGCTAAGCTAATGTCTTGATTTCTAGGTTCCTCTTACAGTACGGATCTACACATAAAAGAATAAGGACGATTAGTAACACATAAAACCAAATTCACAAAACAAGTTTAATAAATGGTAAAGGACCTACCATGAGATCTAATCTGAATAGGCACAGGAAGATATGTCTAGTTTTCACCCTATAATAAATTATAGGACAACTCTATCACCGTATTTTTGTGATCTGAGTGACCAAATCACCAAATTATGGGACTTTTATATAGATTGAAATTGGCATGTGTTTGACCCATACGTCATGGAAATATTTAATGTCATTCAAACTTATATAAGTCCCACAAATCTGATTTATGGTCATTGTTCGCATTATAATCAGGAAAAAAAGCTTTATACTTTTGATTGGAAGTATTTCATAGAAGCGAAGTACATCCACTAATAATGGGTGAAGGGGGAACAAACTACCCCTATATTATGGAAACTTTAATGAACATAACCTCGCCATTGATGTCATAAGTGATAAAGTATCAGTTAGTTAGTGACAAAGTATCAGTTAGTTAGAAAGTTAATTGTAAAGTTTGTTAGTTTATTAGTTAGTTAATTATTCCCTCTTGTAACTATAAATATCAGTCGTCTCCATGTAATCAAGTCAATTCAAGAAATAATAAATGAAAACAGATCATTGAACAACATATTTCCTTATGGTATCAGAGCTCTTGAAATCTCCAATGAGCTAGCTTGATCCAAATCTCCATCAGATCTCTCTTTACCCTTCTTCTCAACTAATTCTCCAAACAATGGCAAAAAATACATATTCCTCTTCAGCCAATTCTTAAATCTCCATCGATTCTTCTTCTCAAGAAACATCTATGTCATTTCTAATATCGCATCTCATTTCACTTGTAACAGTGAAACTTGATCTTATAAATTACATCATTTGGAAGAGCCAATTCCAAAACTTGATGAGAGTAGCTAGATTACTTGATTACATCACTGGATTTACTCCAGTTCCACCATAATTAATTCTAAATGCTCAAGAATAACAGGTACGAAACCCTAGTTTTTCAAAATGGAAAAATATTGATGCATATATCTTTAGTTGTATGATTACTACAATTTTATCTGAAATTTATACAACTACGCTTCATTTCACTCGAAGTAAGGAAGTTTGGGATTTGTTAGAGAAAAGGTTTACTTCTTTATCTAGATCTCATATTCATCAGTTGAAAAACAAGTTGTTAGGAGTCTCAAAGAAAAATTCTGAGAAAGAACTTTCAATTGAAGAATATCTGTCACAAATCAAGAGTATCTCAGATCAGTTAGCACTAGCTGGATCTAAAATTGAATATGAAGATCTGATTCTTCAAACACTGAATGGGTTACTAAGTGAATATGATGCTTTCAAAACTTCAATCAGAGCCAGAGCTTCAGCAATTTCAATGGAGGAATTATCATCTCTCTTATGTTCAGAAGCAATACAGGTTGAACACAAGAAGAATACAAATAACACTACCTCTGATTAGACAGTAGCATTAACCATGAATAGGAGTCATCAGTTTATCAGAGGTACAGGAAGATCTCAATTTCGAGGAAATTTTAGAGGAAGTGGAAGAAGTACTGGATACAGAAGAAGAAAAAGAGGTGGTAGAAGAAACTATTACTCTAATTTCAAAGATCAACAAGGAAACACAATCACAAATTCAAATTCAAATTCAATTGTGTGTCAAATTTGTCAGAAGCCAAATCACTCAGCTGTGGACTGTTGGTATAGAATGGATACCAATTATCAAGGACATTCATCAAACTATCCAAAAGAAACTACAGAATCTTATTACTCATCCTCATCTTCAAATCCTAGTTCATCTCCGTGGTACATTGACCCAGCTGCAACAGACCACATGACTAAAGACCTTGATAATCTATAAGTTCACCAACGTTATCAAGGTAATAATTAAGTAATTGTTGGAAATGGAAACATGCTTCCAATTCACAACACTGGTGATAGTATTCTCCCAACTCCTCACTCTTCTCTCAAACTCCATAAGGTCCTTCATGTTCCAAAAATTCACTCAAATCTTGTTTCAGTTCATAAACTTACTTCTGATAACAATTGCACTGTAACTTTTGATTCCAAAGCCTTTGTGGTTCAGGACAAAATCACCAATGAAGTCTTGTGTCAAGGCAAGCACTTACAAGGTCTATATCAACTCCCATTATGCACTCCATCAAAATCTTCAAACAAAGTTTGTTGTGCAGCACAGATCACTGATGATCTTTGGCATAAAAGATTGGGGCATCCATCTCAGTCCAAATTTTCTCACATTGTAAATAAATTTCAACTTCGAGTTGTCAAGACTAAGAATAAATCCTTGTGTACAGATTGTGCAGTTTCTAAAATACACAAGTTTCCTTTATATTTGTCCAATTTTTCTGTGAATTCTCTCTTGTCTCTAATTCATAGTGATGTTTAGGGTCCATTCCTTCATTCTAAATCCAAGATTAAATACTATGTTTTGTTTGTAGATGACTATAATAGATTTAGTTGGATATATCCTTTACAGTACAAAGCTGAAGTATTTGAAAAATTTCTTGAATTCAAAGCTTATGCTGAAAATGAATTATCCATTTCTTTGAAAATACTTCGAACAGATAGTGGTGGTGAGTTTACTGGAAAGGTTTTTGAACAATTTCTACAAACTCATGGCTTCATTCATCAGTTATCTTATCCACATACCCCATCCCAAAATGGAGTTGCTGAAATGAAACATAGGCATGTTGTAGAGACTGCCATCACAATAATTCATCAAGCCAAAGTCCCTTTGAATTACTGGTTTGATGCAATTGCTACTTCTGTTTTTCTCATTAATAGACTACCTAGTTCTAAATTGAATCATCAAACACCATTTGAAAAATTATTTTAGAAATCTCCTGATTTCTTATTCATGAAAGTCTTTAGGTGTAGATGCTTCCCATGGCTTAGACGATACACTCATCACAAACTTGAAGCCAGATATATTCCTTGTATTTTTATTAGATATCATCCTACTATAAAAGGATACAGATGTTTGGATCCCACCACAGGGAAAATATATTTGTCAAGACAGGTAGTCTTTGATGAGACTATATTTCCTTATCATATTATCACCAATAATTCTGCTCCTACCACAGATCTCTCTTTGTCAACTCTTCAAAATTTCTTTTGGTCACCCTCCCCTTCTATCAATACCAACTCAGTGGTCACTTATCCCATTCCCAACACCAATAATTCTATTTCTTCTACTCATGAATTACAAACTCACTTGTCCTCTTCTCCCTCTTTCACTCATATTACTTATCATGATGTTCAACCACACATTTCATCTTCTCCCTCTCCCTCTCCCTCTCATATTCCTATTCCTGAAGTATAACCTATCATTTCATCTTCTCCATCGTACAATCATATGTCTACCTCTCCTTCTCCCACTCCCATCACTAATCACCAAAATTACCATCATATGACTACTAGATCCAAAGCTGGTATTGTGAAACCCAAAATTCCCACTTGTTTATCCAGTATCACCTCCAAATCTGACTTATCCCAATCTGAACCTCTATTTGTTAATGCTTCTTTGCAATCTTCTCACTGGCACAAAGCAATTTTGGAAGAATACCAAGCTCTTCAACATCAACAAACATGGACTCTTGTTTCATTACCCCCAGGGAAGAAGTCCTTTGGCTACAAATGTATTTTTAAAATCAAAAGAAATTCTGATGGTTCAATAGCATAATACAAATCCAGACTAGTGGAAAAAGGATACTTACAAGAAGAAGGAGTGGATTTTCAAGAAAATTTTAGCCATGTTGCCAAACAATCTATAATCAGAATTGTCTTAAGTATGGCTCTTTATTTCAATTGGCCCATCAAGAAAATGGATATCTCTAAAGCTTTTCTGCATGACAAACTTGAAGAAGAGGTTTTTCTTGATCAACCTCCAGGGTTCATTGATACATCTAATCCTACACATGTTTGTAAACTACAAAAAGATCTATATGGTCTCAAACAAGCTCCCAGAGCTTGGTACTCCACTTTCTCCTCCTTTCTTATAGCCAGTGGATTCAAATCTAGCCATTGTGATAATTATCTTTTTATTCAGAAAACTGATCATACTATCACCATTTTTCTAGTCTATGTGGATGACATCCTGTTAACAGGAAATAGTCCACAACATATGCAATCTCTGATTTTCCAAATGCTTACTCACTTCTCTATGAAAGAATTGGGGAATGCCTCTTTTTTTGGGTATTTCCATTACTCAGACCTCTACTGGCTACTCCCTATCCCAACAACATTATGCTCTTGATATTCTCACCAAAGTAGGCATGACAAACTGCAAACCAGCCTCTTCTCCTCTACCTACCAAATCTTCTGACACCCCTCAAACATCTCTTCCTGTTGATCAACCTTCTCTTTATAGAAGTTTGGTAGGAGCTTTGCAATACTTAAGCATCACTGGACCAGATTTGTCCTTTTCAGTCAATAAAGAATGCCATCATATGCAAAATCCCACAATTACAGATTTTTGCAGCCTTAAAAGAATTCTCAGATATCTGAAAGGCACACTTGTTCACTATCTCAACTTCACTCCTAGATCTTTTCATCTATATATATTTTTTACTCAGATTGGGCTGGTGATTCTCTTCATAGAAGATCCACTACAGGCTACTGTATATTTCTTGGTTCAAACCTCATTTCATGGTCTGCAAAGAAATAAGCTACTGTGGCTAGATCATCTACGGAAGATGAGTATAGAGCTCTTGCACAAGCTACTGCTGAACTATCTTGGGTCAAAATGTTACTTTATGATCTTCATGTCGCTAATCCTCAACAACCAATATTATGGTGTGACAACCTATCTGCTATTGCACTAGCTTCCAATCCTATTTTTTATTCAAGAACCAAACACATTGAGGTTGATTATCATTACATCAGAAAGCATGTTCTTCCCAAAAAGGTCATTATTAATCATGTTCCCACACATGAACAACTAGCAGACATTTTCACTAAAGCACTGCCCTCTCATCGCATTGAGTTCTTAACATCCAAACTCATGGTGACTTCCTTCCCCATTAGTTTGAAGGGGGCTGACAAAGTATCAGTTAGTTAGTGAGAAATTATCAGTTAGTTAGAAAGTTAGCTATAAAGTTTGTTAGTTTGTTAGTTAGTTAATTGTTCCCTCCTGTATCTATAAATATCAGTCGTCTCCCTGTGATCAAGTTAATTCAAGAAATAATAAATGAAAACAGATCATTGAACAACAGATTTCCTTAATAAGCATCCTCATCCTCGGACGAGTTCCTTATATTGACATTGCCAAATATAAGGTATTTTGTATGAAATGCCTTAAATTCATTTTTTGACATCACTTCTTACTTCCACAAATGCATAAATGTAGCTAAGATGAAAGGAAGTTGAAATAAAGATATGGATAAGAAAATGTATATTGAGTGTCTACAACTCAAATTAGTTAGAGAAAATGAAAATTAAGGATTCGTACATTTACAGATCATGTAAAGAAAGTATAAGGGGTGTTTGTAATCCCTTATTTACTACCAAAGAGTAGTTGAATTATCTTAAAAAGATATCATCACTACCTCGTCCCTCAGGTCACCAGCTTCATGCGCCATGATTACTAGAAAGAGTGAATCTGTAGTGCATGCGACCTTAAACATAAGGATTCCATATGTCATTACAATGATTAAGCTTTCACTAAGCACAAGTGGGACTAGTGTCAGATAATACATAACCGTTATGAAAAGTCACGCCAACACGTGTATAATTTAACAATGGATAATTGGGTAAACTAGACCTATAAACCAACCACTCGAAATCGGAGGCAGCTTAAGGGAAAATAAATAGGGCAGACCAGGTTGCATGATACAATTTGAGGGACTATTATAGAATTGATATCCCTTATGCATTCAATTTAAATTTCCTTTTCTTATTCTTTAAAAATATATATTAATATTGAATGTCTAGTGTAGTCTTACACCTTCTCTTAATTTCCTATACTTTATGTTCTAATCAAAATATCAAA
The DNA here is from genome assembly GCA_949130495.1 of Sambucus nigra. Taxonomy (NCBI): domain Eukaryota; kingdom Viridiplantae; phylum Streptophyta; class Magnoliopsida; order Dipsacales; family Adoxaceae; genus Sambucus; species Sambucus nigra. Next base: position 248,123,531 of record OX422223.1, read on the forward strand.
TATATAGAAGTGGATATATGATAACTAATTAATTATAAATATATCAATTTGTATGTGAAAATTATGTTTTGTCATTGCAAAACTCATGGATATACTGAATAAATACATTAAAGAAGGGGAATATCTATGCAGCTTAACTTTGAAATTATTTTAAGTTAAAGAAGAGGAAAGTACATATTATATAAAAAAACAATATATACATGTGATTCTTATACAAAATAAATATGCATCTTATATAATATTGATATAACTCTCTCTTTTTATAAGAGTTTGACATGTTTCATACATTAAATATGTATTCACTTAAATTTGGTGAATATAACGAGTCATTCCACCAATAGTTTAACTAAATAATAACAATAATAAAATAGGTTTATACATTAAATATATATTCATATACATGGGATAAAATACAAGGAAGCATATCACTATTACTGTAACTAAATAATAATTAAAAGAAATAGTTGTTTTCTAAATATAATTTTTAATGATTTCTTTTTTATGGACGTGAGAGATTCACACTCAAATTTATATTAAAAATATCACATGTTTATATTAAATCATTTACAAAAGTATTGACATATGACTTTGTATCTTTATTTTTTGTGATTATGTGGGCACTAATATAAATTTTATCCTTAGAAAACTAAATTAACATGTTAAAAATATTTTTTTAAATTAAACTTACATTAAAAAAATTCGAACATATTAATTAGAGAAGTTTAAAATAAAAATGATATGATAATTTTTGTTGCACCTCTTATTTTTTAAAGGTGAATAAATTAACATTGAAATTAATTTTTTAAAAATAAATTCAGTCATTTGCACTCAATTGTTAACAAAGACACTGTTATATGAATTTGCTTATTATATATACGTACACACACACACACAAACACAATATATATATATAGTGTGAGAGTGTGTGTGTGTGTGCATTTGTAACTACCTAATAATAACTAATGTTTGTCTTCTCAATGAATGTGATTTACTTATTATGAGAGTAATAGTTATGATATATATATCACCAGGGATGAAAACACATGGTGCCTAGTGGGGGCTTGGGTCCCTAAAAAACTTACATATGTGCCAAAACAAAAGTACATGGGTAAAATCAAGTTCCAAGGACGTTAAGGATGAAGTTTGGTAAATAATCAAAACTTTATATTCTTTTTCTTTCCACATACCAACGTTCTGCTCATAGAAAAGAAATAATAGGCTCATATGCAGTGGTGGATCTGGGATTTTTTGTCAACCGGGGCCAAAATTTCGAGTGGTACCAGGGGTTCGGGAGCCGGAGCCCCCAAGACGATCTTTTTTAAGGTTATTTCGAGTTTTATACAAATTATAGTTCATCCAAATTGACTACAAATTATATGTTTCGAGTTTATTTCGAGTTTTTTGGGGGCATATATGTTTGGGACACAAATTACAGGAATTTGACATTTTTTCCCAAATTACAGAAATTATAGAGATTTTTTGGAGAAATTACAGAAATTTGGCATTTCTTTGGAGAAATTGTATGAAAAATATATGCCCTTATTTTTGTACAATTTCTCCAAAAATAATACATACAAAAAATCATACATTCAATTAGAACCCTATATTTTACACAATCAAAATCTTACACAAAAATCATACATTTAATCAAAATCATTCATTCAATTAAAATCATACATACAATCAAAAATCTTACACAAAAATCAGATTAAGGGACAAAAAATACCTGATCAGTCGCTCAGGGGTGGGGTGGTCGTGGCTGGTGGTGGCTGGGCGTGGCTGCTGGTGGCGGTAGGTTGAGAGGAGAAGAAATGAGGGCTGAAAAAATTAGGCTAGGAAGAGAAGAAAAGAATTTAGGGGCGGCTGCTGTTGAACCTCTTTTCATTTAGTAGGTTTAGTTTTTTAAGTAATTACAATCTTATACCCTAAGGTTTGAAAATAATTATAGTTATACCTTAAAGTATGAAATTTTATCAAAAAACCTTAAATTTTTTTTTTTTGTGAAAAACTGAACCGGGGCCATAGCCCCCTTGGTCCTAACCTCCATCCTCCCCTGCTCATACGCTTCTCTTCTCTTCCTTTTTATTCTCTAGTTTTATATATTGATTTAATTTTTGAGTGAATTTTTATGGTTTCAATTATATAAATCTTATTCCAATACTAAATTAAATTTGTTTTATAGTATGGATACTATTCAAATACTAAATAATAAATGGGTGTATCAAATCAAGGAGGAACATGATGGTTCCAACAAATACACGATGCGGTTTGTGGTAAAAGGCTTTCAACAAAAGGAAAGAATTACCTACAAATATATTTTTTCACCGGTTGTGAAAGTGACTACCATTCGATTAATTTTAAGAATAGTTGCGGGAAAGGAATTGCACCTCGAGCAGTTAGATGTGAAAACTAATTTACTCCATGGTGACCTTGAAGAAAAGATATATATTCAACAATCAAAGGGTTTATTTCTACTAGGAAAGGATAAGCTAATGTGCAAGATGAAGAATAACTTATAGGGCTTGAAGCAAGCCCCAAGGTAGAGGTAGACGAAATTTGATGGATTTATGCAGAGGAATTTCTACTATAAGTGCAACAATGATCATTGTTGTTACTTCAAGAGACTTGCATCCAATTACATCATTTTCCAACTATATGTTGATGACATGTTAGTGACAGTCTCAGATGTGGACAAAATTAAGAACCTGCAAAATTAATTATTAAATGAGTTCGATATGAAGGATTTAGGTGCAGCGAAGAAGATTCTTAGGATGATGATCAATAAGGATAAGAAAAATGGTATTTTTCAGGTGTCTTAGTCATAGTAGAATGATCGTATTCTAAAGAGGTTCAACATAAATGATGCTAAGGCAGTTAACATACCATTAACTATTCACTTTTGACTATCTAAGGAAGAGTCACCCGAAATAGTAGAAGATAATGAGTTTAATGCTAAGGTTACATATGCATCTATCATTAGAAATTTAATGTATGTCATGGTCTGCATTAGATGGGATATTTCTCATGTGGTGGGAGCAGTAAGCAGGTTTATGATGAATCATGAAAAGAAACTCTAAGAAGTAGTGAATTGGAAACTCACGTATTTGCAAGTTACTACTGATAAATGTTTATGCTTTAGGCAGGGTGAGAAAATATTACATGGATATATAGATGTTGACTTTACCGGTGAGGTATATCACAGAAGGAGTACTACCGGTTGAATTTTCAGAATAGGTACTACTATAGTAAGCTGGGCGTTACATCTAAAAAAATAGCCAAATTATCAACTATAGGGGAACGGTAACATAGGCCAATAAGCAGATGATCTGGTTACAAGAATTATTAGAGGAATTCGGTTTCATATAGGTAAATAATGTATTGCATACTGACAATCAGATTGGTATACATCTGACAAAGAATTCATCATTTCATTCAAGGACCAAACACAGCAGACTTCGTTATCATTTCTTTAGATCACTAGGTGTTAATACTTAAGAAGACTCAGGGAAGAAAGAATGCAACTGACATGTTAACTAAAACAGCAACCGTAGATAAACTGGAGTTGTGCTCATCTTTAGTGGGTTTTTAAGCAAAAAAGACAAGAAATTCTCACACCCAAGTCACTAATAAAAGCAATAATGAAGTTACATCTCAATAGTCTCCGAGTGGAAGATTGTTCTAGTATGGACACTACTGAGATTGAGGCATTCAATAGTGTTTTAAGGTTACCCACATTTTGCATACCCTCTTTGTCAAAACACAGTAAATGTGATTGATAAGAATGGTGAAATTTTTGCACTATGTCTGAAAATTATTTGTCTAGTGTCTCAAAAATTTTGCTATACAATGGTTTAAATGAGATTTAGAAAACACACCAAAACACTGAATATTTAGTTGTATAAACAACTAGAGAGAGTTATGTTGCAATGTGTAGCAACTGTGAGAAAAAAAATGTCGATAATGAAATAGTGAGCCTAGATAGAGTGTGTGTAACAATTCCAACTATTTTTATAATGAAAATGGGTATGAGATGCAGACGTAGAAAAAAATTACCAAATTACGTAAATTTTTATCTTGTGCATTTGTGTGTATTTTAATGCACAATTATTCTCGTTTTATTTTTGCCAACAACATAATTTTGGATTTACACCCAATATAGTGGTGTTTCCAAACAAGTGATATCTTGTTATGCTCTTGACCCATTAAATTTCAAAGTTCTTCCAAAATTATTGGTGAAATTAGTAACATCTAATTTTCTAACAACTTGACTAATCCAATTTATACTTATAAGTTCTCCCTCTCCCCGTCTATAATTATCTTGATTTAAATATAAGATTAATATTATCGTGTTGATTTAATGTTGATCGTTAGTGTTGATGATAGGATTAATGTTGGAGTAAATTTTGGTTAAAATTTTGGGGTTAAATATGAATTTAAGGATCCAATTTTAAGGTTAATTGTAGGATTAATGTTGCTTGAAATGTTAATAGTTATTTATATTGAGACTGGTAGTTAAGTATATTTTTTTTTTATAAATAAAAGTTATGTATATTGAGATTGATTAATTTAGCGATTGAAATGTTATAGTTCAATGAAATTAATGTTGATTTAAAAAGTGAACTATTAGAAATTGATGAAAATTATTTTGAATGTATACAGTGATTTGATAATTTTAATCTAGGGATAAAAATGCTATCAATTGAATGAAAATAAAATGAATAATCACTATTTTTGGGTTAATTTATTGTAATTTCTTTATTGTTAGTAATTAATTATTGTTAAATAGTTGGATAATTATTTGGTATGAACTAAAAAAATAACTTCAAAAATTGTTGGCTCGGAGGATTCGGTGTTCATTATTACTCCAACCCCATACAGGGAAATTATTGGCCCCATCAATATTTTGATGGTACATGATCAAGCAGAGATCATGTACATATTATATGATAGAGCAAGTGCAACGTCAAATGTACTCGTATACCAAACTCTACTTGATCTCCGTTATGTACCATCAAAGCCTATGAATTGACAAACAAGTAAAAGGTGGCAGGCAAGTAAATTAAGATTTAACTCTTGTGCCCATGTTCAATGTTTCTGGTAAGAAAGCTCCTCCACGATGTTAGAAAGTGAATATATATACATATCTATATAGTGGTGAAGGTGAAGCACTACTGAGTGCGCCACATCTCTCATGTAAGAATCTCATGACTTATGGTGTTGTGCACCAAGTATTTAATATATTCATCTCAAAGTGATACCTACTTTATATTCCAATAATTTAATCTGCTAACCTGATTCTGTCATCCGATCACCTGACTCACCATTTATGGTTGGGGCCATTCATCATTTTGAGAAAAGTAAGATATTCCATGACTTTTTGGGTGCAGGTAAAGATATTTAAAAGGGGAAAAAATGAGGTTACGTATCAAAAATTTCACAATTTGTCCTAGAAATTAGGATTGCTAAAAGTAATACTCACTTAAGGGACTTGACAAAGAATAATTGCATTACATGATTTATTGCATACATTTTATAATAAAACAAAATCATGAACAAGAACATAACCTACTTGAAACACAACTTCAAAGATATTACATCATAAAAGAACAAACTTACAATGGTTGATTTTATGAAGGGAATGCACAAATTTAGAGACAAGTATTAGATTTTATGCTTAACACGATATACATCCCGCTATGCCGCTTCACGAATCTTGGCATTCGTCTGCCATCATACAATAGTGTTAGCCCAAGAACAAATAAAAACCTAATGCATAATTATATGGAAACACTAGAGTTCGCCTAAAAAAATTCATTCGACCAAAGTAGGTACTCCCTCCTTTAAAACCTTGTGATACCCTAGGGAACTAAACCCTTAAGTAATTTCAGGTGTATATATGCACTACACGTTTCTCATAATTTTTATGAGACAAATATTTTTCCATTACACTTTGGACAAAGTTTCAAAATTAGAAGCGTGTACTTTAAAAAATAATTTGTACTTTATGATTTTTTTTTTATGAAATGTGATCTAATTAAAACCAGGGCAAAGCCCGGAAGGAGAAATAAGCAGACCATACAAAAGGCCAAAGGCCAACCCAACAAACAAAAGGCAATAAACTGTCAAAAAAGGCACATACGCCCGAAAGAAAAAAATAACACAAACGAGGCCCAAAACCAAACTAAACCCAACAAACCCAAACCTATAAAACCAACCCAACCCAATACAAGGATAAGCCACACGTGCATGAAATAACACACGTAAGAAAAACAAACCAAAATTCACAACCCACCACATATCACTAACATAGGAACACCTAGTGAAATACAACCACCGATAGACACAAACCTCAAAATCAAATCATGAATTCAATCATAAAACCATCAACAATTATAGGTGTGAGGAGAGAGAGACATAAGATCAGCCAAAAACTCCATAACAAACCAACCAACTCCATACACAACAAACGTTTTCCACCTCCAGTAGAGGCCAATATACCATATCCAGAAGCCTAAATAAACACTCAACACCCTAAAACAAAATAATCACTAGCTACCACCCACAAATAAGTCAAAACCTTTCAAATAACCTACCCTCAAGAAAATAACACCTTCAATAAATAAAAATAAAATATTTATAAGCATACCAAACCTTTGATCACATATGCAAAGCTTCAAACCCAACGGAAACACCAAACCTCCTAACACCACTTCAAAGCCAGGCCATACTCTCAAAACAGTGGTGCTGAACCCAATGGTTAAAAACCCACATGGAGAGAAAACCCAAAAAGTCACCAAACTCGACACAAGATCAGACAAATAGCAACATCAAAGCGTCCAAACTCATATCCATAAAGAAACAATAACAGCAACAAATAGCAGAGAAGAAGTCCAATAAAGAGTAGAAAACTTAGGCCCAAGGAGCTAGAGAGTAGACAAAATCCCAACAAGAAACCCTCTAAGAATCAAAACTCATATCCAGAACTAAAACAGACTAAAACTCAACACACAACTCACTCAGCAAGAGAAACCATAGAAGACAGCGAACTGAGCCACACGAAGCTGGAAATCGGAGAAGAAGACATAAAAACCCCAAATAGAGACTCTAGTATGTAAAAATTACTCTTTTAGTTGGGCTAATGAACAATAGACACATGTCATCCTACGTGGTTATTTAACTATCTTGATCGGCATCAGAGATACCTAGTCAGCTAGAATGCCGACCAACTCTAAGAATGTGAATCATCAGGAATAAGAAAAGTTACTTGGATGGAAGGGTGACCAGCACTAAATGTCAAGAGTCTCATTTATTGTACACAAATGTAAAAGCCTAGAGATATAATTGGCATTCCGTCTTTAGGGTTCTAGACCACTATTAATATATAATCCCCTTTTTCTCTAAGGAACGAGGAAACCAATCTCAATCACACCATACTGAGTTATTGTAAACACCAATAATAATACCAACAGTGGACGTAGGCTTTTGACAACTGAACCACTTAAAAAATCTATGTCTCTTGTGTGTTCATTTAGATTGGTATTGTTACTTGTCTGTGATTGTACAATTTGGCCCACTCCATTTATAGACACCAACAGATTGGCGTCGTCTATGAGAAATGACTGTTTGTCATCGTTCTCCACCTCTTATATTTTTTTTGTTCATTCCTTATTTTGAAGAATGGCCAATGTTCTGAAAAAGCATCCTAAAGGTTGCAGGTAATAACCCAGATTCATCTGCCCCCTGGCGAGACAAATCTCCAGTTAATTTTGCTCAACTTGGCTAGAGGACTGGAAGCCATACAAGAGTCAGTAGACAATTAGCTCGTATGGTGCAAGATAAATCCTCCAATTCTAGGAGGGGCATTCCAACCCCGCCCGTTAGGAATGAGAGGAGTTATCACTACAGGGCTTCTCGTGACCGATCATACCATCCTGGAGTGACATATTCATAACGATCAACTAATTATTATAATGGAAGATCTTTCTCCAGCGATAGACCAAGCATGATGGAGCGATTGAGTAGGGAATTTGCCTTTGATCGTTTAAGTTCCCAAGAAACTAAAGGCTATTACAAGGAGAAAGAACATCCTCGTGAGTATATAAATGGATCTATGAGATCTAGAGCTAGCATGAGGGACTTTGTAACAGAGCAGACTTCTCAGGAAGAGAGCTCAACACATGTGCACAGTAAAGCCACAAAAGTTGCTTCAGTAAAATCCTAACAAGCGGAACATTCTTGAAAGGGATCTATGTATCGACTAGAAGATCAGTTGGGGGAAATGGACAAAACAAAAAAATACTTTGCAAATATGTTTTATCACGGCTTACATTTTGTCTAGGCTATTGTGGACTATACCACACCTTCCAAATTCAAGAAACCACTTGTTAATCCTAAATATGATGGGAAGACTGATTTATTCATCCATATGGAATAGTATCAAGCTTATACCAATATCTATTTTGTCCTCGACGAGATAAGGTGTAGGGATTTCTCTAGTTCCATCATAGGTCCAGCTCAAATATGGTATAACAATCTTCTCTGGGGTAAAAATTCTAGCTTCCATCAATTGGCCGAATTATTCATTGATAACTTTTGATTTAAGGCTAAGCTGATTAAGAGTGGTACTTATCTTTTGACTGTGGGACAAAAACTTGGAGAAAGTACCCGAGAGTATATCACACGTTTAAACAATGAGAAACTAGAAGTGGTGGATTATGAAGAAAAGACATCCATTGCAGTCCTGATGAGTGGATTACTTGCTAAGGACCTTTACTATGCTCTAGTGAAAAATCCACCGAAAACTATGACAGAGCTGATGGCTAAGGCTGGAAATATTATGAACACCGAGGAAGTTATAACAACAAAAGAAGTTCCGAAGACAAAACCTGAAAGTCAGAAGAATAATTCATTCAAGAAATATCAAAAGGATGAGAAGATTGATAGAATCAAGAAGTATGATGGGTATACTCCACTAAATAAAGGTATCCATCACATCCTGGAGGAAATCAGGTGCAACAAAGATTTGAATTGGCCTGAAAAATTAAAGTCACCTCCGAACAAGAGGGATAAGTCCAAATATTATGATTTCCACAGAGATCATGTACATACTACCTATAGTTGCATCGCCCTCAAGAATGAAGTGGAGACTCTTATTCGGTGAGAAAATGTGAGCTAAATTTATCGATCAGAGTAGTAGTCGAGATGCCAGAAGAATATCTGAGTCACCCGGCCGAGGAAATAATGACATGAAATGGGCGCCCAATAATGACTATGACGATGATCCCGACCTACCGAAGAAACCTGATGAACTAGAGATTTCCTTTGGCTGTCACTTCATTGTAGGAGGACACGCTAGTGGAGGAGATGGACTTGTTGAGAGGAAAGTCTACCTAAACTAAACTAAAGCATGACCTACTATTAGGTAGATTGACTTGTCCGAGAAAAATGATGGTCGGCCTAAGAAAGTCAACAAAGACAGATTGGTGATTGGCTTCTCTAAAAATGATTTGATTGGGGTTCTCTATCCTCATGATGATCTGTTAGTCATCACTTACAGGGTTCACCATGATAGAGTGGCAAGAATTTTGGTCGACAATGGGAGTTCAACGGATGTCATGTTCTACAATTATTTCCATAGCCTAGGGCTACGATACAGTAAGCTAGAATCTTATCATATGCCTCTCATAGGGTTCTCAGGAGAAAGGATATATCCCTTGAGAATAATCAAGATGGATGTGTTGTTCAGCACTTGTCCAACAAGAAGAAAGGAAAGAATTCACTTCTTTATATTAGATAAAAATGTCCCTTTAGATTATAACATAATCCTCGACAGAGTGGGGATGGAGTAATTAGATGTAGTGCCATCTATTGTGCATCAGTGCATGAAGTTTCCTACCAATTATGGAGTCGGCATAGTGAATGATAATCATATGGAAGATAGGGAATGCTACTATAAGTCAGCCGACCAATAGTAGATACAAAGGTGTACAACTACTTTCCATATTGACACTTTAGATCCTCTAAAAGAGGAAGATATGGTGAAGGATAGGTTATAGAAGAGACAAAAACTATCGTTCTTGATAATGAGAAACCAAAAAGGACCACTCAAATTGGTTCAAGACTAGCACCCTCTCTCAAACAAAAATTAATTACATTCCTTAGATATAGGAATAATGTGTTCGCCTAGATCCATGACGATATGAGAAGGATTGATCCTAACTTTATCTTCCACGAGCTTAATATTTACAAGGATTCTAAACTGATCAAGCAGAAGAGGAAAACACAGTTTTGTCCTGAGAATAACATGACAGTCTAAGAGGAAGTTGAAAACCTGCAAAAAGCACATTTTATAAAGGATGTTAAATATTCGACCTGGTTGGCCAATGTGGTGATGGTTAAGAAGAAAAATAATAAATGATGCATGTGTGTAGATTTCACTGACCTTAACAAAGTGTGCCCAAAGGATTACTTTCCTTTAACAAGGATTGATCAAGTGGTAGATGCAATGGCATGTCATGAGCTACTAAACTTTATCGATGCTTATTCTGGTAACAACCAGATTAAAATGAAGCAAAATGATAAGGAGAGCACATCCTTCATCACATGCCGAGGAAAATACTGCTACAACATTATTCCTTTTGGGCTAAAAAATGATGGAGAAAAATATCAGAGGCTAGTAAATAAAGTGTTTGAAGATCAAATCGAAAAAAACATGGAAGTGTATGTTGATGATATGCTCACTAAGAGCAAGTTTGTTATTTACAATATTGTTGATTTAGCCCAAACATTTTACCACTTGGGAGAAAAATCAAATGAAGCTCAATCCAACCAAGTGTATATTTGGAGTACAAGAAGGAATGTTCTTGGGGTATATCGTAAATAAAAGAGGAATTAAAGCCAACCTTGATAAAATAAAGGCTTTACTGGAGATGTAGTCCCCGACTACCAAAAAGATGTATAAAAACTAACAGGAAGACTAGCAGCTCTAAATTGCTTTCTTTCTCGAGCTATTGATAAATGCCTTCCATTTTTTAAGGTTCTTAAAAAGAACTTTTAATGGAATGACAAGTGTGAGAAAGATTTCTCGGATTTGAAGAAGTAGTTGGGATCTCCCCGACTCCTCTCCCGACCAGTTTTAGGTGAAAAATTGTACTTATGCTTATCTGTTTCAGAGTCCGCTATTAGCTCGACCTTTATCCGACTAGAGGGAGGAGTTTAAAAGCCAATGTACTACACCATAAAAGCGTTATGAGGAGAAAAAATTAGATATTCATGCTTAGAGAAGTTGGATTTGTCATTCATTGAAGCTTCCAGGAGAATGAGACCATATTTTCATGCCCATAATATTATGGTATACACTAACATACCTCTGTGACAAGCTTTGCACAAACCTAAAAAGTCAGGATGACTAATTTCTTAGGAGATTGAGCTTGGAGAATATGATATTGTTTATGAGACAATAACCTCCTTAAAAAGGTAAGTAGTGGCGGATTTCATAGAAGAATTGACTTATGCAAAAGTGCTAAGAAATCCAAGTTTGTCTGTCAAGCAGACATTGCTGGAAGATAGTTCAGCTTAAAATAAAACTGAGATGGTCTCCGACTACCAGAATCATCGTCTATTCAAGAAAGAGCTCTGTGACTCACTGAACAAAGCAAAAAGGTGTTCAAATACAGAGTGATGGCAGACAAAGACTTCAATGATGACATCCTAGTTTGGAAACTATTTGTAGATGGATCTTGATGCACTACTGACAATGGGGATGGACTCATTATCAACACTCCAGGATATTTAGATGTGGAGTTTTAATTGAGATTTTAATTTCAAGCTTCCAATAATGAAGCTGAGTACGAAGCATTAATTACAAGCTTAGACCTAGCCTTTATCACTAGGTGCTGAGAAGGTGATAGTGAATAGTGGTTCTAAACTTATTGTTCACCGACTACTTCTTATATAGAGAGTTAAAGGATAAATAATGGTAAGATACCTGAATAAGGCTATGGAGCTCAAGCGAACCATTCTAGTAGAAATTCTCACCAGTAAAAGTACTAATGTGGAAGATGTCAGTATATTTTTTATAGAATTGGGACCTTCTTAGCTGGATTTAATTAAGGATTCCATTGATAAAGGACTATTACCATCCGACCAAAATTAAGCAAGTAAGATGAGATAAAAAAATAGCCAACTATGCCTTGAAAAGGGGTGTTCTGTACAAAAGAGGCTACACAATCTCTTTACTTCATTGTGTCCATCCAAGTGAAGTAAATGATCTGATTAAGGAGGTCCATGAAGGCTCATGTGGCTCCCATTCAGCTAGAAGATCTTTGGTACAAAGGATAATCATACAAGACTACTATTGGCTAATAATGAAAGGAGACTGTGTTTCTTTTGCTAAGAGGTGCGAAAAGTGACAAAGGTTTACTGCTATTCACAAAAGACCAGAGGCTTCCTAACTCCTATTACTTCTCCCTGGACCTTTGTTATTTAGGGAATAGACTTGGTCAGGCTATTATTGACCACCAAAGGAAGGTTCAAGTATTTAGTTATCACGGTGGATTACTTCATAAAATGGGTGGAGTTTGATCCCTTGATTGATATGCCCTATTTGAGAGTCTTTTAGTTCATATGGAAGTATATCATATGTCGCTAAGGAAAGCCCTACGCTTTTATCACTGATCATGGTACTGAGTTCAACAATGAAGAGTTTGAGGAATATTGCATCCGATCTAATATTCAGAAACTACATTCAGCACCCTGACATCCACAATGCAATGGTCAAACAGTGATTACTAATTAAACTTTGCGTGATGGTTTGAAGAAAATATTAGATGACGCTAAAAGGAACTATATTAATGAGCTGCAAAATGTCCTTTGGGCTTACAAAACTATGCTAAGGACGACAACAGTACAAACGTCGTACATGCATGCTTTCGACAGTGAGGTAGTGGTACCGATTGGGATAGGTCTGCCGACTCACAAGGTACTAAACACTACACCAAATCTGTCGGATTGTTACGGTCATTGACCATGACAAGTCCAACTTGTTAAGGTCAATGATTGTGATAATTCTGGGGGTGACAACTTTTGTTGTCACAGACTTGTCACGGTTATTGATCGTAACAAGTTGATTAGACTTGTCACGATATCTAATCTTGACAAGTTTTGTCATGGTTAATAATCGTGACAAACTCGTGGAAATGTTCAAAAAATTATCACGGTCAATGACCGTGACACGTCCGTAATAAGTTCATTTGTAATGGATTTATCACAGTCAATGACCGTGACAATTCTGGGCATAATTGAAAAAAAAATTGTTGGGCAGTATGGCCACTGCCACTGCCCAGCAGTATATTTGTACCTATTACAGCAATGTTGTACCTGTTCAAACATCATATATCCAAATAAAATAGAGCTAACGCAAATATACATTCAAAACAATATGCATCACGATATAATCCAAATATAATTCAAATTTAAAACTTAAAACAATCCAATTCAAATAATGTCACTACATGTCTGGGGTAGGTCTGAGGAGGTGAATAGGCCACACGATATACGAATTAATACACCCAGCAATGTGCATCGTGCCGCACTATTTGCTCAACCACAATGGGGAGTTCTCCTTCCTGGGTATCACATGCATGACGAGCACCTTAGCCTCGACGTCTTAAAGCAAACGTCCATGAACTGGCATACCCTGGATGGTATTCGGGTCCCTCAACCCTCACCCTATCCACTGGCCATCAAATATGTCCTGTATAAACATGCTCGGCCAACCAAGTGAAGACATCGACCATTCAAAGGGAGACAAATAAGGGACTGGATCATCAGAGTCCACACGTGTTGGCGATGAAGCAGCGAGGTCCACAGCTTTGTCCTACTACACCTCCTCCTCCACCACCACCTTCTCCTTCCCTTTACCCTTACGGTTTCTGGCCAATAAACGCTTTATAAATGAGAACATATCTTGGACCGTTGCCTCTAAATGGGATAACTTCGCGTCATGCAAGTTCATCGTTCGAGCCAATCTGTTGTCATTCGTCTCCAATCCGATGATCCTAGATTTGGCCACCCGTGAGCTCATGCCCCTTGTCCTCCCCTTACGATCAGCGCTAAGCACTTGGCTGAGTGCGTCAATGGACAAAGATGCCTTGTCGGCATCTGACTGGGACTCATGCACTTCCTTAAGCTTTTCCTGAAACGATAAAAAGCACATGATTAGTTAAATAAGTAAATAAAAAAATTATAACGTAATTAACAAAAAGTAAATTGTCGGATTACTTACAATCGTGTCCGTGACGCTCAGGGAAACCTCCTTATCCTTCCCCTTCTTCGTCCAAATAGCCACATAAGTATCGAGCCTATGTGTCCTACCCCCAGGGCCACTCCCCGTCCCCTGAAATAAAATAATGCAAAATTAGTATCGACCCCGCAAAGTAAAATAGTGCAGAATAATATATTTCTGTAATTATAGAAAAGTTAAATCTTACCATCATCCTATGCTCAACCTCAGTGTAAGACGTCTGGCCGGAGGAGTGCACGTTCTTATTTTTCGCTCGATTTTCCCTCCTCAATTGGCAAGATGATGAAGCACCTTATACTCTTGACTCACTTGAGTCTATATTGTATAAGTGCTCATCTAGTTTGGAAATAGTGACAAAATTGTGTCCTGTCCTAGAATCCAAAGAGCCTCAAATAATTATTTTCAATTGATTCCTCTTGTTTTTTTTATCTAAGGTATATTTGCCAACACTCACACACATTAGTATTGCATTCATACATTGCATATTGCATATAATGGAGTGTGTGTATGTTGAGTGTGTTAATTTCCCTTAATTTTCTTTTTAATAACTTTTTGGGAATGTTAAATGATTTTAAAACACTTTTTATCTCAATTAAAATTGAATTTATAAAGTGTTGGTGTCATTCTTCAATTTTGGATTGTTGGTTTTATGGATAAAAGTTCACTTGGGTATAATCTAAATGCACTAGAGACATCAGGGTGCATTTGTAAATTTCTTTGAACGCGCGTGTGGTATCCAGTCATATCCCTACACCTGTCAGGCTGTTATTGAACCATTTTGTATTTTCTCTGTGAGACATTAGCCGTGTTTAGTTCCAGTCCTTGGATTGCTTTTAATCGATGATCTGCATGCGTCCTTATACAATCCTTGTGAACATTATCAAGCCAATCACAGTCGTTTTAACCACCTCTTCTTTTAAGCCCTTGGATCAAAGTCAATATTCCTAGACCAAATCGTAGCCATTGATTTAGATCTTCCTTCTTGATCCTTCTCAACCCCCTATATAAGGAGACCTTCCCTCAGCCATATGGAACTTTTGCCACTTCGTTTGATTAGAGTGAGAGAAGAGAGAAGAGAGGAGAGAGAAGAGAAAGAGAGAGAGAAACTAGAGTTAGGAAACCCTAACCCTAAATAGTCCAAAAACATTTCTCAAACCCTAACCTATTTTCAAAACCAATATATTCCAAACACAACCTTGAGTGTTTGAGAGTTTTGAGTATTGGTTTGTTAATTATTTGATGTTGTAACCTCTTCGTTCTCAGATCTTGTTTTCAACTTAAATATTTGATTAGATCGGTGTTTTTACTTAAATAGAAATCTTAGTTCTAGTTGTTTCATGTTATATTACACATAGATCCGCATCTATAGATTGATTAAGATCTTGAAACGTCTTCCGAGCAAGATAGACGTGGATTCTGGGATTATAATAAAGGTCAATTAAGGATTAAGTGTTCTAAGAAGAGAGAAATAGAAAATCACATGATATAGATCTTATATGTAATTTGATAGGACTGTTTGTATAAATAACCGTGAGTGTGTGGATGCATGTGTTAGAAAGCACCTTCACAAACACTATCACTCTACCACACTAAAAGTGCTGCTAATAAGATCTCAAGAACAAGAGTCGACGTAAAGAACTGCAACAAATTGGATGTTAGCAAACTGGAGAACAACATCAACAAACAGAACTGTAGAAAAGTTAGAAGGACGCCAGTGGGTACATTCCTAAACTTGTATAGGTCTGTTTTGTGTGCATGTGTGTTATATAGTTTGTAACTGTTATAATTTGTTTTAGTGGATTTTTTTTGGTTTACTCCGTAAAGGGAGTCGTGAATGTTTCCTCAGTTGGTTGAGGTTTTACCACGTTAAAAATAGCTTGTCATTAATTTTTTTAAGAAAGGTGTTTCTTCAAAAAATAGTTCGGAGTTACTTAAATAGTTTAATTTTATATTAAACAGTTTTAGTAACAGTATTTCAGATGACAATTGTCACTCCCCGATCTAATTGTCAATGAACTTTTGCCATTGTGCCAATGAGACCGGCTCCTTCGGCGGAACAGAGTCACGCATTCGGATAACGGACTATCGGGTCTTACCAAAGTATCGGGTCCGTATATTTCTCTTCCATATCTTGTATTGCTCCCTCAACTGATCCAAGACGGAATCGCATAATTTTGGTTCCAGACTGAATTGTTCCTGTCCAACAAATACAATTTTAGCTGTGAATAAATATAAATATAAATATTAAATGAAATTGAAATTGAAATCGAAATTGAAATTGAAATATTCATATAAATAGAAATAGAAATACATTACCTATAGTGCCACCCAAATAGCTAACTTGAGCTCATTTGGCACCTCCCTCCAACTAGTGTACTCCGGACCGATGATCGTCTTTACCATCTCGATGGATCTCGCTAATAGCCCCGTCTTAATCTCAATGGCCATCCGCAATTTGCCATATTTGGGGAGCCTGGGGACCGAGGAGCGCTCGTCGCCTCCACTACCACCGAGCCCAGATGACATCATCATAATTAGCATCATCATCCTCGCCTTAATACCTGAAGGAGACATTTTCTGTAAAAAAAAATGTTGTTATTAGTACAAATCAAAATGAATTAGAAGAAGACATGCAAATATGTACAATTACTACAAATCCAAATGAATTATTACTGTTTAACACCTTAATTCTGAATTCCAAAACAACAACATCTAACTCATAATATGTACAATTACTAAATGTGAAACATCCCCACCCCCACCCCTACTGCCCACACACACGCACACTACACAAGAGTGAAAATGATAAAGTGCAAATAAATTAAAATCATTAAAAATGGATTGATAAAGTACAAATTGGAATATTTATTACCCCATCTTAACAAATGCAGTTCAACTGTTTTCCACTCAAACACCTTACCATTCTTACACCTAGCACATGGACACGAAAACTCTTCATCATTATGACATCTATTTGCGTATTTCACAAATTCATTAGTACCTCTGCGAAACACATCCCCCATTCTATTTGTCTCAACCATCCACTCTTTGTATTTCGGATATTCCATCACAGCTACCACAATTAATCACTTATTAAAGGTACGAAGCATATATTCAAGAATTAGTATAAATAAAACTTAGATTTATAGTATGTTTCATTTAATTTTGTCTTATTTATATTAGATTTTTAAATTTCAAATTAAAATTCAATTTATAATAAAAATTCATATTTCCTCCATCTCCTCTATAGGGTGAGTGGTCCTATCCCATTCAAGACCGCATATTTTTGTAATATACTTAACAGCTCATGCACATTGTTATGATTTGATAAAAATTCGACAGCATATCCTCATAGTTCTCCAAGTATACGACGTAGATTGGCAACTGTGAGTGTCATTTCAATTAATCAATTGAAATAACAGTCACTTGTCAATCTAGTATGTACCCAGAGAACACTAAGAATATTATTATACAAAAATTATGCAGTCCCATATCGTCCAAACGGGACAATTTTAGAGATTTCATTACAGGGGTAATGACTCTCGAATGGGTCTAAGGGATATTGAATTCGTACGCTTAAGAACTAGAAGTCTAGTATCTATGCACACTATATGTAATTTCAAGTATGTTTCATTTAATTATCATACTATATATATATATATATATATATATATATATATATATATATATATATATATATATTGTTCGTAATACAAAGTAATTTTAAAAAAAATTGAAAAATCACACCCCCATATGGACAATAATCCAGTGGTCATGTCACTTTTAAAATTAACCAACCGAACATCGATGCACTACAATCCAACCGCAATGGCAACAACAAATGTGTATCCCGTACTCCTTCTAATTCATCTACTCAATTAATTCTTTTCATCAATTAAACTGACAATTAAAGTATACAATTATTAATGTACTAATTTACAATGAGGGGCAATCCTACTTGCATATGAAAGGGGAACTAATTATTAATTTACTAAAAAAATTAACAACCAATCAATGTTTAATCAATCAATTCTTTTACAAGGGGCACTCCAATATGAGGGGCAATATCTAATAAAGCAATAAAAATTTAATTAAAAAAATACACAAGCACATATACACACACACATCCCCCCTGCCCCCCACCCCCCCAGCCCTGCCCCCTCCCCCCACCCCCCCAGCCCTGCCCCCTCCCCCTCATGCCACTTCCCACCACACACACACACACACACACACACACACACACACACATATATATATATATATATATATATATATATATACATTGTTCATGATACAAAGTAATTTTTAAAAAAAGTTGAAAATTTTCACCCCCATATGGACAATAATCCAGTGGTCATGCCACTTTTAAAATTAACCAAACAAACATCGATCCACTATAATCCAACCGCAATGGCAATAACAAATGTGTATCCCGTACTCCTTCTAATTCATCTACTCAATTAATTCTTTTCATAAATTAAACTAACAATTAAAGTATACAATTATTAATTTACTAATTTACAATGAATGGCAATACTACTTGCATATGAAAGGGGCACGAATTAGTAATTTACTAAAAAAATTAACAACCAATCAATATTTAATCAGTCGATTCTTTTACAAGGGGCACTACAATATGAGGACAATATCTAATAAACCAATAAAAATTTAATTAAAAAAAATACACACACGCATATATACACACACACAGCTCCCCCCCAGCCACTGCCCACCACATACTCACACACATATATACACACACACATATACACACATGCACATATATACACACACACACACAGTGCCTCCCCCCCCCCACACACACACTCCCCTCACCCCAGCCCTGCCCCCTCCCCACACATACACCCACATGCATATATACACCACACACACACACACACGCGCATATTTACACACACATATATACACACACGCACATATACACACACATATACATAAATGGAAGAGAAATAGAGAGATAAAATATACCAAAATCGTAGAGAGAGAGAGAGAGAGAGAGAGAGAGAGAGAGAGAGAGAGAGAGAGTGCAGACGCTTAGAGAGAGAGAAATGGAGGGAATAGAAATTGGAGGAAAAAAAAGAAGAGGGAAGGTTTTTTTATTGATAGAATTATCACGGACATATCACGGTCATTGACCGTGAAAACATTATAGAATTGTCACGGTCAATAACCGTGACAAGCCTTTGTCATGGTCCTGTCAGGGTCATTAACCATGACAAAAATGCGTGTTTTTTTGTCACGATCAATGACCGTGACAATATTGGCCGGTTGAAGGGTGTCAATTTGACCATTTTGGTGTAGTGGAATTTTGATTCCCCAAAGAATGATCTAATGAGGCGACTAAATCTAGACATGGATGAAAAAGTTAGAGAGGATTCTATAATTCAGATGGCTGCCTATCAATAAAAGACTGTCAGGTTCTACAACCAGAGGGTCAAGACGACCAACTTGAAATAATGAGATCCATATTGTATGGTCCATATTGTATCTTGGAATAATAAGTTGAAGCCCAATTGGTATGGTCCATATTGTATCTTGGAATTTATCTGACCAGGAACGTATTACCCAGACACGCTGAAAGGCGAATAATTTAAGAACCCATGGAACATCGACCATCTTCGCAAATATTACCAGTAATTTCATTTTTGATGTAATTAGTTATTCAATTTAATGAAGTTGCATATTTATCTCAATTCTACTTCATTTTTATGTTTTATTTTTCGGAGTATGGTGTGATACCACCTCATTAAAAGGTTCTCTCTAATTATAGTTAAAACTTTTCCAACTACTAAAAAGTTTAATTTGAAATTCTTTCATGTTCAAACGTTTTTAACTACAAAAAAAATTAGTTTTGAATTCTTTTTAATTCAAACTTTTCCAACTACAGAAAATTTATTCTTTAAAACTTCTTGTATGATTTCGTCTTCGACAAACCAAGAACAAGGAGTTAGTAAAATTTCATTTCAGACTTAAAGTCAAACACAATAGGTTTCACCCGATTAAGATAAAACACAAGGATAACTATACATTCTTAATACACTTGGTCACCACTGATAACTAATGCTACAACTTAGTTCAACAAAACTATTTATAGTTTTATCTAAGAGCATTAATCGAGTCTAAGTCATTACAAATAGATTCAACCACTAATCAAGCATTTAACATTTAAGCAGATTACTCAGTCGACAAGTTGGTTAACTCTTAAGGAGGGTTACCTAATCGGAAGGATGAATCAGGCATTTAACATTTAAGAAGATTACTTAGTTAGAAAGTGAATAGTTAATCATAAGGCAGGTTACCTAGTCGGTAGGATGATTAAAATCAATCACAAAGCTTAAATAAAAATAGAAATATATCACAAGCATACTTATTGAAAAATATGTCCATTTTATTCCAAACACTTGGTATTACAATCCAAAAATAAAGAAAGTACAAAGCCTATCCTACGAGACGCTTTCCTTCGGCTTTGCTCATCCTAGTAAGAGGCTCATAAAGAGTGCTCGGTAGAGTTGTTGGATCTAAAATCCCTTAGTCTGGAGCGTCTGTTACTGCTCAGCCGATCTGGTAAATGTTGGGGGAGAACATACTCATCTTCTCCTTAAGGACATAGTCTCCAATATACTTTCTGATTAATGTCTTAGGAATGGAATCAAAATGAATCCAGCTAATATCAATATTAAAAGGAGGATCAGGATAATCTAACATTCCAGGATCATTTCAATACCACGGCTCACCCTTGGGAATCTTTAGTAGAGCAAGAAAGATCAACTAGCCCCATTTATATCCTTCATTACTAATTTGCTTCATGTGCTTATCCAAATTGGTCAAGGCTTTATCATACCCATCCATCCAAATAGCCTTGGGTTGCTTATGAAAGTGGAAGGTCAATCAGTCCACCCTATCTTGGAGTTTTTTTATAGCCTTATCTTTCTCCGGGAATAGAGAAGCTTGTTCATCCAAAGCCTTCTTAGTCCCTTCCTCAACAACAGTTTGTCAAACAACCATGGCTTGTCTAAAATATTGGCGAGATTTAGTCTTTTTCTTCTTCAAGTTTTCCATCTCCTCTAACAGCATGACATTCTCCTTTTCCAAGAAAGACACTCCTTCATCCGACCCAAAGGCCTGGTACTTTGCCTCATAATTATAATGAAGAAATGCTTTAGAGAGTTTATGGTCTTCTTGCATTTTCTCGATTATTTCATAATACCTAGTATTATTTGCCACTGCTCTATCCAGAAGGCAATGAAGTGTCTTTCACTTAGTCGGAGGTGTGTGGGTTAATAAATCCTATCAATTCTACCTCAGCCAGTGGAACATGGTAAGCCTCAAGAAGACTCCTACATTGCCTGAGTAGGTCGGATTCAATAGAAACTATCAAATTCTTCCCGGTATCAAATTAGAAATTTGCAAGCATAAGTTTTTGGGCCCGACTAAGATAAAAAAATAGTAGAAACAATATTTAAGATCATAAGGAACAGACAATCAACATCACAAGAAAGGGGGACAGATTGAGGAAAGATATGTCATTTAATTGATCATTCATGGGTTACAGAATTGGTGATATTACAAGAGGCAAAGAAGAAGAAATGAAAAATAAAAAGATAGAAAGCAAAAATAAACGAGCTAGAAGGAGTTAAACCTTGTCATTGCCGTGGGTCTTATCCTGGTCAGCAGCAGGTAAGTCGACTTAGCTTGTAGGCACCATGGAAGACACACCAAAACCCTCTTCCTTATCGTTAAAGTCTTCTTCTAGGTTAGGATGATGGAATACCCCGTATTTTGATGATTTAAATAATTATGTGATTAATTATTATTGTGGGAATAAGTACGTGATTAATTATTATTATTGGATTAATTAAATTAAAATGCAAGAAATTAATTTGTTATTAAGCCGGACTAAAATAATTATCAACTAGCGTGCCAAGGGTTAATATTTAATATTGAGAATTATTGAATATTACTGTGTGATATGTAATATGGAATTATGAAATTTGATAAATTATCGAGAGTGAAATATACGACAGTTTGATAATTTAAGTCTGACACGCGTGTGAGTCGTGTCGGGACTAATTGATTGGGATAAAAAGAAAATTTATTTTTATTAACTCAAATAGTCATTTTGAGTGCTCCGTTGAGTCCGGGAGGGTTGAGATAGTCATAAAACACTACTCGGGTATTTTATTTGGACTCCGAAATATTTTAGGCCAAATCGGCACCCCGTAGGGGTAGTTTTGTAATTTGGATTTTTGGGGGTTTAATTAATGAGAAAAATCAGTAATTAAATAAGAAAGGTACATGGGTAAGACATTTCCCATCAGATTCAAACCTAACTGAGAAAGAGGAAAAATCTAAGAGGGAGAAGAAGGACTCCATAGGTGTTCTTAGAGAAAGGCTCAAGCTTTTACACCAAAAATTCTACCAATGCGTAGATCACGAAAAGAGGAACGCATCTATACCAACATCACCAAAGGATCAAACCATCATATTCGAGGCAAGTGTTTATTACTTACGTGCTTTTAGTAATAATTGTGTTCATGTTAGAGTAGGTGATAACCCATTAATTATGAAAGTTAACTTTAATGAAAAATTGATGTTATGATTCGTATATTGGGACTGGGATTTCAAAAGATTAAATCCCTTCATGTAGATAGGATTACATTCATGAATTGATGATAATTTTCCATGAATAAATCTGGGTTAAATTTGGAGTTATGCTCTTAATTTAAGAACTAGGGTTCTTGTTAAATAAATTGGGGATTTCATATTTAATTGATGTATGGTGAGGATTTAATGATTCTAGGCTGCTAGAAATCATCTAGATATGTTAAGACATCAATTGGATTTGATGTTTCAGTGTTTGGGATTGAACACTAGAGGTTTTAGAAGTGTAAATGGTGGAAAAACGTTGAAATTTTGAGGAGGAAGACGAGACAGTAGGTCTCGCCCGAAGGTCGTTCGCGCGAGAGAAGGATCTCGCATGAAGTTGTTCAAATGACACATGGCAGTCGTTCAAGAAACAACGCTTCTGGGTCGAGCGACAGGTCTAAAGAGATTCTAGAAATTTCGATTTTTACCCCAAATTAATTTACGCAATTAATTTGAGTGGGAAAACTGCTATTTGATGGACTTAGCCTAGTACAGAATTTTTAGGAAGTATTTGGGAAATAATACTTTAAATAATTGGAACGGTATGTTGACCTTGGAGATTACAAGAGTGATAGTAATCGAATTAAATATATTATACGTAGGAATGAGAGAATGATACGTATGGAATATATCTATATGAATTAGTTGGGTGAATACCTATGAATTTTAATAGGATATGTGTATGCCTATTATGTGATATTATTGTTAAGTGCGCTAATGAGTGATAACCCGAGAGTGCAAGAATCTTAATACTAGGTGCACTAATGAGTGATAACTCGGGGATGCAGGAATTCTATTATTAAGTGTACTAATGGGTGATAACCCGGGGGTACAAGGATATTATTGTTAAGTGTACTAATGAGTGATAACCTGATTGTTAAGTGTATTAAGGGGTGATAACCCGGGGGTGCAAGAATCTTATTGTTAAGTGTGTTAATGGGTGTTAACCAGGGGGTGCAGGATTATTATGTTTAGGTGCGCTAATGGGTCTTAGCCCGGGGGTGCAGGATTTGTATATATATTTATAGAGATGATGTGACTACATGTATATATATATATATATATATATATATATATATATATATATATATATATATATATATATATATATATGAACTTGTGAATATTTCTACTGTGTGAAACTAGTAGATATGGAAACAATAATAAATGCTTTGCGCCAAGTGGTCTTAACCTAAGGGTGCAGGATTAGTATATATATATGAATATACTTGGGAACATTCTACTTTGTAAAATTAGTAGATGTAGTATAAATGAGATATAAAATAATCTTAGTGGGTAAAAGATTAACCATTCGAACGGTGAATAATGGAACTTAGTTATGTGAGATAAACTATTTCTTTAACATATTGTATGGGCATTACGGGAATACTACTGGAGAATGTAGATGGTGATATTATGATTTTGAACTAGTTAGGCTGGGTAGCATAGCTAGTGTGGGTTAGATGTACGTTAGGCGTGCACAATAGAAGAGATGTCAGAATCTCTTGTGAGAGTGCGATATCTAACATGCACATAATGCTTGCTTCATTGCAGTTTTAAATACTTGCTAAATATTTTTAAAACATCGGGCTCTGACCCGTTTCTTGCAACTCTTCTCTCTTTTGCTATATATATGTATTATATCAGGTGCTCAGCCAGAGGGATACCAGAACTAGCGATTTGTGCTTTACGTGTTGCAGCTGTTGTGGAAGTTGTAGGTCCTTGCATTAGACGCATCCATAATTTACATTCAATTATCTAGACATATCAATTGGGGCATGTGTCACCCATTCCTAGTTTTTATCAGAGTTATTATTCAGTTTACTTTACTGTTCTTTTAGTTGGATGGATTTTACTATGAGTCTGTGAATTGAAATTTGGAACTGGGAGGTTTTACCCAGTCTTATTTGTTTCAGTGTTTGATTCATGTTCAGTATTTAGTATATTCTTGTATATGATGAATGGTTTTTATTTTAATAATTAAATTGAGAAATGGTTTTATTTGGTTATGTGTAAAAAGGAAAACGTTTTGATGCCTAGCTTAATTCTATATTAGGTGATGAATATGTTTATAAGTTTTTCGACAGTGATCCTAGGAATGAACCAACCGAACATTCTGTTTTAAATTTGGTAAAGGACTGATCACCCTATATTTAATTGGGCGGGGTCCCACATGTAGTATCAGAGCATCAGGTTCTAGAGTCTTTTAGGATCTGTGCGGCTTATTTCGTTTCAACATAGTGTTCTTTGATGTTGAGCCTTATGATAGGATTGTTGTGTTCCCTTACGTATGCGACTTACATTCTCCTGCTGCGAATTATAATGGATGTGACTCATTATATGAAATTTTGTGTGATTAGAAAACCTAACATTTTAGGACGACCAACGAGGGACGTAAGAAGGACTGTAGGAAAAAAAACTCGACAGAAGACATAAAGTAATCTGAGAATAGTGATTGTGACAAATGTCACCATGAGTACTAATTAAGCAAGTGATAATGAGATCGTCACTCGGGAATAGTAGATTCCCAGGGCACAGTCATAGATAACGGCGGAGTGACTTCAGGACCACCTAGCATAGTCCATAAGGGAGAATCAGAGGGACTCTTTTGAAAACCATCAGTGAAGATGCGGAGAAGAAAGATAAATAGTGTAAAAGGCCAACAGAGGTGGAAAATCCGAAGGCAAGTGTGTAGAGTGGAGTGTGACGACACTCAGAATAAAAAAATTTAGCGTTAAAGTTGTAGCTCTTAGGAGCGATATAAAGTGATTAGAGTCAATCACCGCGTGCCGAATGTATGTTCAAAATTTAAAGAGAAATTTGTGTACGATTTGACCGCGAGGTCTTCCATTCGATGTTGTAATATAGATGCAAGTGAAAATTTGAAACTTAGCACATCGAGTAAGCTGGAGACCGATCCTAAGAGAAAGGTTGAATTTCTTAATGAACTTCGTACCTGGAAGAGGGGCATAAATTATCCAAAGGGCCTATAGTTGATAAAGGACCCGTGAGTAGAATACAAGCATGGATGAGAAATTCAGCTAGGATGACTAATGTTGATGTCGTCAAGGTTATTCGATTACTAGTTATTGCATTTTTTTAAGAAAAAGTGAGCCAAGAGGGTTAGAGAATATAGTCGAAAGGTAAAACTAAACTTAACGGTATTACTGAAACACGACATGAGAGTGTGCCCAATAGGGAAATCATTTATATGATTTTGATTATTTTAGTTCCTACAAAGTGACGATGAAGTCAATCAGGGCTGTAAAGGCCAACCAAAGTTCCGAAAGTCCAGCGTAGCAAAAGGGACAATGGAAGAACACTTGTGAGTTAAGACTGTCGGTCTGAGGGAAGGACATTCCAAAACGCTCAGTGGGACTAGTGATGGGGAAGTGACTCGTGAAGTTTCCCTATGAGAAGAGAGTAGGACTACAAGTGTTGAATGGGTCCATAATTGAGAAGTGATATTGATGAGATTGGAAATGGTAAATCATGCTAGTTAGGCATAACAACTGGAGGAGTGAGACTTACAACAAAGGAATTTGGGTCAAGATAATTAGTCCCAGGAAATTTACAAACCGAGAGGGATGGGTTCAGGCTGGACCAGTGGAGTCCTCGTTAGGAGTACCATATAGTGTGTCAGGGTCGACGGGGCCCATGACGTAAACAGGAGTTCAGTAAAGCCATGATTGAGGCCTAGAGATTTTGGGACAACGTTTCAATAATGGGCACGAAATCCACTTGATGGAATAAATTGTCCACAATGAGAGGGGGAAAACTATTGGATGAAATCCTAGATGTATAACGATTGTAGATGTTCATGGGCCGTGTTGGCAACCACGAGCTGAGACCCCGTAATTTGGAGAGACTGGGGAGGTTTTGCTTCTTCCTTGTGAATAAAGGATAAATTCTAGTGACATGGGTGTGTCACAACGTATATGTAAATCGGAAACCCTAAAACTCGCGTGCGGGTCGAGTTAAGTGGGAACGTTAGTTATAACAGTCTTGTTATAAACGTATTTCTCATTGATAACAGAGCATTTTGATGTCGCGCGAGAGTGAACCGGGTGGGCCCTAAGGGTATATTTTGTTGTTATAATTTACTACTGCATTGAGTTAGCATTGGTAGAGTATATTATGGTAATGTGTAGTGATTAATTACCATATGGTTAAATGATAGTAAATTGAGTGATATGACTATCGTGCCGGTTACTCCGGGAGGAGAAATCTTGATTTTGTGCGGCGCCACCTGAAATAGGGTTGGGCCCAGATATATGTATATACGAAAAATTTCATGATATTATAGACCTCAGCGAGTATGTTGTCTTGTTATATGTGATTCCGGTGCGTAGGAATTTATTCTACTGATGAGACTCAGGATACATTGTGTTCTTTATCGAGCAGCGAAATATAGTTCGTTATATATTTATAGCACCATGCTTTATGTTACATTTTTAGGGTCATGAGAGTGGACGAGTAGAATTCTATGTCAAAATACGGAGATCGTGGGAAAGT
This sequence comes from Sambucus nigra, assembly GCA_949130495.1. Classification (NCBI taxonomy): domain Eukaryota; kingdom Viridiplantae; phylum Streptophyta; class Magnoliopsida; order Dipsacales; family Adoxaceae; genus Sambucus; species Sambucus nigra. The sequence continues at coordinate 248,151,015 of OX422223.1, forward strand.
ACATAGTATGGACTGAAGGCCTTACGGACCTCGACAACCGACTAGGTTAGATATTAGTGTATCGGGGGGGTTCCTTATTTGGATTTCGCTTTGCGAGACATCCCAGGTGTGAAACTAGCGAACGTCGGGAGTTGGAGAGAAGTTTGGTCGATAGTACATAAGTTTTGTACGTTGGTTATTGTACCTATAAAAGAATATAATTGAGAGTTGATAATTCCATTATGACTTAAGGCCAATAGAGTCGCATAGTCTTAGTATCATTCTGAACAGAGCAATGATGCCATTGAAGGATTGAATAAGTTATGACTAGTGGGGTGGTTGAGTGCACCCCTACTACATCAGCATACCAGGTATGAGAGAATTTAAGTAAGAAAATTACATATCAATTGTATAATGTTGCGCGAGGCATAGGGTGTATGGGCGCCCTAGGTGATTGAATCAAGCAATGGATTATGATTATCATGTGAATTCGATAACATGTAGTCAGGTAAGATGAATCCTATTCCGTAAGATTTATCAGAGACTTACGTTTCAAGATTTGTGTCACGCGGTGTGACAAAGTCACATGCATCAAGGTTAGAAGTACATTCGATAGAGTATAACATGTATCAGGTTACAAATAACAGTTGTGTAGCGTTATGATGTAGGGTAATATGGCAAGGTTAGTCTTGCAGTGGGTCACCTGACTGTTGGAAAAAGGGTGGACAATCCGAAACCAGTAGGGACTTCTTCCACTGGATAATGGGAGAGTATCCCCAAGGATCTTCTCATGTAGCTGAGATGGAAATATTATAGGTACTGAAATGCCATTGAGTAAAGCCTAATATCCACAGACGGATGGGCAGGACAAGCGGTCTAATGGGATACGGGAGAGAAAATTTTTTGTGCACTCTTAAATCTTCGGGGAGGAAGAGAGCAGTACCTCCCACTAGTGGAGTTGTGTTCAATAACTCCTATGAAGTCACATTTGGGCAGAGTGGTAGTAGAGTTATGGCACGATGAACTTGATAGTTAGAGGTGGGAGACCAGCTATAATTGTAAATATCGGAGAAGAGTTATGATTATCTTGTATATTGTGTGTGAAATATATATGGTACAATTAATTTACTCGTACGAACGACACGGGATGAGGTCGTATATCCGAAAGGAGGATAAATCTACTAAGGTGCAATAGTAGAAGGCTATATAGGGAATATCTAAAATAAAGTTTAAGTAGTGGAACTTAAGCGGTAAGGCTTGGGCAAGAGCCTATATGACAAGGTAACCTAGAGTTTAAAATAAACACATGTGAAGTGTTCATTATTAAGGGTACTCGATAACATACTATATGGGTGGTACGGAGTAGCTTACTTGGGAGCGCAAGGATGTGATGCGCAATATTTTTACAACTTTGTCTATTCCTCGTATACTTTTTTCGAATTTCATGACGAAATTCCATTGTAGGGGGAAGTATGTAACACCCCGTATTTTTTATGATTTAAATAATTATGTGATTAATTATTATTGTGGGAATAAGTATGTGATTAATTATTGTTGTTGGATTAATTAAATTAAAATGAGAGAAATTAATTTGTTATTAAGCCGGATTAAAATAATTATTAACTAGAGTGCCAAGGGTTAATCCTTATTGCTGAGAATTATTGAATATTATCGTGTGATATGTAATATGGAATTATGAAATTTGATAAATGTAATACCCCGTATTTTTATAACTTTTAATTTTGGGGATTTATTAAATTTAATTAGAGATATTAATTTAATATTAATCCGAAAAATTATTTAAATACTTACTACCGTGATGAGAGTTAGAAATTATTGGAATTTTATTGTAAGTTACTTTATGTGTAAAGTAAGTGGTGTCATTGAAATTAGTAAAATTATCACGAGAATCTAATTTGATAATTTTGAAAATTTATCGGGACGCGCTTGTGTCGTGTCGGGATTAAATTCGAATTATTAAAAGTGAATAAATTAAAAGTCATCCGTATGATCATTTTGAGTGCGTCAATGTGTTCGGAAGGATCGAGATAGTCAAAATAATATACCCGGGATTTTAGTTTGGGTCTCGGAGCGTTTTTAGGCCTAATTACCATCCCGGGAGGGCGTTTTTTATATTTTTGGGCATGGAAACCCACGATTTTTCTAAGGTTATATCAGATGGTAGGAGTCATCTTCTAGGGTTAGAATAACCATAAACTATATACGACCATTGGAGAGGAAAAGGAGAAGCTTTCCAAGGATTTCCAGGCCAAGAACTCCACCGTTTGCACCGCCGTCACCACCATGCTTTAGATCGCGCAACGAGGATCACAACCACACCAATATTTTCCACAAATCTGAGCCAAGAATTCCCAGGCAAGTTTCTATCTTTCTCTAATTCAGTTAATGCTTCAATGATGTTAGTCTAGGGGGTTGATTAGGAGTAGTTTTTATGAAAGAAAGCATGTATGGGCGACTCTAATTTGCATGTTGTAGAGGTAAAAGACATATTTTGGAAATCAAATTCACATGTAGAGGTTGAACCACGAATTTTCATTAAGATAGGAGTATAAAATCTGGGAAAGGAATGGGAAGAAACTAAACAAAGAAAATATTAGAGTTCTTGATATTTTTATGGATTGTGGCCCTTTTAATTCGTTATACTTGATGAAAATTCGCATGTCTTACGTAGAATATCAATTGTTTGGGGATATAACACTTGTAGTATAAATTGTTGGGAGTTTGGAAGTCAAATATGTTGGTTTGGATAATTTTGGAAGAAAATTCCCGTAACTGGTATTTCTGCAGTTTCACCATAACTGCTTGATCGATCGGTCGACCTAAGAGCATCGATCGATCGATGGATCGATCGATCGAGCCCCTTCCATAGATCAATCGACCCCTCCTGGCAGACTCACACTTCCCTTTTTAAATGGTTGATTTCATTTTAAATGCGTAGTAATCTTTGAACACCCTTATTACAACATCTTGGGAGATCAAGAGGACCGGGACTTGATAAAAAAATGGAGCATCTCATGTAAGACTAAATTAGGGTTAATGGGGAGTAAATTACACTTGAGAAATAATGGGAACATGTGTTTAAAGGGTGAGACTCATAAGGAAGTTACGTTGTAAAATAAAAGAGTACGTACTCAAATTACACTTGGGGAGATAGGATTTCACTAGTGTTACGTAGTAAGTTGGATAATCTAGTAATGTGCAATAAGAATAAATATCATAAGTATGGGTCGTGGGTGTACCTAAATTAGAATTGGTAATAGTAGTATACATATATGACTGTGATTGTGCATATACTATATATGTGTAAAAATCATGCCCGCGCTACTTGCTATCACTGGGGTTACCGCGCTGGGACAATCTTATCTCGATGGGACCTTAATGGGGAATATTGACTTGTACCCTAGAACATAGGAATCCTTGGTACAGGCTATCGGATCGATAGTCAGACGGTCCTAAGAGACGTGAGGGTATGTGCTGACCTCTTAGTGACTTGGAACTATGCTTCGCCTCAATTTGTATGTGTTTTGTGTTAATACAGTTCGAGAGTGATTTCGAACTAGTATTTACCTTAGTACGAGTGATACGGGGACTTGATAGCAGAGTATGCCATCACCATAAATTTTATGTGGGGTGCTGATAGTATATATATATATATATATATATATATATATATATATATATATATATATATATATATATAAACATGAAATTTAGTAACTATCTAGTATAACTAAAGGTAGGTAAGTAATGAATAATTATTTCAACTTCGATATAAGTGTTTAAAAAGTTTGAGGCAATATTGAGAAACTTTATAATCAAATGAGGCTTATGTGAGAACTTTGCTTTTAGAAATTTATTTCCATAACACTAGAAATTGTCGTCTTGAAAACCTTGTGAGTAACTCAAGATAAGCTAAACTGTTGGGATTAGTAGTGCGGTAGGTGTGAACATTAGAAGAGAGGTGAGAATTTCTTAAGAGAGTGCCGCACACTAATATGATTGTTGCATTAGCCGATAAGCATTTTAAATATTTGCTAAACTAAATTTTAAACTGTTTTACAATCGGGCTCTGACCCGTTTCCTATTTTCTCTTCTCTCTTCTATATATATGTATATATTACAGGTGCCTAGCCACAGGGGCGTCTTGCATAGGATCCTTTGGAAGGAACGTGCTGCAGCTTAGGTGGGAGTTGCAGGCCTTTTTCTTAGACGACCTCATTATTGATTCCACTTCTAGTGCTATTTCATCTAGTTGGGCATGTGTCTCCCTATTTCCATTATTCAGTTGGTTTTATGAGAGATTGTGATTCGTTTATTTCCAGTATTTATACTTTGGGATTGTTACTGTCAGGATGTTTTTCCTTTAAAGTTTTAATGTTGGAATTATTTAGTTGAATGCTTAAATTGCTTGGATTATATTTCCCAGTCTAATTGTTGTGTGATTTTTAAACCATGCATTATGAAAGGTTTTAAATATTGGTTTTAAATTAAATTTAGAAATTGATGTCTAAAAGGTTTTGTCACTTAGCTTAATTATTTAGGGTGCTTAAATTGAAAAGTTATTTTTCGACAGTGATGCTAAGAATGAACCAACCGTTCACCTGGGTTATAATTTAATAAAGGACCGGTATTTAATTAGGAGGGTGCCATAGGTGGTATCAGAGTATCAGGTTCTAGTGTCCTGTAGGATTTGCACGACTTATTTCGCTTTCATCTTAGCGTTCTTGCTATAGATCCCTATTTTTAGGATTGTTGTATTCTTGCTTTTACGATTACGTCTTCAGCTATTTGAGATTTGATAATAAATGTAGACTGGTAAATTTCTTTATATTTCAGATGCCTCTGAGATGCGCACCCAAGGATAGTCGTGCCCAAGCCGAGCAGCCAGTAGCTCCGGCTCAGGGAACGATGAATGCAACTGAAGTAGATGCTATCGTTGCTCAGGCGGTGAATGCCGCGCTAGTGGTAGTGCAGAAGGCTCCACCCCAGGTTCAGGCAGTGGCGCGAGTACCATCACATCTTCCATCTGCATGGGAGCGAGTTAGGGATGCCTTCTAGAAGGCGCATCCCCCAGAGTTTGCGGGTAATTCGGATATCATTGTAGCCAACCAATGGAAGAAGGATATCCAGAGGCATCTGCGTATGTACGAGTGCACGGACGTGAAGAAACAGTTGTTGGCTTCCTTCAAGCTAGTGGGGGCCGTTTTGCATTGGTGGGAATCGACCACCACGTTGGAGGAGATGGATAGTATCACTATTCAGTCATTTTGGGCGAGATTTGACAATAAATACTTTTCATCCGCCCTGCAGACTGAGATGAGGTAAAAGTTACTGAATTTGAAACAGGAGAATTCGACTGTTGCTGAGTACGAAGAGGAGTTCACAAGACTTCTCACTATAGTGCCAGATGAGGCACCCACTGAGGGAAAGAAGATACTGTTGTTTGTGGGTGGGTTGGCCTGGAGGATCCATCAACACCTCATAGGCAATTTATCACTGAGTACCTACACAGACATACTCAATGCTGGTTTGTTACACTGACAGGATCACCGCTTCTATCTGCAGGGAAGCAAGTGATCAGGAGAGTCCAGCCAGCAGGGCAGGACAGGGGGTAGTGGTACTAGTGGAGCACCGACATCTCAGGGGTATACCCGTCAACATGAGCAGAGTTTCCATCAGGGGGACCCTACCAAGCGGTTCCGATCGGGTGACTCCAGGCAAGGATTTAGGGGATTTAGGTAGGGCCAGCAGGGCCAGTCTAATCAACAGGGCCATCAGGGTCAATATCGTCAGCCACAGGGTCAACAGTAGGGCCATCAGGGCCAACAGCATTTTCAGCAGGGCAGCAGGGCCAATGGAGGGGTGGTAACGGCCAGTAGGGCCGTAATCAGTAGGGACAAAGGGGAGGAAATTTTAGGGGTCGATGCTTTGGGTGTGGTAAAAATGGCCATAGGCGCCATAATTGTCCAGAAGGAGATAGGGACCCACAGCAGCAGGGTGCCCGTAATGAGCCACAGAGGCCACTTTTTCCAACGGTCCTCCCAGCACCGGCTCAAGCACCAGCCCTACCAGCCATCCCAGTAGCTCCACTGCAATAGGAGAAGTTACAGTACGAACGTGTCTATAACGTCCACCAGGCAACAGCACCACAGGCGCCACCCACGATTGAGGGTATGTTTCCTATAGGTCGGGTTTTATTTGATACTGGGGAGACACACTGTTTTATAGCTACTCATTTTGCGAAGGCCTTAGGGTTATTAGCCACAGCAGAGAGCACTGTGACATGCGTAGACTCACCACTGGAAAATGGATCGTTAATTTTCTTTATATGTCGAGGTGTGGGAGTAGAGATTGGTAGCTTAATCTTACCAGCAGACATGTTAGTCTTAGATATGCATGAGCATGACATTATTATTGGTATGGATTGGCTCGCAGCATACAGAGCCATGATAGATTGTTTCGGTGGGAGTATTGTCTTTGCCATTCCGGGGCAGGAGATGTTTGTAGTGGCGATGCCTCGCCCAGAGGGAGGCTCTAACGCTCATTTGTATTACATAAAGGAGGATACCTCTAAGGAGGTCGTGATTCCCTTAGACTCGATCCCAGTTGTTCGTGAGTATTCTGATGTATTTCAGGAGATACTAGGCCTACCCCCCAGTCGAGAGATAGATTTTGTCATAGATTTATTACCGGATACTCGACCGATAGCACGCACTCGATACCGTATGGCTTCGGCGGAAATGCGAAAGTTATGAGATCAGATGGAGCAGCTGTTAGGTCAGAGTTTCATTCGTAGGAGTACCTCACCTTGGGGCGCTCCAGTGTTGTTTGTGAAAAAGAGAGATGGTTCACTGAGGCTACGTGTGGACTACCGGGAGCTGAACAAGGTCACGATACGGAACAAATATCCGTTGCCTCGAATCGATGACTTGTTCGACCAACTGAGGGGAGCAACTTTCTTTTCGAAGATCGATTTGAGGTCAGGATACCATCATCTACGTATTAGGGAGCAGGATGTTTCGAAGACTGCTTTCTTGACGAGATATGGGTCCTATGAGTTTAGAGTAATGCCATTTGGACTCACAAATGCTCCAGCCATATTCATGGACTTGATGAACTGAGTGTTCAGAGACTTCTTAGATCAGTTTGTCATCGTCTTCATAGATGACATCCTGATATATTCGCACACAGAGGAAGAGCATGCTGAGCACTTGAGGCAGGTCCTTCAGACTCTACGAGAGCATCAGTTGTATGCTAAGTACGAGAAGTGCAGATTCTGGTTACGAGAAGTGCACTTCTTGGGACATGTCATCTCTGAATTGGGGATAGCGGTTGACCTGAGTAAAGTGTCAGCAGTGAGGGAGTGGGGACAACCCACAACACTGACGGAAGTGCATAGTTTCTTGGGGTTAGCCAGGTACTACAGGAGATTCATTCGAGGGTTCTCCAAGATAGCGGGTCCATTGATGAACCTGACTTGCAAGGGGGTACCATATATTTGGGACGATACTTGTCAATTGGCTTTCGATGAGCTGAAAGACAAGCTGACTTCGGCACCAGTCCTTGATTTGCCCAAGCCGAGCATGGATTATCTGGTTTACACCGATGCCTCCTTACGGGGACTCGGGGGAGTACTTCAGCAGGAAGAGAAGGCTATAGCTTTTGCCTCCCGCAAGCTTAAGCCGCATGAGAGGAATTAACCCACACACGACCTAGAGTTAGCAACAGTCATCTTCGCATTGAGGATATGGAGACACTATCTATTGGGGGAGAAATTTCACTTGTTCACAGACCACAAGTCACTGCAGTACCTGTTCACTCAACGAGAGCTGAATACGCATCAACGCAGGTGGTTAGAGTTTGTGAAGGACTATCAGTTCGACATACAGTACCATTCGGGGAAGGCCAACGTGGTTGCTGATGCGTTGAGCTGTAGACCGGTAGATGGTGTAGTGGACATCTAGAGAGCAAAGTGGAAAGAGTTGGGTCACTAGGATGCGGTAGCCCGTTCCTTCATATCGGTTATGAAAGTGACACCCGAGATTATTACGAGGGTAATACAGGCACAGACAGTAGACCGATTTTGCTAGGAGCAGATTGTACGGCTTTTAACTGAGGTTGCTAAATCCTATTCTGTTAGTTCCGATGGAGGTTTGAGGTTTAATGGGAGATTGGTGGTCCCAGAAGGAGCAGACTTACGTCATGAAGTGATGACCCAGTCTCACGGGTCCCGATTTGTGGTGCATCCTGGGGGAGATAAGATGTACCAGGATATGAGGCGACAATACTGGTGGAGTGGGATGAAAAAGGACATTGCAGAGTTCGTGTCCAAGTGTTCTACTTGCCAGATGGTAAATGTGGACCACCAGAAATCGTCGGGGTTGCTTCAGCCGTTGGAAATGCCCACGTGTAAGTGGGAGAGTATTTCCATGGATTTTATTACTGGGTTACCTACATCACAGCGGGGCCACGACTCCATCTGGGTGATTGTGGACCGTTTGACCAAGGTGGCTCATTTTCTTCCAGTAAGGACAGACTATACCACGGACCAGTATGCTCAGTTGTTCATGGCTGAGATTGTTGGACTACATGGGGTGCCCCTGGATATTGTGTCAGATAGAGACAAGATTTTCGTGTCGCGTCTGGAAGAGTTTTCAGGAGGCCATGGGTACAGAGTTGAGGTTGAGTTAAGCTTATCACCCACAGACGGATGGACAAATAGAGCGTACCAATCAGATGTTGGAGGATATGCTATGCATGTGTGTCCTTGATTTTGGGGGAGGTTGGGAGCCACATCTTCCACTGGTGGAGTTTGCTTATAATAACTCTTATCAGTTCATGATTGGCATGGCTCCATTTGAGGCATTATATGGCAGGCCTAGTCGTTCTCCAACTTATTGGCTAGAGGTGGGGGACAACAAGTTGCTCGGACCAGAGGTGATTCAGGAAACCTCCGCTAGGATTGAGATTATTAGGCGTCGCATTTGGGTGGCCCAGGACAGGCAGAAAAGTTACGCCGATGCAAAACGGTTCTTCCGAGAATTTAATGTGGGGGACCAAGTATTAATATGTGTATCTCCTATCAAAGGAGTGATGAGGTTCGGGAAGAAATGGAAACTGGCCTCGAGGTACGTGGGACCATTTCCCATTATCGAGAGGATTGGGCCGGTAGCATACAGATTGGGACTGTCAGAGCACTTACACCGCATTCACGATGTATTCCACATCTCGTCGTTGTGACGATACCTTTGGGATGATATGTCCCACACCCACATTGCGATTGAGGATATTGACTTACATCCCGATAGCTATTACGAGGAGAGACCAGTAACTATTCTAGACCATAGCGAAAGGAGATTGAGGTCGAAAGTAGTCCCACTTGTACGGGTCCAGTGGGAGCATCATAATGTGGAGAATCCACTTGGGAGCGTGAGGCAACCATGCGTGAGAAGTACCCAGAATTATTCTTACCAGGTACACCATATTTTTCAAATTTCAGGACGAAATTTCGTTATTAGAGGGGAAGTATGTAATACTCCGTATTTTTATAACTTTTAATTTGGGGGATTTATTAAATTTAATTAGAGATATTAATTTAATATTAATCCGGAAAATTATTTAAATACTTACTAGCGTGATGAGAGTTAGTAATTATTGAAATTTTGTTGCAAGTTACTTTATGGGTAAAGTAAGTGGTGTCATTGAAATTAGTAAAATTATCACGAGAATCTAATTTGAGAATTTTGGAAATTTATCGGGACGCGCTTGTGTCGTGTCGGGATTAAATTTGAATTATTAAAAGTGAATAAATTATAAGTCATCCATATGGTCATTTTGAGTGCGTCAATGTGTCCGGAAGGGTCGAGATAGTCAAAATAATGTACCCGGGGGTTTAGTTTGGGTCTCGGAGCATTTTTAGGCCTAATTAACATCCCGGGAGGTCGTTTTAGACATTTTAAACTTTTGGGCATGGAAACCGACGATTTTTATAAAGGTTATATCAGATGGTAGGAGTCATCTTCTAGGGTTAGAAGAACCATAAACCATAGAGGACCATTAGAGATGAAGAGGAGAAGCTTTCCAAGGAGTTCTAGGCCAAGAACTCCACCGTTTGCACCGTCGTCACAGCCAAACTTTAGATTGCGCAATGAGGATCACAACCACACCAATATTTTTCACAAATCTGAGCCAAGAATTCCCAGGAAAGTATCTATCTTGCTCTAATTCAGTTAATGCTTCAATGATGTTAGTTTAGGGTTGATTGGGACTAGTTTTTATGAAAGAAAGCATATATGGGAGACTCTAATTTGCATGTTGTAGAGGTAAAAGACATATTCTGGAAATCAAATTCACATGTAGAGGTTGAACCACGAATTTGCATTAAGATAGGAGTATAAAATCTGGGAAAGGAATGGGAAGAAACTAAACAAAGAAAATATTAGGGTTCTTGATATTTTTATGGATTGTGGCCCTTTTAATTCGTTATACTTGATGAAAATTCGCATGTATTACGTAGAATATCAATTGTTTAGGGATATAACGCTTGTAGTATAAATTGTTGGGAGTTTGGAAGTCAAATATGTTGGTTTGGATAATTTTGGAAGAAGATTCCCGTAACTGGTATTTCTGCAGTTTCGCCATAACTGCTTGATCGATCGGTCGACCTAAGAGCATCGATCGATCGATGGATCGATCGATTGAGCCCCTGCCATAGATCAATCGACCCCTCCTGGAAGACTCATACTTCCCTTTTTAAATGGTTGATTTCATTTTAAATGCGTAGTAATCTTTGAACATCCTTATTATAACATCTTGGCAGATCAAGAGGACCAGGACTTGATAAAAAAAATGGAGCATCTCATGTAAGACTAAATTAGGGTTGATGGGGAGTAAATTACACTTGAGAAATAGTGGGAACATGTGTTTAAAGGGTGAGACTCGTAAGGAAGTTACGTTGTAAAATAAAAGAGTACGTACTGAAATTACACTTGGGGAGATAGGAATTCACTAGTGTTACGTAGTAAGGAATAATCCCATAAATAAGAATAAAAGAGAAAAATCGTTATACGGGATAATTTAGTAATGTGCAATAAGAATAAATATCATAAGTATGGCTCGTGGGTGTACCTAAATTAGAATTGGGAATAGTAGTATACATATATGACTGTGATTGTGCATATACTATATACGTGTAAAAATCATGCCCGCGCTACTTTCTATCACTGGGGTTATCGCGCTGGGACAACCTTATCTCGATGGGACCTTTATGGGGGATATTGACTTGTACCCTAAAACGTAGGAATCCTTGGTACAGGCTATCGGATCGATAGTCAGACGGTCCTAAGAGACGTGAGGGTATGTGCTGACCTCTTAGTGACTTGGAACTATGCTTTGCCTCAATTTGTATGTGTTTTGTGTTAATACAGTTCGAGAGTGATTACGAACTAGTATTTCCCTTAGTATGAGTGATACAAGGACTTGATAGCAGAGTATGCCATCACCATAAATTTTATGTGGGGTGCCGATAGTATATATATATTATATGAGTGATTTATATATATATATATATATATATATATATATATATATATATATATATATATATATATATATATATATATATATATATAAACTTGAAATTTAGGAACTATCTAGTGTGACTAACGGTAGGTAAGTAAGGAATAATTATTTCAACTTCGATATAAGTGTTTGAAAAGTTTGAGTCAATACTGAGAAACTTTATAATCAAATGAGGCTTATGTGAAAAATTTTCTTTTAAAAATTTATTTCCATAACACTAGAAATTGTCGGCTTGAAAACCTTGCGAGTAACTCAAGATAAGCTAAACTGTTGGGATTAGTAGTGCGGTAGGTGTGCACATTAGAAGAGAGGTGAGAATTTCTCAAGAGAGTGTCGCACACTAATATGATTGTTGCATTAGCCGGTAAGCATTTTAAATACTTGCTAAACTAAATTTTAAACTGTTTTACAATCGGGCTCTGACCCGTTTCCTATTTTCTCTTCTCTTTTGTATATATGTGTATATATTACAGGTGCCCAGCCATAGGGGCGTCTTGCATAGGATCCTTTGGAAGGAACTTGCTGCAGCTTAGGTGGGAGTTGCAGGCCTTTTTCTTATACGACCTCCTTATTGATTCCACTTCTAGTGCTATTTCATCCAGTTGGGCATGTGTCGCCCTATTTCCATTATTCAGTTGGTTTTATCAGATATTGTGATTCGTTTATTTTCAGTATTTATACTTTGGGATTGTTACTGTCAGGATATTTTTCCTTTAAAGTTTTAATGTTGGAATTATTTAGTTGAATGCTTAAATTGCTTGGATTATATTTCCCAGTCTAATTGTTATGTGATTTTTAAACCATGGATTATGAAAGGTTTTAAATATTGGTTTTAAATTAAATTTAGAAATTGATGTTTAAAAGGTTTTGTCACTTAGCTTAATTATTTAGGGTGCTTAAATTGAAAAGTTATTTTGCGACGGTGATGCTAAGAATGAACCAACCATTCACCTGGGTTATAATTTAATAAAGGACTGATCACCCGGTATTTAATTAGGCGGGGTGTCACAATAAATTATCGAGAGTGAAATATACGACACTTTGGTAATTTAAGTCTGACACGCGTGTGAGTCGTGTCGGGACTAATTGATGGAGATAAAAAGAGAATTTATTTTTATTAACTCATATAATCATTTCTATTGCGCTGTGGAGTCCGGGAGGGTTGAGATAGTCAGAAAATACTACCCGGGTATTTTATTTGGACTTCGGAATATTTTAGACCAAGCTAGCACCCCGTATGGGTAGTTTTGTAATTTGGATTTTTAGGGGTTTAATTAATGATGAAAATTAGTAATTAAATAAGAAAGGTACGTGGGTAAGAAATTTCCCATCAGATTCTAAACCTAAGTGAGAAAGAGGGAAAACTTAAGAGGGAGAAGAAGGACTCCATAGGTGTTCTTGGAGAAAGGCTCAAGCTTTTACACCGAAAATTCCACCAGCGCGTAGATCGCGAAGAGATGAACACATCTATACCAACATCACCAACGGATCAGACCATCATATTCGAGGCAAGTGTTTATTACTTGCGTACTTTTAGTAATAATTGTGTTCATGTTAGAGTAGGTGATAACCCATTAATTATGAAAGTTAATTTTGATGAAAAATTGATGTTATGATTCGTATGTTGGGACTGAGATTTCAAGAGATTAAATCCCTTCATGTAGATAGGATTACATTCATGAATTGATGACAATTTTCCATGAATAAATCTGGGTTTAATTTGGAGTTATGCTCTTAATTTAAGAACTAGGGTTCTTGTTAAATAAATTGGGGATTTCATATTTAATTGATGTATGGTGAGGATTTAATGATTCTAGGATGCTAGAAATCATCTAGATATGTTAAGACATCAATTGGATTTGATGTTTCGGTGTTTGGGATTGAACACTAGAGGTTTTAGAAGTGTAAACGGTGGAAAAACGCTGAAATTTTGGGGAAGAAGACGAGACAGGAGGTCTAGCCCGAAGGTCGTTCGCGCGAGATAAGGATCTCGCGCGAAGTCGTTCGAATCACACATGGCAGTCGTTCGAGCGACAACACTTCTAGTTCGAGCGATAGGTCTAAAGAGATTCTGAAAATTTCTATTTTTACCCCAAATTAATTTACGCAATTAATTTGAGTGAGAAAATTGCTATTTGATGGACTTAGCCTAGTGCAGAATTTTTGCGAAGTATTTGGGAAATAATACTTTAAATAATTGAAACGGTATGTTGAACTTGCAAATTACATGAGTTATATTAATCGAATTAAATATATTATACGTAGGAATGAGAGAATAATACGTATGGAATATATCTATATGAATTGGTTGGGTGAATACCTATAAATTTTAATAGGATGTGTGTATGCCTATTTTGTGATATTATTGTTAGGTGTACTAATGGGCGATAATATTATTTAGCTTTGTATTATTCCATACGCAATTTTGTGTACATGTACATATATATTTTTTATTTATTAAGAATGAATAATTATGGTATAAATTATTGCACACATATTAATGTATTATGTATGTATATTAAATATTATGGTATAAATGCATTAAAATATTAAGAATGAATAATTCTGAGTTAAAAAATAAAAAAATAGAAATTATAAAATACCCTCAACCTGTTTTTTGAAAAACTTGATTATAACACAGAAATATTATAATTCAGTGTTTAAAAACAGGTTGTTAAATATAGATTTTTATCAGAATTGTATTTAAACACAAAAAATAGAATTATAATTGCAAACCAAACAGGTCCTTATCTACATTGATAATTTCAACATGCCTTCCTTTTCCAAATTCACCTCAATACTCCATGGTTTGAAAATTAAAGGTCTATTATCAAAAGATCAAGGCCCAAACTCTATCACTTGTAACTAGGCCTCAAGGTTATCAAAAGTAACCACAAAAGACCTGACTTAAGAACGAATATCTTAGATCTCCTAAGTTTATTTCATTTGCGCATTACACACCCTTTCATAGCACCAAATGAAACTTTCAGACCAAAAGCACAGACAACAACTGCATATTTTCCATATTTGAATTTCACTTTCCACTTCTATTGGATCAATTTTAACATAAATTGTAATTTATTACTGTTATATATAATATATACTTTTGTGTTTTATCAAATTTAAAATATGAAATAAATCATATTTATGCAATAAAAATTATACCATTAGAACTTACAAATGAAGAAGATGACCGAGTCAAGTGTTTGACACTCTCTCCTTAAGACAAAATGCGCTCCCGCTACGGTGCTTATGGCAATGAACAATGAGCGTTTGCCTCCCAGGATAAAACGGTCTCGACACGCGTAAGAAGCACTTCAGTGTGCGTGTCCCACGAACCAATTATGTTTGATACTCTATCCGACTCGATTGGGAATGGAAAGTATAGAAAATATTTTTCCTCCTTAATGTCTTTTAGAAAACAGTCACTTTAGGGACGCTTTTCATGAACTGTCACAACTTATGGTGAACAGTCACGACCTTTAGGGACGGTTCTGAAAAACAGTCACTATATAGCGAACAGTCACAACCTTTAGCGACAGTTACGAAAAACCGTCCCAGAAAATTAAATAAAATTTCCCAATAAACTTCATACATAAATGGGGCATTTTGATACCAAATTTCTTATTCATCATTTATCCGTTTTAAACAAATAAATATATCGCGTGACTCGTCATACTACAAGGAACGTGCACGTACTTGGTCCTACTTTGACCAATATATTAATTTGGTTATAAAATAATTTGTGTAAAAACACAATATTTTCCAACAATCCCCCACAAGAATGAAATTTGGGTGAAGAATCAAATGAACATGAAGACAAATTAGACAGAGTATCAGTGGAAAAGAGTTGCATCGGTAAAGATAGCTTTTGGCCTTGAATCTTTCCTATTGAGAGACTATCGGGTTTACTGGCCAATCAATGAACGCGATGTCTTGAATTGATCAACCTTTTTATGTAAACCGAGACAATAGAATTCACATAGTCCTTCTCCGAACATTCTTGGTTCTCACTTTTGTGTCCGTTTTGGCCTTGGACACCTCCTGGTTTCATGAGTGTGTTAGAGAATTTAATAATGTAGCCGTTGGTTATTCTCATAGAAGTGGCCCCTTCTCACTCGGATTTATATAAAGAGTATCCTGCTAATACCCCACTTGATCCTTATGTTCAAGATATAGAAATCATTAAAATAAAATTTATCCTATTACACGCGGCAGATAGTGCACTGACTTATCCTAGGAATGGGAGGAAGAATTTATTTTCTTCTCAGTGCTAACTGAATCACACATAATTAGGTTGTCCCGTTGAACCTAATTCTTGGGATCTCCAGTCATTTAGGTTGGGTTTCCATTATGGCAATTCTTTTAGGTTTTAACCGGCTGTAAGCCCATTTCCCTTGATGTACGTATCTTACTCTCTTGTTAGCGGACCCGCAATGATTTTATTAGGCCTAATGTTATCACTAACAAAGAAAGATTTCTTTATGGTCTTATGTCATGACTAATAAGTCGTGGCTGGCCAAATTGCTTTATGCCTTTTCAAGCAATGATTTTCAATTGCAAGAACATGCATTATAATTGTTATCTCAAATCATCCTCTTTAAAATTGTCAAGGTACCTTGCTTTCTAGGAAATAATATTCATACTCCATCATAAGAGGATTTCCAAACATTAACACCTCTAATCATGCTAATATATCACTCGGAATACGAGTCTCAAAAGTCATATATTGTTTAAAATATATTAATGATTCCCTAATGTTTATGTCATTTGTCACTTATATCTTAGTCTCGATACTGAACGACTCATTTGTACTTTAGACTCTTTGATCCATTATCTTTACTCTAAAGATTTGTGTACACGCTTAATCATTTCCAACCTTGGAATATAATCAAAGTACTTAAGTATTAATTCTCGTTCAATCAATGAAGTATACACTTCTCTAGACAAATGCACATTGGAAATGCTATAGTACATTAAATGCACTTATGCAACCAAATACTACACTTTTAGTAGTGTTTATCCTATTTTCAATAGGAATCGTCTTTGTTTCTATTTTTGGATAGAAGTTATCGCCTTAGATAAATACCCCCACATTTATCATAACTCATACAAAGGTTCTCAACCTTTCCCATAAAAATTTTATCAAAGGTTCTCAACCTTTCCCATATTTTTTTTATCGTGGGTTAATGTGTTGAGAATATAACTGATAGAAAATACAATACTTCCCCCACAATTTCAAACATAAATTTGAAATTATACAAAGCTGATACATTTATTCTCAACCTCCAAACGCTTTATTTTTCTTTAAAATGAAATGATATTAATGTATATTTGGACCAACACATATGTCCATTTAGAAGGTATACATACATTTCATTCTAAATAAAATTTAGTTGAGATAAGTTTCTCTACTTTAGTGATTTCGACATTTAATGGTATATTCCTTATTGTTCCATAGGCCTACAAATGCACTTTGAGTTTACTAGTTGTGGTGTCTTAAGATTACGCCTAAGTCTCCAATGAGATCATAATTTGATTCTACCTTCTTTAAAGCAGATGTGAAACCGCTCGGTTCTGAATCCCTTGATCATTTATATGGATTTATGATTTAATTCTATACCATCTTTAAAGCAGTCTTTAAACCGCTCGGTTCTGAATTTTGAATCATAAATTCAATAAATAAATCTGTAATCACGCCACACTAATTTTTCTCCATTGAAGAACACGTTCGACAAACGCATTAATTGGAAGTATAAGATTCTTCCAAAATGAATTTATATATTACGGAAAGGAATGTAGCACTTTATATCAACTAAAGACTCTCATATCTTTTGCAATCTTCATCGCATTTGATAACATTCAATATAGTGAAAGGGAGTAACATATTGAAATTAATCATATCCACTCTTTCAAGTCTATGGAAAATTGAGCACCACGATATCAATACAAATTGTATTTATTTTTCATCAACGTTAACATCAATTGAATGTTACATAAAAATGTAATTCTTTATGAAACATCATGTTTAACATAGCATGTTCCAATGATATTTTGATGAAAGTGTCTCACAAAATTAAGAGTGAAAGGGTCACCCCTAAGATTAAAAGTCGCATTATGCTATATGGTTAATGATATACAATCATGCCACAAATATCCAATAGACTTCTACACGTGAAAATAGTATGTCATTACACACCTCAATTTTCATTACATGACATTAGGTCATCGGATGCCACAACTATAGAATTATGCAAACATAATAAATTCCTAACCTATAGGACTTTTTAATTTATTATGCGTGAAAATATTCTCAAATTTTCAACATGTTGGTTCACCTCGTTTTAAACAATAGTGCATATTCATATATCTAAGAGTCGATATAATGCATGCATTGCAATGTTTAACATACATACCAACAATAATTAAATACCAACAATATTTAATTATCACAATAATTAAATATTGACATTCTACAAGGAATGCAACTTAAATCATGTTTCTAAATATATCACATTTCCGTTCATGTAATCTAATTTAATTAGGTGACACTAAAATAGTACTGTTACACGTATACATGTAACCATACAAGAGACCATAATATCATCGCATATATTATAATCACATTAATTTGCATAAAATGCACTTAAAAATCATATGAATAACATTACCAAAGATGTGACTAAATCTCAACGCATAATCAGACATTTGATTAATCAGATATTTGATTATCATGTGATAATATACATAAATGCACGTTATTACACATGTGAGATCACATCATTATTTACTAATTTATTTTTCAATCTAAGAGCGCACCAAAATTGGTATTTAACTCTACCGTCAATAAATAAATTGTATAAGTATACTATGAATCAAACACACTCTTGTTGTCCCTTTGTTCATTTGGACAAATTTGAATGAATGTATTCAAAATCACCTTATTTGGGACGCACTATTCTAATTTTAGACATTCAAAAGAATGCTAATTAAAAATTAATTAGTTTTATCACTAAAATTATCGCACGCCATACAATGTCAATAATCAAATTAAACATTAAAAATGCATTATTTATAAACTAATCACTTTTTATGCCATTTATGGCATAGTCCATGTCAAAGACATAAAAAACAAATACATCACTAAAGATGAAAAGATACAAGTTAAATGCATATGAACATTACTCATACTTAATGGATTCAAACTGTCAAATAACCAAATGACACCACAAGTATTCATATATCAAATTTGAGTTTACAAATTTAACCAAATACCTCAAAAAAAATTACATCCTCAATAATTACATCCAAACTTCAATAATTTGAATATAAACGAAGGAGACGTTTGTAACAATTATGATCCGACAATAAATCTTTGAAACGTTCTTATAATCAATTCCAATCAAACAAAGTCTTCGTAATATTTTGAATGGTCACTCAGTTGCCATTTGCAACTTAGATGATGGCAATATACAATTACCAAAAATAAACAATGCCTTCTCATCATTCAGTACGCACAGTTACGGACAAAACTTCCAAAACTAAAGACAATGCACCCGCATTTAGATTCTATTAACATTATATTTTATCCCAGGTGTGATATCATTTGCAATATTACTAGTATCATACTTAACCCACCAAGAGTAAAAAGACAGAAACATTAAGCCACATAAAAAATTGTGTACAAAAGTGACAAATCATGAAATAAATCATGGAAAGTTACAGTACCACATGTTCAATAGTCAATGCATTATTATCAAATGAAACACTTTTCAAAATTGTCATGAGTATACAAATATTCCAATACACCTCTTCAAAATTCCCATAACATACAAGAAGCAAAATGAAAGGCTATTGATTATATTAGAAGTCAATAAATAATATATTAATACATTCTCATGAATGTATTACGAAAGGTCTAATTTCATGCATTAACTAAAGGATGGACAAATATGTTTTCACACTCGAAAACTATTCATAAAATTAAAACACAAAGTAACGTAAAATATTTTTCAATTTTGTCTTAAGATTGTTATATATAATATATACTTTTGTGTTTTATCAAGTTTAAAATATGAAATAAATCATATTTATTCAATAAAAATTATACCATTAGAACTTACAAATGAAGAAGATGACCGAGTCAAGTATTTAACACTCTCTCCTTAAGACAAAGTGCGCTCCCGCTAGGTGCTTATGGAAATGAACAATGATCGTTTGTCTCCCAGGATAAAACGGTCTCGACACGCGCAAGAAGCACTTCAGTGTGCGTGTCCCACGAACCAATTATGTTTGATACTCTATCCGACTCGATCGGGAATGGAAAGTATAGAAAATATTTTTCCTCCTTATTTCCTCTCTTTAAAAATGATGACAAGTCATGTATTTATAGAAAACAAAGTGTTTTTTCATGAAAAGACATGTCTTTTAGAAAACAGTCACTTTAGGGACGCTTTTCATGAACTGTCACAACTTACGGTGAACAGTCACGACCTTTAGGGACGGTTCTGAAAAACAGTCACTATATAGCGAACAGTCACAACCTTTAGCGACAGTTACGAAAAACCGTCCCAGAAGATTAAATAAAATTTCCCAACAAACTTCATACATAAATGGGGCACTTTGATACCAAATTTCTTATGGGGCATTTACGTTTAGATCCTATTAGACGTTCTTATAGACATTCTAGTCCCATCATGTTTTTCTCTTACATATAAGTCCTATTCCTAATTTTTTGGAACTTTTTTTCCAATTTTACCCTTTTAAAACCAACAATCCGTAACTTCCTTGAGGAAGTTACATAAGTGGTTGAACTTTTTTTTTTTAAATCTTCAAATGATCATAACTTTTGATTCACAAATCCGTTTTTCACAAAATTATTATTTTTGAAATCTGTTCGACGAGATCTATCAAACAAGATCCATGAAGGCTATAAAATTCCAAAGAAAAAAATTTACACAAACAGTAAACTTTACTGTATGCACTAGAATATGAAATAGTTTTATATATGTGACATTTTCACAAACAGACAGTAACATTTAATGTGCTAATACTACACAGCATATATATATATATATATATATATATATATATATATATATATATATATATATACGGTGGATCCAAACCCTTTTTTTTCAAAATTACCTTATATTTGAAGGTTCGCGCTAGCGGTATCCAATCCTTACCACCATTATTAGAGCTTCAACGACCTTCGTCATAGCTCTAATTTGGGGTGGGTAAGGGTGGCATGTGGTGCCGCTGGCGCGGACCTTTAAAAATAAGAGACTATTAAATAAATGGGCTTTGGATCCACCGAAGTATCATGGGGGCAGCTGGCGCGGACCTTTGAAAATAAGATTGGATAAATGGGATCGGGATCATCTGGAGCGCCAATTTGGGATGAATAGGGGTGGCACAGAACTTTAAAAATAGGAGCATATATATATATATATATATATATATATATATATATAGTTTGTAAAAACGTCATAGATATTAAACTTTATTGTATATACCAGAAAATGAAATAGTTTTATATTTCTGACATTTTCACAAACAATAACATTTACTGTGATAATATATTTATGAAATAGTTTTATATATATAACATTTTCACAAACAGTAACATTTACTGAGTTAATATTACACAATATATATATAACATTTTCACAAAAACAGTAACATTTACTGAGTTAATATATATATATATATATATATATATATATATATATACACGGTATATCCAAACCTTTTTTTTTTAAATTACCATATTTTTAAAGGTTTACGCTAGCGACATTCAATCCCCACCACTACCCACCCCAATTATCGACGCTTCAACGACTTTCATCAGCGCTATGATTTAGGTGGGTAGTAGTGGCATAGGGTGCCGCTGGCGCGGACCTCTGAAATTAAAAGAATATTAAATAAATGGAGTTTGGATCCACTGGCGCTCCGATTTGGGGTGAGTAGGGGTGACAGTGGGTTAGGTTTATATCTATAACATTTTACAAACGTTAACATTTACTGTGTTATAACATAGTATATATATATATATATATATATACGGTGGATCCAAACCTCTTTTTTCTGATATTGTCTTATTTTTAACGACCCGCGCTAGCGGTATCTAATCCCGACCCCACCAACCCCAATTGTTGGAGCTCAAACAACCTTCATCAGAGTTCTGATTTGGGGTGACATGGAGTGCCGCTGGCGCGGACCTTAGGAAATAAGGGAATATTGGATAAATGGAGTTTGGATACACCGGCGCTCCAGTTTGAGGTGGGTAGGGGTAGCATTGGATTAGGTTTATATCTGTAATATTTTCACAAATAATAAATGTTATTGTTTGTGAAAATGTTACATCGGCATCCCATGCCACCTCAAATCAGAGCTCTGATGAAGGTTGTTGGAGCTCCGATAAAGGGGGTGGGGATTGGATGCCGCTGGCGCGGACCGTTAAAAATAAGATAATATCTGAAAAAAGAGGTTTGGATCCACCCTATATATATATATATATATATATATATATATATATATATATATATATATATATACTGTGTTATAACACAGTAAATGTTAACGTTTGTAAAAATGTTATAGATATGAACCTAACCCACTGTCACCCCTACTCGGAGCGCTAGTGGATCCAAACTCCATTTATCTAATATTCTTTTAATTTTAGAGGGCCGCGCCAGCGGCACCCTATGCCACTACTACCCACCTAAATCATAGCTCTGATGAAAGTCGTTGAAGCGTCGACAATTGGGGTGGGTAGTGGTGGGGATTGAATGTCGCTAGCGTAAACCTTTAAAAATATGGTAATTAAAAAAAAAAGAGGTTTGGATCTACCGTGTATATATATATATATTAACTCAGTAAATGTTACTGTTTGTGAAAATGTTATATATATATTGTGTAATAATAACTCAGTAAATGTTACTGTTTGTGAAAATGTTATATATATAAAACTATTTCATAAATATATTATCACAGTAAATGCCATTGTTTGTGAAAATGTCAGAAATATAAAACTATTTCATTTTCTGGTGTATACAATAAAGTTTAATATCTATGACATTTTTACGAACTATATATATATATATATATATATACTCCTATTTTTAAAGTTCTGTGCCACCCCTATTCACCCCAAATTGGCGCTCTAGATGATCCCGATCCCATTTATCCAATCTTATTTTCAAAGGTCCGCGCCAGCGGTCCCCCATGATACTTCGGTGGATCGAAAGCCCTTTTATTCAATAGTCTCTTATTTTCAAAGGTCCGCGCCAGCGGCACCACATGCCACCCTTACCCACCCAAATCGGAGCTCTAACGAAGGTCGTTGAAGCTCCAATAATGGTGGTAAGGATTGGATACCGCTAGCGCGAACCTTCAAATATAAGGTAATTTTGAAAAAATAGGGTTTGGATCCACCATATATATATATATATATATATACTGTGTAGTCTTAACTCAGTAAATGTCTGTTTGCGAAAATGTTATATATATATTGTGTAATATTAACTCAGTAAATGTTACTGTTTGTGAAAATGTTATAAATATAAAACTATTTCATAAATATATTATCACAGTAAATGTTGTTGTTTGTGAAAATGTCACAAATATAAAACTATTTCATTTTCTGGTGTATACAATAAAGTTTAATATCTATGACATTTTTACAAACTATATATATATATATATATATATATATATATATATATATATATATATATATATATATATATATATATATATATATATATATCCAATATGCTCGTAAATTTTTAAGTTTTGTGCCACCCGTATTCACCTCAAATTGGCGCTCCAGATGATCCCGATCCCATTGATCCAATCTTATTTTCAAAGGTCCGCGCCAGCGGCACCCCATAATACTCCGGTGGATCCAAAACCCATTTATTCAAAAGTCTCTTATTTTCAAAGGTCCGCGCCAGCGGCACTACATGCCACCCTTACCCATCCCAAATTGGAGCTCTGGAGAAGGTCGTTGAAGCTCCAACAATGGTGGTAAGGATTGGATGCCGTTAGCGCGGACCTTTAAATGTTATATATATATATATATATATATATATATATATATATATATATATATATATATATATATATATTGTGTAGTATTACCACAGTAAATGTTACTGTCTTTTTGTGAAATGTCACATATATAAAACTATTTCATATTCTAGTGCATACAGTAAAGTTTACTGTTTGTGTAAATTTTTTTATTTGGAATTTTATAGTCTTCATGGATCTTGTTTGATAGATCTCGTCGAGCAGATTTCAAAAATAGTAATTTTGCGAAAAACGGATTTGTGAATCAAAAGTTATGATCATTTAAAGATTAAAAAAAAAAGTCCAACCACTTATGTAACTTCCTCAAGGAAGTTACGGATGGTTGGTTTTAAAAGGGTAAAATTGTGAAAAAATTTCCTAAAAAGTTGGAATAGGACCTATGGGATTATGAAAAAGTCAATAGGACTTATAAGCTTGTTGACCTAATAAATGGGACCTAGATATAATTTGCTCATTTCTTATTTATCATTTATCCGTTTTAAACAAATAAATATATCGCGTGACTCGTCATGCTACAAGGAACGCGCACGTACTTGGTCCTACTTTGACCAATATATTAATTTGATTATAAAATAATTTGTATAAAAACACAATATTTTTCAACAATTACCAGAATCTATGTCTCGATTTGATACAAAAATATTTGCCCATGATTTTGATTTGCTATTGACATTTGCATGAATTCCATTCTTCATCATATCTACATTCGTAATTTCCTTATATGGACCCAATAATTCACTGATATCATCATCAATGAGAATTTCATCATCACCAATTGGCTCATTAAAAATTCCATGATCAGAAACAGGTATATTATTCTTTAATCCATGATTTTCCATATCTAATACTTTCTCACAAATTGAAACCCTAATAATATCTTCAATTTTCTCAATTGAACAGTTGTTGGATCAATAGTTTTATCCAGAATTTGCACTTCTCCAAATGATAATGCTACTCCCAGCGTTCTTCATCTCAAATTTGTGATTCGTAACAATAGGGGTTGAAAACTTGTCCTTCTCATAATTTGTTTACTTTGCTTTCTCATTATTTTCGAATTTGTCCCGTAAAATCGTTTGCAAAACATTCAATGGGAGGACCTCAAACCCTAGGCGATCTCCTCATCCTGCCATTATGGCCCTAAAGGGCCTGGGAAAGATCGATAATGATTAGAGAGAAAATAGGAGAGAGAAAGATGAGTGGTTACTCGAATTTGTTACTCGTGTGAAAATGGATCCAAGGCATACTTTATGGTTTTAAGCATGTGAAATAACATTAATCGACTCATGGAGTACAACATATTCCAACTCAAAATTGTTTCAAAACCAAATTAGTGTCATCAAATTAAGGTTTAAAGTTGACTCAATTCATAATGTTAGAAATCATTTATTCCAACAAATTGTCATAAAATTAATGGAAAGAGATAAAAAAAACAGAGAGCAAAAACGTCTTCAAATATTAAAATTATCCAACAAAAATTTATAGCTTTACGGTCACGCAGTGGGTTAAAAATGAGAAGCTGACAAGGGGTAGGTAGTAGGTTGTTTAACTCTCAAAGGGAAAGTTTAACTAAAAAAAAAGAAGTGTATCTTTTTGGCTTTTATTACCAATTCAAAAGGATATATATGATAAATTTACATACTTCTGGTTGTTGAAAAACTTCCACCGTCGCTCAAATATCGAACGGTCTAAACTTCAAACATTAGAAAAATACCATACATAAAAAGGGAAAATAGGGATAATTGGCCCATCTATCACATTTCAACTTGTGGTGTCTTTTCATTAACTTTTTGATATATGGACTATTACTATCTTTTCCTTTTGCGTAATGGAACCTAGATGCTTTTTATGAGGACTCAATACCCATGGACCACTTCTTTGCTTATTCTCACCAATAAGATCCTTTCTTTCGGTTCATTGGATGAAAATTGGAACAGGGTATCCTTAGTTTTGGAATTGGACATGACATTTCGCCAACGACATACCCTTTTACCACTACTCTATAGCCAAGAGGCAGCTTATTATTGGTCAATCCAGCCATATCCATATTGATGTGAACAGTGCATCCTTTATCTTTAATCATATTCTCACAATATCTACTTTTTGTTCATTCAAGCATTTATGGAGTGATGTTATGTCGGAAAGACAAGCCAACTGATTTACACAAGAAGAGAAGATAAACAAAAAATTATAGAATTATGTTGTCCTTCTCTTGGGTGGTGGGAAACAAACAAACTCATTAGTACTTTTTCATGAAAAGGGATAACACTCTAGTATTATGGTATCTGTAAACAGGTTTGCTATTTGGCTCAAATTGGTTGGAGAATTGGTGAGGCCAAAACATGTCTAAAAAGATAGGAAGAAATGGGAAAATATATTAATCTCCGTTTTAAATTAATAGTGAATAAGTAGCGTATAGAATAAAGTGATAGGATATTGGGAAAGCTCATCTCTGCCTTTACACGAGAAAGCCCTTTCTTGCATTCCTTAAACAAATTCATAACTAAAGACCTTTCTTTTCCTTCACTTACTCGTGTGAGTTTTTGCAGCTAGTTCGGAACTTCGGAACTGACATAAGAGTTGAGTTCTTGACTTAGCAAGCTTTCTCCAGATCAGTAAAATTCATTTTTGAAATGCTCAATTTAGTCCCTTTTGTACTTAAGAACTTGACATGCGCTTTGAACAACCGGTCAACATGGATACGAGACTATTGAAGTAAAGTTTGGAATCATTATAGTCTTATATCTTCATATTACCAAATTGTGCCTCTCGACTCTCGTCTGATGCGGAATGTAGCTAATGTGATCTTTTGTTTGAATAAATGATTTTTTTTTTCATATTTAGTCGATGGATACAATCCATATATTCCGTAATGGAATATGAAATATTACCCTTGAGAAATTTTGGTCGACCCTAACTAAACATCCCTCGGAATCGAGACATTTTACAATTATGTTTTTTTCTTTTAATTCGTCCCAAATCAATACTTATTTTGCAAAAATGATGTGTGAAAAAATTATGCCATTACAAATGATTCATCCAAACAATACTCCTGAAATAACAATAATTCAAATGCCTGTCTGACATAAAAAAGTATTCATTATCTTTGGACTAATAAATTTGGAAAGTAAAAAGAATTTTAAAAATGTTTGACTTTCATTATTAGTTTGCCAGGATGGAGAATAACTAATGTTTTAACATGTTATTATTGTCTTATTGTCATAATCTTTAGTAGATGAGGATATTCATGAGAGCAGGAGAGATTTTCTTAACAAGTATGATAAGTGGGAAATCAAGTCTCAAGTCTCCAAAAATGTGGTCACTCAAGTCATGAGCAAAAATATGAATCCTTTATTGCTATTAGTCATCTCATTCCTTTATATATATATATATATAAATATATATATATATATATATATATATACATATACTAGTGGGCGTGCCCGTGCCGATGGCACGACGATCCCTCCCCCCCCTCGTGCCCGTGCCCGTGCCCGTGCCAATGGCACAAAAAAAAAGCATGCCCATTTCTATTTTAGCCAAAAAAAAAGCCCAAGCCCACGAACCCAAAACTCATGCCCAACCCATTTGTTAAACCCATAGCAAACCCATAGCCCAGGCCCATATCTCCCTTTTATTAAAAAAAAAAAGAGTTGCTTTTAGCATTACATTTTATGGATGCCCATGCACCATAAAATGTTAGCATTACATTTTATGGATGCCCATGCACCATAAAATGTCATGCATAAAATATCATGCAAAAATATCATATCATCCCTAACTTATTATATATATATATAAGAGAGAGAGAGAGAGAGAGAGAGAGAGAGAGAGAGAGAGGGTCACCTACGTCATGATGTATACATCACATCATACATCACACCTAGTTCTAGGTTCTAAGAAACTTTTTTTCTAAATCTGTTATTTTTCTTTTGAGATTAACCTTCTAATCAACCCATATTAAAAAAAATAGGTCCAAATACATTTTGTAGCTATTTTAAAAAAATCTACAAAAAACTGTTGGCGCAAACACTTATAAATAAGGTATTTTGAGCAGTTTTTTATGAATTTTTTAAAAATAGCTACAAAATATATTTTAATCTAATCTTTTGAATATTGGTTTATTGGAAGATTAATATCAAGAGAAAAATAAAAAAAAATTGTAAAAAAAAGATTTTTTAGGGCCTACAAATAGGTGTGATGTATGGATGATGTATAGAGCATGATGTAGGTGAGTCTTCTCCTATATATATATATATATACTATGGTGTACCAGTGCCGATGGCACAGTGATAAATCTGTTCCTGTAATAAATTTGTTCGCGTGTCGCCAATAGTGCAAATGTAAATATTGTTGGTAATCCCATGGTACACCGTCAGAACGACAACAAATATATCTCCCGTTACGATTAATGAAACCCAAACCACCAACTAAAATATTATTTTAATTTATTTATAAAAACAGAAGCAGGGCAAAATTAAAATGAGACACAATACATAATCTTTTTTTTACCAAACACAAATATGGCTAATTAAAAGTGCCACGACATAAATTACTCCACTTAAATTATTCCTCTATCCATTGTGAGACAGGTTTAGGGACGATTACATTATCAACTGTGACAGTGGGAGGATGCCACGCTCTGTTAAAGACTACCCAAACATGTTCATGTATAGCCCTTAAAGAAGACCTAATCCTAGCTTTCCAGTCTACATAATTTGTACCATCAAAGATGGACACTCTATTATACAAACTCTCCATTAAAACCAAAATTTTCAAAGATCAACAATTTTCAAAAATTGATATCAAGAGAAAAATATTTTTTGCAGAAAAGATCACACAGTAAATTTCTGCAACAGGCTTTGATACCGATTTAAGAGTGCACTTTCAATCTTAATTGATAATTTTTATAATTAAGTGTTCGGAACACACAAGTCCAAATTTTATCTTATTACCCTACGGAAGTAACTAGGTTATAAAGTGGATAAAATAAAGCATGCAACAAGACAAGGCAATATGAGGGAAAAAAAACCTTGAGGGTAAAACCTTTTTTCCAATCAGCACTATAGATTTTTACAAGACACGACTTACAAAACTCCTATAGAATATGACTCTCTCCAGAGTCGTCCACAAGTGACGGTCCACTGATCAACCTTTGTTCTGCTTCAGCAATGATTCCCTCGAGAACCATAAGGTCAGCAGTGAATAGGATCTTTCCACAAGATTAACTTAGACATAAAACTATCTAGGGTTTCAAATGGATTCAAGTATTTAGTTAGGAGTGACAGATAATGAATTAAAAGGCCTTTTGTTACCTAAAGAAAGTGGTAATTTTTTCAACAGGTATCAAAAATATTTTTTGCAAAAGTCTCATTTAAAATCTGTATGAACAAGTATTTATAAGTCGGCACAAAATTCAATGCGGCGTCATTTGTTCGAACGAGAACGGCATCTCATTAAAACGACAGTAAGTTCGTTAGAATGAAATAGATAATCTCCCTTCAAACGAGCTTCGAACGACGCAAACAATATGCCCTCATTTGATGTTTGATTGAAGTAAACTCGAAACGAGACTTTGAAGGGAATTGAACTCTCGTTTGAACGAGATTCCCATCTCGTTTGAATGAGATGCGAGTTTATTAAAAAAATTTAAAACCAGAAAAATGCCTCGATTTTAAATAAAATAACTCCCAATTGTAAATGTAAATAAATTCAAAATCCAAAATTATTTTTTACCTTCGTTTTGTGGAGATCATATTAAATTTAAATACAAATGAAATTCGATTCTTTTTTATGGATCGAATCAAACGGTTGCGGGATATGACAAAAACTATACTAGCCTAAGTTATGGGAAAATTATGCTCTTACAGTGTCCTATTCTCAAATAGGGTGTCCCGCAACTATGCGGTTGATTGCTACATATTACGTTTTATGCCCAAGAGCTATTCGTTCCACTTGCGATGCCGTTTGAGTGGGTGGGTTGGTGAAGTCTTCCCCTCACGTCATGTTTTTAAGCATAAGTGTTCTTATTTTCAAATATGAATTGCATTATCAAACCGGGAGTCCCGCGAATGCATGGATAATTTCTTCGTGTTACGTTAGATGAGCGCGAGGTGTTCATGCCACTCATGGTACCGTTTGGGGGGGATTGGAGGCGTCCGCCCCCTCACGGCACATTTTCATGCCTAAGTGTTACTATTTTAAAATTCGGGTCTTATTCTCAAAACGGGAGTCCCATAACTGCACGGTCAGTTGCTACGTGTTACTTTGGACATGCAACAGTGTTCGTGCCACTCGCAGTGGCATTTGGTGTGGGTGGGGGGGGTTGGTAGCATCCGCCCCCTCGCTACACGTTTTCAAGCCTAAGTGTTCCTATTTTTAAATTTTAGTCCTATTCTTAAATTGGGAGTCTCCCGACCCGTTGTTATGACTTACGTTGGACGGGCACGAGGTTTTTGTGCACCTCGCAATGCCATTTTTTTTCTTTTTTGGGGGGTTGGGGTTGGGGGGGGGGGGGGGGGGGGGTTGGTGGCATTCGCTCCCTCGCGGCATGTTTTTAAAACTAAGTGTTCCTATTTTCAAATTTGGTTCCTATTCTCAAATTGGGAGTCTTGTGACTGTGCAGGCGGTTGCTATGTGTTACCTTGGATGCACACGAGGTGATCGTGCCACTCACAATGCCATCTTGCAGGCGGGAGGGGTGGTGGTGGTTAGTGGTGTCAGCCCCTTCGCGGAACATTTTCAAGCCTAAGTGTTCCTATTTTCAAATTTGTGTCTTATTTTCAAACAGGGAGTCCCGCGACTTCGTTGTCGGTTCCCACGTGTTATGTTGGATGCACAAGAGGTGTTTGTGCCACTCGCGATGTCATTTGGTAGGGTTGGCTGCATCGGCCCCCTAGCATAACGTTTTCAAGCATACGTGTTTCTATTTTAACATTCGGGTCCTATTCTCAAACCGAAAGTCTCGCAACTGCACAGTCAGTTGCTACATTTTACGTTGGGCACACACGAGGTGTTCGTTCAATTCGTGGCGCCATTTGGGGAGGGGGAGGGTGGTTGTTTGCGTCCGCCCCCACGCGGCATGATTTTAAGCCTAAATGCTCCTATTTTCAAATTTGGGTCCTATGCTCAAATAGAGAGTCCCGCGACTGTGAAACCGGTTGCTAAGTGTACCTAAGTGCTATGACAAAAAATAATTATCCAACATATTATCTAACAACTAAACTAATAATTATCCCATTCTGCTTCTAATTATCCCGTACTCCTTCTAACATACAATCCAATAACAAACAAACAACCAATAATTATCCAACATCCAAACCAAATAAAACCAATAATTATCCCGTACTCCTTCTACCATCTAAAAGATTTATAATATAATGCATATCAGTTATATAAAAAAAATTGCTAAAGTAAAGAAAACCTAGTTCATGCGAACTAAGAAGGCTATTAAGTAAAGTCTTCTGAATGTGTGATTAGACCAAATTGATCCTGGATCCCACAGTGTATTCTTGTACAAACGTACATTTGTTGATTAGTTTCTTTGATACAATATTCAAAAAATAAAGCTAAAATTAACGTCCTACATGGGACAAAAACCAACATTACTGATTTTCTCAAAATTTGGAAATTCTAAATTGGTGACATGGTTGTTCCGTTCTGAAGATTGTCCTAGATCAAACTTAAGGAGATATGTAGGTAGGCAATTTTAAGAAATTTCCTATCCACTTATCTCCTTAAGTTTGATCTAGGATAATCTTCCGAACGACCTCGTCACCAACTTAGAATTTTCAAAATTTGAAAATATCAGTAATGATGATTTTTGCCCCATGTGAGACGTTAATTTACCTTCATTTTATGAAGATTATATCAATAAAACTAATCAACAAATGTATATGTACAAGAACACACGAAAATTGAGTTGGGTCAATTTGGTCCAATCACAAACTCATGGGACTCTATTCACATACTAAGAGTCTCATGAAAGGTGTTCGTGCCCCCCAGTATTCAATTAAATAGAACATATTATCGAAAGTTAACTTAATAACTCCAAATCAACATTTGGAGGCATGAAAATGAAAATTTTTCCTTATATAAGATTAGGTACTCTCCATCATTAGCATGTAAAAATATTGATTTGGAGTCACGTAAGTTAAATTTCGATATTGCTCAAGCATAAATCATCCAAAAGCTTCTTCTGCAAATGAATAGGGTAAAATTGGTATATGTCACTCTAGTCTTAGTACACACCACACATGAATTACATAAGAAAAGTTTTGAAATCTCACAACTGAAAATACATAAATCATAATAAACATTTGTAAATTAAACTAAACATCCATACATGAAACTAAACATTTATACATGAAAGTAATGTGGTAATATATTGTCAACATCATAATAGGATACAAATAAGATTAACAATGATTAAATAATATTTTGATACTCAATTTTCCTCTAATTCAACTAAAAAATCTTTCAAATTAGGATTGTCATCAAGAGCTGACTGGAACTCTTTTGGAGTCTTTAATACGTCTACTTGAGTAGTCATACCCTTTGCAGCCTGCACAACAATAGACCAATTTCCACTATTTAAACACTTCGAGAAGAATACCTTCTTTACGTTTTGAAAGCCAAAAATAAAAGGCTCATCGACTGTGTGATCTTTACTTTTCATCTATGATTAATCTACCATAATAAGTTTGGAGTGGGGATCAACTTTGCAAGCATTCATAGTATCCCCCACCTTCACCCAATCACAACAGATTATGGTTTTCATTCAATCTAAGTAATCGAGTTCTAGGATTTGTTGGATTATCCCATTATAGGTTAGCACCGTATCTTTTGGATTTTTTTTTCAATTTTGCTAGCGATATAGGTAGTCAAGACAGAAACTAAAATTCCATTGTTTTGCATCAAAATGTTTTCCTCAAATGGATATGATATGAAACCAAAACCGTTGGTGCGAAATTTCTTAAACTCTTTCGCTTGATAAATAGGACCTTTTGCTTGGCGTGAAAGACTTGAAGAGACATCACCTATTTTAGAAGTTGCATTTATTAATGAATTTGTATTAGGGCATGTTTTTACCACACATGAATAAATAACTGCACACATAAGAGATGAAAATAACCTCTTTTGATACCCACGCCCTAAAATCAATTGTCATGCAATTTCTCCTTTGATTTTGGAAAATTTAGTTCTCATACTTCCTATGGGTGAATTGTAGAGTTTAGATCATAAAATATAAAATACATATAATCAAAGCAGCAGATACACTCTCCTGCCTTCAACCTCCTCTTCTGATTCGAAGACATAATGAGTTGCTTGCTCCTATTGTAGATTTGTAAGTTTCTCCTCTTTAGGATTTCCAAAAGTAAATTAATCCTCAAACACATCAAGTTACTCGATCACTGGTCCTCCATGAGTATTGAACACCCTCACCTCTTGTTCTGGAATTTCTTCCCTTGTGTATAGTGATGATTCCACAGTTACATATTCTTCAACAATTGAACCTCCAATATACCATGTATTCTTTACATAATATTTGAAGGTTTTCATCAAGCTCTCAAAAGGATACATCGATCAATATCTAATGAGACCACATAATAAAGTTTCATCTCGTAAATGCCCAAGCAGGCAGATGTTGATATCGAAGAACGACGGAGGAAAGTATTTCTTTAATACTCAAATTGCCTCGGTTAAAGTTGATTTCACAACTTGAATGTGCCTTCTATTTACCACTTTTGCACAAAGTATGGTAAAACACAAATTGGTTTGCATAATTTCTGGACGTAGATCTTTATGTTCAGAAAAGCAATGCTGAAATAGTAGAGGGATTATCTGGATGATTATGTTCCAGTTGTGAGACTTGAACTATTTCAAGTCATTTTCTTGGTATCTTACTATCCTACATAAATTACCTGAGTAACAAGTTGTAGTCTTCAAGTTGAAAAATGTGTCTAAGAGGATATTTTTCTCACTAGTAGTCAAAGTGAAAGCAGCCCGGGGGATAAAAATTATTCCTACTATATGATCATTTTTTAACCACATTTTCTTCTTTATTTTCATATCCTGTAGATCACATCGGGCATGCTCTCCATCTTTTGAATGAGATTCACCCACACATATTCCTATCAGGTGTTCCACAACATTCTTCTTTGTGTGCATAATATCAATTGCATGCCTTACATGATGATCCTTCCAATACGACGGGTAAAAAAATAATGATCGTCTGGACTATGGCTTCTCTTTAGTAGGTTTGTTCGGATCCTTTATTGCTTTATGCTTTAGGTTTACAAACTGAGGTTATTTGACTACGTAACTATTCCCCCGAGTCATAGTTGTCTCCTTCTCCTCATGTGTTGACCAGAAAGCTTAGAAGGTAGCATCTTGTGCTTGTGATCGACATGAAAAAAGTTAGACTTGTCGTTTCTAAAAGGGTGACTGGTCAGAAGAAATCTACGATGAACCCTATAATGCATCTTACCACTTTGATGTAACCAACTAGCTTCAGTTTCCTCCACACATATGGGGAATCCATAATAACCATGAACACTACAACTCGACAAGGTCACATAAGCAAGAAGGTCGTGGATTTCCCACATCATTATTATTTTAAGTGTGAATCCTTCACCCTTAGAAGTGTCAAATTCCATCACGCCTTTATCCCATTATTCTTTATATTCTTCAATTAATGGGGTTAATAATATATTAATATCATCGGAGGGAGCCTTCGGCTCCGGTATGAACAAAGGTAACAATACGAACTCCTTTCTCATGCATAGTGTTGAAGGGAGACTCAAAGGCACCATGAAAACTGGTCAGTAACTTTGATTAGTACTTAAGTTGTCGAAAGGGTTAAACCCATATGTTGAGACTACAAGACGAATGTTGCGCAGTTGCATTGTAAATTCATGGTGTCACGCATTTGAAAATTTTCAAATGAGTGAATCAATCGGATGTCGCATCAGATTCCCACCTAGCACGCATCGAGCATGCCATGTCATGGACTCCGATGTCCACAGTACAATGAAAAATCATTTTAACTATGGTCCAACTGGAAAATACTTCAAAACCTTTTGTGGGACTTGCGAGTAGTTGCGATATTTTCTAGCGTTGTCCTTTCCATTCTCACATGAAATAACAATGTTTACTAAATTGTTAACTGAAAGTTAAGGTTTAAGAAAACTTCAAAAGTAAATTTGTTGAACGAAACTCTTTTCAAAATAAATCTACACAAGATGTGTAAAATTAATTTTGGTATGGGTGATAGATTTGGTATATAGATTACCTTAGGTTTTTTAAAATAAAACCTATAATAAGTCTTTAGTAAGAAACCAAACAGATAAGTAGTTAATAATAATCAAGCAAATTGCCACAAGATTTTTTAATGTGGTAAAATCCCAAATTAGGGAAAACCTCCGCGGTGACCTCTACGCTACAAAATAAAAATCCTTTAAAAACAATCACGAATTATAATAATACATGCACCAAGTATGCATATCAAGATCCAAAGTCTAAGTCATAAATTAAACCTACATGATCTATCTCACTCTCCAAGGAAGTTCTAAATGCATTTGATCTCCCTCGCAGCTTCCTTGCTTTCCTCCTTGTACTCCGACTGCAGTGGCTCAAACAACACTATATCTCTCAAAAGAACCACACATTCTAAGTGTTCGTGTGAGAGTGAATAATGATAGTGAAGTACCTATATGAAAACATGCAACTCACACTCTCAAGATTTATACACATAATTTCTACAAATTACATTCAATCCATATGATATGAAAGTCTTTTGAAATATCTTTCGAAAATTAGACTTCTAAAACTTTTTCAGATTTGAAAAATAATCTTTCTGAAAAATTAGATCTAGGTTGTTTCAAAACCTTATTTATGTACGAATAAATTTCACAATCCGTGAAACAATTTTTTTTCCAGATATGAAACTTTGTACAACCAGAAGTCTCTTTTTCAAATTTATTTGAAAAGAGATAGTGGATCTAACGAAATACAGATTTACAAACCAAGATCCATAAGATAAGAGTAACAGGAAACCTAAAATACTATGTGGAGTATTTCTCTTAGTAAATCTCACACTTTCTACAGAGAAAGATGAGATTTACAATGAGAGGGTTACTAAGAGAGATACACGTTGAAGAGGAGCTTCAAACAGTAAAAACCTCCACCAAACCTCATTGAAACCTAAAAATCTAACTCTTTAATATAGGGTTTTCTATTTTGAATAAACTGATTTGTTTGGTATGTTGTTTTGAAAGAAAAACATTAGGGTTTGCAAATACACAACAAGTTTTTCTCTCTCTTTACTCTTTCTTTTCTCTCTCTACTCTCTCTCTCTCTCTCTCTCTTTTCTCTCAAATGGGACAAATTCACCCAAGGGACGTTTTTATAGTGAGCTGGGAAGGATCCACAAGTTTGAATAATTATGACGGTTGAGATTGAGTCTGGTCGTTTAACTTCCAATCTAAGGCATACAAATGCACAACCTTTATATGCTCTCTGATTGGCTCAACTAACCCTCACATGGATTCACTTATACAACATGAAGATTGTTGATAAAACTGTACCAAAGGCTGGGATTAATTCTTCTAACTAAGACACAAAACAAACACAATTCCAACCGGTATAAACTCAACATGTGCAACATGGGTTAAAAAACACGTGTTTTTTTATGTTTTTAAAATACAAAATGCACCCACACAAGTCTCTGGAGCTTTCGAATTCTACCCAACCAAAGTTTTTAGGAACAAAAATATTTACAATTAAGCCCACAACATTTTAAAACATAATTTTAAATGTTTAAAAATCAATTTTTAAATGACTTAAAAATGTATAAAAATGTTTATAAATTCCTAAAAATTATTCAAACACTTGTGCACACATATTAACACCTATCTGCATGAAATGTGTACTATTGTGTGTTCAAGGGTTCAAAGATACTTCCCTTCGCTAGATATTGGAGGTTCTTGGAATGGATGATCTCGTTGAAGCTTAGATACTTTGAGAGGGGATTTCTCTTTTAAAAATCTATAGAATTTTGTCACAATATCCAAACTAGCTGGACCTCTTATATGGTACAGACTCCAGTAAGTCAACCATATAGTGTGTTCTCAATCTCCCTCTTTGGATATTGGAGACAAAATTCCCTTGAATAACCTGTACTCCTAGGTAAAACTGAAGAATTCTAGATTTCCTATGCAAAAGAGCTATCTACCCATTCCCATCCTAGAATCGAAAATAAAAAAGAAAAAAATACATAAGTTAAGTAGTATACATACCATTACCCTAAGGAATCTGGCAAGCTATACAAATGGGTCTGGAAAATGCCTGAAAAAATGAATACTCAATGGCATATTAGTTGATTTAGTTGAGATAAAATATGAAATGAAATCTAGTTACTCAAGTTCTTCTCCTAAATTTTTCTCAAATATACAACGGGGTAAAAATAAATATAAAAACATGAGTATATATAAAAAATGCATTATACACAAACAATATCATAAGCAAGGGCAGATTCAAGGGTCTCCCACATTATCTAGATTAAGGAGGCATCCTTTGTCTTTTTAAAAACGTCCATGCCCTAAATCCTCATAAATCGATTATTATCATGAAACTACCGAGGATATGAAAATTGTGTAAGAGTGATTATGCAAGAACTACCATTCTTATGGCTTTTTTAAGGAACTCAAATATAATATTATCCAAAGGTTTGGTAAACAGATCAGCTAATTATTTTTCGGTATTAAGATACTCAAT
Organism: Sambucus nigra; assembly: GCA_949130495.1. Classification (NCBI taxonomy): domain Eukaryota; kingdom Viridiplantae; phylum Streptophyta; class Magnoliopsida; order Dipsacales; family Adoxaceae; genus Sambucus; species Sambucus nigra. The sequence goes on from OX422223.1 coordinate 248,188,464, forward strand.
ATCAAGATATTTGGAATCTACAAGTTCACGAATGAAATAATGTTTAATTTTTATATGCATAGTTCATGAGTGATGGACTGGATTTTCGGAGATATTTATCACACTCTGGTTATCACAGTACATAGTAAATTTATCTTCAATGATACCATAATCACTAAGCATCTGTTTGATCCATAAAAGTTAGGCACAACAACTACCCGCTACAATGTACTTAGACTCGGTTGTATAAATGGTTATGCCGTTCTGTTTCTTACTACTCAAACCTACTAAGTTGTTTCTTACATTGTAACATGTGCAAAAATTTTGTTAAAGTCAATTCCTTATATCTGGGAGTAACCTTGTGCTACCAACCTAGTTTTATTTCTAATCACCTCCCCATTTTCATCAGTTTTGTTTTTGAAAATCTAGCGAGTGCCAATAACCTTATAATCTTTTGGCCAAGGAACAAGATACCACATATCATAACTCTAAAACTGTACAAGCTCTTCTTGTATAACATTGATTCAAAATGAGTCACTGAGGGCATTGTTTACATTTTTTGGTTCTACAAGCTAAACGAAGCATGCAAATTTAGCCACTTTTTGAAGTTGGGATCTTTTTCTAACTGGATCAGAAGGATTACCAACAATATTTTCAATGGGGCGGTCTTAAGAAACCCAAGTTGGTAAATAAGGAGTCTCAGGTGGAAATGAATCAATTATCTCTAGAGAGTCAGGAGTAAAATTGTTTTTAACCTCATTTAGGACAATTGTTTGACTGACAATACTCTTTGCACTTGTATCATTTACAATTACATTAAATAACTCCATAATGACTTTGGTATGATAATTAAAAAAGATATAATCTCTACTTGTTTGAGAATAACCAAGAAAGACTCCTTTCTCTCCATTTTGAAACATTTTCTCTGTCCTTGCAGATATAACATACACTTTCGAAGGTTTTAAAATATTTCAAGTTAGGCTTTTTGTGGTCCCAAAGTTCATAAGAAGTATGTTCGGAATTTTTCCTGAGGTATAAATGATTAATGATATGACACGCAGTCTGTATGGCTTTAGGCCAAAAGTATTTTGGTAGATTTTTTATGTTCAACATCACCCTAGCCATCTCTTTTAAGGTCCTATTCTTACATTCAACAATCGAATTATGTTGAGGTATTCTAGGAGCACTAAACTCGTGTTTATATCCATTACCTATACAGTATTGTGCAACACCCGAGTCTTTGAAATCTCCACCTCTGTCACCTCTAATGCGACATACGTGGGTGTTCTTCTCTTTCTCTATTTTTACAAGAATTTTTATGAACTCATGGAAAGTATCATATTTTTTTCATGAAAACAACCCAAGTATATCGTGTGAAGTCATCCACAATAACTAAGATACAACTATTTCCACAGAAGCTGACAGGTTTGGTGGGACCCATAAGGTCTATGTGGATGAGTTCCAAAGGTTTTGAAGTTAAAACATCTTTAACTTTCTTGTGAGAGGACTTACTTATCTTCCCGTCTTGATAAGGGTGACAAATAGGGTTAAAAAGTATTTTTACTTTTTGGCAAGCCTCTAAATATTTGTTGGGAACTTGTCCTATGAAGATTCTCAAAATTTGTATGTCCCAATCTATTGTTCCATAGATCAATATCTTGTAATCTGGCAACATGACAAGATTTAGACTTAGGAATTACTATGTAACAGTTATCCTCATTTTTATTTCCTGTTAAAATACATTTTCCCTTTTCTTTAAGAATTTTAAAATCAGTTTTTGAAAAGGTAACAGTAATATTGGAATCATAAAATTGAGATATGCTTAGTAGGTTGGCCTTAATACCTTTAACTAATAGAACATAATTTAGATTGGGGAGCCCTTCCTCGCACACTGTTCCCTTACTTTTGATCTGAGATAAAATACCATCTCCAAATACGACATTACCTCCAAAGAAGTCTATTTTGTTTGTCAATTTGGTTTTGTCCCCGGTCATATGTTTAGGAAATACAAAGTCCAAGTAACAACCAGTTGAAGTGCATTGTTCCTTAAAAGAAGTTATGACAATGTTGCACTTGAGCTGGGGTTAAAGGTTATCTTTTCTAATCCAATTAGGTCGGGTTTTAAATTTTTTATTGGTCTTTGATTTAGAAAAGGTTTTTTGGGTTTTTCTAAATGGGTTCTTCTTAGTTTTAGATCCCCCCCCTTCTTCTTTTTATAGTTAGAGTTTTGTGTTTTCTATTTTAGGAGAACATAAGTATTCCAACTCTTTATATAATAGTTAAATTTTGAAAGGTAGGTGTATACAGTCTCCTTTGAAAACATTCAGTAATGGTGTGTCCATAAACATCACAATATGAATATTACTCGTGGGTGGAAGGCTTGACTCTATTACTAAAGTCTTTAAAAATAAGTTTTCCCCTATTTGGTACAGTTGTCTAAGTGTCATTAAGCTTGAGTTTTTTACGCTGGTCTCTAACAGGAGGACAAACATACTTAGCTGGACCATTATTTTTACTACAATTTCCTTTTTGAGATTTTTGAAAATTCTCGCCTTGTTTAATAAAAATAACATTTTTGGAGATACGGTCGTTTTTCTAGTAAAAACCTTTTCTCCATAACCTAAGCTATAATTATCTTCAGAATCAAACTTACTTCCAATAATAATTTGATCGCAAGTTTTTGCTTGGGTTTCAAAGTGTAAATATTTTTTAAATACTTTTGAAACCTTCTGCTTTGATTCTTCAAGTTCAACTAAAGTTGACCTATGTCTTTGTTCTAAAATATAGTATTTCTCATGTAGGTATTTTATTTTCAAAGAAAACTCTTTTGTTTCAGTCTCATGGGCAACACATTGAGTTGTATAGTCTTCATCATTCTCTCTGATAGTCTGGTTAAGTAAATCAATACATTTGGTTAATAAATTGACCATTTTATCAAGTCGGACACTGTTCTGAAGCATTTTTGTGTATAGCTCTTGAAGAATCAGCAGATCATCATCGTACTCACTAAGTACATCGTGTGCAGTGTCCCCTATTGCGTTAATTTTTTTTCGTGGAACTCATGCACACGTTCAATTTCTCGACAATATTCATGCTTTGACACACTCGTAGACTAGTATTATCTAAACTACTCTCATCAACAGTAGGCAGAATAATTTCACTCGCAGATATGACATCAATATCAAGAGTAATAATATATTCATGAGTAGGCAAGCATGTAATATCATCAGTGTACATAAATTTTGCAAAAAAGGCCATGCATGACTCATCACACTAGGTTGACTCAATTTCCACTTGGTAAAATTCACTTGAGTCATTCCATGTCTTATACATATTATACCTGGCATTGTAGTTCAGTTTGACTCTACATTTATCCACATAATGTCCCATTTTTCCACAATGATGACGTTTCATATTTTTCACGTCAGTCTTGGGTCTATTACTATTATTAGACTTTCTGTCATCGTATCTTTCATGAGGTCTGTGATTTTGATGACCTTGATACCCTCGCCTGCATTGTTTAGAGGGAACCCAATTTCTAAACTTGATTATCTCTTTAAACTTCTTGCTCACAGTAGCTATTTATTTATCAAGGTGATCAAGATCATAACTATCACTATTGTTAAGGTCAAAATTTGATGAATTCATTTTAGGGACAACCATTTGTGATGAAAACACAACATTATATCCAGATGGTCTTTTATTTTGGGTAGTCAGTTTCTTTTTATACTCCAGATCCATCTCAATAGTTTGGACTAGCATTTGGGTCTTTCTAGCCTTAACACGTTCATCACCCTCATGGGAGTGACTAACGTGTCCCAGGCTTCTTTAGAAGTAGAGCAGATAGAAATAAGTTTAAATTCATGCTCGTTAATGGGCATAAAAATGCAATTCTTTCCCTTATTATTATCCAGAGACATCTTTTTCTCTTCTTTAATAAATTCTCTAAGACTTTTCTTAACTCTTTTAGGGTTGGTTTTAGACAAAGGTTTAGTAGGATATGTGTGACCATTTTCAATCATTACCTATATGTCATCACCCAATGTTCCTTAAATGAATGCAACCATCCTTACTTTCCAATAGGGAAAGTTGTGTCCATCAAAGATAGGTGGATGGGAAATGTTACCTAACTTCTCAAATCTTTCATCCATTTTCATAAATAGGCTTCAAAAAAAAAATTCTACAGCTTTAGGATAAAAATGATTTTGATAAACCTGCTCTGATAACACTTGAAATAACACTGTTTACTAAATTGTTAACTGAAAGTTGAGATTCAAGTAAACTCCAAAAGTAAACTCGTTTAATGAAACTCTTTTCAATATAAAACTACACAAGATGTGTAAAATTTATTTTAGTATGGATGATGGATCTGGTAGATAGATTACCTTAGGTTTTTTAAAATAAAACTTATACTAAGTCTTTAGTAATAAACCAAACATGTAAGAAGTTAAGAATAATCAAGTAAATTGACACAAGGTTTTTTAACGTGGTAAAATCCCTAATTAGGGAAAACCTCCATGGCTACCTTGACGCCACAAAATAAAAATCCACTAAAACTAATGGTAGATTACAAGAATATAGGCACCAAGCATGCATATCAAGAACCTAAGTCTAAGTCAGAAATTATACCTACAGGAGCTGTCCCATTCTCAAAGACAGTTCTGAATGGCTTGGACCTCCCTCATAGCTTCCTTCATTTCCTCCTTGTACTCCGGTTGCAGTTGCTCAAAGAGCACTATATCTATCAAAGGAACCACAAAATCTAAGTGTTTGTGTAAGAGTGAATAGTGATAGTGAAGTGCCTATATGCAAACATGAAACTCACCCTCTCAAGATTTATACACATAAATCCTAAAAATTACATTCAATTTATATTATATGCAAGTCTTTCAAATATCTTTTGAAAATCAGACTTCTGAAACTTCATTAGAACTGAAAAATAATCTTTCTGAAAAATTGGATCTAGGTTGTTTCAAAACCTTATTTATGTACAAATAAATTTCATAAATTGTGAAACAAATATTTTGAAACAATTTTTTATTTATTTGAGACTTTGTACAACTAGACGTCTCTTTTTCAAATTTATTTGAAAAAGATAGTGGATCTAACGAAATACAGATTTATAAACTAAGATCCACAAGATAAGAGTAAAATGAAACCTAAAATGCTATGTGGAGTATTTTTATTAGTAAATCTCACACTTTTTACAGAGAAAGATGAGATTTACAACAAGAGGGTTCCTAAGAGAGATACATGTTGAAAAGGAGCTTCAAATAGTAAAAACCTCACACGAAAACACACTAAAACCTAAAAATCTAACTCTAGAATATAGGGTTTTCTGTTTTGAATAAACTGATTTGTTTGGTGTTTTGTTTTGAAAGAAAAATGTTTGGGTTTGCAAATACATAACGGGTTTCTCTCTCTCTCTCTCTCTCTCTCTCTCTCTCTCTCTACTCTCTCTTTTCTCTCTCTAATCTCTATCTTTTTTCTATTATATGAGACGAATTCTAAAACTTTTCAAAAATTGACCCAAAGAGACTTTTTGTTGTGATCTAGGAAGGATCAAGAAGTTCGAATACTTTGGACGGTTGAGATTGAGTCTGACCATTTGACATCTAATCTAAGGGATACAATCTCATCGCCTTTATATGCTCCCTGATTGACTCAACTAGCCCTCATATGGATTCACTTATACAACAAGCAGATCATTGATAAAATAGAACGAAAGGATGGGATTAATTCTTTTAACCAAGACACAAAATAAACACAAATCTGCCCTGTATACACTTAGCGCGTAGAGTGATCTCAAGGGTTAAAAAATGCGTGTTTTTGATGTTTTTAAAATACAAAATGCACCCACACAAGTATCTTCCACTTTCAAATTTTACCCAACCAAAGTTGTTAGGAATAAAAATATTCTTAATTAAGTTCACAACATTTTAAAACATAATATAATATTTAATAATCAATTGTTAAATGATTTAAAAACAAACTTTAAATATGTTAAAAATTCCTAAAAATTATTCAAACACATGTGCACACATATTAGCACTTATATGCATGAAATGTGTCCTATTGTGTGTTCAAGCGTTCAAGGATACTTTCCTTTGGTAGAAATTGGAGGTTATTGGACTGTATGATCTGTGATAGGGGCCTGCTCTTTTAAAAATCTAAAGCATTTTGTCACCATATCCAAACTAGTTGGAACTCCTAAATGGCACAGACTCATGTAAGTCAACCATATAGTGTGTTCTCATCACAAACCACATATCTAGGTTCACTACATACAAGACACTCAACCTTCTCTTCGTGCTCATTATGGTAAAATATGCAATCATACTTTCATGCATGAATAGATTTGTATTTCAAACCCAAACCCTTCAAGCTTTTCTTCATGGTAGGATAATTTTCTAGTAACGTGTTCTCTCTTGAGAGAACTTCTTGAACCCATTTAATAATTTTAGTTACGCCGCTGCCAAACAAATAAAATTGACTCTTCAAATTATGCAAAGCAATAATTATAATCTTTATACAACTGTTTATTCGCATCGGCTTTCAACCGTATGTATCCCCGATCTCTTGGTAGTTCAGAATCAAAATTTTCATTTACTTGATCGTAATGCGCATTATGTGTATCCATAGGTTGGTGGTTTTGATTGTTGTAGACTCCGTACGCATCATCAATCAAGTTGATCAGTGGACGACGTGTAGGTGAATCATGTACCACTTCCACATGTTAGGGTTCCGTCACGCGGTCGGGTACCGACAATTCTTTTGAAACACAAGGTACATTTTTTTCATTATGGTATGTCCATATTTTATAGTCTTGACAAATTATCCACTTTACTACATGAAACTCAATGTCTTCTAATGACTTTTATTTTCCATTCATACAACGGGTGCATGCACTTAGAATCTTTTTACTTTTAGGATTTTTGTAGGCATATTTAACAGATTCTTGAACACCCTTTACATAATCATTGGTTATTCGGCTAGTCTCCCCCATCCACTCTTTGTATAATGGGAAATCCATTTAATAATCTTTAAATTTCAGTCCTGTCCTGATAGATTAAAACAAAAGTCGTGTTGCATTCAAGAAATTAATATGATTATAGAAATGTCATGTTTCATTTAAGTGATATTATTACAACTGAAATGGAAAAACTATTATTAGAATGCAAACAAACAAAATATTCTTACAACTTAAACAAAAAAAATGTTGTTACAACTAAAACAAAAAAATATTAAAAGAACTTGACAAAGAGATAAACTGGACAAGTGGTAAAACAATTTGCATAATGCCTCAATTCTCTCCCTTCCACATTGCAAACTTGCACAAGTTCATCTTCACAGCTGTTGTATATTTCATCAATCATTATTTGAGCCTCACCATTCTACTAAGGTTGGTTGTGTACTTTAGTTCCGACAACTACAGAGATGAGTGTGCACATGCCAATAATCCTACTATTTTCGAGGTCCTTGAAATATAATTTTTATCCATAGTCACCGTGATTAGTTGGCGATGAACCAAAACCTGTGACAGGTGGAGGCACTAGGAAGGGGAATATTATAGGAGGCAGCATTAGGGAGGGGAATGCTGCAGGAGGCGGAATTTGGGAGGGGAATGTTAAAGGAGGCATCATATAGGATGAGAAACTTCTAGAGGGAAGGAAATGGGAAACCTTGAGGAGGCATTGGGAGCCGATAACCTTTAGTAAAAAAGTCATAAGTTTCACAATTGGATTCTTCAAGAGTACCAAGTTATTTTTAGTCTTCTGTACATTCCCATCAATACTTAATTGCTATTCCTCATAGGATGATAAACTATTCGTGATCGAAGAAATTTCGTCTAAGAGAAGTGTGGCGTGTTATAATTTTATTTTTGGCATATATGATCCAATACCTCTCGTCCTCCCCCTTTTATCATTTTCAAAGTTCTGGGTCAGGTCATCATTATCCAAGTCATCAAATGGGCTCGAAACTTACTGACTTCTAATGGCCTCTATTGATTCCAGAGTCTTAGCTAAGTGCAACGAGAATTTATTATCTTTTCCTCGTCGACCATAAACATATAAGTTGTCCCGATTTGGTTGTTTACCGTCACTTAGGCCATCCTTTGCCTACTAAAACATTCATTTGTCAAATATTCTTAAGATTTAGAGCCTAACCTGTGGACATCGATTTTTTTTACCTGTTTTGTTTATTTTTCTCCTTCTCAACAAGCTTCTTGTCCTTAGACTCATTCTTCAAAAAATCATTCCACTTCTCCATCAACATTTCAACACTTCGAGGCACCTTGTATTTCAGAGAAAAAAATACTTGAGATCAATGCATTCTTTGGGAAATGTCTCGGCTGAAGGTTTCTTCGGTATGTCCTTAATTGTTTAGCAACCCAAGAAAGAATCTTATGCTTTGATTTGTCAAGAAATGTAAACCGCTTGTAGAGTTGATCGTAGATGTCATTTTTAATGGCTTGATCAACAAGGTTACAATTGTCTCCTCCCTGACTCCCACGTTCATTTTTCCCAGCGAGAAACATTGGCCTTTAAAGCTCAACAGGCCATTTTTAATACCCGTGGGGTTATTTCAAAGAAGGGAGAACTCCGTGGGATTCTTTTCCTTTAAGCGGAAGGTGCTAAGAGCACTGGCTAGGGGTGTTGGAACAATAGGGATTTCTTCCCTACTCATACTTGGAGTCATATTTGGAGTAGGGGAACAAACCAAAGGTGGATTTTTGAATTGCTCAACGATTGGTGATAGGAATTATTATTGTTGTGCATGAGATGAGTATCCTCGTTTGGGTGTCACCTCGTCACTTGGTACATTTTGGTTGTTGTCTCTCGACATTATCTACAAAAATGAAAAATCATTAGCAATTAAATAATTATAATTGTTGATACCAAATTTAATCTGCTGACTTGGACTAATCATATGAAGGCACGTGGCTATCTACATGGAAACAACAAGCACTTCCGAGATGATCATACGCTCCGAGGAACTCTTATGCTCCGAGGAACAAGACCTCTCTGAGGAAATCTTTGGCACCGAGAAGCTCAAGCTGTCCGAGCTACTCAGGCAGTTCGAGCTGCATCTCGAACAAAGCATTAATAGCTGGATAACCAACAGTTCAACTGGTTCATTAAATGCTTATCATTTAAATGCACATGCTTAAAGGGCATTAAATGTATTACCCTTTCATATGTATATCATTTAATGTATCACCCTTTCACATGACAGCCTCAGGGCTATAAATACATTGTACAATCCTCATTGTAGGGGGACCGAATCCAAGCTCTGGAATCAAAAATGGAATTTCTTGTAATCGAGAATTCCCAAACACTCAGCAATAAAACAACAGTGGACGTAGGCCATTCTTATAAGGCTGAACCACTTTAAAATCTTTTGTCTTATTTATTTATCTGTGATTGAATTATTAGAGTGATCTAATTTTTTACATCAACAGATTGGCGCCGTCTGTGGGAAACGACTGGTAATATCGTTTTCTCACCAATAACAATCCATTACCAATGGATGATATTCCTGAATCTAGCAATCGAAACGCTGGAACCCCTCCAAATCCATCTGCACCACCAACTATTCCAGATCTGACTGGAATAATGGCAAATCTAGCTCAGGGCCAGACCGTCATACAAGAAACGATGCGACAACTCATCCAAACCCTCCATGGCAGTGCATCAGCCCATTTCAAATCACAAAGCATTCAAAGAAATACCCGTGAACCTTCTTCGCATACTAGGCGTACTAACTCATATCGCAATGAGGAATCTAAAGATTTTTCTTATCAACCTGGACGAACTTCGTCAGTGCGAGCCACAGATACTGAACAACGTGTCACCCTCTCCCCAAAAAGGGCCAGCGCATTGGAAAGATTAAGTAGGGCCTCTCCTTTCGATTGATTAGGCCCTAGGAGGAACAAAAGCACTCTTAATGCAGCGTCGAGGAGATTTCGATGACCATCAAATTTAAGGGAAGGATCTGCCCAGTCGTGTCCAGCTGCTCGTCAAGATGGATCCTATGACCGACCAGCTGCTCGTCGAGATAAATCCTAGGAAGTCACTTCAACGCGATCAGTTGCTCGAACCAATAGGCCCGAAGAAGGGAATGATGCATGGAAAGGATCTATTCAAAGGTTGGAGGATAGATTAGGGGAAATAGCTAAGGCCAAGAACCCTCTACAACGAACCTTTATTCGAGGAACACCTTTTGTCCAGGACATTATTGATTTTCCAACACCATCAAAGTTCAAAGCACCTGTTGTGACTCCCAAGTATGATGGGAAGACTGACCCTATCCTTCATATAGAACAATATCAAGCTGCTACCGACATCTATGCTGTCCCCGACAAGATGAGATGCAGGGAATTCTCGAGAACTCTTACCGGATCTGCTCAGATATGGTATAATAATCTTCCTCGGGGTAAGATTTCAACTTTTCTTCAACTGGCCGAGCTATTCATTGGGAATTTCTGCTTTGGAGCAAAGCCAGTTAAACGAGTAGCACATTTGTTAAGTGTTAGACAAAAAGCTGGTGAGAGTATCAGAGATTACATAACTCGTTTTAATAACGAGAAACTCGAAGTCATTGATTATGAGGAGAAGACAGCGATTACCACTTTGATGAGTGGACTGCTGCCAAACAAGTTGTATTACACTTTGGCCAAAGATCCACCTCGAACCATATCGGACTTGATGGGAAAAGCGTCCAAGATTATGAATGCCGAGGAGGCTATGTCTGCGAAGAAGAATATGGACGCCAAAGAAACCAAGGTTGAAGGTGATAAAGCTAAGAAGAAAGAGCATAAGAACAATGGTGGTGACAAACATTCCAAAAATAGGTCGTCATGGGAGGTCTTGAGGAAATTTGATAATTACACAACTTTGAAGGCAAGTATCAACCACGTTCTGGAAGAGATTAAGAATAGCGAGGAGTTAAACTGGCCAAAGAAAATGAAGGCAGATCCTGACACGAGGAATAGGAAAAAGTATTGCGAGTTCCACAAGGATCATGGCCATATGACAAAAAATTGTATAGCTCTTCAGAATGAGATTGAAACACTCATCCGACGAGGGAAGCTAGCAAAGTATGTTGATCGGGGAGGCGAAAGAAGAAACAACGACCGAACTAGAGAGAGGTCTAGATCTCCTCGTCGGGCAGAGGAGAACAAGAAGAGAAACCATAAAGTTGATCTAGAGGATGACCCCGACCTTCCAAAGAAACTAAGGCAGCCAGAACGAGAGGTATTTTCAATACGCTTTGGGTCATTTGATTGTAATGTTATTACACGAGGAGATGCAGGAGGAGGAGATCTTACTGTAGAAAGAAAAGCTTACCTCGGTGAGGCTCAAGCTTGTTCGTACATTTAGCGAATAAATCTAGCTGAGGAAGATCGCCTGAGGAAGGTGAACAAGGAGAAATTGGTCATCGGTTTTTCGAAAAATGACCTTGCAGGTGTTTTATATCCTCACGATGATCCACTGGTGATCAAGATGAGAATGAAGGAGATAATGATTTCAAGAGTGCTGGTCGACAACGGTAGCTCGGCAGACATCATGTTCTACTCATGTTTCGATAGTTTAAATCTAAAGTTATCTCAACTGGAGCCTTACCACAGACCCCTCATCAGTTTTGCTGGCGAGAAAGTATTCCACTTGGGATGATCAAGTTGGATATATTCATTGGTACGTGGCCTGCTTATCGGACAGAAAGAATACGCTTTTTAATGATGGATAATAATGTCCAGTCATTTTACAATATCATCATGGGAAGAGTAGGATTGAAGAAGTTTGAGGCTGTACCATCTACAGTGCATCAATGCCTAAAATTTCCAATAAACTTTGGAGTAGGAGTTATGAAAGGTGATCAAAAAGTAGCTCGGGAATGCTATTATTCATCCACCGAGCAAGAAGAACTGGAAGAATCAAAGAAAAAGACTACTACTTATCAAGTGGATGAAGGTGCAGAAATTGAAACCTTGGATCCTCGGGATGAGTCGCAAATCGTGAAGGGTCAAGTGGTGGAAGCTACTAAAAATATCATCCTGGACGACGAACACCCTGAGTGAACTACTCAGATAGGTTCATCATTGGAAGCCTCATTAAAGAAGGAATTGATAACTTTCCTTCGAAGCAGAAGACAAACTTTTGCATGGAGTCATGAAGATATGCCTGGAATAGACCCAAACTTCTTATGTCACGAGCTCAATGTGAATAAGGAGATCAAGCCTGTGAAGTAGAGAAGAAGAGTATTCAGTCCCGAGAAGAATCAAGCTATACAGGAGGAAGTCGATAAGCTCCAGAAACCTCGTTTCATTGAAGATGTTAAATATCCAGATTGGTTAGCCAATGTGGTGATGGTAAAGAAGAAAAACAACAAGTAGAGGATGTGTGTAGACTTCACCGACCTCAACAAAGCATGCCCAAAGGGTCACTTTCCACTGCCCGAAATTGATCAACTGGTGGATGCTACCTCGGGACACGAGTTGCTGAGCTTCATGGATGATTATTCTGGTTACAATCAGATTAAGATGAAACCTGAAGACAGGGAAAGTACTTCTTTCATTACCCCTAGGGGAACTTATTGTTATAATGTTATGCCTTTTGGTTTGAAAAATTTAGGTGCGACATATCAGAGGCTGATGAACAAGGTCTTTGCTGAAAAAATCAATGACAATATGGAAGTCTTTGTTGACGACATGCTGACAAAAAGCAAGAAAGCTGCCGATCATCTAGTTGACTTAAGTCAGACTTTTGATCAACTAGATAAATATCAAATGAAGTTGAACCCGACGAAGTGCATATTTGGAGTACGAGAAGGCATGTTCCTCGGGTATATTATCAATCAACGAGGCATTGAAGAAAATCCTGAAAAGATCAAAGCTCTATTAGGGCTGAGATCTCCAACAACGAAGAAGGAAGTACAGAGTCTCACTGGACGAGTAGCGGTGCTCAACAGATTTGTGTCACGAGAAACTAATAGATGTCTCCCATTCTTCAAGACACTCAGAAAGACTTTTGAGTGGAATGATGAATGTGAGAACGCTTTTCAAGACTTGAAAAAAATACTTAGGAGCACCTCCACTGTTGTCCAGGCCGGTGATGGGAGAAAATTTTTATTTATACCTTGCAGTGTCCGAGAATGCAGTTAGCTCAGCGTTGATCAGAGTGGAGAATGGAGTGCAAAAACCAATTTACTACACAAGTAAGGCCTTCCGAGGAGCAGAGATCAGATATCCAAGGCTAGAGAAATTGGCACTGGCGTTGATTGAGGCGAGTAGGAGAATGAGGCCATACTTCTAGGCTCATACTATTGTAGTATATACCGATGTGCCATTGAGACAAGCCCTTCATAAGCCAGAAAAATCAGGGAGAGATATGTACTGGGCAATAGAGCTCGGTGAATATGATATAATTTACGAACCTAGATCATCGCTAAAAGGGCAGGCTGTAGCAGATTTCATAGCGGAGTTCACCTATCCTGATACCCCCGAGGAGCAAAAGTTGCTCGCTGATCAACGTGTGGATGTTACAGGATGTGATACAGAGATAGTTGGGAGGACTCGAAATGAGGAATAAGAGTTGCTCGCTGATCAACCTGTGGATGTTACAGGATCGACAAACACTAGTTCAGACCAACTCCGGTTGGTAAAAGGGCAAGGGGATGTTACAGGGTCATTAAATTCGAGCTCAGACCAATTTCGGTTGGTAAAAGGGCAAGAAAAGATGATCGACGAGGAGCGAGAAAAATCCGGGGAGGATGAAAGGAAACAGCAAATATTTCACCGAGGAACTCTCGCTGATAAAAAATTTGAAGACGAGTTACCTATATGGAGGCTATATGTAGATGGCTCATCTTGCACTGCAGGATGTGGCGCGGGGATAGTTTTGAACACTCCGGATGAGGTCGACATGGAATACGCCTTGCGTTTCCAATTCAAAGCTTCCAATAATGAGGCTGAATATGAGGCCATGATTGTAGGGCTTAATTTGGCAAAAACTATGGAGGCGCAGCAGGTTGTGATTTTCAGTGACTCTCAATTAATTGTAAACCAAATGATGGGAGTATATGCAGTTAGAGGAGAATTAATGATCAGAAATCATGCAAAGGCAAAGGAGCTGCTGTCAGAATTTGCCGCTATTCAGGTGGTCAGAATACCAAGAATGGAGAATGCAAGAGCAGACGCCCTAGCTCGACTAGCATCATCCACTCGCACCGAGCTATGGCGAAAAATCCCAATTAAAGTGTTAGCTGGTCGAAGTATAGATGAAGACCTGACGATGAACTTCATTACCCTTGATTTAGGATCGTCTTGGATGGATCCCATCAGGGTGTATATCAAGGATGGAGAATTGCTAATTGACAAGCTCGCAGCCAAGAAATTGAAGTTTAAAGCTGCTCGGTATGTACTATCTAATGGTGTTTTATATAGACAAGGAATTATGGCAGGTTTGCAGAGATGCGTACATCCCTCCGAGGTGAAAGAATTGATTGAGAAAATCCATGAAGGTTCTTGTGGAGCACATGTAGTAGGTTGGACGCTTTTACAAAGGGTGATGACGCAGGGATACTACTGGCCGACGATGAGGGTAGATTGTATAGCCTATGCCAAGAAATGTGACAAGTGCCAACGCTTTTCCTCCATCCGAAGAACTCCACAAGCATTGTTGACACCCATAACTTCCCCTTGGCCATTTTCCATGTGGGGAATCGATTTGGTTGGACCACTGCCAACGACCCGAGAAAGGTTCAAGTACCTCGTCATCGCAGTGGATTATTTTACTAAGTGGGTAGAAGCTGAGCCACTCATTGACATGATGTACGAGAAGGTATACCAATTTGTTTGGAAGAATATCATTTGTCGATATGGTCTTCCTCATGCTTTCATCACAGACCATGGAACAAAATTTGATAACGAGGAGTTCGCTGCCTATTGTCATCAATCAAACATTTTGAAGGTTCATTCAGCACCAGGCCATCCTCAAAGCAATGGACAAACTGAAGTGACAAATAGAACGCTGCTGAATGGTTTGAAGAAAAGATTGGATGATGCGAAACCAAACTGGATCAACGAGTTACAATCAGTACTCTGGGCTTACCGAACTACTCCCCGAGTAGCAACTGGAGAATCACCATACATGCTGGCATTTGGGAGTGAAGCTGTCATACTTGCCGAGTTGGGTCTCCCAACACACAGGGTGCTAAATTTCAATTCCCCTGTCAGCGATTTAATAAGAAGGATGGATTTAAACATGCTCGAGGAAGTTAGAGAAGAAGCAGCCATTAGAAATGCTTCTTACCAGCAGCGAACAACTTTGTTTTACAACAATAGGGTGAAGAAGTGCGACCTGAAAGAAGGAGAATATGTGCTGAAGAAAGTAATTCAAAAGCATAACAAACTGGAGGCAAACTGGCATGGACCATACCGAGTTACAGAAGTTGTTCGACCAGGAACTTATCGAATAGCAACTTTAGAAGGCGAGGAGTTTAAAAATGCCTGGAATGCAGAGCACCTGCGCAAGTATTATCAGTAATGTATATGTAACACAGTTCCATCGGTATGAATAAAATAAAAATATTCTGCAAATCTCTCTGTTTATTGAAATTTTTTTGGGGAATACTAGTGCTACGCACTACTCGGCAAAGCTCAGAAAATTGCACAAGAAAATATTCCAAACTGTACCAACGTAGTTGGTCGACGAGGAGAAAATATTCCAAACTGTACCAAGTATGGTTGGTCGGGGATAAAAACCCACTAACTGTAGTTGGTCGACGAGGAGAAATATTCCTAAAAATGCCAACCTGTTTGGCTAGGAAACGAAATATTCCAAACTGTACCAAGTATGGTTGGTCGGGGATAAAAACTCACTAACTGTAGTTGGTCGACGAGGAGAAAATATTTCAAACTATACCAACGTAGTTGGACGACGAGGAGAAAATATTCCAAGCTGTACCAACGTAGTTGGTCGACGAGGAGAAATATTCCTAAAAATGCCAACCTGTTTGGCTAGGAAACGAAATATTCCAAACTGTACCAAGTATGGTTGGTCGGGGATAAAAACCCACTAACTGTAGTTGGTCGACGAGGAGAAAATATTCCAAACTGTACGAACGTAGTTGGTCGACGAGGAGAAAATATTCCAAGCTGTACCAACGTAGTTGGTCGACGAGGAGAAAATATTCCAAACTGTACCAACGTAGTTGGTCGACGAGGAGAAAATATTCCAAACTGTACCAAGTATGGTTGGTCGGGGATAAAAACCCACTAACTGTAATTGGTCGACGAGGAGAAAATATTCCAAACTGTACCAACGTAGTTGGTCGACGAGGAGAAAATATTCCAAATTGTACCAAGTATGGTTGGTCGGGGATAAAAACCCACTAACTGTAGTTGGTCGACGAGAAGAATTTATCGACCTTGATTTGGTCGGACACATTTTATGAAAAAAAACAAAAATTTACCAAGTATGGTTAGTCGGGGATAAACTCTCACTAACTATAATTGGTCGACGAGCACAATTTAACAACCTTGGTTGGTTGGAAAAATTTTAAACATTTTTATACTCATTATTTTATTATTAAGTGATCGAGCAACATTACTGATACTTGTAACTTTATTACTAAGATGGTCGATGAACAGCACAATATTATTATCTTTTTAACAGATATGCATAAATGTAAATTGTTTGATATTTACAAGACAATAGCAATTAAGATTTGCAAACAAAAATGAAAGTCTTTCATTAAATTCAAAATAAATTACATTGATGATAAAATGAAGGTTACATTGATATGTATGCTAACTATTACATCAAAAATTTCTATTCTATTGGTCTTTTCCCCTCAGCTTTTTATGCAGGTTCCACGCCAGCAGGCGGATCATTTAAAGACTGAGGAGAATTAATGAAGTTCAAATCCTTCAGCATCCTGACGTTCATCACAGAAGGTCGATCTAAAAGATGCTCGGGACGAGATACCTCAATTTGAGAATGTAAATTGTAGTCACCGAGGTATTTTGAAATTAAACTCCGAGGAATGGCACGAGCTTGGATCCAAATCATGTCCAAATTGTACGGTGGCACAGGCAGGTCAAGCAACCCGGGATCATGGTAGTCCCATAGATAGTGTCCTTGTTCGAGCTTCAACACACCTAAGGCATTCAGCCAGCCTTGCTTGTAGCCCTCGTTGCTGGCATTCTGGATACGCTCATCCAAGTAAAATAATGCTTCATTGTATCCAGCCATCCAGAACTCCCTGGGCTATTTGTGGAATTGATATGTTATCCTTTCTAGCTGCTCATGGAGATTCTTGTTAAAAGGTCCTTATTCTCCAAGATTGACTTCTGCGCAAAGAGCTATTTTTCCAGGTCTCTAATCTTCTTTGACATATCTGACAAAGCTTGGTTCTTCGCCATTAGTTGGAAGGCCTGGTTCTCTAAGGAAGACGCTGTCCTATGTTCCTCGACAAGAACCCGAGTTGCTCTTCCTCATCCCCGAGGAGCTCTTGCTCGACCACGAGATGATGTCGAGGTACCAGAACTCCTCAAAGTCTCCAACTCTTCCCTTAATTTGGCATTCTCAACTTCTAAGAATGAAAATCCCTCGTCAGTCACTGGGATTAGGGATGTTGAAGAAGAGGCTGCAGACTTCAACTGTGATAGCTCTTTCTGCAAATTGTTGTTTTCCTTTTCTAGAAGCTCGGTAATCTGTCTGCATTCCTCGACTTTGCCCCTCAAGGTTCTCTCCCTTACATCATAACCAGCAAGAAGCTTCTCGTAGCCCTTGTCAGCCATGATCAGCTTGTACTTCTTTTCATATCCCTCATGCAGCAGAGCAGTGGAGTCTTTGTATTGGAGCTGAAGGTCTTCGAGGGTGCCTTGGAGATCTTCAATCATCTCATAGTAAGCCACATTATTGGCTATCGCTCGATCAAGCAGACACTTCAGGTATTGATATGCTTCCACTGCCTGCTCTGAAGCATCTTGGCCGAGGATATCGACAATCTGTGCTGCACTTAGGTCTGTGTAACAAGACTTAAAGTAATCATTACATTGCCTCAGCAGCACAATGTCATGGACAGATAGAAGTTCCATCCTGGCCATAAACTAGCAGAGAAATAAAAGGCAATCATCAATAAGAAGATCAAGATAGAGTACAAACAGAAAATAAACAACAGTATGCAAAAAGAACTCAAGTTTTATTAGATCATGAAATTTGGAGTTACAAGTTCTGGGATACATTTAATAAAAAGAAAAATAAAGAGAAAACCGAACAACACTACACCTTTTCCTTATCTCCCAAAACTTTCTCGGGAGGTTGGGAAGAGGAGGCAGGTTGCTTGGAGGGAATTATGACTTGTTCGGAGAGCACCATCTGTTGCTCGGAAGAAGAAACGACTTGATCGGCAGCAGGCTGGTTGGTTAGGGCATGTTCTCCCATTACCATTGAAGACTCCTCAGAGGTAGCTTCGTCCTCTTCTAATTCTTTCGGAGTAGAAGGGGGACCAGGGATGTGTCTCTGGAAGAGCTCGGATGACTCGTCGACCTTCATTTCCTGAAGGGCAGCAACCCATCCATCCCTAAAATACTTTATACTGCCATAGTCCACTTGAGAGACCATGGTAGCACACCCCTTATCCCACCCCTTGTCCCAGCCAGAGCTGAAGGACTTCTTCACAGCAGCTTTCCTTTTGGCCTTCTCCAAGGCAAGGTTCTGGGTCAGCAGGCTCTCAGCAGCCTTTAATTTATTTTCTGCCTCCTCCTTCTACCGAACTTCTTCCTGGAGCTGGTCCAACCTTTCTTCAGCAACTTTGAGCTTATTCTTAAGCTCCCCTTCAGCTTTGAGCTTCTCTTCAAGCTCTTTATTTGCCTTCTCCAAGGCAGTCTTTTTCTTCTCCAACTCCTTA
This sequence comes from Sambucus nigra, assembly GCA_949130495.1. Classification (NCBI taxonomy): domain Eukaryota; kingdom Viridiplantae; phylum Streptophyta; class Magnoliopsida; order Dipsacales; family Adoxaceae; genus Sambucus; species Sambucus nigra. The sequence continues at coordinate 248,207,361 of OX422223.1, forward strand.
GAGGCATCAACAGCCCGAGCTTTTTCTTTCTCGGAAGAGGCAAGTTTTTTCTCCCAGATAGCCTTATCAGTGGCATACTTCTGGAGAGAATCTTCCAAAGACTTGATAGCCTCTTCCATAGCTCCCTCCACACTGGACGAGGAACATGAGGCTTTAATGGCTTCATCCTTTTTCAGGATTATGTTGAAGCAACTCGTCAACTGTGAACAGAAAAAGAAAGCAAGTTAAAAACAGAAATGACAAAGGAAATATGAAAAGTTCAAAGTAAAGAAACTTACTGAAGCAAGATGACGAGCAGCTAAAGAAGTAACCATGTCCCGAGTGAGGTTATCTTCAGTACCTTGGACCTCGAGAATGGTCAAGGACTTTACCGAGCTCATGTCAGAGCTCGGGGGAACAAAAGTGGGAACTTCAATCCCAACAGCTAGGGGCTGAATGATGGTATCAGCCAAATTAATCGAGGAGCTCTTCTTCAGCCTCCTCAAGGGAACAGGTACAACCAAGGAAGAACCCTTGGTCGGTGATATCACAATCACCTCTCGTGGAGCAGCAGACCTGCTCGGAGCCACTGCAGGCTTCTCGGCAACTTTTACAGGAGCAGCTGGAGGAGCTACATCAGTCTTCTTTGTACCCTCCCTTGGGACATCAATCCTACTCCTCTTTGCCTCACCAGAACCGAAGGCAGTCTTCTCAAACAAGGTGGGAGGTCTTCTCTTCTTCATCCTTTCGCTCAAGGGAATGTGGGATTCAGGCGATGAGCTGGTGGAAGCTGGTACTGGCTCTGCTTCACTGATCACTATACGAGTAGTGAAGGAAGTTGTGTAGCTCTTGTATTGGAGCAGATATGAGGCTGATCTAATGTGCTCGTCGGCAACACGTTGATGCAGACTCCAGATAAGTCCCAAATGCCTTATATTGACATCTGCTTCTCTTGGGCACCTTCTCTTGCTATCAACTGCAAATAAACAAACATTGTTATCAGTGACACATTTTATCAAACATAAAACAAACATGATTTCAAAATAAATAAAATAAAATAAAAATAACCTATCCCATTGCCATAAGGAGGGCATCTGGGACCCTGGTAAACCTCATCTCCGGTTAATGGAGGGTATTGCCAATTTTTTACGACAACCCCGTGTTCAAAATAATCCCTATTGGCATCAGGTAGATTGACTACTAAGGCTCTATTTATAAACCTAGTTTTTAAATAATAAATATTATCATTAACTGCCCATCTATAGCAGTACATGATTTCTGTAATTCTTATACGAGTTCCATGCACTTGATTTAATTTATGCACCCCATTAACTATTCTCCAAGTGTTGGGGGCTATTCGTGCAGGAACAACATCAAAGTACTGACAGAATTCCAGACACAGAGGATTTGGTGGAAAAGAAAATCCACACTCAGCAAAAAAGAGACTGGGGAACCAATGTCCCTTAGCCAAATTGAAATAATTAGAAGGTTCAGAAAGCTCTTCCAAGAAAACCCAAGAGGGAATGGAAAAATCAGATCGAAATTTGTCAAGAGATTCAACAGGGTAAACCATAGAGATTAAAAGAAATGAAGAAGAAAGAAGAAGATCTTACAGGAAAAGATTAGAGCTGATGACGACAGACGATGGAAGAGATGAATACACAAGAGAGTAGAAGACAATGAAAAAACTCGAAGATGAAAATTTGAAAAGATAGAAGACAATGGGAGTGTCTGTGAAGTTTAAATACCTTACCTTGGGAACTGGCGAAGTAATGATTACAAAAAGTATGATTACATTACCGGCGACTAAAAAGATGAAAAGTGGCGCGGGAACCAAAGCGGGCAGCAATGGCCAAAAAGATGAAAAGTGGCGCGGGAACCAAAGCGGGCAGCAGCGGCCAAAAAGATGAAAAGTAACGCGGGAATCGAAGCACGCAGAAAAGTCCAAAAAAGCATGATTCTATGAATTTGGAAGGAGAAAATAAATAAAAGGGAAATGCTCCTAAAAAATAGGAAGACTATTTAAAGCTACCGTATTCCGAGAAAGAATGTTCCATACTCCTCAAATTCCGAACTATGAAATATTGGGGGCTTCTGTTGATACCAAATTTAATCTGCTGACTTGGACTAATCATATGAAGGCACGTGGCTATCTACATGGCAACAACAAGCACTCCCGAGATGATCATACGCTCTGAGGAACTATTATGCTCTGAGGAACAAGACCTCTCTGAGGAACTCTTTAGCACCGAGAAGCTCAAGCGGTCTGAGCTACTCAGGCGGTCCGAGCTGCGTCTCGAACAAAGCATTAATAGATGGATAACCAACAGTTCAACTGGTTCATTAAATGCTTATCATTTAGATGCACATGCTTAAAGGGCATTAAATGTATTACCCTTTCATATGTATATCATTTAATGTATCACCCTTTCACATGACAGCCTCAGGGTTATAAATACATTTTACAATCCTCATTGTAGGGGGACCGAATCCAAACTCTGGAATCAAAAACGGAATTTCTTGTAATCGAGAATTCTCAAACACTCAGCAATAAAACAACAGTGGATGTAGGCCATTCTTATAAGGCTGAACCACTTTAAAATCTTTTGTCTTATTTATTTATCAGTGATTGAATTATTAGAGTGATCTAATTTTTTACATCAACAATAATAATACGAAATTATAACTAATCAATCATGTTTCTCTCTCTCTCTCTCTCTCTATCTATCTATATATATATACACACATATACCTTTTTAGAGTAAGACTTTAGAATATGTCCAATGTGCCTGATTCCATCCATTCGGTATCAGTTTTTAAAAACTTATGAATTTTTACACGTGGACAACAAGGAGGAAGCATATCTATGATTGGTGTATAGATATCTGTGACATGAACTCCAAATCCCATTTTTTCAACTTGTTCGTAAGATTCAATTTTACGTGCATATGGCGCAAGACATCATAGTCTATATCAATGCTCTCTATACGCAATTGTATCCATAATGGTTAAACTTTTTTTTCTCTCTTCTCTAACACTGTAAGCAAGGTCAGGGCTACATCGGGATTATATGTTCGGAATATATCCTCTATAGCATCATCAAAACTTTCTTATTGGGAAAATAGAATACGATCGAACATGTACTCTTACTGGAGATTAACTCCACGATTTGCAAGGTAGTTATATTGTTTGATCTTCTTATTCCCAAACCTATAAATTAGAGTACCCTCTATATGGCACGCGTTAATAAAATAGGTATATGTGTGGTCCATTTATAACCTCTCGTAATCTTGTTGATAGTGATTATCATGTTGCCTCATTTTTCCTGAGAAAAATATACGAGGGCCTGAATATGAGCCCAACAAATAAGGGCTCTAATTAATTAATAACTACTAATTCTGACATATGAGGTATAACGGTATATTAGCGTGTTTAAGGTTTTGATTCATTAATACCCTTATGTTAACCCCGTTCTTTTTGGATCTCACCAATGTGAAATCCAAACAACAACCTTTGTAAGTGCTTAGACACATTTTGTTAGGGTTTATCATCAAAGAGTTTAAAAGTATATGTGTGTTATCGATCCATGATATCCAACATACTATCCAACAACCAAACAACAACCAATAATCATACCCATATTCAAAATATCTCACTAAAGTAGGGTCATTTCTCATTAAACATACACATGAAGATTAGGGTTTTAATTTTAACTAGGCTTAAAATAAATAAACATAAACATATACATGCAGACTAGGGTTTCAATTTAAAATAGGGTTAAAATAAACACACATTAACATATAATGACAAATTAGGATTTCAATTTTAATTAGGGTTAAAATAAATACACATTAAAATATGTTAGAAAATTAGGGTTTCAATATTTATTAGGATTAAAATAAAGAAACATTAACACATTTACACACACACTGCATATATGCACACATATGGAGGCAAGAATGGACTAGTATAAAAAATACACATGTGCTAGTATAAAAAATTAAGGGGTAAAATGAATTATATACAAGGTCGAGGAATTATTTTTAAAGTTCTCCCTCTCACCTATTTTTTTGGGTTTGAATCCATCTAATATTATGCAAAAATTTAATGAAAGTTCCTTCCCCCAATTTTTCGGAGTGAGTCCTCTTCCCTTAATTTTAAATTTAGGGTTAATTTGAGATGTTGACTCTCATTTTAATTGATACAATGCACATAAATGCCCAAATACAGGTACACAATTTTAATTTTAGGGCTAATGTTAGGGTTTATGATGGTTAAAATGTTAATGTTGATGTTAAAATTAAGGTTGTTATTAGTATTTATGATGTTTAAAATGTTAGTCCCAATTTAGGGTAAAACTTTTGTGGTTACATTTGAGGGTTAATAGTTGTATAAATGTTAAAGGTTATATTAGAGATTGAAATTGAAATACACACACACACACACACACATACACACACACACACACACACATATATACATAGTACATGCACACGTACACACTATACACACACATACAAGGATTATACACATACACACATAACACAGCACACACACACACATACACGTACATTATACATAGACACACATATACATGGTACACACACATACACAGATTATACACACGTCAATGCACAAATACACATATATATACAAATACATTAACACCCAAATACATAAAAATATTACCTTGGTGATTGAGAGAGAAAAAGACGAAAAACTTGATACTGAGAGAGAGGAAGACGAAAAATGTTAGGGTTTGAGAGAAAGAGATAGACAGATTTTGGGTCAAATGAAAACTCTATCTTAATTTCAAATATAAGAACATTGGTCACGGCCGAAAGTCGTGACCAAATTTTTTTGCACGTCATCAATAGTGACCAGGGGCTTTAAAAAAGTTGTAGTCACGGCCTTAGTTCGTGACTTGCATGTGAGGGAATTTTGAACTGATCATATCCCAAACCTGTGACCACGTGTGATGGATTTTGGGCATTGATCATGTACATGGTCATGGCCTTATTCCGTTACCACACTAAATGAAATTTTATCGCTAATTTGGCACCATGATGGTCATAGATTGGTCATAAATAAGGATCGTGACCCAATATGGTAAGGGGTCACGACCAAGACCAGCTCGAAATACTTATGTGACCGCACTTTATCATGGAATAGGAAACACCTATGTTGGAAATGGTCATGGCTTTAGTCAGTGACCAGCTGATCATGGACCAAATTTGTGACCCCCATGTCGTGACTATTCGTAGAATTTGGTGTTGTGGTTTCTAAGATTTAAGGCATGTATTTTGATCTGATGTCCTTCTGAATGGAATCCCCTGGTTTTCATGCATGTCATTTGGTTTCCATATGATAATAATTTCCATTATCATCTTCCCTGCAATGCTTTAGCATTAGCTGTTCAAATCCAAATGGATTCATTAAAGCTGTAGCAAATTCCAATCTTCTGGATTGGCTGTACTACAATGATAACGCTTGGATTTCATGCCTAATCATTTCACCTTAGTCAAGAAACCATTTCCCCATGGCTCACATGGGTGTTGAAATAGTTTCTACTCATGGGGATTCATTACTCCCTATAAAGTCCATTGGATTGAATCCCTTAATGGTCGTTGAATTTCAAAAGGTTCCTTATATATATAATCCCACTTTCTTTCACTCTATTCCAATTCATCCATTTGCAGTATTATAGTAAATTTGTAATACCTTATATTTTTAATAGAATTAAATAAATGGATTATTTCATATTTAATTAGGGAATTTGGATTTTAATATGGAAAATTCAATTGGTTAATAACTATTTGTAAAATTGGATTTACAATTGGCTAATTTGGAGTTATGAAATTTAATCGGTAACTTATTAAATTATATTGGGCTCTGGCTTAATAATAGAATAAGTGAGATGGGGTTTGGCTTATATTGGGTTCGAACACTTTAGAATGGGTAAATGGTATCATAGGGTGAAACCCAAGGTTGTCCAGTCATTAATGAATTTGTTATGGGTTTCTTTCACATAGAAAAAATAGAGTTTGATTTATATTTGGGTTGTAGGATATAGACACGACTCCGACATTAATTGTCCACAACTATAGTGTTTCTCCTGCTACCACGAGCAAAATATCCTCCGATCGCTGGTGTGTTGAGTCCCCACTACCTTATGGATTGGTCGTAGACCCTTCTAGTGGGTTCTCTTTTATAACTTCTAAGGCATGAAATTTTGGTTATTTCTGCATCATATTTATCTCAAACACTCTCTCCCTCTCAAAGACTATAGCATAAACACAATATTCACAAAATGATGCAAGTTTAAACGCTCGAGTAATTCAAGGGATTCAAAGGGTTTTGAAGAATTCAAGAATGTTTTTAAAGAAGTGTTCATCAATCAAACAACTCTTTAGTTTTCTTTAATTGAAAACGCAAGTGAAGAGTGCGACAGTGTGATAATTGATTTAAATTAAATTTGCAAGTTTCCAAGAACCCTTATTTAATTAGGGTCTACTTTTAAATCAAACAAATACAGCCCTTAAACATGCATCTAAATCAACCCATCAAATATAAATCATGTGGCACAGTAAATATGCTGAGACACAGATTTCAGGAAAAAAAACCCTTTCGGGTAAAACTTTTATTTCACTATGAATATATAAATCGCAGCTTACAATTACATAGAGAAATCTGCAATGGATCAACACGCAGCCAACCCACAAAGACACACAGTCGTGAACTCAGCAAGAGAATACACACAGCACCTTCCAAGGACTCGCAGCCCAAACAACAAAGGAAGAACCGCAACTCTTCTCAATGACACGCAGTCATTAAACTTTTTAGAGACTCCCTCAGCAATGACATGTAGCCCTCGGTCGCAAAGATCTCTCCACAAAGATGAACAGTAGCAAAGCTTATGTTCTAGGGTTCAAAAAGATTCACAATAGTAATTGGGATTTTTGTGTGTGAATCAAAAAGATGTTTGGCACATCAAAAAATGAAGTCTTGTTGTGTTTGAACTCTTATAAACGTTTTCTCAAAGACTTGAAAAAATACACCAACGAAGTAGGAATATATATAGAAAATAAGAGTCGGTGAAAAAACATTACACGGAACTGTTCGAATTTATCCCAGGAGGACCGGTCCGGCTAGGAGGCGGATCGTCTGACCTCGGATCGGTTCTTTTTTAAAATAGGCTTCTTCGGTTCTCAATCGGTCCGTGGTATACTGGAGCAAAGTAGGTCGGTCCATTAGGTAGGCGGACCGGTCCGGTTATCCAGCAAAATTAAAATCCTTTTAAAAGTCTCATTTTGCTTGAAAAAACTTACTTCTTATTTTTATAAAAAACATTTTATGAAAATTTCCCAATACTAAGTATGAACTTTAAGGAACTTAAAAACAAAACTTTACCAAGTTCATTCTCGCAGAGGCTATGATGTTGAAGACGCTTTGATATTCGGATCCGTTGATGTACATGCGATATTGAATTTCTTCAACGGTGTAACGGCGTATGACATACAAATTGATAATGGACAAAAATTTCCTTGCAGCAAGATATAATTCTAATATTCTCCTTTTACATATAAATGGTATATTCACCCATATTAAACTATTAGGATTAAAGATTGAATAGAAACAATTAATATTTTTATATCACCTCATATGTTGGTGTTTAAGTGATAAAATTACTTGTTAAAATAAATTAATTGCTCGTAATATACATATTAGGGTTTTTGAAAATGGAAATTGGCTTAATAGTGGATTAGAGTTGTAGATTATTAATTATCCCCATGCTACAATTATGTTATTATTAGAAGTTTATCAATGGCTATGTTAGTCTTGTACTTGTAGAATCATATATGGTACTTTTAAGTACAATATGTCTAAACAATGTAGACTAATTCATAGTGATTAATAATTCACCTTTACTTACAAATGAAAATATATAAATGATGATTAACCCATGATTCATAGACTTAGTATTCAAGTTGAAACTCACTTACAATATAATGAATTATGTTTTGGGTTTGAGACTTCTAAATAACCATGCTAATTTTATTAGAACTATTATTGGATATTATGGGATTAATATCTTAATTCTTCACTCATGAATTGTTAAAAATTTAATTAGTAATTAGTTGGTTTAGATTGATAATAGGAATGTAGCAGTGGTTCACATTGTGGGTTAATTCTTGTTTCTTTGGTAATTAAAATTTATAATGGTTAAACTTTACTATTACATTATATAAATTATATGTAATTATTTTTCTTGATGACTACCTAATATAGGCAAAAGTGTATCGAGAGGTTCCTTGTTTGGATTTCATTTATAAAATGCACCACTCATGGAGTCTAGATAAAGTGAGGAGTTGGGATCTTAGAGAGTGTTTGACTAGGGTTTCCCCTTTAGTAAAAGATATAATTCTTGAGAACCCCAATGTTATTTTAGGTCTACATGTGAAATTAATATGATTCCCATTATAAGAAAAATTTCTAATGTAAGTGATACATGGAATTAATATTTTTATTGTATGACGGGTGGGGTAAAATGATATATTGAGATCATAACCTGAGTAGTAAGTAAATCGTGGAACGTGTAATGATGTATGGATAATTGTTGTAATGTAACACCCCGTATTTTTGATGATTTAAATAATTATGTGATTAATTATTATTGTGGGAATAATTATGTGATTAATTATTCTTGTTGGATTAATTAAATTAAAATGCGAGAAATTAATTTGTTATTAATCCGAATTAAAATAATTATTAACTAGCGTGCCAAGGGTTAATACTTATTGTTGAGAATTATTGAATATTACTGTGTAATATGTAATATTGAATTATGAAATTTGATAAATTGTCGAGAGTGAAATATACAAAAGTTTGGTAATTTAAGTCTGATATGCGTGTGAGTCGTGTCGGGACTAATTGATTGGGATAAAAAGATAATTTATTTTTATGAACTCATATGATCATTTCGAGTGCTCCGTTGAGTCCAGGAGGGTTGAGATAGTCAGAAAACACTACCCGGGTATTTTATTTGGACTCTAGAATATTTTAGGCCAAACTGGCACGCCGTAGGGGTAGTTTTGTAATTTGGATTTTTGGGAGTTTAATTAGTGACAAAAATCAATAATTAAATAAGAAAGGTACGTGTGTAAAATATTTCCTATCAGATTCTAAACCTAAGTGAGAAAGAGGGAAAACCTAAGAGGGAGAAGAAGGACTCCATATGTGTTCTTGGAGAAAGGCTCAAGCTTTTAGACCGAAAATTCCACCAACGAGTAGATTGCGAAGAAAGGAACGCATCTATACCAACATCACCAACGAATTAGACCATCATATTCGAGGCAAGTGTTTATTACTTGCATGCTTTTAGTAATAATTGTGTTCATGTTAGAGTAGGTGATAACCCATTAATTATGAAAGTTAACTTTGATGAAAAATTGATGTTAGGATTCGTATATTGGGAATGAGATTTCAAGAGATTAAATCCCTAAATATAGATAGGATTACATTCACGAATTGATGGTAATTTTCCATGAACAAATCTGGGTTTAATTTGGAGTTATACTCTTAATTTAAGAACTAGGGTTCTTGTTAAATAAATTGGGGATTTCATATTTAATTGATGTACGGTGAGGATTTAATGATTTCAGGTTGTTAGAAATCATGTAGATATGTTAAGACATCAATTGGATTTGCTGTTTGGGTGTTTGGGATTGGACACTAGAGGTTTTAGAAGTGTAAATGGTGGAAAAATGCTGAAATTTTGGGGAAGAAGATGAGATAGGAGGTCTCGCGCGAAATCGAGTGAAGGTCGTTCGCGCGAGATAAGGATCTCGCGTGAAGTCGTTCGAACGACATGTGGCAGTCGTTCGAGCGACAACGCTTCTGGTTCGAGCGACAGGTCTAAAGAGATTATGGTAATTTCCATTTTTACCCCAAATTAATTTACACAATTAATTTGAGGGAAAAAACTGCTATTTCATGGACTTAGCCTAGTGTAGATTTTTTAGGAAGTATTTGGGAAATAATACTTTAATAATTGGAAAGGTATGTTGACCTTGGAGATTACATGGGTGATAGTAATCGAATTAAATATATTATATATAGGAATGAGAAAACAATACGCATGTAATATATCTATATGAATTGGTTGGGTGAATACCTATGAATTTTAATAGGATGTGTGTATGCCTTTATGTGATATTATTGTTAAGTGAACTAATGGGTGATAACCCGGGGGTGCAAGAATATTATTGCTAGGTGAACTAGTGAGTGATAACTCAGGGGTGTAGGAATTCTATTGTTAAGTGTACTGATGGGTGATAACCCAGGGGTACAAGGATATTATTATTAAGTGTACTATTGGGTGATAACCCGATTGTTAAGTGTACTAAGGGGTGATAACCCGGGGGTGCCAGAATCTTATTACTAAGTGTGCTAATGGGTGTTAGCCCGGGGGTGCAGGATTTGTATATATATTTATAGGGATGATGTGACTATATATATATATATATATATATATATATATATATATATATATATATATATATATATATATATATATATATATATATATATATATATATATATATATATATATATATATATATGAACCTGTGAATATTTCTACTGTGTGAAACTAGTAGATATGGAAATAATAATAAATGCTTTGCGTCAAGTGGCCTTAAACTAAGGGTGCAGGATTAGTATATATATATAGGGATGATGTGACTATATATATATGAATATACTTGGGAACATCCTACCTTGTGAAATTAGTATATGTAGTATAAATGAGAAATAAAATAATCTTAGTGGGTAAAAGATTAACCATTCGAATGGTGAATAATGTAACTTAGTTATGTGGATAAACTTTTTCTTTAACGTATTGTATGGGCGATACGAGTATACTACTAGAGAATGTAGATGGTGATATTATGACTTCGAACTAGTTAGGCCGGGTAGCATAGCTAGTGTGGGTTAGATGTACGTTAGGCGTTCACAATAGAAGAGAGGTGAGAATCTCATGTGAGAGTGCGATATCTAACATGCACATAATACTTGCTTCATTGCATTTTTAAATACTTGCTAAATATTTTTAAAACATCGGGCTCTGACCTGTTTCTTGCAACTCTTCTCTCTTTTGCTATATATATTTATTATATCAGGTGCTCAGCCACAGGGATACCAGAACTAGCGATTTGGATTGTCTTACGTGCTGCAGCTATTGTGGAAGTTGTAGGTCCTTGCATTAGACGCATCCATCATTTCCATTCAGTTATATAGACATCTGAGTTAGGGCATGTGTCACCCATTCCTAGTTTTTATCAGAGTTATTATTCAGTTTACTTTACCGTTCTTTTAGTTGGATGGATTTTACTATGAGTCTATGAATTGAAAGTTGGAACGGGGAGGTTTTACCCAGTCTTATTTATTTCAGTGTTTGATTCATGTTCAGTATTTAGTATATTCTTGTGTATGATGAATGGTTTATATTTTAATAATTAAATTGGGAAATTGTTTTATTTGGTTATGTGTAAAAAGGAAGATGTTTTGACGCCTAGCTTAATTCTATATTAGGTAATTAATATGTTTATAAGTTTTTCGACAGTGCTGCTAAGAATGAACCAACTGAACATTCTGTTTTAAATTTGGTAAAGGACTGATCACCCTATATTTAATTGGGCGGGGTGTCACAGGTAATTTTAAATTGAGAATAATGGATTGGGTGATTATATAGGTGTGTGACTAAAGAGGACACTTTATTTGTTTAGTACCAGTGTTGGTAGTCAGATTAGATAATATGGAGCTTGATTTTTATGTATTTCATTATGTATGAGCGGTGGATCCATTCTTGTGAATGGTGGGTCTCGATACAGAGGTAGGTTTATTTGTGCGTCACTCATGTTTGGTGGGACCATAGATAAAGGTAGTGCCTAAATAATGTGATATGATTATGTGTTGTGTACCGATTAATGGTTAGCCGAAGAGGAGTGGATGGATGCAATTACAGTTGGATTAATTAAGAGATTAATTAATTGTTAAAAATTAATGTTTAATTAAGATGTATTGCGAGGTTTCATTTTTGTTCATGGATATTATTATAGGTTAGATAACCTGGGAAATATCATTTATATATATAACTTTTGTTGAGTTGCATATCTTCGAAAAATTACTAAGTTTGACACATTTATATTATTAAAACATTTTAGGTACTAGTAATAGTCTGAGAGAGTAGATTGTACTCCAGCTGGCATGAATTCTCTACCCTTTCAATCTTATGACCCAGGAGTGTTGATGTAGGTTTCCTTATTATCCATGAAGTTACTTTTATCTTGGTGTGTGTTGAGTAGTTTTAATTTTAGTCATGTTGGCTTTTATCAAAGGAGACAATATTATCATATATATTTTTATCTAGTTTACGTTGGTGGTTTGAGAATTAGACATTGCTATTGAGGTTTATGGATTGATTTGATTATTTTCTATGATGAGACTCTTTTACATTTTTTAAGTATAGTTGTGGTGATGATTCAATTTTTTTATTTGATGTTTACCATATCGCATCTCTATATTTTGTCATATCTATTTCTGTTGATTTCTTAGAGACTGAGAATGATATTTAAATTGTTTTAGCAATGTATACATTTTAATACTGGGATCCTATCAAACCTAATAACATAATATAAGGGTTGTTACAAAATTTAATTATCGACACCAATATTTAATTTTAGTAGGGGTAACATGTCAAAAATATTTTTCGAAGACCAAAAATAAAAATAAAAATTGTTGTTATCATTAGTAGTAATAATTGATTACATACCTAGAGTGGAAGCAAAAAAATATAACTCATTTTGTAGGATGTGTTTAAAAGTAATATATGAAAAAAGTAATAACAGTATTGTTAGTTGACTCTTAATAAAATATTTTTTGATGATAATTTAAAGGAAGATGTTCTTTAATGTCACAAGTTATAGTTCCTCCAATATTACAATAGAGTTTTAAATTTTAAATTTGAGTTTATAATCAAATTAAATACAAGGAACTTGGGTGTAAGATTAAACTAAATAATAATGTGGAGTGATAGTGCGCGAAAAGTGTGCGCGTGTAAGTGCACAGCCGTTGTTTTCTGTCTCACCGCGACTATACTAACAAACCTAAATTATGACTACACATAAAATCCTAATATGATTTTGAACAGTTTCGACAGTTAATTGAACCAAGGTTTGTCACGCCCCTAAATCCGCATAAAATCCTAATATGATTTTTGCGTCAACAAATATCCCAGAAATTGCGCACGAAAGATCGTAAGTACGGGACATACATGATATGCACCGTCAAATCTTCTAGGCTCAATAAGTAGGACAACGCACTCGAAATAAACCCGTAAACACTATCACCAAGCAATGCAACGAGTTAACCCGAGTGAGTTCCATTCAAACACAACCTAATTTAAATTACCTAGAAAGTATGTTAATAACGCGGTAATTAAACGCAATAAAAAACACGATAAAACTACACTAGAAAGCACGGGAAGAAAATACATAAACCTAATTAGAAAGCATGTAAATTACACTTCAAAGCAAGAAATGAAGAAATACTACTATATTAATTGGTAGGGGAGATGAATAGTCAACTTACAATCCAAATGGGGTGTCAAACAAAAGAGAAATGAAGAAGAACTAAGAAAAAACCCCCAAACCCTAAGCTACTCTAAGCTAAAATCATGTATATCTGTTTATTACAACAAATTTTCTATTTATAGTAAGTTGGAATTAAATTAGAAAAGAAAAGAGAAAAGAAAAGAAATGCCACAATATCTGCAGAAAACAGGGGATCGATCGATCGACAGAAAGGGTCGATCGATCGATCAAGGAAAAATTTTGACTATACAAAAGGATCGATCGATCGGCCAAAAGGGTCGATGGATCGATCAAGCAGGGGTGAGCCAAGTTGCAGCACACTGCATTCTTTTCTTCCCTTTTCTCCTCCCCCTTTGATTTCCTTGTTTTTCCCTCCGCTAAAATCGCCGTAACTTCTTCATACGAACTCAAAATTGCGCACCGTTAGAGGCTACATGAAGCTAGCGAGGAGGGTTACAACTTTCGTGAAATGTACCCAAGCCGTGAAAAGACTAAAATGCCCTTGAACGCGCGATTGCGTACGGAACTTCATCGGAATGCGTCTGAACTTCATACTTAGTACCAAAATACCTACAAAAGCCCAATTATACCTCATATAGCATGTTAACAATATAAATCAAGGTTTTCTGGTTAACGGGCTTAATTATAGAGATTAAGGCACCCGAGGGGGCTAAAATGCATAGGTTCGGAGGATAAAATACTCAATATCTGCGTATCATCACACCCCCTAACTTACACTTTGCTAGTCCCTAGCAATAAAATAGGATGCAACAAGAACTACAATCAAACCAAAAGCAAGAGATAGTACAAACGTGTGGTATAAAAGCAATAAAAGATAAGGCTACTTTCGCAGGAGATTTGATTGCATTTAGCGTATGCAATAAGTCGTTAAACCCCTAGGTCACCCTTGTTGACGAGTGTCGTCTCATGAGGGTTTTCAGAGATGCTACCCATAAACATCACATGGTTTCCTCAAAATATGCCCAACCCAACATGCGACAAGCCCAAAAATGGCGAAAAGCATTTCATACGCGTTATTAGCAAAGTGAATGAATTCACACAATAGTTCAAATTATTAACATTATAGAATGCACCTCATAGAATTGAAACCTTAAAATGTGGCAGGGGGACGAGCACATGCAAAGTGTGATTTGTCGAAAAACTTATATAAACCGGATAAACATTAAAGCAAGCATACATTTAATCCTCACGGGAATTAAACTCATCAAGTGAATTCACTCGAAACGGGGAGCTAACACACAGAACATGCGGGCTAAAGAGTAAATGTAAATAGAAACTAGGCCACACACATGTCACAAATGAAGAACGCTATATATAAACTGAAAAACTGTAATCTCAATGAAAGGATGCCGCACACTAAAAGAGGCGAAGTGCATTTTCATAGATTATTGAAACTATTTAAACTTTTAAATTACATCAACCTAAGATCACATAAGACTTTAATAGGGTTGTAATGTAGGTTAGGCTAGGGTACGAAATGAAGGAATATATGTACGGATTCAAAGTGTTTGGAATGAAAACTTGGGATAATGGGAGAATGGGGGAAATATCAAAATTGGAAAACGAGTTCCAAACGCGGCATTAGATATATCATCGGGGAGAGTAATCAAAGCTTATTGAACTATATACAACATATAAAACATTCTCTTTTTTTTTCTTTTTCTCATTTTTTCTTTTGTTTTCTTTTGCTTTTTGCTTTCT
Organism: Sambucus nigra; assembly: GCA_949130495.1. NCBI lineage: Eukaryota > Viridiplantae > Streptophyta > Magnoliopsida > Dipsacales > Adoxaceae > Sambucus > Sambucus nigra. Next base: position 248,222,714 of record OX422223.1, read on the forward strand.
CTTTTTCTTCACTTTTTCACTTTTTTCTTTTTCTTTACTTATCAAACTCTCATATGCCTAAATTGCAACTGACATCATAACATCATCATTGTATCCCAAGCAACATTCCAAACAAAGGTATGTAAAGTGTATGGGTGGGCTAAAAACTCCAATTTAGAGTTGGTTATGGGAATGCGGTATGAAATGAAAGGCTAATATTTAGGTTCAAAGGGGTTAACGAGGGTAAACATATAAGGGTGAATTCAAGGTTAATATGGTTGATATATCAAAGATTGACTATGATCATTTCCAAAAGTTTACGCAATTCTTGAATCAAAACAATATACGAAAATCATGCTCAAGTAACACATTTCAAGTATGAACTCAATTAATGAATGGTCAAATGAAAGAATAGTGAGATTACCAACGAATTCAACGTTTTCAATGAGAAAAGAATAGTGTATACACTCACAAACGATAAAAGGTACAAAGCTTACTCAGTGTAAGTATATACAATGCAACAAAAGATTACCGAGTTATAAAAATCTTAAACCAAATCAATAAGGCAATAAAAATGCATGTGCTCATGGGATTAAAGTTTAATTCCTGAAGTTATTCATAATACTAATAAGTGAGACTAAAGTCTAATAACTTCTAAAATTGAGAACATGCATCGTTGGGTTGTCTATTGGATCGGGAAATTATTGAAATTTATCATCGAAAACAAAGGTAAAATGCCCAAAAAAGGAGAAAAAAGAAAGAAAATCTTTTTGAAATTTTTGAATTTTTCTAAGAAAAGCATACTAAGTAACTAACATGTGAGCAAACACATGGAATAAATAAATAAATGGATAAATTATCCCACACCCCCAACTTAAAACTTGACATTGTCCTCAATGTACATTAAGAACCAAGTCAAAGAGAGGAAAATAGCGATATTAACCAAAATTGGAGCGATCCCCATAAGAACAAGTCCAAAGAATCTACAAAACACGTTAGTACCGAGCATAGCAAAAAGAAATAACAAAGAGTTAACTAATTACACTAGACTAAAATAAAAGGAAATACAGAATAAAAAGCTAACTATATACAACCTACTATTTAGGCTTCACACTAACTGTACACTAGAAGTCTAAATAGCTGAGGGTCCACCATAAGAACAATTTCACTTTGGAGGATAACCGGTGTACCCTCACATACAAGCATGCCCTGCAAAAATTATGAATTCCGTTTTAACAACGGAAGGCATCTGTAAGGCGTAAGAAATTAACCATCGCCAATTAAAATTTTTGGTGGGACGATGGGGGGTTTGGATTGAACGTATGACAAAAACATGTGGGGACCGAGAAAAGCCGAATATCCTCCCAAGGATTTTGAAATTGGAATGGGAGGCGGCGCACACAAAGTCAAAGATGTGATCGTGGAAGGCGACTCGAGCAAGTACTCCTCATCGGCGAAAAGGTTTAAAACATTAAAGTTTAAAATCGAATCATCGGGTACTTGTTCCGGTGTGATAATAGAGAATGAAAATGCGGATAAAAGAAATTCAAAATGTTGAGATAAATCATCATCGCATGAAGTTTGAGTTTCGAATGAAATAATATCATTTTCAATGAAATGTTCTTCTTTGGGGGGCAAAGAAGAAATCATTTCATTGCAAATAGATATTACGTCATTATCATCCTTACTTTCAATATATATTACGAGATGGGCAAAGTCTAGAATGGTTTGTTCCAAAGTAGGTACAAGTACCTCATTTGATTCAAAACATTCCTCGACTTCGAAAGTCGCGGAAGCAAAATCGTCGTCGGACTTGAAAAGTAAATCCAAGTCATGTTCCCACGAACGATTTTCTTCCCGATAACGATTTTCAAGTTTCTCATTCTCATACATACGCAAACCCTCACTGAATGTCATGGGTTGAGGTGAGGATGCATGATAATGGGAAATCTGAAAATTACCATCGGACTTAAACGAAAACTCATTATGATAGGAATTTTGAAAATAATTCGAATTCGTTTCAAAATTCTTATTATCGTCATCATCAAAATTCCAATAACCTAATTTTTGACTTTCGTTATACTCGCCCAAAGTCATATTTGAATTTGTTATACTTTGGGATTCTAAGTATTCACCGAAAGTCATAGGTTTGCGGGAATTTTGAGAATTATAACAAGGATTACCGAAAGAATTGGAATAAGACACGCTTACCCCCAAAATGGCTCGAAGTGGCGAATTCCACAAAGTAAGTGCGCGCGGGAAAAATTCGAGCGCTTCTAACTGCTCAAATGTGGAAGTCCTGCAAAAAGGTTAGCACATAATACAAATAGAAAGAAAATACTATGAAATACTAAATCAAATAAAGTCTAAAGAAAACTAGTCCCTGGCAACGGCGCCATTTTGATAGCACGCGAGAAGTGTGCCCGTGTAAGTGCATAGTCGTTGTTTTCTGTCTCGCCGCGACTATACAAACAGACCTAAATTACGACTACACTTGCGGGGCAAGCACAACGGTAATTTGGGTATCAAAAATCCACAGGGACGAGATGCTAGAATTCAATTGATTTAGTACTTCGAAATAACAGTGCAAAAGGTGATTACAAACTAAAAAAGAAAAGATGCATGAAAGGGAAAGATTAATCTAGGCAATGTATTGAAACTAGACTAACAAAGCGAGTAAAACTATAGGTTGCGTCGAATATCCCTCACCCGAGCTATTTGTATAAAATGGTTACATGGGTCGATGAGTTATTTAGAATGTGTCTCGTTTCGACAGTTAATTGAACCAAGGGTTGTCACGCCCCTAAATCCGCACAAAAGCCTAATATGATTTTGGCATTAACAAATATCCCGAAAATTGCGCACGAAAGGTCGTAAGCACGGGACATACATGATATGCCCCGTTAAATCTCCTAGGCGCAATAACTAGGACAACGCACTCGAAATAAACCCGTAAACACTATCACCAAGCAAAGAAACACGATAACCCGAGTGAGTTCCATTCAAACACAACCTACTTTAAATTACCTAGAAAGCATGTTAAAAATGCGGTAAATAAACGTAATAAAGAAACGCGATAAAACTACACTAGAAATCACTGGAAGAAAGCACGTAAACCTAATTAGAAAGCATATAAATTACACTACAAAGCAAGAAATGAAGAAATACAACTATATTAATTGGTAGGGGAGATGAATAGTCAACTTACAATCCAAATGGGGTGTCAAACCAAAGAGAAATGAAGAAGAACTAAGCAAAACCCCCCAAACCCTAAGCTACTCTAAGCTAAAATCGTGTATATCTGTTTATTATATCAAAATTGCTATTTATAGTAAGTTGGAATTAAATTCGAAAAGAAAAGAGAAAAGAAAAGAAATGTCAAAATATCTGCAGAAAACAAGGGATCGATTAATCGACAAAAAGGGTCGATCGATCGATCAAGGAAAAATTTTGACTGTATAGAAGGATCGATCGATCGACCAAAAGGGTTGATCGATCGATGAAGCAGGGGTGAGCCAAGAAGCAGCACACTGCATTCTTTTCTTCCCTTTTCTCCTCCTTTTTTGATTTCCTTATTTTTTTCCCTTTGCTGAAATCGCCGTAACATCTTCATACGGACTAGGAATCGCGCATCGTTCGTGGCCACACAAATCTAGTGAGGAGGGATACAACTTCCGTGAAATGTCGGGCCAGGTACCCAAGCTGTGAAAAGACTAAAATGCCCTTGAACGTGCTATTACGTACGAAACTTCTTCGGAATGCGTCCGAACTTCATACTTAGTACCTAAATACCTACAAAAGCCTAATTGTTACTCATATACTATGTTAATAATATAAATCGAGGTTGTCGGGTTAACGAGCTTAAATATAGAGATTAAGGCAACTGAGGGGGATAAAATGCGTAGGTTTGGAGGATGAAATACGCAATATTTGCAGATCATCATGGAGACTTATCCATTCTATAACTCATAAGAGACATATGTCACAATATAGTTATACATGTGGACATGTGTAATTCAAACAAAGAAGCTACATCATCCATTTAAGACCACTTTATGTTTCAAAATCACTTAAGCTCATGGTTTAGGAGATCACAATAATGAAAAGAAAAGAAAAAATAAAAAACAAATTTTCCATACCACCAGACGTTAAGTAAAAATGAGAGGGGTAGTGAAAGAGAAGGGAAAAACATTGGGAAAGAATATAAATGGTGATTTTGATAAATGGTAATGTTTCATGAGCTTATGGTATATAAGAGATTTTTGGAGAATCAAACATTACTAACAAGGTAAGAACTTATCTTCGTCTACAAAATATTCCCTTAAATGTAGTTCTAGCAATGATGGGTACTAAGTGGAATCTATTAGTGTCTTAATTGATATATAAAAAGAGCAAAATAACAACACCGCTCCTTCTTAAAACTTATGAAACAATTATTTTAGGACCCTGAAATAGTGAGGAATGATACACTTATCTCCTTTTAAGTTGTACAATAGCTTTGCAAAATAACTTGATGGCGAGTTTTATTTCAATTTCGAGCCCATGTAAGGTATTATGTTTGATTTCTTTGATTATTTTTTATGTAGATATTGAATTTATCTTTTTTTCGAACACCCAAGAAACATAATTCTGGTAAGAAATAAATGCCACATTGTAACACCCTGTATTTATGAGTAAATTGGAATTTAATTAATTCAGCTATTTAAAGTTACACGTGTGCCGTAATTTAATTGGATTAAATATTATGTGTTGATTGAAATGTTAATTGGGAGATAAATGATTAATTTTTATGGAATATAATTACTAAGTGAATAGTGATGTGTGATTTTACGTCATAATGAGTGGTAGTGACATGACTGTCTTAGATCTCAACCGGGAGTCGCGTGTAGACCATTTAAGGTTGACATAGGAAATTATTTTAGCGTGACTCGGATGATGATTTTTAGGTCACGGTTGATTCCTAATGGGTAGAAATAGTCAGAATAGTATATCCGGGTGTATAAATTGGGTTCCGGAGAGATTTTTGACATACCCGACACCACGTAAGGGCTTTTTAGTCATCTAAGAGTTTAGGATAGAGAGAGCTCCAATATTTAAAGGTTATATCAGACCCTTGGTGTTAGAGTGTAGGGCTATAACAAGTTTGAGAGAGATTAGTCCATAGTAGAGGAAAAAGAAAAGAGATCTAGGACATTCCATAGTAATTCTCACCACCAATGTTGTCGGAGTTGAGATCAGAACAAGGAATGAACAACCTCATCATCTTATAAGAGAAATCAAACTTGTAAATCTAAGTAAAGTGTTAATCTTGTAATTTATTTAAGCATCTTTTAATACCCGTGTAGTTTAGGGTTTTAATTACATATTTTTGATGAATTCTTGGGAATTAGATGGGGGGAATCTGGGAATTAATATAAAAATGCATGTAGAATAGATTCCTTTATGTAGAGAATACAAAATGAGATGTTATGTGATGAAAATAACGGAAGAAATCAGGGTATCTTGTTGAGAACACATGAAGAACACCATAACTTAGGGTTTTGAGGTTGAAAAGGTTTAAATCTATTGTTAGGTGAACTTCATATGAATTTAATGTATAATTTATGTTAGAAATCATCCGTACACATATATTTGATGTTTGATGATGTTGGATGGGAGTTTGGGATTGTTTGATATAGGTTTTATTAAATAAAAATGGAAGAAACTTGTAACAACGAAGAAGAATAAGTGTCAAGGGTTTAGAACAGGTTCGGCTACCCTCAAGGATCAGCTCGGCCCCATACCAGAACCGGTTCAGGTAACCTGTTATTCCCAGAATTTATTTGTTTAAATTTTTTAAGAGATTAATTGTGGGATAAGTTTAATATTTATACAAGGACTTAGGGAAGGTCAGTAGGTACATAATTAAGGCTCATTTATTCTTAATGAGGGTAAATTAGGACTTTGATCGATAATGCTTAACCGATTGAGGGATGCATCGAGAATTAATGAATTGAGTTACAGAGCGAGGGAACGATAACTTAAGATTTAAACTAGTAGTATATTGATGTGTAAACTATTGATTTAGCATAGGGGATAGATGGGACCCTTTAGGTAGTGAGTGATGCACGGATAATATGAAATAAACATTATATGGGAATTATTTAGTACGTTGAGTATTCGAGAGAGATAAATACTATATACGAAATTAAATGTTAGGTTGTGTGAATACCTATTGTGTTATTTTCTATGTGTGTGAACATACCTATGTTGCCTGCTATCACGAGAGGTTCCGTGTGGAGGACGATTCTACCTTGGCGATTCTAGTGAGGTCTGGATTTGTGCCCCAGAACATAAAACTTAGGGAGGCTCACTATGTGCTGTGTATTGATCAGACCAGCGTCAAATATGGGTACATTAGGTATGTGCATAGCCCTAAAGCTTAGAACTATGTTCGCCTCCATTATGTGTTGTTTGATTGAGGGTTCGAGGAGACATTCTGAACCGATAGTCCCTGATTTAGTACGGGAGGTATATGGACTTGATGGCAGAGTACGCATGCATCGCGGTGGTCATTCCGGAGGATGCTATAGTTGTATATATTATAAAGTAATAAGTATATACAAATGTGATTATTATATTTGTGTGTGGTGTTAGAAAAGATAGATATTGTGTATCTAAAAGCAACTTAAGTGTGAAGAACTTAATAAATGGTGTTATAATACTGTGTGGTAATTCTACTTATGTGTTATTATAGAAAATACAGATAGTGTGTATCTAAAGTGACTTAAGTATGAGAAACTTAATTTAAAATGATTCGATAATTATATGTGGGTGATATTAATTCTATAAAGTAGCGACATCGTATTATATGGGAAGTAGAGGATATCTGAACTGAAACACCCCGTATTTTTTATGATTTTTATATTTGGATTAAATCTGGATTAAATTGGGATTAATTAAATTAAATTGGGATAATCAATCCGGTGTAATAAATATTAATTAGAAATAAAAGTTAATATTTATTTATATTGAACATTACTTAGTGAATGAGTAATAATAATGATAAGGAAATATTATAATTTTCGTGAATGAGAATACCGTAGGTATGATAGATTTAGTTGGAATGGGCGTGTCAGTCGTCTCAGGACTTAATTTGGGAAATAACAAATAATTTTATTTTTGATATTTCAAATGGTCATTTAGAGTGTGACATTTTCAAGAAGGTCGAGATAGTCAGAAAAGTGTACCCGGGAGTTTAGTTTGGGTCCCTGAGGATTTTTAAGCCAAACCGGTACCTCGGAGGGATATTTTAGTCTTTTGAATTATTGAGAAAAATAGACCCACGAATTTTATAAGTGAAAATCATATTAGGAGTTGGAGAAGTTAGGGTTACGAGAACAAAAAAAGCTTACAGAGGCCATTAGAGGAACAAGGAGAGCTACTCCTAAAGGTTAGAACCATAATTATTACACCTTTTGCACCACCAACACCACTAGAGTGTAGATCAGAGGAAGAGGAACATAACCACACCATCAATTCACAAACATTCAAACCTACGTTTAGAGGGAAGTATTTATTTTTTTTAGTTTAAGAAGGATATAACATCCATATAAGATTAGAATGATTTATATATGAAAATCATATGTTTTAGCTTGATTTGGAGAATGTAAAACCTGTTCTTAGGTACGTGTTGGATGTAGATTGAATTCTTATATGTTTTGAAAACAAGATCAGACTATAAGGGAGAAAAACAATGCAATAAATATGGACTTATTGGTGCATGATCATGGTAGAACATAAAACTAGGGTTCTCTTCATAACTATGAAATAATTAGTTTATAGGAAGAATTCTTGATGTTTGGATGATAATTTTTTTGTTAGAAATCACAGTTATGTGTATATTAAATTGTTGGGAATCTTGGTTGTCAAATTGGTGAAGAATCATGAGGTTTTAAGAAAGAAAAATGGAGAAAAACGCAACTGCGTAAGGGAATAAGGGGACCTATAGGTTTTCTAATCTATTCGGCCCAAGGAGAATCGATTTGGCTTAGAGCTTCGATTAGGCCAAGAGGCAAATCGATTCAGCTCCCCCAGATTTTTGAAATTTTCCTAATTTAATGCTAAACTGGAAATTGATGAAGGTGCGGACTCTTGGGATACCTTTAAACATTGTGAGAGATATTTTGTTCAACAGTAAGCAAATGGTAGTATTTGGGATTTAGTCATAAGTGGGATGGATTAAGGCCAATATTAATCGGTGTGAATTGTAACGTAAGTAAACTCGAGGAATGGGAATGAGTAATGGTGAAGGTGAGCGATCCTATGACTTAGACCAATATGATATGAGTGAGTAATCTACTAAAAAATGTTAAAGAGTAATTGGAACACTTTGAGTCGTAAGGGATACTCGGTAATGTACGATGATAAGTATAATTGATGATTAATAAAATATGGGATATTCGGGATGAATATATATATACTATGTTTGGGATGTATAATATAGGTCTTGAGTATACCTATACCGATGATACAAATATATAGGTTGTTTGTATACCTATTGTATGATTTTTATGTGTATGATATGCCTACGCCGCTTGCTATCGCAGGAGGTTTTAAAACGGGGATAATCTCATCCAGATGAGCCCGTTGGTGGTATTTAAGACTTGTGCCTCTGAACATAGATCTTAGGTTGGATCACTACCTATGTGAACGATAGTGTTCACGATCAGTTGGGTGCGTTGGTATATGCCTGCTCAAAGGACTAGGACTATGTTCGCCTATTATATGTGTGATTTATGATTATGGTTCGAGAGAGATATTGAACCAATGGTTCTTTATTGTGTACGTGATATACAGGGATTTGATAGTAGAGTATGCATGCACCGCAGCTCAACCTAGGGCTATCGTACTAGTGTGTATATATATATATCCTACTATCTGTGGGGGAGAGAGAGAGTGCCATGTTTAATAGCCCTAGTATATTGAGAGTTAAACTTATAATGCGAAATTCATAATTGTCTAATTGATATAAAGAATTTTTTAATGTATAGTATGAGCGATACAGATGAGCATAATGAGTTAGTCTGTGAAAAAATATATTTGGTTTGTAGTAGTTGGAACATGACTAGGATTGGTTAGAAAATATACATTTGGTGTGCACATTAGCTAAGAGGTGAGGATCTCAAGTGAGGGTACATAAACCTAACATTTTTGTAATATCTATTGATTTAGAATTTTAAATTCTTGCTAAAATTTTTAAACGTTTTCATTGGGTTCTGACCCATTTTTCTCCTAATTTATTTTTTTGTAAAATTATTTTAGGTGTCCAGCCACAGGGACGCTTGGCTTAGGAGTTCATATCAATTAACGCACTACATTTGTTTTGGACGATTGTAGGATATTAGTTGGTAGTAGATGCCTCCACATCTTTCAATTCCAATTTATCATTATATTAATCTCAGTCGGGCATGTCGCCCATGTCTAACCAGTGTGTACGTTCAGAGACATTGTATTTTTTTTCAGTATTGGAGTTGGATTATTATTATTATCGATCATTGTATTTGGATTTTTGTCTGGAGTGTTATTCCAGGCCTAGTTATTAATTTCATTGTGTTATCATTATCACTATGTTTATTGAGATGTTGAATGTGAATTGTTCCATTTAAATTAATTTCATGTTAATGAGAAAATTAAAATTTTGACACCGGAACATTAGGTTATTAGTAAATTAATTGAATTTCGACAATGATGCTAAGAATAAAACCATTAATGATTCTTGTTTAATTTAATAATGGACTGATCACCCAGGATTAGAATAGGCGGTTTGTCACGGATGGTATCCGAGCATCAGGTTCCAGTTTCCTTAGGATCTGTGAGAATTATTGCATTTTAGCTTAGCGTTCTTTGATATATAGCCCTATTATAGTATTGTTGCATTACTCTTCGTACATTACTTTATGTTCTTCTGCTAGTGATTATAATTGATACGAAGCATATGCGAGTTTGGTTGGGTTTCGTACACCAAACAATATGGGGCGACCAATAAGGGCCATTATAAGGACTGCAGGAGGAGAGACTCAACATAAGCTATAGAGTATTTTGGGAAATGACGATGGGATAATCACGAGGATGCAGTAGTTTCCCACAGCACCATCGTTGACAACGGTGGTACAAATTTAGACTCACCCAACGTACTCGATAAAAGAGGAAGTTAGAGGAGATCTTTTGAAGAACCATCTGTAATGATTTGGGTAGGAGAGGAAGTGTACTAGGCCAATGGAAGGAGATAATCCAAAGGCAGTCGTGCATAGTGGAGCACAGTAGCACTCAAAATGTAAATTTTGGTTTAAAATTTTAATCGTAGGAGCAGTGCTACCATAGTGGGACATAGTCACCACATATAGGGAAGAAGATATGGAATTAATCGAGAAATTGTGGGCGCGATTTAACCATAAGTTCTTTTACCGACTATTCATATAGAGATGCGAAGGAAGTTTCTGGACTTTTCACAGGAGGGACGAATAAAGGCTGATTGTGATAAAGAATTAAATTATTTAAGTGAGCTTCGTGACTGGGGAGACAGGTAGTGGAGAGGAATACTATGAAAGGTGATGATGGACTCACGAGTAAGAGTCACCAGTATTTATGGGAAATCAGACTTACACGACGTATGCACTGTGACACCCCGACTAATTAAATACCGGCCAGCTACTCCTTTATTAAATTAAATCAAAATGCCAAGTTGGCTCAGTTAACAACATCACTGTCGAAAACATGTTTATAATTTCTAACCACCTAGTATTTAAAAGTAAGATGTCAAATTTTAAATTAAGTCTGATTAACATACAGTGAAAGGATGATGAAAGAATAACAACCATTCACCTTAACGAAGTAATAGAATAACCAACAAAATAATAATAAGTCCGGAGGAAAACTCCTCACAACAATCCCACAACTGAAATAAGTAAAACAATGTATCCTGAATTAATCACATGCCAAAAGTTTGAAAATATGAAATAGGAAATGTTTCTAATAGAATTGGGCGACATGCCCTACAACTGATGAAAGCTGAATATAGAGTCAAGATAGCTGAAGCGTCTACTAGCAAAGTCCTGTAACTTCCACAAACAGCTACAGATCATCACCTGAATGAGGATCCTAAGCATGGTGTCCTTGTGGCTGGGCACCTAAAATGGTTTTTACAAAAAAAGTAGATTTCAAAGCAAACGGGTCAGAGCCCAAAAGTGGAGAGTGTTTCAAAAATAGCAAGTGTTTTAATACATTAAAATAATGAATGCAAAATACATGTTAGGACGTGCACTCACATGAAATTCTCACCTCTCGACTACATGTGCACTCCTAACGTACCGTACCCATCTAAATGACATACATACCTAACCAAACCGTAATAAGTTCTACCCCTTACTACTCGATTACCATTATACATTCTAGCGTTATCAATTAACTAAAGGGCTTTACTTAAACTCGGATTTTCAATTATTAGCAATACAATTCACTATCTGTTATCCCGTTATATATTCTCAAAACATTACCATAATTATACTCACAATACCAACATGAAAGTTCTCATTATTTAAGTGTATATTATTCACGTCATAAATATACAATACAAGCACCCCGAGACTAAGTTGCGGTGCACACATACTCTGCTATCCATCACGGTACATCACGTACATAAGGATTACGCATTTTGAATCTCTCAGGAATCGTTTCTCAGATAACAACAATCACAAACAATGGAGGCGAACACAGTCACATCACATGGGTCACGCACATACCTATGCTCCCACGATCAGCAGACTTATTAACTTCCCAATAAGTCATTCTCTGTCCTATGTTCTCGAGGTACCAATCTAAATCCAGGCAACACAAGGATTAGAGGGCCCTAAGCGAACGTAAACCTCCCGTGATAGCAAGTATGGTAGGTATGTCATACACATAAAATTATATATACTAAGCATGCACACATCTTAGCTATATTCACATGTTCCCGGTTAATTCAATTATTTAAGCCTTCAATAACTCTCGCATCGTAATAGTCACTCACGTCCTATTCCACAATTTCCATTCAATTCAAATCACACTTCTATGTTTTACTCCTCAATATATCCCAAATATCCCAACTATATCAATTTATAATCAAGTGAATGTTATCTCTACAATTAAACAAGGTTACGGGACACGCGAAGTCAAAACAGGCCAAAAAGCCTAAACTGTTAGCTCGTTAGAAGTGTCGTTCGAACGAGGCTGTTCGAACGAGAGTTCGTTCGAACGAAGTGGGCATCGAACGAGGGTTCGTTCGAACGAAAGGCATCGAACTAATTTCCCCCTCATTAGAAGGCAAACTGTCAGCTCGTTCAAACGAGCTCGTTCGAACGACCTGGGCAGGTCTTCTAACGAGAGGCCAATTTCGAGCCCAAATTTTCTTAATTCGTTTTTTCCAACTTTTCTTCACCTCTAATCTCATCTAAATGTCATTCCAACAAGGTTTCAAGGTTTCTAATCATCCCTAAACATATTAAATTCGCATTACAACATTTACATGGGGTCTAATCATCCCAAACCACATCTAATCATCAAATATCCCCAATTTTCCCCAATATTCAAGAATATGAACCCTAGAAATTTAAAGTCTTCCATAGTTATAATTAAATCCGTTTTTGCAATATAAAAAGTAGTAATTCTCTTAGTTCCAGCATCCAATAACACTTCTACATGCAATCCTACATTAAAATCTGAATTCATAACTTCCAATTTCATGGGTCTTTATAAATCTCCCAAAAACAATACAAATATATAAATTCCCTACACATGGAAGAAGCATTCTTTGCAAAAATGAAATTAAACCACTTGCCTTATGTCTTTCTCTGATTTTGATGTCGAATTGATGAATTGTTCTCTCTCTCTGTAGAATTCTCCTCTCTCTCTCTCTCTCTCTACAAGTCCTTTTTTCTCCAAGGTGACAATGGTGGCTAAGGTTGCCCTAGGAAGCTCTTGAAACTAATTCTAATAACCCTCGTAGCCCATTAAGTCATTAAGTGTAGTTAGTGGGTTTAGTGGGTAAAGGTTAAATCAGATATTAATTTCTAATTTTCGTGGGTTTTAATTTCCAAAATTCCAAAATTACCAAACTACCCTTTTACGTTGCCGATATGGCCTAAAAATACCCCGGGACCCAAACTAAACCCCCGACTAGTGTTTTCTGACTATTCCGACCCTTCCGGACGCGTTGGCGCACTCAAAACGTCCATACGGTTAATAGAAATAAAATTCACTTTTTAATTCAAATAATTATATTCCTGACTCGATTGTCACGCGCGTCCCAACAAAATGTCCCAAATTGTCGTATTTCAATCTCGCGACAATTTCAATATTTTCAATATTCATATATTGCCATATATACACATTATAATCAAATACTAACTCACATCTCATTAATATTTTTATCCGGATTGATTTCCAATTAATATACATTTAATTCAATTAATCCCATAAATAAATATCATAAAAATATGGGGTATTACATACTTCCCCCCTAATAACAGAATTTCGTCCCGAAATTCGAAACTACAAAGTACCTAGTAAGAACAACTCTGGATAATGTTCGCGCATCTCATCCTTGCGCTCCCATGTGGACTCCTCGATATTATGATGTCGCCATTGAACACGCACTAACGGAACTATCTTTGACCGCAGTTTCCTCTCACTTCGGTCCAAAATAGCAATCGGCCCCTCCTCGTAGGAGCTATCGGGCTGGAGATCGATGTCCTCCAAAGCAATGTGAGAATGAGACAAATCGTGTCTAAGATATTTCCTTAGCGAGGAAATATGAAACACATCATGAATTCGATGCAAATGCTCCGGTAGCCCAAGTCTATATGCAACAGACCCAATCCGCTCGATGATAGGGAGTGGCCCCACGTATCTCGGTGCCAACTTCCCTTTCTTCCAAAATCGCATAATCCCCTTCATAGGAGATACTCTGAGTAAAACCTGGTCCCCCACTTGGAATTCCCTGAAGAACCTCTTCGCATCAGCATAGCTCTTCTGCCGATCCTGAGCTACCCGAATGCGACTTCGTATCAATTCTATCCTCGCCGAAGTATCCTGAATCACTTACGGCCCAAGTAGTTTGTTGTCCCCCACCTCCAACCAACATGCTGGGGAACGACAAGGTCTACCGTACAACGCCTCAAATGGAGCCATGCCAATGGTGAACTGGTAGGAGTTGTTGTAAGCAAACTCCACCAGTGGAAGGTACTGCTCATATCCACCCTCGAAATCAATGATGCACATACGCAATATGTCCTCCAACATCTGGTTTGTACGCTCGATTTGCCCATCGGTCTGCGGGTGATATGCCGTACTCAACCGCAATTCCGTGCCCATGGCCTCCTGAAAACTTTCCCAAAACCGTGAAATAAATATCTTATCTCGGTCAGACACGATATTTAGGGGCACACCGTGAAGTCTCACTATTTCTGCAATAAAAAGCTGGGCATACTGTCCCGTAGTGTAGTCGGTCCTTACGGGTAGAAAATGAGCGACTTTGGTCAACCTGTCCACAATTACCCAAATGGATCCGTGACCTCTCTGTGACGTAGGCAACCCCGTGATAAAGTCCATGGAGATGCTCTCCCACATCCACATCAGGACCTCTAATGGCTATAGAAGTCCTGCCAGTCTCTGATGATCCACTTTTACTAGCTGACAAGTGGCGCATTTAGAAACAAACACGATAATATCTCTCTTCATCCCGCTCCACCAATACTGACGTCTCATATCTTGGTACATTTTGTCCCCACCGGGATGTACCACGAACCGTGAGCCGTGCAACTCTGCCATCACCTCGTGTCGCAATTCCTCCCCTTCTGGAACTACCAGTCGGCCATTGAAGCATAAGCCCCCTTCTGAACTAACGGTATAGGACTCGGCTCCCTCTTCTAGTAATCGAACTATCTGCTCTTGACAGAACAAGTCATTTGCCTGTGCCTTTACCACCTTCGTGACAATCTGCGGCGTAACAGTCATCACAGACATGAATGATCGGGCCACCGCATCCTGGTGTCCCAACTCCTTCCACTTGGCCTTCCACACCCCTGCCACCTCATCTACTGGCCTACGGCTCAACGCGTATGCTACCACGTTAGCCTTCCCCGGGTGATATTGGATATCGAACTGATAATCCTTCACAAACTCAAGCCACCTTCTTTGTCGCATATTCAACTCCTTCTGCGTGAATAGGTACTGTAGGGACTTGTGGTCCGTGAACAATCAAAACTTCTCCCCCAAAAGGTAGTGTCTCCAAATCCGAAGGGCAAATACCACTGCCGCCAACTCCAAGTCATGAGTGGGGTAATTCTTCTCGTGAGGCTTTAGCTTACGGGAAGCATAAGTTATGGCCTGACTCTCCTGCTTCAATACACCTCCAAGTCCATGCAAGGACGCATCGGTGTAGACTAGATACTCAACTCCCGGTCTCGGCAATGCTAACACAGGTGCTGAGGTCAACTTATCCTTCAACTCATCAAATGCCAACTGATAGGCATCACTCTAGATGAATGGCACACCCTTACGAGTCAGATGTGTCAAAGGACCCGCTATCTTCGAAAATCCCCGAATGAACCTCCTGTAGTATCCTGTTAGGCCCAAGAAACTACGGATCTCAGTCGGTGTCATGGGCTATCCCCACTCCCTCACCGCGGATACCTTCCCCGGATCAACAGATATCCCCCGGTCGGAAATAATATGCCCTAAAAACTGAACCTCCTTCAGCCAAAACCCGTACTTCTCATATTTTTCATACAGCTCATTCTGACGTAGCATCTGCAAAACCTGCCTCAAATTCTCTGCGTGCTCCTCCTCTGTCTGGGAGTAAACCAGAATATCATCAATGAAGATAATGACGAACTGATCAAGGAACTCTCTGAACACCCTATCCATCAAGTCCATAAACACGGCTGGAGCATTGGTCAAGCCAAAAGGCATAACCCAAAACTCGTAGGAACCATATCTCGTTAAGAACGCAGTCTTCAAGACGTCCTCCTCCCTGATACGCAACTGATGGTACCCCGATCGCAAATCAATCTTTGAGAAGAAAGAAGCTCCCCTCAACTGGTCGAATAAGTCATCGATTCGGGGCAACGGATACTTATTCCGTATCGTGACTTTATTAAACTCCCGATAATCCACACACAACCTCAAAGATCCATCCCTCTTCTTCACGAACAACACAGGGGCACCCCACGGCGAAGTACTCCTCCGTATAAACCCCTGACCCAACAACTGCTCAATCTGATCCCGTAACTCTCTCATCTCAGCTGGAGCCATACGGTAAGGTGCGCGGACAATAGGCCGAGTGCCCGGCATCAAGTCGATCACAAAGTCTATCTCTCTACTCGGAGGTAATCCAGGTATATCCTGAAATACGTCGGCAAACTCTCGAACAACCGGAATCGAATCAAGTGGTATCACCACTTCCTTAGAGGTCTCCTCCTCTATATAGTACAAATGAGTGGACGATCCTCCCTCAGGACGAGGCATCACCACTAAAAACATCTCCTGCCCGGGAATGGCAAAGATAATACTCCTACTAAAACAGTCAATCATGGCTCAGTACGCAACTAGCCAATCCATGCCGATAATGTCATCATACTCGGTCATATCTAATACTAACATATCCGCGGGTAAAGTAAACCTCCCGATCTCTATACCCACGCCTCTACACATAAGCGATATCATGGAACCCCTACTCAACGGTGAGTCTACACAAGTAGCGGTGCTCTCTACGGTGCCTAACAACCCAATGGTGCATGCAAATCTCATAGCAATAAAACAGTGTGTAGCCCCGTGTCAAATAAAATACACACCATAGTCCCCTGAATAGAGAACATACCCTCAATGGCTGGTGGATCCTGTGGGGCTGCGGCCTGCTGAAGCTGATATACTCTCCCATACTGCAGTTGTCCCTGCTGAACTGGGACCGCTGAAATGGGTGGTAATGCTGCCATCTGTGGTGGCGCCGGGAGGGCGGCGGGAAACATAGGTCTCTGCGGCTCTTATCGAGCACCCTGCTGCTGCTGCGGGGCCCTGCCCCTATCCGAACAGTCCTGGCATTTATAGCCAGTCTTGCCACAAACGTAACACTTCCCCGGGAAGTTCCCCCCTCTCTGTCCCTGCTGCCCCCGACCCTGGTGGCCGTTTCCATTCCTCCCCTAGCCCTGTTGGCCCTGCTGAAACTGTTGTTGACCATTCTGACCCTGCTGGTTCTGATGGCCGTTCGGACCCTGATGGCCCTGCCAGAAACCTCCCTGTCCGTGCCTAAAATTTCCCGATCTGAACCTCTTATGATCCCCCTGCTGGGAACCCTGATCACCCTGCCTCTGCCCCTGAACAGATTGTGCCCCACTGGAACCATGTCCTCCAGTCCTGCCCTGATGGCTGGACTCTCCCAACCTCTTGCCTTCAGCCATGTGAAAGCGATGATCCTGGCAGTGTAATAGTACAGCGTTAACCACATCAGAATAAGTGGCTAACGAGAGGTTCCCTAACAAATGCTGACGAATCCTCCATGTCAACCCGTCCGTAAACTTCTGGATCTTCTTCTCCTCTGTCGGTATCTCGTCCGGAATAATATTCAACAGATTTGTAAATTCGGCCTCATACTCGGCCACAGTCTTACCTTCCTGTCTGAGATTCATCAACTTCCTCCTCATTTCCGTGTGAACAACTGACGAAAAATACTTGCGGTCAAACCGCACCCAAAACTCCTGTATAGTGAGAGTATCTCTCTCCTCCACGGTGGTAATAGACTCCCACCACTGCAGTGCAGATCCCACTAGCTTAAAGGTAGCTAGTATCTGCTTCTGGACATCGGTGCACTCATACATACTCAAGTGAGGCTGAATGTCTTTCCTCCACTGACTCAAAACCACAACATCGGAGCTACCTGCGAACTCCGGTGGGTGTGCTTTCTGAAAAGAATCACGAACGCGTTCCCAAGAAGACGGGAATGCATGTGCCTGAACTGGCGCGGCTACTGGCGCCTGAGGTGGTGTCTGCTGAACCACGGCTAGTGCGGCATTTACCGCCTGGGCCACAATGGCTGCAACCTCGGCGGCATTCATTGTGCCCTGAACTGGTGAGGGCTGTGGTTCTGGCATTGCATGCCTGGGAACCCATTGTGCACGTCATGGAGGCATCTGAAATAAGAATAAAGTCTATAAGTTCGCAGTTATAAACTCAAAATAGCTGAAGAACGTAGCATATACAAGAGAATACAACAGTCCTAAAATATAGGGCTCTACATCAAAGAAAGCTCAGCGGAAACATAATAAGTCGTACAGATCCTAAAGGACACTAGAACCTGATGCTCTGATACCACCTGTGACACCCCGACTAATTAAATACCGGGTAGCTACTCCATTATTAAATTAAATCAAAATGCCAAGTTGGCTCAGTTAACAGCATCACTGTCGAAAACATGTTTATAATTTCTAACCACCTAGTATTTAAAAGTAAGATGTCAAATTTTAAATTAAGTCTGATTAACATACAGTAAAAGGATAATGAAAGAATGACAACCATTCACCATAATGAAGTAATAGAATAACCAACAAAATAATAATAAGGCCGAAGGAAAACTCCTCACAACAATCCCACAACTGAAATAAGTAAAACATTGTATCCTGAATTAATTACATGCCAAAAGTTTGAAAATCTGAAATAGGAAATGTTTCTAATAGAATTGGGCGACATTCCCTACAACTGATGAAAGCTGAATATAGAGTCAAGATAGATGAAGCGTCTACTAGCAAAGTCCTGTAACTTCCACAAACAGCTACAACTCGTCACTTGAATGAGGATCCTAAGCGTCGTGTCCTTGTGGCTGGGCACCTAAAATGGTTTTTACAAAAAAAGTAGATTTGAAAGCAAACGGGTCAGAGCCCGAAAGTGGAGAGTATTTTAAAAATAGCAAGTGTTTTAATACATTAAAACAATGAATGCAAAATACATGTTAAGACGTGCACTCACATGAAATTCTCACCTTTCGACTACATGTGCACTCCTAACGTACCGTACCCATCTAAATGACATACATACCTAACCAAACCGTAATAAGTTCTACCCCTTACTACTCGATTCCCATTATACATTCTAGCGTTATCAATTAAATAGAGGGCTTTACTTAAACTCAGATTTTCAATTATTAGCAATACAATTCACTACCTGTTATCCCGTTATATATTCTCAAAACATTACCATAATTATACTCACAATACCAACATGAAAGTTCTCATTATTTAAGTGTATATTATTCACGTCACAAATATACAATACAAGCACCCCGAGACTAAGCTGCGGTGCACACATACTCTGTTATCCATCCCGGTACGTCACGTACGTAAGGATTACGCATTCCGAATCTCTCAGGAATCGTTTCTCAGATAACAACAATCACAAACAATGGAGGCGAACACAGTCACATCACATGGGTCACGCACATACCTATGCTCCCACGATCAACAGAATTATTAACTTCCCAATAAGTCCTTCTCTGACTTATGTTCTCGAGGTACCAATCTAAATCCGGGCAGCACAAGGATTAGAGGGCCCTAAGCGAACGTAAACCTCTCGTGATAGCAAGTATGGTAAGTATGTCATACAAATAAAATTATATATACTAAGAATGCACACATCTTAGCTATATTCACATGTTCCCGGTTAATTCAATTATTTAAGCCGTCAATAACTCTCGCATCGTAATAGTCACTCACGTCCTATTCCACAATTTCCATTCAATTCAAATCACACTTCTATGTTTTACTCCTCAATATATCCCAAATATCCCAACTATATCAATTTATCATCAAGGGAATGTTATCTATACAATTAAACAAGGTTATGGGACACGCGAAGTCAAAATAAGCCAAAAAGCCTAAACTGTTAGCTCGTTAGAAGTCTCGTTCAAACGAGGCTGTTTGAACGAGAGTTCATTCGAACAAAGTGGGCATCGAACGAGGTTTCGTTCGAATGAAAGGCATCGAACGAATTTCCCCCTTGTTAGAAGGCAAGCTGTCAGCTCGTTCGAACGACCTGGACAGGTCTTCTAACGAGAGGCCAGTTTCGAGCCCATATTTTCTTAATTCGTTTTTTCCAACTTTTCTTCACCTCTAATATCATCTAAATGTCATTACAACAAGGTTTCAAGGTTTCTAATCATCCCTAAACATATTAAATTCGCATTACAACATTTACATGGGGTCTAATCATCCCAAACCACATCTAATCATCAAATCTCCCCAATTTTCCCCAATATTCAAGAATATGAACCCTAGAAATTTAAAGTCTTCCATAGTTATAATTAAATACATTTTTTCAATATAGAAGGTAGTAATTTTCTTAGTTCCATCATCCAATAACACTTCTACATGCAATCCTACATTAAAATCTGAATTCATAACTTCCAATTTCATGGGTCTTTATAAATCTCCCCAAAACAGTACAAATATATAAATTCCCTACACATGGAAGAAGCATTCTTTGCAAAAATGAAATTAAACCACTTACCTTATGTCTTTCTCTGATTTTGATGTCGAATTGATGAATTGTTCTCTTGCTCTGCTGAATTCTCCTCTCTCTCTCTCTCTCTCTACAAGTCCTTTTTTCTCCAAGGTGACAATGGTGGCTAAGTTTGCCCTAGGAAGCTCTTGAAACTAATTCCAATAACCCCCGTAGCCCATTAAGTCATTAAGTGTAGTTAGTGGGTTTAGTGGGTAAAGGTTAAATCAGATATTAATTTCTAATTTTCGTGGGTTTTAATTCCCAAAATTCCAAAATTACCAAACTACCCTTTTACGTTGCCGGTATGGCCTAAAAATACCCCGGGACCCAAACTAAACCCCCGGCTAGTGTTTTCTGACTATTCTAACCCTTCCGGACACGTTGGCACACTCAAAACGGCCATACGGTTAATAGAAATAAAATTCACTTTTTAATTCAAATAATTATATTCCTGACGCGACTGTCACGCGCGTCCCAACAAAATGTCCCAAATTGCCGTATTTCAATCTCGCGACAATTTCAATATTTTCAATATTCATATATTGCCATATATACACATTATAATCAAATACTAACTCACATCTCGTTAATATTTTTATCCAGATTAATTTCCCATTAATATACATTTAATTCAATTAATCCCATAAATAAATATCATAAAAATACGGGGAATTACATGCACATGGTTAATGACGTACTTTTACACTGTTTATATCAATGTTTCTATGACAAGGGAGCTAAGAAAGTTTGAAGGCATAGCCACTAGGGCATGACTAAAGGTAATTAATGATAGTGACACACTATAAAGAGATACCCAATAGGTGACCCATTTAAATAATGTTGATCACTGAAAATTCCTATTGAGTGATAATGGATTCAATTAGGTCTGTCAGGGACAATAGTGTGTTCCACAAGGCCAGCAAGCCAAAGGAATAATGGGGGGTAGAAATCGGGGTCAAGACTACCAGGTCTGAGAGAAGGACAACCCAGACATAGCCAGTGAGGATAGAGATATGGGATGACATAAAGAAGTGTCCTTAGTGTGGAGAGTAGGGACACATGTAATGAACTTGTCCACAACGAGTTAGGCGACAGGAGAAAAGTGCCTAATAGGGGCCATAGTTTTGGATTGGTTTGGATAAGAGTGTTTTATCGAGGAAGCATTTGGACCACCAGTGCAATTTTCAATTAAACGTGTGAGTCTTATCCTAGGGTAAATGGGGTATGTTTCATGTGACACGAGCGAGTTACATTATTTCACTACCACTAGGTTCTCATATGAGACGAGTTTAGGGCTTGTATCTTTAGTGTTACTATTGTGTGTATGTATTTATCGTTGCATTGCGGGACTCTTTTTGGTCCCATCTGCAGGGGAGAAGGTGGGAACACTGAGGGGATATATTTTAGTGGGTCAAATCATTTCAAGAGATTATATTCGAGTATAACATTATCCTGGGTATAGTTTGGTTAGCGATGGGATGAGCGATGGTCGGCTGTTATAGCTAGGCTATTATGTTCTCTATTCCAACGTAAGATATATTGTTTAGAGATGTGTCACATGGAAGATGGTTGATCTCGCATTTATCTTATACCACGAGGAGACTTCATAGGTTGTGGTCGTCTATTTATATTTGATCCCAGTGTGTAGGGACTGTACTAATATGATTCGGGGTATATTAAGTTTACTGTCGAGCGGAGAAATTTAGGTCGTTATCAACTTAGAGCTAGTGATAGTGAGAGCGTCATGTTGTATAACTCCTTTAGTAAGTTGGGAGTGGGTGGTTACTTGTATGTCCGAGGATAGGATTTTGAATATTCTAGTTATGTGCATAGTACCCGCGGACCTCGATTTACGACAATGCTAGTTAGTAGTGTATCGGGAGGGTTCCTTATTTGGATTTTACTTGCAAGACATCCCACATATCAATCTCAATAAATGTCGAGAGTTAAGAGATGTATTGGTCACTAGGGAATGAGTTTATTAATTTAGTTATTACGCATGTATGTGGATGAAAGAACGAGATGAGAGTTATTCTATGATATAAGACTGGATGAGTCGAGTAGTGATATGTGGGGAGCACTGGAAAAAAAATCTTGTACCACTAGTTGATGGGTGGGGGTAGTTAGGAGGAAAAATCAAATCATTTTAGTAGGATAACCGAGATTATCCATGCGGTATAACCACATTTAGGATGCGGGGTCAGGCTTGAGATAAGTATGTTACGTGTGGAATGTTAGGGTTGATTGTATAGTTGTGCACGGGATATAGGGTGCATGGGCACCCTGGTTCATTTTACTTTTGGCATCGTTTGTGATAAGAAGGATTAGAAAGATTTTGTAAATGTGTCTATGTGAGCGATAGAAAAACAAGTGGAAATGTAGAGGAGGCTGAACTTCGTTCGAGGAAAGGAGATAGTCTGATTGTGGGTACATCACGAGGAAACTCCCACCACCAAGGTGAGTTGAAAGGTGAGTCGAAATACGTTGGGGACAAAATGGAGTCTCACCTAGTCGAATGCGTCGAGTAGTTCGCGGATAGATAAGTTGGTAAAATTATAATAAATGGAAAAAAGGACCTTATAAGTGAGTAGTTTTGGAGCAAACGCACGGGCTATCATATATATATATATATATATTAGAATAAGGGGAGTAATATGTTCCACGTGATGTGAAATTTTGAGTTTGTGGATTTTGGTTTGAGTGAGACATAGTGAAGTTATCTCTTAGTGCGTCATTTATGAAAGGAAAAAGGTTGGTCCGATATTACCAACCCGAATGATGTGATAGATTGATGATTCCATGGACGTAATGGATATGCAAATTGATAAATATCATTATTGGATCATCAAAATCGAGGAGTGGGAAGGATTTTCTTTCGGTTGCGAAGTGAATTGTGCAGGAACAAAATAATCATTATTAGTTGGAGGTATGTTATATTACCGGGCCGTGTGCTCAACATGTATTAAAAGAGAAGAAATAAACCAGCACAAGGTGCCGCCCAATATTGTTGTAAATCAAGATGAGACCCTTAAGTCCTGCCTTGGATAAGGAATGTCAGGAGGCTATATGTACGGAGTTGTGTCTTAAGTTAAACGTGTCAATCGTAGGCTGATGGATAGTTGGAAGGGGTGACATACAAAATGTGGCAAAATGCGATAATGCATGTCTTGAAATTTTGGAGTAATTAGAAATATTAACTACAACTGGTAGGGCTGCATGCGATCTTCATGAGATTACCCGTAGCAGGATATTAACTGCTAAGTGACTTCTGAGGCTTAAGGGAAGGAAATTTTTTGCCTACCTTTGGATAGTTGAAAAAGGAGAAATAACAAGTTTCTCAGACTTGAAGTGATTCATAGTCCACTGAAAAGTATTGAGTCAATCCACATCCTTTTTGTATAGTTCTAAAATGTAGTAAGAGTACGCTGATGTGAACCAAAATTTTGAGGTCTACCATGAGTAGTCAGGGATTAATCCCATGGGGAGAGATGGTTTGATATGACAATAAGGGAAATTGACATTTGAAGAAATGAAGTTTTTTCTAACATAGGGAATGATAGAGATAGAGGAGTATAAGATCGTCCTTTGAGACACTGTTATCAAATTCATGATAATTTTGTGTGTCATTATATAAGTGAGACCTTAAGTATAAGGGAAAATATCGGTAGGTTAAAGTTTGAATGAACTTGTAGCTAATTATTGGTTGTAGTGAATAGACCTTCGATCGAAACGGTACCCGTGGTGTATGTATAGTGAAAATACCAAAATATTATTGCGAGTAAATTTTGAATACGTTCGAATGCAGTTATGTGCAAGAATATGAGGTGGTAATGTGGGGAATCATAATGCTAATGAGTTTATTTGAGAGCGCGAGGATGATATGTGCAACAAATATTCAGAATTGTTCATACCAGGTATTTTCTTTTTTCGAATTTTGGGAAAAAATTCCGTTATATGGGGGACGTATATAACACCCCATATTTTTAATGATTTTTATATTTCGATGAAATGCGGATTAAATTGGGATAATTAATCCAATGTAATAAATATTAATTAGCACGAATGGTTAATATTTATTTATATAGAACATTACTTAGTGCATGAGTAATAATAATGATAATAAAATAATATAATTGTTGTGAATGAGAATACGACAGTTACGATAAATTTTGTTGGGACGCTTGTGTCAGTCGTGTCATAATTTGGGGAATATAAAATAATTTTATTTTTTATATTTAAAATGGTCATTTCGAGTGTGCCATTGTGTCTTGAAGGGGTTAGATAGTCAGAAAAGTGAACCCGAGGGTTTAGTTTGGGTCCCGGGGGATTTTTAGGCCAAATCGGTACCCCGAAGGGGCATTTTAATCTTTTTAATTTTTGACGAAAATAGACTCACGAATTTTATTAGTGTAAATAAGATTAGGAGTTTGATAAGTTAGGGTTACGAGAATAAAAAAAAACTTACAGAGTCCATTAGAGGATGACAGAAAGGTACTCCCAAAGGCTAGAACCACCATTGTTGCACCTTTTGCACCACTAACACCACCGGAGTGTCGATCGGAGAAAGAGGAACACAACAACACCATCAATTCATAGAGATTAAGACCTACATTTAGAGGCAAGTATTTATCTTGCTTAATTTAAGAAGGATATAACATCCATGTTAGATTATAATGATTTATATACGAATATCATATGTTTTAGCTTGATTTGGAGAATGTAAAACGTGTTCTCGGGTAGGTATTTCATGTAGATTGAATTATTATATGTTTAAGAAATGAAATCAGACTATAAGGGAGTAGAATAATGCAATAAATGTGGACTTATTGGTGTATGATCATGGTAGAACATAAAAATGTCCAGGATTCGAATCGATTCGGTTCCCCCAGATTTTGGAAATTTTCCTAATTTAATCCTGAACTTGAAATCGATGAACGTGAGGACTCTTGGGATATCTTTAAACATTGTGAGAGATATGTTGGTCAACAGTAAGCACATGGTTGTATTTAGGATTTAGTCATAAGTGAGATATGAACGTGAGGACTCTACCATAAAAAATAGTTTTGAAGGTTTAAATTCAAGTTTATTAAATTACACTTAAGTCCCTGCAAATTTTACAAAGTATTCAAATCAACCCCAAAGTTTTCCACAAGTACTTAAGCATAATTAAACCTAAATTGTCTCTTATCACCACACCTAATTCCCTATAAATAAAGTTTAAATAAATTATTTATAAAGTTTTGAAACTTATACTTTAAACCTTTTTTAAATATATTGCACTGAAATGGTTACGTAAATTTTCCTTTACTAGATTTTCATTCTCTTTATTTTAAGACCTATATCACATACTTACATTTGTTATGCTTTCAGACTACCCATTTTACCCGCAAAATAGTCGGACATCAACTGGAAATCAAAACACCCAAAGTAGGTGATTGATATTTCAATATTAATCATTTGAACTTGTCTTTTAGAGTACCGATTATTATATCACCTTGCATCTTTTGGAATTTGAAATTTTGAATTTGGAATTTGAAACTAGCCATTGTAAATTTGAGCTTTCACATAGTTATAGTCGACTATAACTCAATTCTAGAAAGTGATTTTTTGGAACTTTGAAGATGGATATATTTATCTTAAGTTAGTTGACGACTATAACTAGTGTTAGTCGACTATAAGCTTGTTGTTTGGGTCACTACGATGATCTGGCTTGGTTCCAGTCTTTGGGAAGGTTTAGGTAGGTTCGTGATGGTTGGATTGAGCATATATATGATCCTATAAGTTCATTTACACTTGTAAAAATATTCCTAAAAATCTTCAATGTTATGAGAACATCTTCTGGAGTTCGATAATTCGTCTAGATTTCATGGAAGGTGTGATGCTTCCTATGTGTGATGATCATTACATTTTCTTGTTTGAGTTATTATGATAGACTTATCTTGATTCTTGATTGATCAACTTGATTGATCTTTATCATAGGTTAAGTATGATCTTTTTTGTTGAACTTTCGATACTTGTTATTGTATAAGATATTTTAAGGGATTATTGAACTCCTTAGCTGATGACGGTAATAATAAAGACTTTGTTCTTCTTGGTTAGTGAGGCTTGCTTGGGTATATGTTGGAATTATTAGATCTTGGTCGGATGCTTCGTATTCTCATTACATTGCTTGTATGTGTGTGTGTGTATATATATATATATATATATATATATATATATATATATATATATATATATATATATAATAAGGAGTAGAAGTTTTGCTACTATTCCATAAGATGATAAGATAATTAGGGGCTAGGATTGAGCCACCAATGCAAGAATCCAAGGGTTGAGATTATTTTGTTACATTTTCTTCTTTTAACCTTTCATTTTTTGGTTTCCCCCTCTTTTCCTCATTACTATTTGGTTTCCTCTCTTACTCTAATTCAAAAGAAGGGATAAATTAGTAACTTTACCCACATATTTGATCTCGTCTTAGCTTCCTCCTCTTTTGACCCCTCGTTTTCTCTCCTTCTCTCTCGATTCATCTTTGGTTCCATGTTCTCCATCTCCATCTCCATCTCCATCATCAGGCAATGTATTCATCCATGAATCTTTGAATCATAGGTTGTTGATTTAATCATTTTTTACTACATCTCAATCGTGTTAGTGTGGTATTTAGTTTAGAGTTATTTATTTTTATATTTTTCATTTGGGTTGTTTTAGCCATAATATTCTTTTTAGAGATCTAACATTTTTTCCTTTCGATTTCTAGGTAAACTCTTCGTTTCAGAGCTATTGATTTATGGAGTAGTTTTTTAGATCTAGGTAAACTCATTGAAGTCTATTGTTTAGTCCTAATTATCTTAGCAATGCTTCAGTTCACTTTCTTGAATGTAATTTTGTTCATGTCTTTTTTTCCTCGAATTCAACTCTATCGAAACCCCAGGTATACTTTACACCATGTATTCTCTTTATTTATGTTTAAATGTTTATTATATAAAAGTTTATTTTGGTAATATATCTTGGTTTTTTGTTGTTTTTATGCTCTATGCATATGGAAGATTATATTTTGTGGATGAAGTCCAATACACTTTGCGGATCCATGAATAAAATTCAGGGTTATGAGTTTTGTTACTTTACTTCAAGTGCTCTTCGAATTTTTGGAATATGGTACTATGTTTCATTTTGTTTTTTAGATCATTATAAATTTTGTAAAATTGTTTTGTATGTGTCGGATCTATGTCGTGTTGGTTTTACAATGTTCTATTCGGTTGTCCAATCAACCTCAATGTCAAAATTTAGCGGATGTAGAATAAGCGTACATCTCCGAACTTGCTCTATCTTTCATTATATTTTTCTATGATTTTGGGATTTGGTGGTTCAAATTTGGTTTTGGAAATGTGTGTTTTTTGTTCTTCTAGGTTGTTTATTGTTGAGTTTACTATAAGTTATTTTTTTTATCAATGGAGATGTATTCATTTATGATTTGATATTATAAGTTGAATCCAAGTATCCTATTGTCCTTTCAATTGCAACATTATCTATAATCACTGTAAAAGTTGTTTAACATTACAATTGGTGTTTGATATTCGTTAGGAGTACTAATCGAGTGCGATAGAGTGTATATTGCAGATCAAATGGTTGTGTGTATATTGCGGGTACATTCAACTCTCTATGGATATTCAACTGTTTTTTGACTTGATAATTGATATGTCGCTTCCCATCCATGATAGGATCAACAAAATATGGTGTTTCTAGGGTTGCATTCGGAGTCTTAAACTAATGGAAAAAAAACAAGTATATTCGAGATTCTAAACTCTTTCATTTCATTGAAAGTAAATTGTGGTGATGTCACCTAGTAATGTTTCCAATATAACTGGTAATGTTTTCAATATAAATTCTTTCGTTTCTTATGATTCAATCAGCATGTTTGCACAAAATGATGTATCAGTTAGAGTTATGACCTCATTTATTTGTAAAACGATGTATCCTCATCATTTTGAATATAATTCATTAGTCTTGTTCTAATCATTTCATCATTTTCAGCCGTTTATGTATGTAGTATAATCTTACTTGACAGTGTCAATATGTTTTGTGGAAAATTATATGCCTATTGTATATTGTTGGATCAGTTGTGTTCCACAAAGTTGTTGGATCACTTTGTGGAGCACAACTGTTTAAATGAAGATTTTCCAATTTGGAGGAGTTCCCAAATGCTATGCTACAGCTTAAGGTACCTGATTGATTCATGGACTTCAAATCCATTGGGTCAATGCTTTCTTTCTTATTTCTAACTTAACTATGTGGATCTCTAATTTGGCGTGGGCTTCGGATTTTTGGTTTTCAACACATCTCAGGTATACCTGATGTTTTTTTTTTGTTTTATCGTGTGTTTTCATGCCTATTCTCACATTTTTATTTGTTTTTGTTAAATAGTGGAACTAACTTATATTATCATTTCTACAACATGCCATATAGAAATGTATGTTCATATCATTATACAATATTATTAATTTGATCCCATTTGTATTAGGAAGTAATATTATTAATTTTATCTTTTGACTAAATAGGTATATGTCCATAGCATTATACAATTTCTGAAATGTATGTTCTCTGCTTTGTGAGTTTTTTACTTTTCTCAATCACCAACTTGATAAAAGGTTGTAACACTATTCAAATTTTGTTAATAGATGAGTCAACAAGTGAACTTGATAATGTATCAGAGAGATTAGTTCGAGAAGCAATTCTGAAGATTATGTATAGTTGAACGATTGTTATGGTGGCACGACATCTATCCGCTATACATACAAGGTTGAAGAAGAAAATAGGATTGATGGCAATGGGGTATAAGCACATACAGGGTTGTGAAATTCCTGAGATGAGAGCAAGTTGTAGTTGACAAATGTTTGAGTATTTGGGGATACTCTGCAGGTACATTTTGACAGTTTTTACTGTGAAGAATGTACTTACCCTTCCATCACATTACGTTTTGACGTGGTGGATGAGAAATGCGAATAAGGGGGTTGGATCAGATGAATTTGAACGACATGGGCAAGAGAGATTGGCAATGAGGTACAACAATCCATGCAGGGAAGCCATCAAATATACATTGATTTTAGTTTTCAAGGTATTTTCTAAATCGATCACTAAAAGTGTTGTTATAAATTGATCATAAACGTGGTAGGATTCGTCTCCACAAAGTCGCAAGTTTATTTTGTCGGATACACAATCTATATTTGAATTTCAGTAGAAGTGCATTTACATTTTATAAGAATGTTCTGGGATTTTTTCCTAAGTTAGACCTTCTTTACCAACGCCCATGACATCTTACCAAAGCTCCACGCTGAACCCCCCATAAGGTAATGGCCAACACATGGTAGAATTGGTCACAGAACTGTAACTGACCTATCTTATTTGCATTAGTTTGTGTACTTATTATAAAGTCTTACTGTATATGCAACTCTATTTTAATTAATACATAACAAGATAGGTTGTGTTGATGCCCAATTCTGAAATTATTTTGGGACTTTATATAGATTTATTGACCTCACCTTTTTTTATTAAATGAACTGACTTTTCAGTCATTTTAAACTTCATTCATCAAGGTTTTTGTTTCAGCAAGTATAATTTATCGTTGTGAAGATTCTCTGTTTTCACTTTCCCTATGTTTGTGTTCTGAAATTTAAATGGTTTCCATGAATATATCCTAACGCGGCCCCACATGTCCTTTTTTTATAATAAAAAAATATGCAATCTATTTTTCGCCTGTTCCAGTGCGTCAGGTGCGTGTCCGAGTATGATGAGCATACAACTTTGACTCTATGATGTTGCATGTATTCGTTATTGATGTTTGTTTTAAGTTGAGTTAGTTGATGTTGCATGTTAATCCCGTGTTCCGTGTGTGTTAATTACAGTGAACCACTTTTTGATTCTAATGTGAAACAATTTTGGTTCTGATTTAGAATTTCTCCAACAAAACTCTATGCAAAGCACACAACAGCCGTTTTCTTCAGCGATTAAATTAAACGCAAATGAGTTAAATGAGAAGAATGTAAAAGATGTCTATTTATAATCAAGGTGTGGACATGCATTTTGAGGAGAATGTGATTCCTCACATCGATTCTTCCTCTCAGCAGGCTACCAAATTTATGTTATTTTCTTGAAATTAAGGTCATTTTAATATCCTCAAATTTCAAATCATTGCAATTTGAATACTAATTTTACTTGAGTGATGCAACATGAATCCAAAATGGTACACTTGAACATTCGACTTTTGATCACGCAGTAAAAATAAATCTGTATTTCTTTGTTTCATAATTCCCATATTTACCTACTGTGGTGAAGTAATTGCAGTCAAACCTGACTTCTACAGATCCCTTAAAGTGGCATTTTTCATAGAAACTCATGTTGTTCTTTTTTTCTTTCTATTGATTTGTTGATTGGATACTTTACCATAGTAGTTTCTGATTGGTTTGATGTGTTTTGATGATGATTACAAACTACGATATGTGAATGTTATCATTTTAGAAGAAGTTTATGAGACCAAAACACTGTACCGAACTACTTTCTGTTACTTATCATTGCTGAGTTGTATTGATTTGTAGTTTTATTGCAGTGCTTATATTTTCATCCAGTGCATATATTGCTTATCTTCCTATCCAGTGCTGATATTACTTATCATTAAGCTATCCAATGCTTATATTGCAACATATTAAGTTTACTTTTCTATTATTTTTTTCGACAAACGTTGTCTCTCATTTTCTGAGCTTACATAAATAAGAACCTTATAACCAAGTTTGATCATCTCATTTCATTTCGTCTTAATCTTGCAGGTTATTTGATCATCTCATTTCGTGGTTCATATCAGTGTAGTTTGCATTGCAGCGAGCCAGGAAGCCATTTAATCCAATTGTACGTGAAACTTATGAGATGGTCAATCATGATGGTATTACATTTATTGCAGAACATGGTAGTCATCACCCTCCAACGAGTTTTGCACATGATGAAAGCAACCATTTCGTCTATGATATAACTTCGAAAGTGAAGACCAAAATTTTGGGGAACTCAGTTGATATCTATCATGTTGGAAGGACCCACCTAACTTCGAAAGTGAAGATGAAATCATGATGGTTGTGTTTGGTGTTTGTATTGTAAGGTCAAACATTTGGTGTGTTATGTCTTGGAATTTTATACTAACGTCATACATTACTTGGTTGAGTTTGTTGTTTTCACTGTAGGTGGAGATAAAATTGATAAGAATGCTATTGAGACCATTATTTTGTGGCACTTTTGGGCCAACACAAAGCAACCTTCAAAGTAGTTTGGTTCTTATCCTATTTGTAGTAACAATATACTTTCCTATCCTATTTGTGCAGCTTTATGGCAATTGAAAAGGAAGGATACGGTTCACGTGAGAGGATAATAACTTATTAAGGTTTGATTGAAATTTTGAAGTGAGATTTATGTGTTTTCTGCAATTTTTGAATCGATTAAAAATTTCAAGACTTGGTCGTTATTATATTTTTTTAATTTTGTAGTTTATTTGTTATCGAAAGATCTATGGTGTTGAAGGTATGAAGAAACTTTTTTAATTCAAATATGAGTGGGTTGATAATATGTTTACATATATTTTTTTTGTTTCTAAAACTTTATTTAGTGATTGAATTTAAATTGAAGGATTTATTAAATCTACATTTTCATTTTGTTGCTGACTTTAATTTGAGACTCATTTTTATGCTTTAAATATATTCTTTTGGGGACTTTATGTTAGGATATAGATTGGAAACTATGGTGGTGCATTGACTTTTTTAGTTTGGGGTTTTTGAAGGGGTTCACCTTTATGATTTAGGTTTGGTGATTTTGGGAGGGCAGGGGTTAGTTTAAAAAGTGTAGTTAACTTAAGCTTCAGTTACAAAGAAAGGTATATTATTTACTGACTTTTGGCAAATATCTATCTTTGCCAATGCCTATATTTTTCTATTGGTTGTCTAGCTTGGTAAGGATATTATCTCTTACCCGTGGATTTGTTAGAAGAAAGATGAGTGTGATTTTGTAGTAAATCATTTAGACTTCTTTTATGTTGGGTTTATAAGGAGTTCACTACCATTTTCCTTGATATATTATATTTCATATTCAGCAATGTAGATCCTTTCTTGGTTATTATTTGATCTTTTTGGAAATGGTTTTTTATTCTCACTGAGTAATTATATCGACGATTCAATACAATGTGCAAGTACTTTGTCCTAGGTAGTGATATTGACGATTGGGTGTTTCAATGAGATGATTGTGGAATTAATTATACCGATCCAGATGAAATTATCTGGTTATGTATTATAGTCAGTTGTTGGTATAACATTATCAATGGTTGATTTTCCCTTTTAGTGAATGAAATAATATTTAGTTTTGATTAATAAATCGGGTATGATTGAATATTGTCATACTATTTTTTATTTCTTATGGGTGGATAGTCCTATTAATATTGTTTTTGTGGATTATTTTTTAAACAAGGTGGATCAACCTACAAGTATTAGTATCGTTGTTAATTTTTTTTACCTTAAAAATAGGGGATAGTCCAATAAACAAAGGAAATATTGCTAAAAAAATTTAAATTGTTTATAGTTATTTGTGTTGTAAAAGAATCTTTTTGACTTGAATGTACATGATTCGGTACTCTAGAATTTTTTCTCCGTGCCTTCATGGCACGGGCATTCCGCTAGTATATATAAAAAAAGAGTAAAACTTATTCATAAGATGAAAAAATGATGTCATCATATTATTTTTTCTTGCAATACCAATTTTGTCCCTTAAAAATTTGAGTTCCCCGTCTTTTTCATCTCACTAATTGATTCCCCCTTTTCACTTTATTTCAAATACGAGGTTATTTTGGTAAACACACACCCAAATTCCACACCTTCTCACCACTCTCTAATGCACTCACCTAAACCCCATGATCTCCCTTCTCTTCTTAGACATCATCCTCTATCCCTTCTTACCAAAAAATCATGCTCCCTCCCAGACCTGCTCATACGGTGCCTCCCTCTGCCAAAACTTGTCTCTCTTAGGTAAATCATATCTCTCAGGTCTCTTCGACTTCTCTCCGTGATACTATTTTTTATTAGGGTTTGTTGTTTCATATATACTCCGCATTTTTTGTGATTTTAGGAGATTATTGAGTTGGTTGTGCGTGGGATAATGGATATTACGCATTTCAAGGGTTCAAAATTAATGTATGTGTTAGGGTTTAAGGGTTTCGAACTTCAGACTTTAAGGGATTCAAAGTTGGGGTTTTTGAAATTTTTGATTAGTATACATCTTTACTATATTTACTATGTTTTACTTTGTTCTTTATACATATTTTTCACTCTCCCAGTTATAGCTCATCACTTTTTTAAGTTGTTATTCATGATTGAATTATTTTGTATGAATCTTTGTGTTTATTTGAGGATCTATTTATATTTCTTTCATGTTGCAGGTACTCATGTATTTCAATTTTTTAAGATCTGAGCCATTTTAATTTCTTTTATGTTGCAGGTACTCACGTCTCACATCTCTCCCACTCTTAGGTATACCTCATTACTTTAATAATTTATTTTCTGTTCTCCTTGTGCTTGCCATTTTTGAGTTATTTTCATGGGTTTTAAGTTGATTTTGTGGTTTTAAGTCCGTTGTACAAATGAAATATATTTATGATTTTAACTAACCTAATATATGATCATTTGTTCATCAGAAAGCTACCATAGGCTCAATGTTAGCCCCTCACGGATTTATGGCATTACTTTGGTTTTATGCTCATCGATTTATGTTTAATAGTCTCATTGTCATCATATTGTATTGTAAAAAATATTTTTTATAGTTCTTCATTACTCTCACAACCCAAAAATTTAATTTCGATGGTTATTCATTAGTGTCAGTAGTGGTGCATTATTTCCCTCAATGTGGTTTGGTGGCTTTCTTAATGTGGTTTCTTGACGCATCTGTGGCCTTTGAATATGGGTGAATATCATCTTATATAAAATATCTGTGATGAAAACATTCTTCGGTGGTAACATATTGCAATGCAAATGATATAATCCTTTTGGAACTCAGCCGTGACCACAGTTGACATCTCACCAAGATGCGAACACACTGCCTCCACACTCTTAGTAGCCACGATTATACCTTCTTCTCCATTTATAGTTAATGGACTGCATTTTATATTGTGCAGTTGCATCGAGAATTAGTTACAGACATTATATTATCAACTATCCTATTACCTCCATGCTGTTTTGGTTTCAATATGATCATCCTTTGTAGGAGATCTATGTATCTCATTTCTCCATTAACCGTTTCCTATTTTGAATATCTAACTAATCTTGGTTTTACACTATCAGATATACACCGTGAAGTGTTCAACATCGGTGAATATTTCGGCTATCTAAAATTTTGGTAAGGTTTTTATTTAATACATTAAAGATGTAATAGCACCATAATCCTCTAAATTTTGAGTTTAAAAGGAGATTGGCTTTTCTAAGTGTTATTTCTATTTTTCAAACTCCATTTGAGTGGACAATTACTTTTTGTATATTTCGTCTTTATTTAAGTGAAAGGGTAATTGTGTTCATGGTATCATCCGATTATTAACACGTGTAAGTTTAATACACATGTTCAGTGTTTTATCTTTCATTTTATAATTGCATTTTCCCCTTTTTTCCAACCACATGAGTGTTAGATTAAGCCAGTGGGTGTGGAGTTTTAAACTTATGTTGATGTTGTATTAACTAAATTTTTAATATTCTATGCAACTTGGTGTGGGATCTTAAGCCTTTAGTTGGATGTGGTTTAGTTTTGGATTTTCTTTCAAGTTTAGTGTGGATTGTTTTTATTGGTGGTTTGTTCCAATGTAGTTGTTGGGATCTTTAAAGTCATGCATTTATGTTGGGAAATGTATCTTTAAAGTCATGCATTTATGTTGGGAAACATAGGTTGGAGATTTGTTTCGGGGCTGCACAAAGACATATAATGGCAGCAGATAAACACGTGCAATTTAGGTTTATAAGTTTTTGTTGATTTGGGATCAATATGTGGACTTTTCCAAGGGTAATCGAGATTATAATGTGAAGGCAGGAGCTAGAGTTTGTTCTTGAGATGTTAGAACATTCAAAATTTACAATTTTAGCTTCATTATTAGAGATTTTAAGTTATTTTCTTCAATATAAGTTTTTTAGACATGTTAGATGTGGAGAACTAAGAAATAAGATGTAGAAAAAGGAGTGAAATTACCACATTTGTTCGAGCAGGAATGCTAATTCCAAGAGGAGAACTAATAAATTTCAGTAGTAATTTCATATTGTTTACGGATGTCATTTTTTTGTGCTAAAGCAGAGTTCTATGTTTATAGAATTTTATGTCATTTTTCTATGATTAAAAAAAGTTCTGTGTTTATATATATGCGTTGAATCAATGTTCATATTGTTTACATTATCATGTTTTTTACATTATGTCCATTATTTTCCATTATGATACTTTCAATTGAATGTGGCATTGTGATATTGTGATATTTGCCATTGTGGTATTATCAACTCAATATAGCCCCTTTAAAGATCCAAATATGGTTTACTGTTTAATAAACGAATCGTGAGGACCCCAAACCCCATCCATTTACAGGTCTTAGCAGGTTAATTTCCAAGGAATATTTGCAATCCAATCAGTAGTTTAGGAGGTTTCTTTCCTTTTATCCTAGAAATAATAACTGATAGAATTGTTTTGAGTAGTTACCATCATAATGATACACAACATTAGGCTGCTTTCATCCTTGACATGCCTCCCTAAACTCCAAAACACATTTTTTCTAGCAGCAATATTAGTATCTACCAAGCCAAGTAGCCAAGCCTTTAATGTTACCAGTATAGTCACTTCAGCACTCAACTTTTAGGGGAGGGAGGATTTTAAAGTTTCATAAGCAATCGATGTAACAGAATCTTGGGTTTTTCCCGATAATAAAATATGTTCCTGGTCAACTGGAACTGTACCAGCATTAGACAGACTAATTATTAATCACGCCTTCATCCAAAATTATGTCCCCATCACCACCCAATATATTCGACACTAGCAGTGGCAGTGGAGGTGCAACCGAAATATTCGGAACCAATCACAACTGAAATGGTGATTGTATGTTCTCTGTTTTCTAGTCTTGATGTTCATTAGACCATACATTGGATTCTCAAGAAAAAACTATTGCACCTATGGCATAAATGGTGAGAGTGTACTGCTATTTCGTTGACTCTCGGAGTTTGGAACCAAAGCGTCCACAATATTGCAACTATCTGAGCTGAATTGTTGGGTTCCTACTTCTTTTCAAGAATTTTCTTTGATCTTCCTAATAATTTGTAATTTTTTCTTGCTCGAAATTGAAATCGTATCTTTGAACCATGTGTTATCTTGATGCTTACAACGATCTCTATATACATGTTTTTTAGTTAAGATTCTATAGATATATACTTACATTACATTTTATGCTTTGATTCAATGACTGTAGAATTCTTCCAGTGTGGAAACCTCTAGCAATCCTGTACTAGATAAAAAAAATAGAGAATGGTTCTGAAAGATGGGAAGGAAAGGTTTATCTCTAGAAACCTTTGAATTGTTTGGTGGATGATGCAAATTGGAATCCCTCAAAGTTTACTTCACAAGGTCCACACATCGGTTATTAAATGCATATGGCATATGGGATGAGTTTATAGTTCTCTCAATGTATATTAATATACAAGAGTACTAAGGATGATCATGAAAGACTTATCTTGACAAAGATGAAGTAACCATATAGCCAACAATTGAAATCAAAGACAAAAGGTTAGTCTGAAGATTTAGTTGACTGTTACCAGTCTCCCTACAGATATGGTGAATTGTCTAGAAGTTTTCAAGGATTTCTCACCTGGATACACTTATTGTTGACTTGCCACATCGATGGAAAATTAGAAGTTTCGTGGATAAACTTATTGTGGAAAATTAAAGATAGATTAAGTTGCTCCGAGATCAATGCTCGATTAAATTTGTCAGTTGTTAATTTTTACCGAGTTTTAAAACTCTTCTAAAAGTAGCATGGCATGAACAGGAGGTGTATCTCTTCAACTCTTCAAGTCAGTCATCATCCCGTAAGCATACATTTTTAAGCATCCAAGCTTAGGAGCATTAATATTGAAAACCTTCGTCTTCTGTGAATTGCATCCACATAAAGTCAATACTTCAAGGAGTGGAAAACCAAAGTGGAGTTCAATTAAGCGATAACAACACTCATTTGAAAACATAACATTAGAAAGTTTTTAGTTTTCATATTTTGAGTCTTGGGAACCAAATATAATGGTGAACGTTGAATATAGAACCTATTCGTAAATTGAATTATGTAAAGGAATCATTATCATAGAAAGAACGAGTGAAAACTATGATTGCCACCATCAAGTTTAATGTATTCATGTGAGTCAGCATATTTTAGTTTAAGTTTGTCTTTCTACTTATTGTGAATTTTTAGTTAGAGTCAGCATTAATGTAGAACGACTTTGAATTTTTAATCTTTCTACTTGTTGTGAATTTTTTGTTTGAGTTTTAGTTTGAGTCAACATTAATATATAATGACTTTGAGTTTTTGTTTTTCGACCTGTTGTAAATTTTGATGGCCTATAGTCTTCCATGAATATGTTTTCATGAGGTTTACTCACTTTTCTCAATTTTCTGGTGGATATAGGGTGTACTTCAAGGACTTGCAAATTGACACACGGTTGTGGTTACAAGGTTTGGTCCAGAGGCATACATACTTTGAAGCAGGGGTACTCCGCCAGAGGCCTCCACACAAATGTTGGATAATTTAGGACACGGAGAGATATATGCCACAAAATGGATATGTACCTCATGACCTGTCGAAAAAATTAGGTGGGAGACAAAATGGGGATGTGGGGGACAACACGGATAGGCAAGGGACATAGTAAGGACATGTGATGTACATAACAAAACTTACTTTACTGACCCTTATTACTTTGTGTATCACGTGTCTCCGTCTACATTTATTCATTTAGTTTCACACAAGGGACACATATTAGATTTTGTAGAATTTCATCTGTATTGAAATGAATTTTACATTAATGGAATTTGGTTCTTTAATTTTTATTGGGCTTTTTGTCGTTGTACTATTTTTCATACCTTAAACAGATGGATAATCCTATAAATAAAGAAAACTCCGTCCATTTTTTTTTTAAATTCGACTTATTTATATTAACATTAAATCGGGTTTATCATTGTTTTGTGTGACAACCCACTTATTAAAATAAGAGGTGGCCAACTCGATACTCCAATAATTATAGGAATCATAGATGGTCCATTCATAGCATCAACGCATAGCAATAAGTATACGAGATAACCACCCATTTATTTTAGAAAACGGATTGTCAAAATTTATTTTGTTAGTTAATGAAAATCATTTAAACAATCCAATTAAAAATAAGGTGGATAAAGAAAAGACGGATAATAAAACAGTTACCATATACAACAAAATAACCGAATAAGATGTCAGTTAATAGACCCGTACAAATAGGTTATACCGAGTATTAAAGTACAATATCACAATTCATGTGTGCAGGAGAATATAGATAAAATATTACATAATGAGATTCCATTTCCTCTTTACACAATTTCATCTCATCATTCCTTTTTCTCAGTAGGAAACGTATTCAAAGCAATTTACTTCATAAAGTGTCGTATTATCAATAAAATCCCACTTTAATAAGAATATTTATATTTCACAACATACAAAGATTCTAAGACCATCCTTCCGGGTTTCCCCACTGAATGTGCCCCTAAATAGCTATCATCTTCCAGGGCCTATCACCAAGACAACCTGTGCATCCTACATCGCGTGACGTCGGGAAGAGACCATATACCTTCGACAGTGAGTCATAACCACACCCGGAATTACCTCACTTTGAACAATAATCACACAATATATAATAACCGGTCCTATGGCTGAGGACTATATTCAACCTGCATTCAGTAGCCAGGGGACTCCACCTCATGCGCATAACTTCCTCTATGATAGCGTTTAGAGAGGTGTGTATAAGCAATTTATCATTCATAAGTTATTCCCATTTTAAAATATACATTAAGTCTTTATCCGGAGCCATAAGCATATAATGCCATCATTATAAACTTCAACATTAATAAACCCCCAAATTAGTATCCGATAAATAATGACGTTACTATAAGCTACCAAGTATAGTATACCTCAAACATGTCTCTAAATTTCCACAATTATATGATCCTACTCTTTCCTAGTCTTAAACTAGTTCATTGAAGGAAGAACCACCCTAATGTCTATTTCATAAACCTCGAGATAAGACTGAGTATCCCCTTTATAATCTATTGTGGTTACATACCTAAGGTAAGTCCCTAATACACTTTATTTTATCCTAAGAGAAAGTTCCTAGGTTTTAAACCTACAAGAAAACGGTGACAATCTAAGTTAGAAAAATAACTCAAAACAGCAGGAATTCCGAATCGATTCATCCTAGCCGAATCAATTTGGTCTTGAAGCGAATCAATTCGAATGGTCCGAATCGATTCAGTCAAGAGGACCCAACATTCTGCATACTTCCAAATCGATTCTCTCATCACAGACTTGTAGCCTACCCCTTTAGCGAATTGATTCGCTAGGGGCAAATCGATTTTCCTGCGCCTGAATGCCCAATTTCGGCTATGGAGTTTATTACCCTAACTTTTCCCAAAACTCATTTCTCCTTCATTTTTACCCACAAAAATCACTATTGATCCAACCAAAACCATCCTACATGAATACTAACTACTATACTCAACACAATATCTATCTAAAAAATGTTTAAGGGTTCAAACACCACAAATTCATTAAAATCAATATTTGTTCAATTGATTCCAATACATAATTATCACTACAATTTATTCACCCTAAATCATATATTAGCAAGTTAGAAACTTTCCTTAAGATGAAATCTCGAATTCCCTTCCGGTAGATGCAAGATAAAACCCAATTTCCTCAATTCTCCTTCTTTCTCTTCTTTTTCTCCACAATTCTCTTTTTCTCTCTTTCTCTCTAGGTTTAGAAAGTATACACTTAGGAAATAAGAGGGGTTGCAAGACTTAATCGTGCCCTTAGCATTAATTCCCATCTTTAAATGTTAATACACCATTAAAATGACTCGTAACTACATAATTAAATCATAACCTGTCAAAAGTGCTCGAAACCCAAAAATACAACATGGCACTTATTTTGACTATCTTGTCTATTTTGGGACTGACTGCGTCCTCTAAATTGGCGTCTGGAATTATATAAATCAATTCAAGTTCCAAATTCATTTAAACCCTAAATGCCGTTTAAAGCACACCGACACAATAAATGATAACATGATGCCATTTACATTCACATAACAGTAAGTATGCAAAATCTAGTAAATATTATCTTTTAACTCACTTAAAATAATATTTACCCCATTATCTAATATTTTATATAATTACCTCTCATGGAAAATTAATATAAAATCAATTACTCAAAAGTAAGGGTTATTACATTTTGTTATGATTATGTTAGTTTTTCCGAATATCATCGTGCCTTCAGGCGCGAGCATACCCTAGTGTGTGTGTGTGTGTGTGTGTGTGTGTCTATATATATATATATATATATATATATATATATATATATATATATATATATATATATATATATATATATATATATATATATGTATGTATGTATGTATGTATGTATGTATGTATTTATGTATGTATGTATGTATGTATGTATTGAGTATTGCAATTACATAGAGAGAAGATTTTGAGGTATGATCATATATCAATTATGACGTTATCATACCAAATCCTTCTTTTATTGAAATGCTTTTTATTTTACAATGTCCCCCTTTTTTATGATGACAACTCAATTGATATGGTTTGAGAAAATACCTGAAAGTCTCTCCCTTTCTTTGAGACTTTATTTAAAAACAATGTTCTCCCCATTTCTTGTAGCTTCCTTTTCTCATCATATTTCTTATATCCCCCCCCCCTTGTCATTATTCAAAAGGTGTGGTGGTTTTCAAAAACTACATTTTTTATTGTAATAAAAAAGGTAATTTTTGTGCACGAAGGCAAACCAGCTACACATATGGTTAGTATGACATGATAACATATAAATTACATTCAAAAATTCTATTCTAAACAATGTCTGTTATGTTTCCTATGTTGAGGTCATGGTGGACGGTGAAAAACTATATTTAAGGCGAGGTTTGGTAAAAATATTCGCAATGTTGTTTATGGTATAAATAAAGTGAAGTGGAACGTCCCATTTTTGGGAGATATTGGTGGGTTCATTTCCTTCAGGTAAAGTTACTTCCTTGTGTGGGTTCTTGTTTGGTCATATGGAAAGGGTTTCTATTTGTTTTCTCACTTAGTTGTAATCCTTATTTTTTAAAGGACTAATTGTTATTTTAATCAAATGTGACACACACACACACACACACGCGCGCGCACGCGCGGAGAGAGAGAGAGACTCCTGTGCATACTAAGTTTGCACATCATTTTTTTAAAATAGTAAAAGAAATATTTTTGATCTGATTTTTTTATGTGGGTTCCTTGAAATGTTTATATATCACAAAAAAAAAAATCAACTCAAAAAAACATTTTTTGCTATTTTAAAAAAATCGGCCAAACTTTCACAACTTTTAAGCACTTTAACAACTGGGAAAGTTTGACCGTTTTTTTAAAATAGTAATAATAGTTTTTTTGAGCTGATTTTTTTATATACGTTTCTTGAAATGTTTAAATATCACACAAAGAAAATCAGGTCAAAATTTGTTTCCTTGCTATTTTAAAAAAAATGATGTGCAAACTTAGTATGCAAACTTTATTGTGCACAGGAGCCTGCCTCTCTCTCTCTCTCTCTCTCTCTCTCTCTCTCTCTCTGTATATATATATATATATATATATATATATATATATATATATATATTATAAAGTAGAAAACTTATGTATGTCATAAGATGAAAAGATGATGTCATCTAGATAAGTTTTTTTTGCACTACCTATTTTACCCCTCAAATCTTCGATTTCCCCCTCTTTTCACACACTCTTTATTATTTCCTCATTCTCTTCCAAATTCAAACACAAGGGTACAATATTATTTTCACCTATTCTCTTCCGTTTACCTCATTTTCCAAACCCCGTCACTTTCATTCACTTCACTCCCACAACACAACCAAAACCTTACTACTAAAAAAAAAACTACCACGCTTCCTCCACAAACCTCCCCGGGTGTCGTTTTCTCCCAAGTTGCCACCCTATGAAAGCCCCCTTCCCTTCATTTCCTTTCCTTCCTCATTGTCGCCCTTCTCCACCGGATCTTCTCACAATACTCAAGGTATTTTGTTTTTTGTTTATGGGTACATAGGTTTTAATTTTTTTGGTTTTGGATATGAATTATACGAATTTTAGGGTTTATACTATGTCTCTCATTCTCTCTGCCCCATATATTAGATTCAAGCTCAAGCACTGTAAAATTTGTATTCTTTTGTGTTTATGTTTTGTTTTGTAGATTAATTTTATTCTTTATTTATTATTTTGCAGATCGAGCCATAATCGATCATTGAAACCGTAAACAAGTATATTCTTTGAAACCCTTTTTTAGTTAGGTTTTTGCACTTTAAGTTTTTCATTTATTTGTTTTAGGTTAGGAATTTAATTTTAATGAGTATTTTTACAAATCTAGGGTGAAATCTCAAGTTTTTGTTCTTGGATATGTGGTTCCATTAAAATTGAGTGAAGATTTTGTTAATGTTCGAGTGCGTCTATATGTTTTTATTTCATATT
The DNA here is from genome assembly GCA_949130495.1 of Sambucus nigra. Taxonomy (NCBI): domain Eukaryota; kingdom Viridiplantae; phylum Streptophyta; class Magnoliopsida; order Dipsacales; family Adoxaceae; genus Sambucus; species Sambucus nigra. The sequence continues at coordinate 248,266,094 of OX422223.1, forward strand.
TGGAATGAGAGAATTCTTAAAGCGTGTTCCTATAATTCACACCATCTATTTTTGTAGTGTTTGTTACATATTTTGGGTGTTTTTAGACTTGAATACGACATTACTTTCAACCATTGTAATAACATGGTTTGCATTGACTATAATAGTGTCTTTTTATCATGTTGGTTTAATTTAGAAGAGGTCCACAAAGCAATTTCCCCATAAAAAAGTAATCCACTTGGGATAGTTTTTTGAACAAGAAGACCTTACACCCTTTATTTCTTCTTGATATATTTCATAGATTTATGTTGTGTAACATGATCTTTCCTTTATTTAGTATTGTGCGTATTTGTTGCGCATTGGTGCTATAAGAAATTAGGTGTATTGGCTTAGATTTTATCTTACTATTTCGTTTCATTTTAGCTTATGTTTAGTTGCTACAAGAAGTTAGGTTTTGATTAGTTTTGCTTTTAGCTTTAGTTTCTGATTCTATCTTTCATTTCAGTATTGGTGCATTTATTTAGTTATTGTAAGAAATTGGGCGTGTATTCATGCGTTTCGTTATTGGTGCGAGATGTAATCATAATATAGTGGTTGATGTTTGGTGAGATTCACTACTCACTTTATCATTATTTTATCTGCACTTCCTAATTTTGTTCCTTTTTATTATGCACTAACTAATCATTTTTGCGTTTTTGTTATCTTTAAACATCAGATTGTGTTTTTTTTTTCATTTTTTTAATTTCAGATTGGGTTTTGGGGGAAGTCCACTCACTGACTGAGTCCCAACAATTGGTTGAGAAAGGAGGTAGTTGTTTCTTAAATATGTTTGATGGCATATGCCAGGAATAAATAAAAAATACTTTTGCATGTGTAGTTTTGCATTTTATATACGAGTCACCACAGTTGTTTGAGCAATTAACTACATATGTGTTTGTTTTGGTTTTTCAGGTACTAACTATGTGGCGCCCTTTTTTTCTGGGCTTCGAATTTGTGGTATTGAAAGTTATTGGTACTTTTTATTTTGTAGTTTGATTTACAGAGTTTTAAATTAATTCGGCTATTTTGTAGTTTGATTTAAGGAGTTTTAACTTTTTTTATTTGAATTTGTATTCTTCTTGATTTGTCATTTTGTGTACATTGTCTCATGGGATTCTGATGTGGTGGAAGCGTAAGGTTTATGGCCAGGATAATTTATATAAATCATTCTTCAACATAAAGGTGAATTTGAGGGTGTTCACATTTGGATCCTAACTAATCAGGGTATGATTTTTTCAAACTTATTTTAAAACATATATTTGATTTGTTAATTGATTTTAGTATATGTTTCTTGGGCCATTCTGCAATGGCCACTCATCTCGCTGAAAAAGCCAAAGAAGCTTTTGTCGACGACAATTTTAAGATCGCCGCCGATCGAGCCCAAACCAGTATCAAGCTCAAAAACTTCATCGAAGCTGTTGTTGATGCAAACAAATCTGTAAATGATCCAAAAAATGCTCTGAACACCTATGTTTTGTTTCAATCATCAGACATGACTTCTAAAATGAAGAGGTGGTTGTGAAAATATTTGCGAAGCGATTAATGGGACTTTACTGGAGTACGACAACGAAGTTACAGTTCCAAAAAAGATATATGCACCATATGTTCATTCCCAAAAGGCCCGCGTACCTATCTTTAAAATCGATAGTGCCAAATTGGGATGAGATGCGTACCGCACTGGAGAGGTTTGGTTTGATGTAAAATCGGTTAACTAAGCTATGGTGGTGGGACTGTAATACATGACACTGTTTATAACCACTATCCCACCTCTTTTTGACCCGGTCTCTCATTCATCGCCTCTTATTTTTCAGTTACGGTTTAAAGTATGAATTGTGGTGGTGGTGGGTGATGGAGATTGGGGTTTCAATTAGTGGATATTTTTATTCAAGCATGATTCTAGAGGATTTTCTATCTGCAAACAATGTTCTTATTTGTGATTCATGGTATGAATCAATTTATTAATTGATTCTTGCTTGCATATTATTTTTTATAAGAACTGTAAGTTTCAAGTTTGATATAGTGAAGGTGAGACAAGTTTCTTCTCATTCTTTTTTTCTTCACAATTTTCTCGATACAAGCACGTGCTTTTGTTTTCTTCACAGTCAAATCAAGATGCCACATTAAAAATGGGTGTTATAGACCACTAACTAAATTGGTCTAGAATAATTTAGTTATTTACTCTTTAACTTTATTTCCATATAAATCTTGATTCAAGGAATTAAACCATTTACAAATTACTAATTTAGCACACAGGCATTTTGGATTTTTTTTACTATCAGCAAATGCACATCTCATAAGATTGAATGGCTGGTAGGATTTCTGCAATTTGATTTACCTTTTCTTTCTCTAGATTGAATGGTTGGTAGGATTTAATATTACATGTTGTTTCAATATAAATTGTGAGCAGCTAGTTATTGATGTAAGTATTCTTTTATGACATTTAGGCGGACAAGATATATTCTCCGGCAGATAAACCTACTTTAACTGATGATGAAAAGATTGCTCCAGCAGAGAAGAAAATTTCATTCGCTCAACCTCCGTGGAGAAGCCGACCTCTGTTCCAGGAGTTGGATTTCCTCCAGCTAATCCATTTGATTTCTCAAATATGGTCGGTCTACTTAATGACCCAAGCGTCAAGGAACTAGAAGAACAGATCGCAAAAGATCCTTAGTTTAACCAGATGGCAGAGCAACTCTAAAAGACTTCGTTTAACCACTACATGTATGATAATGACCTGTACTTTTTCCCATTAGCTTCAGTATTGCTATTGATTTTCAATAGCAATACTAATAACGGGGTTTTCTCTTCACATTATTGTGTTGTTCTCTTCATATTATTGTTGTGTTTTTAATTTATTTTTATTTTTTATTTATTTTCAGTAATCTTCTCTCTCTCTCTCTCTCTCTCTTCGCCCAGCTCTGCTGCTCCTTTTCTCTCAAATCTGGCAAGGAACTCAGACAGAGTAGAGTATAAGATGAAACACAAGACCCTAATAACCACTATACACCTACACTGTGAAATCTGAAGCTCAACTTCATGTTTACTCTTTAAACTCCTTCAAGCTCTACGGAATGTTCGGCTCAGCTCATCTCCGACTGCGCTGCCTCACGACAAAGCCGTCCGTGAAGCCGTCGACCGAGTTCTCGCAACCATGGCGAAGGGAAAAACAAGATGGATCCACGATATTCAATGAGCCAGCTCAAGATTAAGTTTACCAAGAACCGGAGAAATCGAGTTACGATGACAGGTAATAGCCGGTGTAGAAAACCTAGAGTGAGTATTTTGCTTTCAAAATTCAATAACTTACTGGTTGTGTAGCGGAAAACTCGAGTTCTGAGCCAGTTTGTTCTACAGATTATGACACGTTTTAAATATTCCAAGAAACGTTCCTACAGAACTTCCACATTTCGTAGAAACTTACTTGAGTTTAATGTGTATTGGTTTTGGATGCGTAAACTCTGCTTCTCCGGTTCGTAGGAACTTCTACAAAAAATACACGTAATATTATCCAAACACGAAATATACGTGATATTATCCAAACACAAAATCAACTTCTACATATGATCCAAACATAATATTATATTTTTTGAATCTTAATAGTTGATTTGTGTTTGGATAATACATTTTGCTGGAACTTTACAGACTCGGATGCCTATGCTCTTTGAATATTAAATAAAAAGATGCTCACATTGCAAGGAAAATATTTGAACACATTTTGTTTTTCTATTTCACTTTGATCAATACTATTTGAATTACATTTGAACACATTGGTTGTAATGAAGTGTGCAAAGAAAATACCTCCATTAAGTCTTGCTACTAGCTTATGATACACTTTATTTTCATGTTTCTTAAAAGGGATTCAAAATATATTAGTTTCCATTTCTATTCAATGTTTTTAGAAGAAAATATAAAGAGCAATAGACTTCACACACATACCTTGACACTGTCGGCTATGTTTTCACCAATAGCACCAAAATCGCAATATAAGGTGTTGTATATAATTGGAATCATTCTATGTTTTAGTGGGGTGTGTTTTCACCAATAGCCCTTACATGAACAACAACCGTCTCTGAAATGATGGAATCGATTTCGATCCCTAGCAATAATTGTCCTATTAAAAATCGGGGATCGCTATTCTGTACCAAATTTAACTATATATGTTTCTTTTTTGTATATTTGGGTTGATAATGCTTAAGGTATAAGCACAGTTAATTATGGCATTGGTTACATCGTCCTCACATAATTTCAACTAAGTTGAAATTGTACAATTCATAGTTCAGAATCATTATATTGGGTTTATTCACATGATTCTATGTGGTCCCGGGCCGTGCACTGTAATTCATATGATTCATACAACAAGAAGATATGAAGACAAAGATACAATTCATATGATTCTTATGACAAGAAGGTACGAAGCCAGCACTGCAATTCATATGATTCATATTACTATATATCTCATTGGTTACATCGTTCAAGCATAATTTATTGGAAATTTGTCTTCTTGATTTTGAATATGCAAATGGTTTTGTGCTCTTACACTCATCTTGGTTTGAAATGATTCAAAAGTTCTTATTTATCATATTACACTCATCATGTACAGACCAACTGATATAATTACACAGTGCTCTCTTTAATAAATTTCACTAAACCTACTTTAAGGTGCAGGTATGTCAACCCATTGAACTCCTTACATAGCTTTCAAAGAGACAACCGTAGTTGCTTATCATTGGGAGAGAAATCAATAATTATTCTAATTGATGCCCCCAAACTTCTGAAAAGTATGATCTGATGCAACGATAATCTTCAAGTTTGAGTATTATATTGATTTGAGAGCATTTGAAACATCAATTGGATTTAGCTTTTGCATTAATTGGAGGCCCACGACATGTTTGATAAATTGATATGCTTATGATGAGATCTAGGAGGACGTTTCGGGGATATATCTAGAGATCATGTGTTTCTTTCAAGTCAAGTTAACGGAAAAATAGATAGAAGGGTGATTTAATAACTCCTTTTATAGTTTACGGCTTGATTTATATCGAAGTGTAGTTGAGGGGCCATTTTAGAACTTAGAGGGATGGTTAAAAGGGCATATGAGTAATTTACCCAAAAAATATATATATTGTCCATGATGCATCTATTTTCTTGCTTTTGTTATGATGCAAGGAATATTATACTTAGATTATCTTTCTTCCCATTTTAACTAATGTTTCAGTATTATGGATCATATTAAGTCTTTAAAAATTAAGCATTTTATTTTTTACTCTTCCCAACTTCCAGTAAATGCTTCCCAATAAGAGATAGCTAATTTAGTGAATTTTTATGTAGTGCATGACATGCTTTGTAGTTTCTTCAGCATAATTGGGTATTTAGAATGAGTCGCAACATTTTCTATTTATTTACAATCAATATATTCCATTTACAATTTTCCATTGATCATCCCTATATTCATAATCAATAACATGATTATTGAATCTTAGATGGTTTTCTACATGCTATATTTTTTTTACATCGTTTAATTTATGCCCCATTTGTTTTGGTGATTTTTCAATTTTGCATACACCTTCATTTTAATGTGGTTCTCAGATACTATTACTCTATGCCCCATCTATTACTGTATGAAGACTTTAGTTAACTGAAATTTCTACAAGATTTTTCTTAATGTGAGCATTGGACTCTTTTATTCATTAGAAAAATGACTTTTTCATCCAATATGGCTAATATTTGAATATTAAATGATTGGTGTAAACGATTACTTAGAACCTCTGGTGTTATATGTATTTGATTGTACCTATTTGGAGTTTCCTTATTTTTAAACCCTTCATTCTAATGAATATTTAAAATCCGTCGATCCAGTTCATTTTTAGCTCCACGATATACCTGTGTTTGAGTGTACCTGTATATATGTCCTTTATGTTCACCACAACTGATAGCAGTAGCACAAACTTTTACATTATGTATTTTAAATTCTGATAAGGCCATATTAATAAGGTCATATTAATATAGCTCAGGCTGCTGGATAAACTTCTTACTGTACTGCTTATTTTCTTGGCTTGGACATTTGATGCCCTCACTACACGATTTGTTTGGCTATGGGTGTTAGTATTGATTTGTCTTTAATTATATGGTTGGACAGTGTGACAAGAGCAAAAGAAGACCAGATGCAATCGTTATTAACGGTATTAGAAATGGGGATTTCCAAATATCTTCAAAGCAATGACAACACCTGGGTGCTTTAAAAGAGGGTTATATTGAATATATAAGTACATTATGTGAGTATTTTTCATTTTGGTTGTATAAAATTTTGAAACTATATATATAATTTTTATAATGGTTATATAAAACTATTTTTTATAAACTATGCAATATACATGAGTGTGAGTTTGTTGGTTTCTTTGAAAAAAACTATTGTGAAATGCTTTATCATATAGGAGAAGAATTGGGTTCTTTTTTCAGTTATTTCCTTGCTATACTCAGATTTTCATACTGCCTTAACTTTATGGGTTATACATGGTGGTGTATGTTGCATTGGAGATGGTTTTGAAGATTTAAAACAAGGTCGTGGTCGGTTCCTGAAGTCATAGATTTGCATGGATGTAAGTTTGTTAAGGCAATATTAGATGGCGAGGAGATTTGGGATACAATTCATCTACAAAATTTAGTTTGCGCATCACAAGATAATTTTATTATTTATTGATGTATTTGTATTTTTTTCACGAATTGGGTTAAATTGATTATTGATGTATTAGTAATGTAGGAGTATTTTTTTTCTTAAACAGGGTGAATAGTATTATAAACAAAGTCAAGGATGCCTAAATTTTATTTATTGATTGAAGTATTGGTTGTATTTTGACAAGTTGAGTTAATTTGACGATGTTGTTTATATCAGGTCCCAGAAGGACTATTACTATTTTTTTGGAGTATTTTTATTTCTTAAACAAAGTGGATAGTCCTATAAACAAAGGAGATTTTGTCCAAATTTTCTAAATTGTCTACACATTTGTGTTGTAAAACAAAAATTATCACTTAAATTTACCTGATTTAATACTTTGAAAATTTCAACTTATAATATATAAGGCAGTTATTATTTACATTTTACACGAGTTTATATTTTTTAAAATTATCTACGTGCCTTCAGGCACGATGAAATTTTCTAATGTACATAATCGCGAAACGGTGACAATTCTTCAAAGTAGGTAATAGCGAAACACAAAAATTTCGAAGTGTAATTTTAAAACAGCTGGTCGTAATCTCCTTTATTTATAGGTCTATTCACCATGTTTAACAAACAAAAAATAGTCCAATAACATTCAAATAGTCTAAATTCATCAAATAAATTAACATATAATACGAAATATACAATATTCATCCATCGAATTCCCATTGTGTCTCAAAAAAATAAAATGTCATTTTAAAAAAATTAGGCATAGTCTCCTATGTTTATGGAACAATTTACCCTGCTTAAGAAATAACAAATATTACAACATCCAAATTGTCTAAATTCATCAAAAAAAATTCACATATAAAATGAAATATACAATATTCATCAATCAAATTCACTGTGTCTCAAAAAAATAAAGTGTTAATTTTTTTAAAAAAATTGGGCATAGTCTCCTTTGTTTATTGGACTATCCACCTTATTTAAGGGGTAATAACAAATCCAACAATATAAAAAAATCTCAAATTCGGAGATGGGAGCTAGAAGGCCGAGAAAGGAGAATATGAATTTATTCTTTCTGTGGGACTTCCTCAAAATGTCTGTGCCATGGTGTTTGACCACCATCTTGGATGGGGTGAGAGAAACTGAGCAGGCCTTTGCGAGAGCATCGGAGAGCATGTTTTTGGAAATTGCAATTCTTTTAAGTCTTTTGCACTCATCTGCTTCTCGATTAAGTGCTACTACTGTTGTTTTCCCATCTCTCGCCCTCTCGGTTTTATGTACAATTTGAGAAACAATAAAAGTTTGGATTAATCAGTTTCTCGAACAAAGAAACAATCACATAAGTAAATATACAATCAGTAACATACATGAGTTTTTTTTCATCCTAATCTTACATGCATCCAAGGAAAAGAAGATTGATAGTAATCTTTTTTCCATCTTAAGCTTAGTTGTAATGATTATTAACAAATTTATCTAGGGAAATAATTAGCATTTAAGAAAAATAAATGAAATCATTCATCGAGTTTCACAAAATTAACTATTCGGGCAATATTAATTAAAAGAGAGCATTGTGTATTTATATTAGTTGGTCTGTACGTGATGAGTGTAAGATGGTAAATAAGAACCATTTGAATCATTTTGAACCAAGATGAGTGTAAGAGCACAAAAACATTTGCATATTCAAAATCAAGAAGGGAAATTTCAAATAGTAAGCAATGGTTTCTACTTTATGCATCATCTTAAGAGCAAAACATTAAGTTCCAATTCAATAACAATTTTGAACATATGTGACAGGACACTCTTTAGCAAATAGACAATGCAGAAATCAAAATGGGTGCAAAACCATGTCCATACATGTTAGATGAAATATTCATCCATGAAATTACACAACCAAAAAGATTTGAGTGCTACAAACCTCAGCAAGGCAAGCAGCGACTTAGAACAATTTAGGCTTGTGATCGGCCATCGGGTTGGAACAATTTGGATGACTGTATGCTGCTGTAAAGGCGTAATGTATGTTGCTACATATGCATACTGTAATCGAACATCGGGCTTGTGATCGGACATCGGGTTCCAGCGAAAGCACTACTGCATATGCATGTTGTATGCTGGTGTATTCTGCTATGCAACATATACGCATACAACGGCTGCATACCATAAATGGCATACCGTAAGTCCGCAGCATACAATATGAATATGTATGCATGTATTAATATATATGTAGGTATGTCTATATGTATGGATGGATGGATGAAAGTTTAGTCATACAATCCATTTTTTATAGAAAAGAGAAGTCATCATTTCATATCGGTGTACTTAGTGGAAAGTCATGTCATTTCATATTTGAGCGCCCATTTCAAATTATTTGGGGTTAACAGATATTTAAAACAACATTTACTTACACGTTGTCAATAAACATGATTCGATAAATCTGTTTCTTAAGTGTGGCCCTTACCAAAAGGAATCAACCCCGGAGAAATCAACCCTAGACATTGGTTTTGGTCACATGCCTTCTTGTTCGGCGCTGCTTCTTTTTCTAAGATCATGACACCTGGAATCTGTCATAGTAAATCACAAATTAGCATCCAAATGATCTCTATAACTATTGGGTTAATACCATTTATACGTTTTAATGCAACGATTACATACAATACCAATAGTTCTATTTTTTGTACTGTTTAATGTCACGTTTAAATGTCAATACACTTGAGGTCCTGAGCAGCGAAAATAGCATATATGAGAAGTGATAATAACTTATATGAGCAGCAATAACAGTGGATAATAATAATAACAGCGATAACTTCGCTACCATATGAGAAGCAATACCTGAGTTCCAACGTTCATGTCTAGATGCACCAGCATTCAAATCTGGGCACGAATCCATTTATTTTGTCAAATGTAAGTTCAAATATTCAAAAAACTGATACATATGCGTTACTTTGATCCTTCCAAAATTCCAAAAAAATAACCATGCCTTCCGTCACTTGATGGACCTTGAACAAATCTTGATAATGAGGCAGAAGTAGAGGTTCGATTTTGTCTCGTTTGATGCATAATATGTTCAAAAAAGTTGTGGGCGGTCTTTAAAAGCCTCGTTACATAAAATTGGAAAGAAACTTGAATCTATTTCCCTACCAAATGTAAAATATCCCAAAAGGATGTATTTTTCTTACTCCAGTTAAGTCTTGTCATTGCTCCAATAAACAATGAAAAATAGAAACTAATGAAATAAACATACTGATAAGTCCGTCCATATAGAGAAACAAACATACTTGGTTTATAAATTGATGAGGAATTAAAGTGAGAGAGGGGGTGATAAGTTGTTGGGTGGAATATTGATATCAACATCCAAATAAAAACTCATTCAATCTTTAATGGACCCAACTTACACATGTGCAAACTTTATCCTCAATGAGAATTTTCATGAAAAACAAAATAAAAAATAACAAAAAAGACATACATAGACAGTAGAAATTGCAGTTTTGGTCTTCTTGATAAGCGTCTCGTGACTTTATGGTGTTCGCAATTGCAGATGGTAAAACTCAATATTCTTCAGAATCCGCGTCCTGTTTTAATACTCAAATTTCATTATTTGTGATTAAAGGAACAATGATTAATCAAGTGTTTCTTTTTTAGATTTAAAAAAGAAGTCCAAAAAAAGGATGAGTAGAAAAGAACCTGAAAGCGACAACGATGATCAAGAGCAGTAGGATCGTGGACCATTTGGAGAATGGGAGGCCTTCTGGTAACCATTAGAGTTCTGAACATTGAAACGAAAACCTGGAGGGGATTCAAGTAGAGAGCTTTTTATCGAAATCTTCTCATACAATTCAAAAGAGAAACACTGATATGCCATCAGTGTCATAAACGTAAGCTTTGAATAGTGCAGATGCAACACGAACCAAGATATTTTTTTATTAGAGAATGAAATGAAGTATGTCATGAATACACACATGCTTCTATAGGATGCAAATGCAAACACCAACTTGGGATCCTTTACTTCATTTTTTCAGTGGTAATAAAATACCTGACAATGATTCATTATCTTGCCTAATTATTTTTGCACCCTTAATAGTGCAGGAGTTATTGTCCAGTCTTTCCAACACCTGGTAGCCTGAATAAAGTATAAGTCTTCATATAACTGTAGCATGCTATCAAACGAACTGAATAAAGAAGAAACATAGCATAACTAAGAAATCTTCTTAGGTGATCACAATAATCCACAAACCTAAATCCAAATAGAACTCTAAAATAGTCACAAACTGATTTCATGTAGGTGATCACTACTGTAGCAGATTTATAGCAGATGTATAGCACATATAGCATATGTAACAGATGTACCACTACTAATTCCCCTTTCTAACACACACTACCTTTACTATCAATGGAGAGAAACCATTTCGGTTCAATATTCAATAACCGGATTGCCTAAATTAGTTCAACATGTAAGAAAATATGATAAAAATAATAAAAATTGGGCAATTTTCCACTAATTATAAAGACCTGATGAGATAGTCTCCACATGAAATCCGATATTTTATTGGAAGCATGATACGCCATACATGAGAATAAGAGAACATGACATTAACTACCATTCACACATGAATGTTGGGCTACTAATGAATGTCGTGCGATGAGAAAATAGGGCAACGGGGCTATACTAATGAATGTAAACATTGTGCAAAACACGCCAATATATATCATGGCAATCCCCTAGAATGAAACTCTTACATAATCTATCATGTCGGTATATGTAGGGCAATCCCACACCCCCCCCACCCGACCCCCACCCCCAAAAAAGAATACATCCTACACTAACATAAGATGTATGCGCCACCGTTCATAGGCACCCTATAAAAACATATGCATAACTAGAAAAAATTCAAGAAGATACCTAAAAAGTATTAGAACTTACCGATATGAACTTCAACATATATTTCTCCAATTCTCTAATATAACTTTGTTGGTTACCGAATTTGTAAGAGAAAATGATATTGTGACTCAATTTATATCCACGGTTGTCATATATCAAATGCAATATTATTTGTATAATGTCTATATTAATGCGTGTATCTACTAAGACTATTGACAACTATTGAATAAGATGAAGTTTTTTCAATAAAATAGGATAGTAACAATCTTCATTCAATAGTTGTTAGTGGGGTGGGTTATTGTCCCTTGCAAGAAAAAAGAAGATTTAAAAGTGCCACTTATTCAATACTGTTAACATAAGGTGAGATAACTATGTAACAACAGGTTATACGCGCATTAATATCAAGTAATAAAAATAGTTGTTAACAGTAATTTGAAATTCATTAGTGTTATGGTCTGATTCATTACTGTTAACTATGTAACATTTGTTAACTTGAACCACTTATTCGATAATGTTAATGATTTGATACAAGCGTTAATATCAAGTTGAAAGAATTTCAACTTGAGTTCATTATTGTTAACAACAGTATGAATCATACCATAACCCCATATGATTCATTAGGTGAGATAATAGGAAGAATCATATGGTGTCTCTTTTGAAATTCTTATTACTTTGTCTGATTCATTACTGTTAACATCAAGTGAGATAACAAACACCATATGATTATGATTCTTGAAAGGGATATATATAGTAATAAGAATTTCAAAGTAATTAAAATTCCACACTGAGATATTGAATGACTCACCATGTATAGGTTTTAAAAGAGCCATTGTTCTCGAACTTCATGAAGGATGGATACATTAAAGATCTAACATAAAACTTGAGTTCATCTGAAAACTGAAATCAAATATATGAACACTGAACAAACAATGAACACTGAATAGGTGAAAAAAATAAACATTCAACCATGAGAGATTACCTCTTTCCGGCCACAACTTGAAACCCCCAATCTAAAAAACAAAAGTCAACTGCAATAAGAAGCATATAAATAAAACTTTCAAATAGTATCTATGCATAACTAATAAACTCTGACAGTAAAGATCATTAACTATTTGCACTTCTATGTAGCCCTTCTAGACCTTCTATGTAGCTTTAAATGAGTTTTTCTAATGGCACCCACGTTAATATAATCACATTTACATAACTGAAACAACGAAGAATGTCAGTAAAAAAAATATGAGACAATAAAAGTATTATTTAAGAATGACACGCGGAGCACCTTTGTAAAGAGACTCGGTTTTTATTATTAAATGGGGGTGGGTTTGGGGTTTGGGGTTTGGAGCGCGAGAATGAGGGAGACAGGTGAGTGTGAATAACTTAATCTTATCTAGCGAACACACAAAAATTCCATATTACTAATCAAACAAAGATATTAAGATATAGAACCGAATTAATATTGCAAAAAAATCAAAAAATTATGAAATACACTTTCCCAAGTTAAACCTCATACCAATTGTACGGATGCACCAATAAAAAAAATCCCATATTTATAGAGGATGCTTTGACATTGGGAACATGTGAACTTGAAATGAATAGATCCCAAGCACCACATAATTTTTATACCATAAAAATTAAGTCCGAGTTTGATTGTCCTTGGCTTAAAACCTGAAATGAAAAGAAAAAAATATTAACAACTCAACTTTGTCGTGGAATGTGAGGAGTTAGCTACGTCCCCAAATATACCATAAATGTGAATCTATAAATTAAAAATGAAGATAATATGACTAGAGATGGAATTTTATTCTAAGATTTTAATATACCATAACTGAAGATTATAACTGAAGCCCAGCTGAAACGATCCAAGAAAAAATTATGAGTGGGAGAGATTGAAACTGATTATACCACTTCAGTTATGCTTCGTTACATTTATTCTAAGATTTATTGAAACTGAATATACCACTTCAGTTATGCTTTGTTACCTTTATTCTAAGATTTTTATCTAAATTCCTAACAATTTTTTCATAGCCCGTACCACTTCAGTTATGCTTTGTTACCTTTATTCTAAGATTTTTATCTAAATTCCTAACAATTTTTTCATAGCCCGATCCAAGAAAAAAATTATTAGGAATTTTATCTAAACGATCCAAGAAACTGAATAAATGTAGTTTTCGATGAACTATAGTGTGCATTCCAATATCTTTAAGTACACCAACAACCCAAATCTAAAAGCCCTAGATTACAAAATCTGAAATGAAAGGGGGAGATTACCTGGGCTGGTTATGTGGGAGAGGGTGGTGACGCAACTAAGAATGTGTCTCAGAAGTGCGTACTCTCTAGGCTCAAGTGCAAGCCTGTCACTCAAGTAATAATTCGATAAGTCGGGATCGTATCCACAGGTAAATAGGACAACAGAGTTGTAACTACATTGGACAGACGAAGGAATCCTAACTCTGACTCTAAAAAGGAAAAGGAAAAGTTGATTGGTTTTGGGAACTGACTATACTAAATGCAAATTTTGAAAATATTTATTTAATGCCCTAAAATATGAATGGAATGCAACTATTCTAATTTATCTAAATTACTGATAATGATTGAACTGAGATTTTAACTATATGATGAAAGAAACAGGAAGGGAATACAATCCCTCAACCCTAGTGTATTACTGGTTTAAAACTAATCGCAAATTTGAATGATTAATTAGACCTAGAATTTTGTACTCCCAAGAATTATGTATATGAGGTTCAAGCCCGCACCATACTTTATCAGAGGACGAGTAAATCGGTATTGCGATAGTTACACTCGAGTTGTATTGTGAAGCATCTCTGTTACCCTGAAGCAAACGAGATCCAAAGATCTACAATTGTTGTGTTTCTACGCAATATGGTCATAATAAATCATTAAATTCAGAGGATTAATTTTATACACATGCAACTAACACATCAGGATGAGTTTATGTACCCCGACCTTTAAAATTTAGCCATGCATATAAAAACTGGAAAACAACACTTTAGGAATGAAAGAAATTTTTTTAATGCGAGAATAAGATGAACAAGGATGAAATTATAAGTGAACAAATAAATAGAACGAAAATTGAAACAGAAATTAGAATGCTTTTACTTGAATTGCAACTTGAAGGTAACCAGGGTTTTTGATTCTTCTTCCTTCTAAATGAATTACAAAGCTTCCTTAAGGAATTATAAGCTCTCCTTTACATTTGGGAGGAGTTACAATTTATTAACTATGAAATACAAGAGCTTGAACTAAATAGGACTCTATTTTTACAAGTGGATAAATCCGGAAAATCGACAACAGAATCGATCCGGGTAAATAGTTCGGTTCGGTTCCATCTTTTGTAACCTTTACAGAAAGTTCTTCGAACATGGGATCCGTTCGTTATTTTCCATCTTCGGTTCGGTTCCATCTTTTCATCTTTTCAGAGGAAGCTTTCCCAAGGTGGATTCATTTAGTTTTTGCATTCCTTCGGTTCGGTTCCCTTTTTTTATCCTTTACATAAACTTTGCCTATGAAGGATTCAGTTCATTTTTAGCTCCTTAGGTTCGGTTCCTTTTTATCAGTCTTTGTAGAAACCTTGTTTTCTTGTGTTTCTTTGAAGCTTTTGGTACGGAACTCGGATTAGGACACCGAACACTTGCAAAATAGATGAGGAATACACGAAACTCGACATATTCATTAGAAACTTGCCATTATCAAAGATATGATATAAATCCACTTGAATTACATTGCGCATAGCGATAAAACCCTCTAAATTATGAGGATAAATGGGAAGAATTTATGCCCAATCAAACCCCCTAACTTAGAACTTTGATCGTCCCGAGCAATGTAAAAGAATCAAAACATGGTCTAGCTCGTAAATGGGATAGGATACCTCTTTCGTGGGTATGTAATTGCATTTAGCATATGCAACAAACCTTTAAACCCCTAGTTTACCCTAGTAGGATGAGTTGTGTCTCGTAAGGGTTTGCAGTGAATATACCCACAAATTTCGACTCAAAGAAACTCAAAATATGCAAAAATTGTATAATTCAAACTTTCCCAGAAAATAGTCATCATCAAGTCATGTTCAAGAGTCTCAAATCATAGTGCATGTGTGTGAAGTCGAAGATTTAACCGCAGATTTCCACCGATTGACCATTACGTTACTCATCCGAAAATATTCGTCTATGGGTATTGGATCACTAGGCAAGTCGGACAAAAGTCGTGATAAGTGCTCGGCAATGACATTTTCTACTTGTTTCTTATCTTTAATGGAGAGATTAAACTCTTGTAGGAGTAGGATCCACCTTATGAGGTACGATTATGCGTCTTTCTTCGCAAGTAGGTATTTCAACGCCGCATCGTCGGTGAAACAAGTGATGGGAGAACCAATATGGTAGGACCGAAATTTGTCAAGAGCGAAGACTACAGCTAGCAAATCCTTCTCTATAGTGGAGTAATTGAGTTGTGATACGGTAAGAGTCCGGCTAGCATAGTAGATGACATGAGCCTTATTGTCTTTCCTTTGGCCCAAAACAGCCCCTATCGCATAATTGCTAGCATCACACATAAGTTCGAATGGTAAGGACCAATCCGGAACTTGCATGATGGGAGCAGACACAAGCATGGTTTATAGTTTTTCAAAAGTGCTATGGCATGCTTCTGTCTACTCAAATGGGGTGTCCTTCATGAGTAGTTTGCTTAAGGGTCTAGCGATGGCGCTAAAGTCCTTAATGAACCTTCGATAAAACCCCGCGTGGCCCAAGAAGGAGCGTACGTCTTTGAGTGATTTGGTGGGGTAGATCGGCTATGACATCTATCTTAGCTCTATCAACTTCTATCCCCTTGGATGAAACTATGTGGCCAAGAACTATTCCCTCAGTGACCATGAAATGGTATTTCTCCCAATTCAGCACTAAGTTCTTTTCCACACACCGGGCAAGTACCTTTTCGAGTTTTTCAAGACAAAGATCAAAAGAGGTGCCAAAAATTCTGAAATCGTCCTTGAGCACTTTTATTCCTCTCTTGACCATGTTGCTAAATAAACTCAACATGCACATTTGAAAGGTCGCGGGTGCATTACATAAGTCAAATGGCATACATTTGTAGGCAAACGTACCAAAAGGGCAAGTGAAAGTCGTTTTCTTCTGGTCAAGTACATCTGCCTCAATTTACATTCGGAATAACCATCAAGGAACCAATAGTAAGGGTGACCCGCTACTCTCTCAAGCATCTGATCAATAAATGGTAAGGGGAAATGGTCTTTCCTAGTTCCCGCATTGAGTTTTCGGTAATCAATAAAAACACGCCACCCGGTGGTGGTACGTTGGGGAACTAGCTCTCCTTTAGCATTCTCAATTACTGTCATGCATGAATTCTTCGGGACAACTTAAATAGGGCTCACCCACTTTCTATCTAAGATTGGGTAGATAATCTCGGCATCGAATAGCTTAATTATTTTGGTCCTCACCACTTCTTTCATATTAGGGTTTAACCTTATTTGCATTTCTCTCGAGGTCTTGACGTCCTCTTTGAGATGGATCTTATGGGTGAAAATCAAAGGACTTATCCCTTTCAAATCAACAATGCACCAACCAAAATCACCTTGGTGCTTCCTCAGAATCTTTAGCAATTTACCATCCTACTCTTCGTCTAGGCTAGAGGAGACAACAACATGAAATGTCTCATCCTCTCCTAGGTATGCATATTTAATATGGGAGGGGGGTTTCTTCAATTCGAGTGTTAGAAATTTTTTGTTGGAGGGAACCATGCGTGTATCCCTCGGTGGTAACTTCTCGAATCTAGAAACCCAACTTACATCTCTCGCATCCTCGTCCGACGCTCTCTCATCAAGTAACTCTCTTAACTCCTTAACCTCCCTCTCGAATTCAGTGTACGACCCCTTACTCTCATGGTTCGACACTAAACAGGACCCTTGGGTGTCTCCATAATAATTTTCCTCAACATACGTCGCTACGATCTCATTAATTAGGCTCACCGCGTGAAGATCATATTCTTCCCCCGTTTGTTGGGCGATATGGAAGATGTTAGTCTCTAAAGTCATGTTCCCAAAAGTGAGTTGAATTTGCCCATTTCGAGTATTGATGATGGCAATAGCTTTATCTAATAATGGGCGCCCAAGAATGATGGGAACATGGTTGCTCGAGGTGAAGGAGGGCTCCGTGTCCCAAATTACAAAGTCTACCGGGAAGTAAAAAGTGTCAACTTGGACGATCACGTCCTCAACTATGCCTCATGGGATCTTCACGATTCGATCCGCTAACTGGAGAGTGACCTTTGTGGGCTTGAGGGTGCCCAAATCAAGTTGCCTATAGATGGAGTAAGGGAGGATATTGACACTTTCTCCCAAATCAAGTAAGGCTTTCTTAATTTTATTTTCTTCAATGATGCAGGAAATGGTGGGTGCATCGGGATCTTTGAACTTGGGTGGGAGATCAATGAGTAGGATGGATCTCACGTTCTGTGCTAGAAAGATACTTTTCTTTACCTTCATCCTCCTTTTTACCATCAATAAGTCTTTGATGACTTTTGCATAAGCTGGAATTTGCTTAATAGCATCGAGGAAAGGTAAATTTAGCTTCACTTGCTTTAATACATCTAGCACTTCATCACGGGGGTTTCCTTTGTGGGAAAGAATCAAACTTTGAGGAAACGGTGCCACGGTGGGTGGTTTCACTACTACCTCGGGCTCACTAGTGTCCTCTTTATCACTCTCCTTCAAGGGGACATATTGGGCCTCTTTCATGCCAGGCGAAATCTCCTTGCCTTTGGTTGCGTCGTGTGGGGGAGGTGATAAATCAACGACTCTCCCACTACGAAGAGTGGTCACAACTTGACATTGCTCTTGATGTTCTGTTAAGGTGGAGCTAACACTAGTTTGACCTTGGGGATATCTTTGGCCCTAGGCAGAAAACCTGCCCTTCTCTTGGATACTCAACGATGATTGCAACTGTGAAATGTTCGCATTCATGTCATTAATCATACGATCATGCCTAGCATTAGTTTCCGTCTGGATATTGATCAAAATGGTTGATCGTATCCTCGAGGGTTCTCCGTATTGGAGTGATATATGTTCCTTGAGGTATGGTGCTTACACATGTCCTTGCATGTGTGGAGCTTGTTGAAAGTGCAGTGGTGGAGGAGGGGCAACATGTGAATTAGGATTCATCGCAGCATGTTATTACCCATAGCTAAAACCAAGGTGGTTTTTCCATAAAGGGTTGTAAGAATTCCCGTGCGGTGCACCGAAATTACCCTTGAATCCTCCTATGCCACTTACTTATTCTTGAAGCATCACTTTGTAGGCGGGTATAGCCGGGCATTCCTCAGTTGAATGACCCGCCTCATAAATCACACACACCTTATCGGTGGGGTTTGGTATGGATCCAGTTGGTCCTCTTCCATATACTTCACGTAGGTCTCACAGTCCTTTCTAAAGTGTATCGAGTCGACTGTCCGTCAAGAATTCTTTTCTACATGAAATAGGCTAGAGGCCGATGGAGTGGTGGTCACTTGACGATTTTGATTTTGAGCATTAGGGTCATACGTATCCCAGGATTGGGTAGTCTCGGGGACATACCTCAAGTGAAACTCAGCATCGTGGGCGTCTAAGTCGACAAACGGGCCACTACCCATGGTTTCAACAAGTTGCTTGGAATTAATGTTCCGCCCATTATGGATAAAGGAAATGATTTTCATTTTATCAAAACCATGATGGGGACACGAAGCAATTAACTCATTGAAACACTCGTAGCATCGATCGAATGACTCATTTTCTAATTGTCAGAAAGTTTGAATTTGAGCCTTGATGGAATTCGTTTGATGTGGATGAAATAACTTCTTGAGAAATTTAGATTGTAGCTCGTTCCATGATGAAATCAAATTTGAAGGTAAAGACCATAGCCATGTCTTAGCCTTATCTTTTAGCGAGAATGGGAAGAGTTTAAGGTGGAGCACATCTTTTGTGCAAGTTTGATCGCTCAGAGTCTCGCATGCCTCCTCAAATTCCATGATGTGGGCATGTGGCTTTTCTGAATCCATTCCATGGTAAGTGGGAGGTATCTGGATCATCCCATTCCTAAAGTGAAATTTTCCTGCATTGTACGGGAGTAAAATGCATCTCGGAGTGATAGTGCGCTCAGGAAATAAGGTGTCTCTCAAAGGGCGATATGGGGCTTCTCCCTCGTCTGCAGCTGCACTACTATGTTGCGACATGTCTCTCTCTCTGAAAGACTCAGTACCCTCACTTGGTATACTCGAAGCGTGCTCTGAAGTGTGTCCTAAGAGGGAAAATGTCGTGTTATTTGAGATTGAGTGTGACGGTGTGGGAGGTGGAACCCAGAATTGTGGAGCGTTAGGAGTGTGAGGGCTATCAAGATCGTACTCAACTATTGGATTTTTGTGAATGTGGATTGGAGTATTGTGGGGAGTTGGAGTGAGTTCAGAATTTTGCATTAACATCTTATGAGAGATGATTATGAATCTTTTTGTGTTTTTTTTGAAATTTTTATATGTTTTTGGATTTTTGGAAATTTTTGGTCAAAGTTTTAGATTGACTCGATCTAATCCTAAGTCTACCTAATTCCCCAGCAACGGTACCAAAAACATGACGCGACTAACAATGTGTCTCAGAAGTGCATACTCTCTAGGCTCAAGTGCAAGCCTGTCGCTCGAGTAATAATCCTATAAGTCGGGTATCGATCCTCAGGGAAATAGGACAATGGAATTATAACGATATTAGATAGACGAAGAAATCCCAACTCTGACTCTAAAAAGAAAGGAAAAGATGATTTGGTTTGAGAATTGGTTACAACTAAATGCAATTTTGAAATAATTAACTAATGAACTAATGAATGAATGGCATGCAATTACTCTAAATTACCTAAATTATTGATGATGATTGAACTGAAACTTGAACTATATGATGAAGAAAACAGGACAGGAATACAATCCCTCAACCCTGGTGTATTGCAGGTATAAAACTAATCATAAATTTAAGCGATTAATTAGACCTATAATTTAGTACTCCCAAGCATTACGTATATGAGGTTCAAGCTCACACCATACTTAATTAGAAGACGAGTAAATCGATACTGCGATAGTTACACTCGAATTGCATTCTGAAGCATCCCGGTTACCCTGAAGCAAATGAGATCCAAAGATCTACAATTGTCGCGTTTCTACGCAATACGGTCATAATAAACCATTAAATTTAGAGGATTAATTTTATACACATGCAACTACCACATCAGGTTGAGTTCATGTATCCCAACCTTAAAAATCTAGCCGGACATATGAAACTGGAAAATAACACTTTAGGAATGAAAGAAAACATTTTTAATGCGAGAATAAGATGAAGAAAGATGATATTATAAG